>CM020978.1:9028298-9760545 GCA_010134655.1 Fragaria nilgerrensis
CATCATCCCCTCCCAGTGTAGCTGCACTCCAAATATTCCTATGTGACATCACCTGCACCACTTTCCAACCCTCACCCATAGCCGGATCATCAAGATAAAACACTTGTTTCGCATGGTGGCAAGAATAAACGGCTCATTATCATACCATACACTGTTTGAGTCCACTGATAACAAGCCACGATCCAGAATTGTACTCCTTCGTCTGGTTGGGTCAGTATTGAACCATTTGCACTTGAACAACACGACTGGCATACGGTTGCCGTAGATTAGTTCGATGACACTAACAAGAACCCCGTAGTAGTTGAAACCCAGACCCTCAACCATGACTCCATTGTTTTGGGTGACATGGCCTTCATCTCGTTCTGACGTGACAAACTTAACACCGTTCACAAAACATCCAGCACGAACTCTGTGGCTTGGGGTCCTCCAGCCAACAAGTGCAACTCCGGGTCGTAAGAAGCAGGAAACTCCTGTTGAATGTGCATCATCTGTAACAATTTTAAGAGCAACGTTGTTACATTATGTAACATCATATATAGAGATCGATAGAAAGGTACGTACCCAAATAGGGAGTAATCAGGAAAATCTCTCTTGTGTATGACTTCATTACCATACTGCATTTCCAAATGCCTCTTGAAGTATCGCTCGGCTTCTTCGCAATGTTGAAGGACAGACCAATGAGCCTCTTTGATCTCATCATTACTTAATCTTTCAGAATTACTTAACCTGCCGTACGGTTCAACATCGTTTGAAACAACTGATAGCTTGAATTGCTGGCTACTACCCGCTCCAGATGATTCCCCCACTGTGTCTTCATCATTGAGATAGGCGCGAGTAGTAAGTTACGCTCTCAGCCTGAATGTATGCCGCCGTGATCGACCCTTCAGGGAAACGTTTTTTTTGTTCTTCTTCTTGAAATCCCCCAGTTGCCTGCAAAACAAATATGCAATTCTTACAATACATATTTAAAATACCATTTATCTTAATTTGAAAGGATGATTAATTAATTAGAATAAATATGAGTGCATACCTCTCATTTGGATAGCACCAGGTATACTGTACCGGACCAGTAAGCACACTTGTTCGGGAAGGTGGATCATGAGGTGAATCATGATGTCAAAGAAAGTCGGGGGAAAGATCCTCTCTAGCTTGCACATGATGTACACAATGTCTTCTTGCAATGACCGAACATCAGACTTTTTAAGCTCTTTAGCGCATATCCTCTGAAAGAACTTGGACAAAGCCACTAACGTGTCAACCACATCACTCTGCAAATACGGTCTAATGACCACGGGAAGAAGACGTTGCAGCAAAACATGACAGTCATGAGTCTTCAACCCACTAATCTTATTGTCCCCATCTTAACACATCGAGCGATATTCCCTGCATACCCATGAGGATACTTAACGTTTCCAAACCACTGAAACACTTCCGCCTTCTTTTGAGGATGGACTGTGTAGCCTGCTTTCGGTATTATGGTTTTTTGTTTTTTTGTTCTCTACTAGCCATAGCTGGGGGCGTATACCCATCATCTTAAGATCAACACGGGCTTTGGGGGTGTCCTTGTTCTTATGTTTGAGATTCATAATTGTTCCAAGAACGCTATCACAAACATTCTTTTCTATGTGCATGACGTCCAAGTTGTGTCTGATTTTCAAGGTCGACCAGTAAGGCAATTCAAAGAATACACTTTTGTGCGTCCAATACTTAAACTCATCAGGCGTGGGAGGATTCAAGTTCGTTACTTCTTTACTGGTGCTCAAATATCCGAACCAATGCTGGTTAAGCCTCTCCAAAATCCACTCACCAGACCTCCCTGGGGGTTTTGGATTGTGCTCCTCAGTCCCATCAAATGCATCAGCATCCCACCGCCACTCGTGATCCTCGGGAAGATGTCTACGAGATCCCAAGAAACAAATTTTGTCGGCGTGCCAACTAGAATTGACGTCATCTATGCAAACCGGGCAAGCCTTGTACCCTTAGTTTGTTGGCCAGACAACATCCCGTAAGCTGGAAAATCACTGATGGTCCAAATAATAGCTGCTTTCATCATGAATGAAGTTTGACCATGCTTGTCAAAAGTAGGAAGTCCATTTTCCTATAACTCTTGCAGCTCGTCAATTAATGGTCTCATGTACACATCCAAACACTTTCCTGGAGAACACGGCCCTGGAACCATAAGCGTAAGAAAATTGTACTCCTTTCTCATACACATGTTTGGAGGTAGATTGTACGGAAATACTATCACAGGCCAAATGCTGTAAGACAAATTCATGTTTCCAGTAGGATTGAATCCGTCTGTTGCAAGTTCGAGTCTGACATTTCGACAGTCTCCAGCAAATTCGGGAAAAGAAAAGAACGGTCAAAGTGGCCAAGCCTCCCGTCTGCAGGGTGTGTGAGATTATTCGGATCTATCCTCTGCTGTCCCTGGTGCCTTGCCTGGTGCCATCTCATGCTTGGCCGTATGTGAAGACATGTACAGACGCTGCAGACGAGGACCCAACGGGAAGTAACGAAGAACCTTCCTAGGAATGGGCTTTTTCTGCTTAGATGAAGTGGAAGCTTCATACCTTGGCTCGTAGCAGTGTGGGCACTCAACTTCATCCTTGTTGTCTTTGTAATACAAGATGCAGTTATTGACGCAAGCATCTATCTTTGGTGATCAAGACCGAGGTCAGCCAACATCCTTTTTACCTGGTCGAAATTTGCCGGACAACTGTTACCTTTGGGAAGCACTTTCTTCATAAGTGCAATATCCTCATCAAAACATATGTTACTCTTTCCCCGCTTGTTTTATCTGCATGTGCTCCATGACGGTACCCAACACAGTATGTTCACTACCAGGATACAATGGGTTTGTACTTCCCGTACAAGCCTGTTGTACTTATCATAATCACTGTTCTGGTCAACGTGGGAGACATTAGGGAAGGTGTCAGGGTTGTTGTCATAAACAACATTTTGCTGATATCCTGAGGCGGCGAACGGGGAAAGCATCGTTTAAGAGGTTCATCACAGCAGGGTCCCCGTAACTAGCATTGGAAGATCCTGCCTGCGGATTATGTGATGCTTGAATTTCTGCAAGTGTGGGCATTTGAACTTGATTTTCGCCGTGCCATGTCCATGTGGTATAACTAGGACAAATACCGTTTAGTGCCAAGTGAGAATACATGTCTTCATATGTTACTGATTTCCGATTGAGACATTTGTTGCACGGACATATGTGAATAACGTTGTCTGGAGGACTATGTAGACGCACGAACTCAAGAAAATCAAAAATGTCTCATATAAACTGGGGACCCCCTCCCTAATTGCATCCAGCTCTTGTCCATGTTGTACACTATAATAACAATAACAAAAATATATAATCAAAAAATCGTGAATAAAATCAACCGGAAATATATATAAAATATATATATATATATACTTTGTTGGGAAAATAAAATTTACTCAGTAAACAAGGATTTTAAAGCCCATTTCAATGAAAAAACTATTGAGTAACCCATATTAATGTTTTAACGCCTCTAACAATTAATATTATACCCTTAATTATTGCATGAATTAATTAACACGTTCTCCCAGACTCCCACTCTCCACTCTCCACGATCAACCGAACTCTCAGCTCTCCCACTCTCTATATCTCTCTCTAACACTCGATAACGATCTCTGGTTTAGGGTTCTTCACGATCTCCGTGATTCCATCGATCAGGCCACGTCGCTCTCTCGTTAAATATATGTCCACTCCGTCGCTCTCCGCAGATAAATCCCAGTTGAGCAGGAAATCGCTCTCTGCCCTACTCTCAGTCGATCGAAGTTGATCTGTGGTCTATGCATTGGCGTTGAATATATCGGCGTCGATATCTGCTTCAATCGCTCTCACTCGACCTCGCTCGGGAAAACCATATAAAAACAGGTACATTTTGAATTTTATTGCATTTAGGCTTATTTTGGACTTATCTGATGATATTGAAGCTCCATTCACTGATGATTTACTGCGTATAATTGGAATGACAATGAAAGGGAGATACTGTATTGTTATTACTCTTGTCAAGTAGAAGTTTACTGGGGGCAGTAAACTTCCACTGGTTTACTAGGGGGGCAATAAAGTTGTTTATTAGGGTAAGAATGTGTATATGTTGTGTATAACTGCATGATTATGAAAGGGAGATAAGGTATTGAAGTTTACTGACCCCCAGTAGAAGTTTACTGGGGGGCAGTAGGAATAAGTAAACTTCCACTGTGTTCACTATGGTGCAATGAAGTTGTTTATTAGGGTACTAATGGGTATTTGTTCTGTTGTGTGTTGTGTTTGGTCCCTGTTTGAAATTGAAAGGGAGATAATTTTGAAGTTTCTGATCCCCAGTAGAAGTTTACTGGGGGGCAGTAGGCAAGTAAACTTTATTTTTGCATATGCAGTGTATGAAATGCAAGGATACTCTTATATACACGATGAGAAGCAGTTAAGGCCTTTAGGTTTGGATTTCTGATACCGAAGAGGAATCGTTTCAGATTTTGTAGCTTCTATGAGGAATACTTAAAGAATTTCGAAGTTCTATGAGGACAAAAAAATATATGAGAAGTTTTACAGAAGATGAAGTCGAAGAAAAAGAGAAAAGAGGTCCAGAAGGGTGCCGTTGCTGAAGAAGAAGAAGATGATGATTACACTGAAGATGAAGAGGGGGAAACAAAAAGTATCTTTTTCAGAGAAGATCAACAGGCAGAAAAAGAAAACAAGCGGAGACAGATTCAGGGGAGGAGGAGGAGGAGGAAGAAAAGGGAAGAAAGAAGAAGGAAAAAGGAGGAGAAGGTGACTTGACCAAGATCAAACACGTGCAGCAAAAGTGCTCACTGACATCATTTTATATGTTAATGTATAGATACAAGGAGAGCATCCCAGAAGAATCATGGGAGTTGATAAACAACACTTGTTTTCGGGGAATAATTGAAGCATTCAGATTGGACAAGGTTGAGGAGGATCAAGTGAAGAAGCTTGAATCTGATTTTGAGATCCTAATGAGGCACTACAACAGTGACAATAAAAACTTCATATTTGGGAACACGGAGATTGAAATTACGGAGCATGACGTGCATTCAATTTTTGGAATAACAAAGAAGGCTCGGATGTGGATATCACAATAGACCAGAAATACTGCAAGGGCAGTAAGAAGAATGTGGCAGATTCTGCTGTCTTTGGAAAGCAAACAAGAAGAACAATCACCAGAAAGGTTATTGATGACACATTAATGGAAGAGCTTAGGAAGCTTCAGAAGAAGAAGGGGGATCCAAGGAAGATAGCCTCTTTGGTTATAATGTACCTTATGGCAGCTTTATTTTTCAGCAGAAGCGGGAACCACATTGAATGGAAACTGATACTCAAGTGTGAAGACCTTGAAGGCATCGACAAATACAACTGGTCACATAAGGTATTAGAATTCTTGCACCAAGGACTTCACAAGCACGTAAGGGGGGAGCCAAGAGTTTTGAACGGATGCCTCCTTCTGGTTCTATACTGGTTCCTTGAGAAAACAAAAATAAAGAAGCGGATTATCGGGAAAGAGAAGGAGACTCCCAGATTTCTAAGATGGTCAATACAAGAGATCATCAAAGAAAAGGAGTATTTGAGAAGACCTGAATTGCTAGAGGTAATGGTATTTATTTATATAGCCATTTTTATAATTAAAAAAAAATATTGCATTGTATTGTTTGTTTTTTGAAAAACTAAATTAAACTGATTTGTGTCTTATAAATGTAAAAACAGGAACTCATAATAGAAGGTCCATGGATGGATGGGAGGAAACGAGTTCCGGCAATGATAAGCGGCTGCAAGATGACAATGGAACACCAAGGACAATTGATTGGGTAAGTTTGAATGGTACTAACACCCAGTAAAACTATTAGCAATGAAAATGGAACGTGTATAGAAGTTACTGACCCCCAGTAGAAGTTTACTGGGGGCAGTAAACTTCTACTGGGTTTACTAGGGGGCAATAAAGTTGCTTATTAGGGTATATTAAGTGTGTAATTGTCATGAAATTGAATGGGAGATAAGTATAGAAGTTTACTGACCCCAGTAGAAGTTTACTGGGGGGGGGCAGTAAACTTCTACTGGGTTTACGGGGGCAATAAAGTTGTTTATTAGGGTATATTAAGTGTGTTATTGTCATGAAATTGAATGGGAGATAATGTATAAAAGTTTACTGACCCCTAGTAGAAGTTTACTAGGGGGCAGTAAACTTTTACTTTACACACTAGGGGGAATAAAGTTGTTTATTAGGGTATATTAAGTGTGTAATTGTCATGAAATTGAAAGGGAGATAATGTATTGTTGTTTACTGACCCCCAGTAGAAGTTTACTGGGGGGCAGTAAACTTGTTATTTGTATATAATTGTTTAACAGTAACGATTTTCGTTGTTATAACGTGTACAGGAGCTGCCGATGGAAGATATGAAGAAGAAGCTGACAGAACTTGCCAAAGCAAATGAAGAACTGGTGAACAAAAACACTGAATTGCTCGGCAAGTTAAAGAAAGCGGACAGCCAAATCATTGAGCTAGAGAAAGAAAGGAGGGCAGACAAAATGAAATCAACGCTCTCAAGAAACAGTTGCACAAGGGGGCAAAACATGCTCAGAAAAACAGATAATATGTGTAACTGAGGAGAAGGAGGAGGAGGAGGAGGATAGGTCAAAGCCGGTTGAAGAGGAAGAATATAACTGCAGAGAGGAGCAACCAGGAACTGAAGAGGTAAGAGTAGAAATAAGTTTACTGACCCCCAATAATATTGTGTTTGGTTCAATTTTTGAGGATAACTTGTGTTTTTCTTTTGTGTAGTTTTTTGAACAAGTAGCAGAACCAGTTCCGTTGCGAAAGATATTCCAGAAGACGATGAACCTGTGACGACCGATGTCAAGCTGTCTAAACTGGACAAACTTGTTGATCAAGCTGTGGAAATGGCCTTAAAAAAATGAATGAAGCAACCAGCTTGAAGAATGAAGAACAGCAAGCAGGAGGGCTCAAGAAATATGTCAAGCAGAAGGGCTCAAAACAAACTGTGGAGACTGGTTCGATTGAAAGAGACGTCAACCTGAAGAAGCGTGGGGCACAAAAGAGGAAAGAAGAAGAATGGGAGTATGACACCCATTAGGGCTAAAGCCAGCAAAAAGAACAAAGGAGGTGGAGCGTAAAGTCCAGAATCGTATTGTTATTGATGGAGTGAACTGCAACACTCCAACATGGAAGCTCTTGGATGAAAAGGTGGCGAATCACTATAAGAACTGGTTTGATTTGAACAAGGACAAGAATGATGAGTAAGTTATTCTTCCTAGTATATATATATATATAACATTACAATTAGTTCCCTGGTTTGACTTGCTTATGACTTATTTGTGTCTGCACAGTTTCCGGTATTGGAGTGTTGTGATGGTATCATTGACATTACCAAAGATGACTTGAAGAGAATAATTCAAGAAGGAGAGATTACATCTAATGTGAGAAAAAATTACTGGTCTTACTAACCGCAATAAAGTTGATGTTTGAGTAACCTAAGATGTATTCTTTGTTGTAATTATTTGTGACTTATATATGTTGTACATGCAGACCATCAGGGTGTACCTCGCAATGTTGAAAGAGGGGAAAAGAAAAGAAAAAGGTCTCGGTCGGATTCTAGACATAGAGAGGCAGCGGTAAGTAGTCTAACCTGAAATAACAGCGTGCCGCAGCACCCGGTCTCCTCCGTTACTTTTTTCAGTTAACACAATCTTACTACTTGCTTTTATAAATACAGGCGCGGGCGGTGGTACATGAACAAAAACTGAAGGAGTTCCTAGCTGGAGGAGGAGGAAAACAGGGGGAATTCAAATGTAATGAATTGGATATAGAGCTTTCCATTATTAATCCTCTGTGGTCCATCTTCAGTAAGGACCTGGTTTCATTCCGGTACATCACGGGGTCAGCCACCACTATACCTTGGTCCTGATTGACAACAAAGCTCGATGCTTCTATCACCTGAACTCAATGCTACCGCCAACGAAAGATTACTCTGCCGACACCAACAACCACTTTCAATGCAATGGCAGTGGTGAGTTGTAACTGATTTATTAGGGTAGAGAAGTTTACTGGGGGGCAGTAAACTTCTACTGGTTTTTGTTTGTTGCTTGTTCTCTTAGTTTGTTTGAGTTGTAATTTACTTGTGTGTTGGAACCAACAGGTGAAGCACATTATGGTGTTCATCAAACGCGTATATGATTCCACCAAATACCCTCTCAGCCAAGGCATGGACCCTGAGGAATGGAGGGAAAACTATGACAAGCAGGACAGCCAAGGAATAGTGGTTGACGGTTACTCGATGATGAGTGCTGAAGAGAAAAGAACAAGAAGATGGATGCTGGACCAAAACGTTTATCAAGCAAGATACAAGCTGACTGATATCTTATCCTGCCGCAGCAAAAGAAAACATCGTAAGTACCTTTAAACTTCCTTTAAAGAGTTTTATTAGGGTCAGAAATTACTTGTCTGTTTTATTGGGGTGAAAAATTTAGTAACACTGTTTCTTAATACATTGCAGGTCAGACTGTGGACCGTTTTTGCTCCACTTTATAGAGAGCCTATGTCATAGTAAAAAACGACAAAAGATGGTGGTAATGAAATGAGGAAGAAGATCCTGCTAAAGTTCATGGACATCATATAGAAAAAAGATTAGTGGCACTTTAGATGTAGGATCTTCAAAATAAATGTAGTATTTTTATAGTGTTGCAAGAACATATGAATGATCTTGAATTTCAGTAAAGGAACTTGTTCTTTTAGTAATTTTGGTCTATTCCTTTGATATTTCTGTCAGTTTCATTTATCTTTAGTTGTCAGTTTCAGTTTTTTTTGTTACATGGTGGTTATTGGGGGTCAGTAAACTTTGGTTGCTCTGTTCAGGAAAATTACTGACCCCAATAATTTTCCCTACTGAGAGTTTACTACCCATTATGTCATTAGAGGATGGTTGTGAAGGAATCTAAGTAATAACAATCATCCATAAACTTTGGTTGCTCTGGTCAGGAAAATTACTGACCCCCAATAATTTCCACACTTGAACATATGAGCATAACAAAAACTGGAAGCATTCTAGATTAAAGAAAAGACCTGGAAAAGAGTAAAACAAACATCCAAATATCAAACTGAAGAAAATAAAGGAAGGCGGATGTGTTGTATCAAGAAATATAGAAAATTACTGACCCCAATAATTTTCCACACTTTACGTACATGAGCATAATTTTCCAATCATTTTCATACTTGAGAGTTTAATTACTACCCAATAATATTCTTCACCTTATACCTCGGTTAGGGCCCTAATCCCGTTTGAGAGCATATGACATTTGATTTCGTTTGTTGTTGGGGGGTTTCGAATTCGCATATGTGAGAAAATTTCGGCAGCATCTCTCTACATTTCCCAAGTGCACTAATATCTATACCTAGAATGCACTCGAGGAACAATAAAGGAAGATTGTCGAAATATATATACCACAACCGAAAACGAAATGCACCAACAACAAACGGAATCTCAATGTCATATGCTCCTAAACTGTCCAAATATGGGACAATTCGAAACCCATTTTGTTAGACACAGTCGTAACATAATGGTTCTCGAACGAGATTTTAAGGGTAACAATATATATTGATGAATGTATAAGAATCTTATAATTCTTAATTACATGATTCATCATTTTATTTTTTATCATATGAATACACGTACAAAACGATTTGAATGAAAACAAAATTTGATAAATGTACGTACATAATTATTCACATAATTATATTAATGATACATCCAAAGCTAAAGATATATATATATATATATATATATATATATATATATATATATATATATCTTTAAAAATTATACACACACAAAAGTTAGATATATATATATATATACAAACATAATATTATAGTTTTCATGCATATATAATATTATATGTACGTACAAACATTTATACACCATATCTAGTAATTATATTAAGCATACAAGTAATAAGCAACAATTAATAATCCATCAAAATTGGACCGGCAAGTCGCCGAAAGTTCGCAGGAAAATATGCTTAAAAGAAGAAAGTAGATTAATTAATTAAAGTAGTTACCAATTAGGAGATCGAGATCGCAGCGCGTAGCTCTTAAAGATCGATCAAATTCATGTCGACGAAAAGCTTCTAAATTAACTATATTAGGATCGGATGAATATTCTGATGAAGGGGAGGAGGGGGGGGGGAGCTAGACCATGCCTTTATTCGATCTGCGTTCTCTTCTGGGCAAAAGGTGTATAAATGATGATGTGTAAACTTAGCGGACGCGAATATTCCGTCGGCTAGGACAAAAGGCGTCGGAAAAAATATTCGCTCTGCTTTGTGTCAGGCAATAATTCAAATTCTTAGTCGACGGAAACGTTCGTCGGCTAAAAAATGGTTATTCGTCGCCCAAGTTGTTCTTAGCCGACGGAATTGAATACGTCGCCCAAGAAAGTTTAAACGACGGAAAATTATTCGTCGTCTAAGACAAGTTCTACTACCGACGAACATTATTCGTCGCCCTAGACAATCTTAGACGACGGACTATGTCGACGTCAATTTCCGTCAACTAGAAAGATCTAAGGCGACGAAACCTTACCGACGGAAGATATCCGTCGTCTAGGATTTACTAAGCCGACGGAAATAGGACGACGAATAGTATTTCGTTTAGTAGGATTATCTTAGTCGACGGAAGTTGTCGACAGTTTTTTCCGTCGCCTATGAAATCTTAGGCGACGGATGTGGTGTCCTATACGACGGTTTTTGTTTCGTCGGTGAAGTGTGTCTTAGCCGACGGAATAATAAGATTCCGTCGGCTAAGTGTATATTTCCTGTAGTGCATTTAACATACCAATCAAATCTAATTTGAAATATCAAATAATATGGATGTGTATTAAGTTATTTGGGGTGCGTATTTTAAACCACTCACCATTAAATCTAAAAGTTCATACATAAATTAATTTTTTTAAAAACGAAGCTATACCAAACAAGGGCTAAGGCAACGAGTACTGCAATCCAAATGGAAAGCAGTAGATGCTTCAATAGAGGTGGAACCCTGTCAAAGCAAACGGAGTTACAATTATGACAATTCGAAGCAAAATCAATTGCATCCTTGTGTGTTCCTATTATGTGATGGAGAGATCGACATCTAGATAAAGTGTTGTATTTTTTTTTAATTATTTTTTTTGCATAACAGAATTTTCAAAGTCTAATTCAATGACAAGTTTTCCGTAGCACATTCATAATTCTTAGGATTTGTAGAATCTCGTCTTTGACCTACTATCCAAGTTTTGAGCTAAAATATTGTCCTATTTTGACTAGAGCTGCGTTTGGATCGGATCTATTTTTTTAAAATAGGATCCGCTATCCGAACCATTTAATTATTTTGGATCGGATTTACATTTTTAAAAACAAGATCCGAGTGGATCCGGATCCAGAAAAAATCAGTTCGAATCCAGGTTTTTTTTTTTCAGATCAGGAAAGCCTGGAATTTAAGACATATTTCCATGAAACCAAAGATATTCCAAGTTTCCAAAAGTTCAAACCAACTTGGACACAAAATAACATTAAGCATTAAGCAATTTAAAGTTTCAAACGTAACAAAGTCTTGACGATTTGTTAAGTTCTTAAAAAACAATCGATAAAAATTAGACGGAATTTTAGCAATTGTGTCTGATTTACGAAAAAAAGAGACTTTAAGGGGTAAATTTTCAAAATTAAAAGTATAGGGAGTGAAACAATGTTAACCTCAAACCTCAGAAGGGTAAACTGAAATTAATCATTAATAAATCGCCATCCATCCCATCCGATATGGAAACTCTTTCTCTCTCTCACATCCTCGATGACGACACCCTCGAGGACAACTCCCTCGACGACGAGCAAATGCTCCGATCATACTAAATGTATGGATATTTGTTTTACAAGCTGGTGAGATGGATCTCTTCAAGGATTGTTGACTATATGCCGCCTGCCTCGCTCCCTCCTCCTGCCTAGAAACCCTAGCTCCACGGCGCATCGGGGGTGCCATGATCATACCTCTATCTCTGGGGACGCTTCGACTAGTCCGGAGGCTTCATTGTAAAGATCTAGGCGATAATGGCGAATGAGTCGATGATAGAGGAGGAGAAGGTGAAGAAGCATCAGAAGCTGATGAGCGGGAAAGCCAAGGTGGAGAAGGAGAAAGAGGAAAAGAAAGGGCACAGTTAACTATATAACATTTGTTGGTTAACTGTTCATAAGGAAAGGAATAGTGTGTTGACTACTATGCCCCTGTTGTGGTGTAGAAAATTTCGTCTGTGCCTTCAGTTTTCAGATAACCACGATATTACCATTCACCTTAGATATAATATATAATCAGTAGAACATAGTTATTTTGTTTGCTCTGTGTCGTGAAGAATGGTTGTTTCCACACTCTAAATCACAAGCCATACGTGGCCAGAGTTTTGATGTAAAAAGAAAATAAAGGTCGTTCGTATTTGTTTTTAATGAAATCTGGGTTTGTGTTAAATTGTAAGTATACTAATTTAAGTATCCATGACAATTGTGCAATCTAAAATCTTTGGTGATATCAAGATATACCGTATAGAATTCTCGTATCTTGAATAAGATGTCTCCTTTTTATAACTGTAGCAATTTTTTTCTTGAATAAAATTGAGTTTACCCCGCTCTGATATTCTTTGGCTTCATTGTGTCTGAATGATCTTTTGTAATTTTTTCTTTTTTTTCAAAGTGATGTTATCTGAATTCCAGGTTCCAATTAAGGTGTTTTACAGGTTTGTTGACATTCACCTTTACTAAAGCAATTATGTGATTATCATATGTTTTGTAATCACCGTGAATAACATATTCAAGTTTACGTCATCTTTGGCAAGTGCAAGTTTTTGATGTAAAATGTAACTTTCATGCTCTGATGATAGCAAAACCATTTACATTGTTAATTTGAACAGACGTGGATTTGATTATAATCCAAGAGCATACTATCTAAATTTGGAATACTTCCTTTATATGTTGTAGAGTCCATAACGTAGAAAACAATAGGTTTCTGTAATATTTGAGATTTTATTCATTGTGATTTTGCTATATTAAATAGATTGTATTTATTGTTATAACTTGTAATATGATATGCAATATGTCCCCGCGGCAAGGCGCGGGTAAACTATCTAGTTATTAGTTATAGGCTGCTATTGATGTAGGATAAAGTGTATAGACAAAGAGATAGTAAGAGAATCATCATCTTATTCATTGATAGGAGCCCTTTATATAAGAAATTACATAATACCAATATGGTAAGGATATGAATACATAGATCTAGTCTAACTATATAACCTATTGGCATAAGGCCAAGACACACATAAAGATATTTAGAAAGATACAGATATCCTAGAACAGCTATCACATTTTCAAAATGTGGTCTTAGTTTGTTCCAAATGCTTCCACTTCTTTCCTTTTTTGCCTCTTCCGAAAGGAAAGGAATGTACAACATTCCTCACTTGGTGACATTTCCAATCATAATGATTACATTTGTCCTTGAATTTTAGAAGTGGGGTTTGCATTTTGGTTCATCCATGGCCAATGTTTCACCCAAAGAACATAAAATGGGTATGATAAGCTATTCACTTCTAGATATCAAGGAGACCATCGATTCAATTAGTTACGCTACACCTACAAAAATTCAATGTGATATGCCACATCCAACAAAAACAATAGTGGCAACTATTTTTTTCATTCTTGAATGGGAGGTTCTTAGCTTCCTCTAGCTAGTGAAGGCACTATGCTTCCTGCCTCAAACTAGATGAAACTTATGACATCGCTTTTATGTTCATATCATGTATAACATAACAAGATCATTTTTTCATCGTGAGTTAGAGAGTGATAAAGAATTAGGTTTAGCCCAAGTAGTGAGAGACGAAAAGAAAGAGAGCTACGATTACATGCTAGGTTATGAGTTAAATTTCATCCAATGATATTAAAAATTGGATGCATCAATGTTTCTATTTTTCCTTTTTTTTTTAAGCTAGATGATGACACAAATAACGAAATCATAGTTAATGTCCATTTGATACAATTTTTAGCATCTCACTTCTCATTCCAACAAGATTGTCTATAAGATGACATAATTTGTACTCATTCCAATTAGTTTTATCTAAAATCTTAACAAACAAAATTATTTGAAGACTATTTTAGCCTCACCCTTTAACATTCATAAAGAGAAAAAATGAAATAGACAGAAGACTTGGCTGGAATCTCACCGGAGTCCGGTCACCTGTTGCTAGACTCTGACCGGATCGATGTTTACTTAGAGGGTGGTCATCTATTTAATTATGTATTATTGTGAAGCAATAAAATGCTTTATTAAGGGATCATAAACCTTTTATTGTGGGACTGACCCTGTATTGTTTTTGTCTTTTAGTTTGTGTCCTAATAATGTCTTCTATTTGGAGGGTGGAGTGGGCATTAGCCCTGTGTCTCTTGTTTTTTGGTTAGCACATGGTCTATCTCAATTGCACCAGTATTGACATACACCATGAGGGTTTTAAGGGGATATACTGTTGGGTTAGATTATGTTTTTTCTTTGTTGAAGGTGTAGGAGTCTGTGAGTCATTATCAAGTGTGCCTTCGACGCATTTCTTGAGCATAAATATGTAATAGGTGATCTTTGGATCCCTTAGAAGTATGATCTTTTCAATTAATAGAATTTATCCATTGTTTTAGAAAAGAAAGAAAAAATTGTCTTCATTTCATTCATCGTTGTGTTCACATCATGTAGATACACACGAACTAGAGGGTCAGCTCTAAACTATGCGCAAATATCATTTATCACATGTACGTGTTTGACCTAACCACTAATAGTTCAATATCATTGATCTTTGTATCTTTTCTGACTGAAACGTATGCAGAATATTAGTTGAAGAATTGCAAATAAATTAAAATTTGAACTGCAGATCAAAAGAACTGCAAAAAAGTGTGTCATTGTCTTAAGTCTGTTGATCAATGTGGTCAACTATTGGTTAATTAAGGAATCGAATTACATTAAAATTTGGTTACCTTGATTGATTAGTCACGAGTAAAAAGCGTAAAGATTTTCGACTACATTAAATTTGATATTGTTTAAGGAAATTATATTTCCATCATTTTGTTATGTGTCTTGCCCTAATACACGTATGATTGATTAATCTGGTTTCCTTATTAGAATAGATTACAGTTGATATAACTTCTAGATCCTTCGGGAGACTCTATGTAATGTCTATAAATAGGCATTTCTATCAATGAATGAGTAGACCGCATTGGACCACCAGTTATTATAAGGTGGCGTTTCTAAAGGCTAAATATCATGATGTAACGAAATGCACATCGGTTTTGAATTAAAAGAGGATTTATAATGTTTAATGTGGCACAATGCACACCTATACAATTGCAAAGACATTAGAGTAGTCTTTTATACTCTTGAGCGGATTCATAATTGCAAAAAGAAAATTGTGTTACGCTAAATGTCATCCAAAATTGGATGTTGAAAAATCTTCTTCTTTCTCTACAAGATCCAATAGTAGGCCGTGGGCGGCGGCACCATCCCTATATAGTGCTCACGACCAATTTTGCTAAGTTTTGACATGTTTTAAGCTTTGTTTTCGTCTATCTATGTAGTATTACACGTCATATAATGCACTCTAAAAGATTCTAATACCTTCTTTTTTTCAATCTCTATCGAAATTGTTAACATATTTCGGTTTCTATGTCTTGACATAAGACTGTTGTCTCTACATTCTTGTATATGAATGTGTTGTAGAGAGATTGAGTGCTTAGCTTATTGCAAAGAATAGACAACTATTCATGGATTTAGTTCTTTATAAATCCGTTATGACTACGATGACCAGATCATCACAAATAATCAAAGAGCAGATTAATGCTCAAGTTCCAATGCCTAATGACGTTATGATTCAAGTCACACATGTTTTTTATGCATAAGGAAGCAATCGAACTGTGCTATGACTTAATGATATTCACGCCAACGTTTACCACCTGTAAACACATTGTGAGAATTAATGAGAATTTCTTATGTATCACTATAATGAATGCGCAACATTCATGAGTCACTAAGATTCGGTTAATTGAATCGGTTATTGTCACCAATGATGACAATGGAGACATCGTGTCACATCCCGACCCGTAAATTTTATCGGATTTACTAGCTTGATTGTAATAAGAATTTTACCGTCTTTGACATTGAGTTATAGTTTAATTGGTCCCTAGAGGGGTTTTGAGGGACGATTATTTTGGAGAGTTATTCGTAGGAGAAAAATGTAACGACGGTAAAATAGTAAATTTTACCTAGTAAAAAGTAATTTTTTTAATAGGGTATTTTATTTTGGGGTGTTAAATTAGTGAAGTTGGGTATTTTTATAATGTTGGGCCGGGTTGGTGTGAGGCCCAAACCCATCTTTTCTTTTCTTTTCTCTTCTCTCTTTCTCTCTCTTTTCTCTCTTTTCTCTCCCGCGCGCTCTCTCTCCCTCTTCCCGCTGCCGGAACTTCCCCGATGTGGCCTGCCGCCGTCTGGCCACCAGAGATCGCCGGAATGGTCCCGTTCGGACCCCGGCCGTCCCCTCTCTCTTTCTGGGCCGGTGACCGGCCGTGTAGCGCCGCCGTGAAGGAGTCGTGCCGCCCGAAAGGCGCGGCTGTCTTGAGCTTCCTTTCGCCGGAACTCCCTCCTCCGGCCACCAATCCGGGAAAGCTTGGTACGATTTTGTAGCTCTCCTTCCGTGCAACAACCCCTCCAAAAGGCTCACTCCCTCTTGAGCTCGGTAAGGAGAAATTCGAAGTTGAAATTCTAGGGCTTTTAGGATGTTTTCGTTCGATTGACCTAGTTAGGCTTGAAATTAGACTTAGTGATAGTTATGAAAGTTGTTTGGGATGTTATGTCACATCCCGACCCGTAAGATTTTATCTTATTTACTAGCTTGATTATAATAAGAATTTTACCGTCTCCGACATTGACATATAGTTTAATTGGTCCCTAGAGGGGTTTTGAGGGACGATTATTTCGGAGAGTTATTCGTAGGAGAAAAATGTAACGACGGTAAAAATGGTAAATTTAGCTAGTAAAAGGTAATTTTTATTAGGGTATTTTATTTTGGGGTGTTAAATTTTGATGTTGGGTATTTTTATGGAGTTGGGCCGGGTTAGTGTGAGGCCCAAACTCTTTTCTTTTCTCTTCTCCTTTCTCTCTTCTCTCTCTTTCTCTCCCGCGCTCTCCCTCTCTTCCCCCTGCCGGATTTTCTTCTCCGCCGTCCGCCGCCGTCCGGCCGCCCCAGACCGCCGCACCGGTCCCAATCGATCGGTCTCCAACCCAGCTACCGTTCTAGACCGGTGGCAGCCTCCCTAGCGCCGCCGTGAAGGAGAAACGCCGCCCGAAAGGCGCGGCTGCCCTAGCGTTCCGTCGCCGGAACTCCTTCCTCCGGCCACCATAGCTGGCGAGCCTTGGCTCAAAAGAAAGCTCTCCTCCCGTGCTTCAATCCCTCCAAAGGGCTCCCTCCATCTTCGGCTAGGTAAGAGAATCGGTGTTGAAATTCTAGGGCTTATTGTATGTTTGCGTTCGATTGACATGGTTAGGCTTAGAATTGGAGTTTGTGGTAGTTATGAATGTTGTAGAGGAGGTTGAGAGGAAGGTACTGTCAAATTTTGGTGGACATTGGACGTCGCCGAGCTGGTCGCCGGCCGCCGCTGGAAAAACTGTTTTAGGTGGAGATTTTTATGAGGAATTTAATGGAATGAGTTTTAGAATTTTCGGACGAATTTTGAATAGGTTTATGAATTTCCGAAGTTTGGTATTTAAGCGGTTAAATAATGTAAAATCCGACCGTAGGATTTAAATCAATTTCTGGGAAAGGTTGTTTATACGACTGCCGAGTATGATATAAAAGTTTGGATCGTTTCGATTTAGAATATCGAACTTAGGCAATGATGAGCGTAATTATGGCTCTCGATTAATTTTGCCTATTTTATAAATACTGGATTTCAGTTGGTAAATTAATTATATATTTGGAACAGGACGTGAGGAGGCCCGAGCAGAAGAAGCCTCGGAGCGTCATCAGGCTTAGGCCTAATTTGTGAGTGGACCTTGTTTTAAATAAAAAGCATGCGATGAATGATTTTATTAATCATTTGTTTATTTTGATGAGATTATTGATTTCTCGCCTATTTGATAATTTTTCCTCCTTTGGAGAGATCCCGAAAATAAGATTTTCGGTGGATATATATGTTTTGGATTTTATGAGAATAGTATGTATATAAATGCTAGCTAGCCATACGTGCTTGGTCCGTCATAATGAGGTAATACCATTATGGCGTGTCGTGCGTGTTAGACAAACGTCATAGCCCTATATGAAAACTTCTTTCTTTTTTCAGTTTATTTAGGTTTTCATATAGGGAGTCCACACGTATATGTACACTGTCCCTTTTCGGTCATAATGAGGAAAAATACCATTATGGCGCAACGTGAGCGTTAGAGCCAGCGTTGTAGCCTTGTATGAATTTCTATTTTTCTGAATTGTTTCTAGGATTCATACAAGGAGTCTGACGAGTGTAGATACATACGAATATATGAATATATATGGTTTAGCCTGAGAGGCTCCATTTTATTTGAGTTTGTGACTAGCCAGTGCTAGTCGTGAAATTATCAGTTTATGAGTTGAACACTTTTAAGCTGCCGCATGCAGTATATTTTTCTATGAAATTAAATTGGGAATGCATAAATAGTTTATTATTAAATTATTTTTGTCCACTCACTCTAACGTTATTAAATGTCTTCCCCTGGGCCCTTTGTTTTAAAATGCCCAGTCTGCAGAGTTCAGATTGGATCTCGTAGGAGACGAGGCATAGTCCCCGTATTTCCACCACCTTTCACCAGTAGGTTACCTGTTTAGCCTACTTGTCTTTTCTTGCTTCCGCTAGTGTCTAGTAGCTCTGAATACTTGGTTTTAATGTATATATTTTTGGTTGTGGGTGAAGGCTTGTTTATATTTTAGAATATTTTCGGATAATGTATATTATCTTAGATAATGTTTATTATCCTGTTGGTGATGATTGTTTTTGAGGAGCACGAAGGCTCCAGAAGTTAAGGTTGGATTTGGAACCTATAGAAGTGTTTGCAGGTTTTTATTGGAAGGGTTGTCCATTTTCAAGGGAGGTTGTACCGAATTTTACGGTAAATCTTTCTTGGAGGTGGTCCCCGCACGATTTACTCCGGGTTTAGGGTGAAATTCGGGGCGGGTCGTATCATGTTAAGAGGAAGATTCTGTTAAAATTTGGTAGAATTTAGATGTCACATCCCGACCAGTAAATTTTATCTTATTTACTAGCTTGGTTATAATAAGAATTTTTACCATCTTCGAAATTGAGATATAGTTTAATTGGTCCCTAGAGGGGTTTAGAGGGACGATTATTTCGGAGAGTTATTCGTAGGAGAAAAATGTAACGACGGTAAAAATGGTAAATTTAGCTAGTAAAAGGTAATTTTTATTAGGGTATTATTTTTGGGGGTGTTAAATTTTTGGATTGGGTATATTTGTGTTGGAACCAGTTGGGCCAAGCCCAACATATTTCTCTCTCTTCCCTCCCGATTCTCTCTCCTCTCTCTCTTTCTCTCCCGATTCTCTTCCCGCTGCCGGATTTTCTTCTCCGCCGCCGTCCGGCCACCGTTCGCCGCCGCACCGGTCCCAAAAGGTCAGCCATCAACCCAGCTTTCATTCTAGACCGGTCACAGCCTCCCTAGCGCCGCCGTGAAGGAGCAGTGCCGCCGAAAGGTGCGGCTGCCTTAAGCTTTCCGTCGCCGGAACTCCCTCCTCCGGCCACCAATCCGGGCAAGCTTGGTACGGTTTTGAAGCTCTCCTCCCGTGCAACAACCCCTCCAAAAGGCTCGATCCCTCTTGAGCTCGGTAAGGAGAAATTCAAAGTTGAAATTCTAGGGCTTTTAGGATGTTTTCGTTCGATTGACCTAGTTAGGCTTGAAATTGGACTTAGTGATAGTTATGAAAGTTGTTTGGGATGATGAGAGGAAGATTCTGTTAAAATTTGGTAGAATTTGGACGTCGTCGGAATCGACCTCTGGCCGCCGCTGCCGGCGGAGCCGCCGCCGTTTTGGGGTTTTGTATAATTTTAAATGTGTAATAATTAGAGGAGTTTAATGAAGTGAATTGTGGAATTTTCGGACAATTTTTGAATAGGTTTGTGAATTTCTGAAGTTTGGTATTTTGGCGGTTAAATAATGTAAAATCCGATCGGAGGATTTAAATCAATTTCTGGGGAAGGTTGTATTTACGACTGTTAAGTATGATATTAAAGTTTGGATCGTTTCAATTTAAGAATATCGAACTTAGGCAATGATGAGCGTATTTATGGCTCTCGATTAATTTTGCCTATTTTATCAATATTGGATTTTTAGTGGGAAATTAATTATACATTTGGAACAGGACGTGAGGAGACTCAAATTAGAGAGACCTCGGATCGACGTCAGGCTTAAGCCTAAAGTTGTGAGTAGACCTTTGTTTTAAATAAAAAGCATGCGATGAATGATTTTATTAATCATTTATTTCTTCTGATGAGATTTATTGATTTCTCGCTTATTTGACAATTTTTCCTCCTTTGGAGAGATCCCGAAAATGAGATTTTCGGTGGATATATATGTTTTCGATTTTATGAGAATAGTATGTATATAAATGCTAGCTAGCCATACGTGC
This sequence comes from Fragaria nilgerrensis, assembly GCA_010134655.1. Lineage (NCBI taxonomy): Eukaryota > Viridiplantae > Streptophyta > Magnoliopsida > Rosales > Rosaceae > Fragaria > Fragaria nilgerrensis. Next base: position 9,049,071 of record CM020978.1, read on the forward strand.
TTGGTCTGTCATAATGAGGTAAATACCATTATGGCGTGTCGTGCGTGTTAGATACAAGCGTCATAGCCCTATATGAAAACTTCTTTCTTTTTCAGTTTATTTAGGTTTTCATATAGGGAGTCCACACGTATATGTACACCGTCCCTTTTCGGTCATAATGAGGAAAAATACCATTATGGCGCAACGTGAGCGTTAGACGCCAGCGTTGTAGCCTTGTATGAATTTCTATTTTTCTGAATTGTTTCTAGGATTCATACAAGGAGTCTGACGAGTGTAGATACATACGAATATATGATTATATATGGTTTAGCCTGAGAGGCTCCATTTTATTTGAGTTTGTGACTAGCTAGTGCTAGTCGTGAAATTGTCAGATTATGAATTGAGCGCTTTTGAGCTGCCGCATGGAGTATATTTTCTTTGAAATTAAAATGGGAATACATAAATATTTTGTTATTAATTATTTATGTCCACTCACTCTAACGTTATTAAATGTCTTCCCCTGGGCCCTTCGTTTTAAAATGCCCAGTCTGCAGGATTGCATAGTTGAGATCGGGCGTACATGGAGAAGAGACATAGTCAATAGTATAGCTTCCGCTCTTTTCTATTTATTTATAGTTCATTTTCTCTCAAATAGAGTTGCTCTGATTATGTGGTTGTCGTATATGATACTTGTTAGATTAGTAAATCTATATTGGGAGAGGTTGTGATTTGTGGGGAGCACGAAGGCTCCAGGAGTCTATAAGGTTGGATTTGGAACCTTTAGATGTGTTTGCAGGTTTTGGTTTGGAAGGGTTGTCCATTTCCAAGGGAGGTTGTACCGAAGTTAGCGGTAAATCTTTCTTTGGAGGTGGTCCCCGTACGATTTACTCCGGGTTTAGGGTGAAATTCAGGGTGGGTCGTGTCATTAGACGTCGCCGGAATCGGCCTCCGGCCGCCGCCGCGCCGTCGAATTGGGATTTTGTATAATTTTAAATGTGTAATAATTAGAGGAGTTTAATGAAGTGAATTGTGGAATTTTCGGACGAGTTTTGAATAGGTTTGTGAATTTCTGAAGTTTGGTATTTTGGCGGTTAAATAATGTAAAATCCGACAGTAGGATTTAAATTAATTTTTTAGAAAGGTTGTATTTACGACTGCCAAGTATGATATAAAAGTTTGGATCGTTTCGATTTAAGATATCGAAGTTAGGCAATTATGAGCGTGTTTATGGCTCTCAGTTATTTTGCCTATTTTGAATAAATATTGGATTTTAGTGGGAAATTAATTATATATTTGGAACAGGACGTGAGGAGACTCAAATTGGAGAGACCTCGGATCGACGTCAGGCTTAGGCCTAAAGTTGTGAGCAGACCTTTGTTTTAAATAAAAAGCATGCGATGAATGATTTTATTAATCATTTATTTCTTCTGATGAGATTTATTGATTTCTCGCCTATTTGACAATTTTTCCTCCTTTGGAGAGATCCTGAAAATGAGATTTTCGGTGGATATATATGTTTTGGATTTAATGAGAATAGTATGTATATAATGCTAGCTAGCCATACGTGCTTGGTCCGTCATAATGAGGTAAAATACCATTATGGCGTGTCCTGAGTGTTAGACACAAGCGTCATAGCCCTATATGAAACCTTCTTTCTTTTTTGGTTTATTTAGGTTTTCATATAGGGAGTCCACACGTATATGTACACCGTCCTTTTCGGTCATAATGAGGAAAAATACCATTATGGCGCAACGTGAGCGTTAGACGCCAGCGTTGTAGCCTTGTATGAATTTCTATTTTTCTAAATTGTTTCTAGGATTCATACAAGGAGTCTGACGGGTGTAGATACGTACGAATATATGTTTATATATAGTTCAGCCAGAGAGGCTCCATTTTATTTGAGTCTGTGACTAGCCAGTGCTAGTCGTGAAATTGTCAGTTTATGAGTTAAGCACTTTTAAGCTGCCGCATGCAGTATATTTTTCTATGAAATTAAAATGGAATGCATAAATATTTTGTTATTAAATTATTTTTGTCCACTCACTCTAACGTTATTAAAGGTGTTCCCCTGGGCCCTTCGTTTTAAAATGCCCAGTCTGCAGGATTGTATAGTTGAGATCGGGCGTACATGGAGAAGAGACATAATCAATAGTATAGCTTCCGCTCTTTTTTATTTATTTCTAGTTCATTTCCTCTCAAATAGAGTTGCTCTGAATATGTGGTTGTTTATTATAGGATCCTTGTTAGATTAGTAAATCTATATTGGGAGATGTTGTGATTTGTGGGGAGCACGAAGGCTCCAGGAGTCTATAAGGTTGGATTTGGAACCTTTAGACGTGTTTGCAGGTTTCTATTGGAAGGGTTGTCCATTTTCAAGGGAGGTTGTACCGAATTTTACGGTAAATCTTTTCTTGGAGGTGGTCCCCGCACGATTTACTTCGGGTTTAGGGTGAAATACGGGGTGGGTCGTGTCAAACTCATGTAGGCTTTAACATAAATCGTCCGGCACAATTTTGGACGTGTTTTGATGATCCGTATACTAAAGAGTAAAAACTCTCACCGACATTCTTTCTTTTGAGCAAAGTAACCATTGAGATAAAAGATCACTAAAATACAACTTGGTAGAGCTATGAGCAATGCTCACGGCCTATGGATGGTATTAAAGCCATTCGTGTCATTCTCTTATACAATGGAGGCACAACTCATGCTTTCATAAGCAAATATGACGCAAAAGAACCTCCTATGATCTCACATTGGTCATGCTCGTTACTTGTTTTGTAAAGCCTATTTTTAACAAATATTAGGAGCGACACCCTCCTACGCTAAAGACAATGAAATGTAGAGACTAGCATATAAACAAGATGCTGAGTCGTTGTTCACTAGGTAAGACATTACAATGTCTATGAGTGATTCTACAAGAATTATACATAAGATGTTGGCTTAATGGCTTCTCATTGTTCACTTTGAGGCATAATGATGCTATAGTGATGTTCACACTGGTTTAACTCAAGCCATAACAATTAGATGTTATGGAGAACCTTCACAATGATTGAAAAGTTGACAAAACCTAGAATTTCTGGTTTTTTTAGTTTGCGGACAAGTCATTGTGCGGCCACGGATTCCTAACATCTCAGTCTACCTATTCACAAAATTTGGCGGCATTTAGAGACGTGGAAGGTGGTGAACCGCTCAATATAAGAGTTCACGGATGTCCGGCTACTCCGACGGCCGGTTCGGCACCTTTTCGGCCGATTCTGTTGTCGAAGCTGACGGTTTCTGAATTTTAACTCTCATGTCTACCTGCTTACAAAATTTGGTAGCGTTTAGAGCTTTGAAAAATAATGAACCGTTAAAGGAAACGTAAAACAGAGGTCCGGTCATCCTGGCGGTCGGTTTAACCGGTTTCTTTTTAACCAGTCCTAGCGGTGAGGCCAGCGGTTTTTTGGACCTGTAAGACCAACGACTACGGGTTGTAGTAAGGTCATAGTTTTAATTATTCATCTTTGCCCACCATCATTGAAATCTTTATGTTACGGTTGTAACGGTATGCATATTTGTTAACACATTAAGTTAACGTTCTGCAATCTATACCGTCCATATGTTGTATGTGCCAAATTGCGCCTCCACAAACGCATAATGATGGGTTATTTGATGAATATTGTCTTTGAATAAGACATGAGCTTCCGACTATAGTCCGCTTATATAAGGACCTTGACAAGCGATCTCTTTTGTGTCACTTTGATGAGCCAGTCTTCCCGTTGTTAGGGGAGATAAGAACAAGAATGTTCAAGTAGAACGACTTGGAATTATCGTGGTTTGTCCCTACTATGTCTCATCAAGTTCCCTAAAGTGACGAGATCACATATACATGCTGCAAACATGTCTGCAAGAATTGATGTTCGGATAAGGACATGTGGATGTCCGGATAAGAAGACATGTCGTCGCCCATAGATGGTGGCATGGTGACACCACAAATGTGGTAGATGGTGTCGCCAGGCCGTGGCTCCCACGATTTAAGGGGAGGTCACTTGGTTCGATACACACTCACCAAGGAAGAATGTGAGTTTGGCACAGCTTGATCATTTGATCAATGATACTCATTCGTCTATTATTTTGGATTATGGTCATCATTGGGGGACGCCTCAATGTCAATATCAATCCATATAGAGATCTCTACACTTAGAAATTACACCAGTATACATGATGACGTGGTTTAATGAGTTTGATATCGAACCATACTTCGTTGAGAAAATATCAACCTTGTAGATTGGCCTAAATGGAAAGATGTGATCCAATTTAAATAAAGAGATAGTGCTTTGGTTAGGTGACGCCGACACCCCAAGTGTAAACTCTATCAGTTATGTGCTTTGGTTAGGCTTTTCTATCAATGAATGAGTAGACCGTTTTTCTCGTTATCTTTTCTCTTTCAACAGATATTTATATGATTGTCAACCAAATATAAAATTATTCGTCAATAAAGGTTGACAAGATTAGCATGACACTTGCTTGAGTACAACCCCCACTCCAAGTTCAAACCCAACAATGACAATTCCTTTATATCGATAAGGCTGCTAAGTACTGGGGACCTACGAGACCTATATAACACTGGTAAATTGTGTCAGTTTCTACCAAAGTTTGGGTTATATTGAGGCCCGAATCCGGATGCCTGTGGGTTTAAAAGGTGGAAAACCTAGGGTTAACGGAGTCTGACAGCTCTCACGTGAAAATTGGTTTGGACACAAATGTTAGTAATTAAGTTCTTACGGGCTTAATCGGTTCATTATGTGCATGGGTTAGTGGGATGCCCCCTCAATCTAAATACATTTTTACCAAAAACTAAATATAAAATTATTGGAATATGAGTTGAAAAAATTTGTGTTGGGGTGTATTTATTTAATCACACTAACGAATAGATGTTGTTGTTTAAGGAAATTATATTTCCGTCTTTCTATTATGTGTCTTGCCCTAATACACGTAGGATTGGTTAATCCAGTTTCCTTATTAGAATAGATTACAGTTGATAGAACTTCTAGATTCTTCGGGAGACTCTATGTAATGCCTATAAATAGGCCTTTGTATCAATGAATGAGTAGACCGTTATTCTTGTTATCTTTTCTCCTTCAACACGTTATCAGCACTACGCTCTAACCCGAGCTTGATAACGAAACCCTAGAATCTAAACCCTAAAACCCTAAAATTTTCTGTAGCCATACCCCATCCATTTTGACTTGGGCACCCATATTTCTTCTCTAGGCACCCACCCTCCTCGATCCGGCAACTCTTGACGGCGCCGACGACCCAACCTCAGCCTGCGTGCGCGTCTCTAACCCAGCCCAAATTCCGGCGTCCTCCACAGATCCCAATCTCCGGTGCAGCTCCATCGACGCCTGCCCCAACACAGCGCGCCTCGCTAGCCCGCAGCGCCGCTCCTCCCTGATCGCCGGCAGCCTAGCCCTGTGGGCCGTCTCGCCTAGTCTGTCGATCTCTCCTCCATCTCGGAGCGCCGGTAGCCTATTTTAGCTGCCCACCGAAACCAATGTTGCCGCACGGAAGTCCGGCAATCAAGTCCGATCTGGATCTTCTCGACCCGATTCGAGGATCCGACCTGCTCCGTCTTTCCAAACTGAATGTACGAGGGGCAAAACGGTAAATTTTCCCCTCTAGGTAAAAAGTTTTTACTCCATGAGTAAAATCAGTTTATTTACTGAAGTAATTCTTTAATTAGTTTTACTGTTTTCATATATATGGTGAATATGACTAACCATATGTTTTTATTTTTCATGAAATTTTTCGCGCGACGGATCGCAATGAAATTGCGAGAGTTACTTCGCAGCATGAAAGTAAGCATGAAAATTACAAAGGCAACTTCTCTTACATGGCAAACTAGCACGTAAGCTTTTATAAAAGTTGCCGTTTTTGAATTTTAATTTCATAGCCGGACTTCGTAGCCTTTTTCTACATCTCACCTTTCTTTATAACGTGAGACGATATTGGGGGATTGGGACCCCTCATATCAAAGTTGAAATTTGTGACGGTTTGACAAGTCACGGTATTACGACGAAATATTACCGTGGTTAATAAAGGGACAAACATTGATTTGCGACGGAAACTGTCGTGGTTAACATCGATTTGTGACGGAAATTTTCACGGTTAACATTGATTTGGGACGGAAATTGTCGCGGTTAATATCGATTTGTGACGGAATTTGTCATGATTTACATCGAATTGAGTTACCATAAATCTTTGTCTTGACCAAATTCAATACTTGGAATTAATTATTGTATATCGATATAGCCAATCTTCTATCTTGTTGTTTGAAATAATTGACCGAAACATGAGCCCTGAATTTGATATAAAAAAAAAAGCGAAGAATTTTGTGTCACCAATTCTGAAAAAAGGGAGAGGCAACGCCTCGAACCACATATGTCATGAAAAGATTGGGCCAGTAAATGAAAGAAAAATCATGTTATTGATGTGGTTCTACATCGGTTCATTAATTGCAAAGAAAGCAATATTATGGTCAATGTATACAAAATATATGGAGTTCTTGCAACATGAAACTCACTATATATATGGAAGAAGATGAGAATATTATTCTCACGGTTACGGATTTTAAAAGAAAAAAGTTACATTGCGGAAGATATGAAGCACATGACTTCGGTTTAATAGTCTAAGTGGCTATAAAATCCGTTTATTTTTTCAAGTTTTATGAAGGCATACACCTCACATATTTGACTAGAGTTACTTAGTCGTTATATTTTGAATTCAATTCATGGTTAAGACCTCAATGCAAGGTTGGCATATATATTCGAATTTGGTCTAGCACATATGGTTCGATCTATATAAGCTATATGTTAATGCAATATATTGCATTACAACATGACACTACATTTGACTACATTGGACCACCAGTTATTATAAGGTGGCGTTTCTAAAGGCTAAATATCATGATGTGGCGAAATGCACATCGGTTTTGGATCAAAAGAGGATTTGTGATGTCAAGTGTGGCACAATGCACACCTATATAATTGCAAAGACATTACAAACAGGAGTAGTCTTCTACACTCTTGAGCGGATTCACAATTGCAAAAAGGAAATTTGCGTTACATTATATGTCATCCAAAATTGGATGTTGAAAAATCCTCTTCTTTCTCTACAAGATCCAACAGTGGGCCGTGGGCGGCGGCGCCGTCCCTATATAGTGCTCACGACCAATTTTGCCAAGTTTTGGCATGCTTTAAGCCTTGTTTTGTCCATCTTGGTAGTATTACATGTCATATAATGCACTTTAAAATATTCCAATACCTTTTTTTTTAATCTCCATTGAAATTGTTAACATATTTCGGTTTCTATGTCTTGACATAAGACTGTTGTCTCTACATTCTGGTATATGAATGTGTTGTAGCAAGATTGAGTGCTTAGCTTATTGCAAGGAATAGATAACTATTCATGGATTTGGTGTTTTATAAATCCATTGTGACTACGATGACTAGATCATCACAAATAATCAGAGCAGATTAATGCTCAAGTTTCAATGCCTAATGGTGTTATGATTCAAGTCACATATGTTATTTATGCATAAGAAAGCAATCAAACAGTGTTATGACTTAATGATATTCACGCCAACGTTTATCACCTGTAAACACATTGTGAGAATTGGTGAGAATTGATGAGAATTTCTTATGTACCACTATAATGAATGCGCAACATTCATGAGTCACTAAGATTCGGTTAATTGAATCGGTTATTGTCACCAATGATGAGAATGGAGGCATCGACTTATGTAGACTTTAACATAAATCGTCCGGGACAATTTTAGACGTGTTTGGATAATCCGTATACTAAAGAGTAAAGACTCTCACGGACATTCTTTCTTTTGAGCAAAGTAACCATTAAGATAAAAGATCACAAAATACGGTAGCACATTCATGTACTTGTTATAATATGCTCAACTCGACATCTCATTCACTATAAACTTGTAAGGCCAAGTTCTCTTTAGTCTTTCAACTCTCTTCCTAGCGGTTGAGCATCTTCGCTCCCTTTTAGATAAGTGTGAAGGAACATCAAGATAGTGGCCGGATGCGCCAACGCAACGCCAATGTAATGGCAGTGATTCCTTCTATGAAAGATTTAGGCTTATTCATCCCTATAGAAAGACACATTAACAACGAAATTAGCCCAGTTTCGTAGGTCAACTTCCACGGGACCTACATGATAGCTCACTCGTTGAAAAATGGTAAAATTGATACCATTGGAAAGGTCTATATGTCTACTTTCTAGGGACACTAACCATTTGATCACATCTATCAAATTGAGTGAGTTATAGCTAGTTTCGTAAAGTATGACGGATCTATCCGAGAATCTGCTTTTGCAGAACAGTCAACTTCGACAGAGCTTTGTGATCAGCTCAAGATAAACTAGGTTATGAACCTTATATGGTTGGAAATCTACGGTTGTCTAGTTTTCAGAACTTTATACAGTTCATCCATACCTATTGTATCGAAGACGTTATGATTGTTTAAGTACACAAAGGTCATGCCACGCGTGAATCTGATTTTCAACGCAAACTTATGTTTTGAGTTGTTTGGCAACCTTCTCCTTAAAGATCAAAGTAATGCTAAGTATAGCAAGTCTGATCCAAGGATATTGTGGCTGGATTTAATGACTAAATCGTTGCCCAAGTCTACTTTTGAAGTATGTGAAGTGCATGGCTTGCGTCGTTTATCTGTACTCCGAGATTAAGTTTCCAATCAGGGGGAGTCGTTGTGTAGACATCAGGGGGAGTCTACATGCATCACATGTTATCTTTAATTGTAGTTGATGCGTTGTGCTCTTTTTCCCTTCGTTCATGTCTTTTGTTTTACCCACGAGGTTTTTGTTTTACTTGGCAAGGTTTTTACCGAGGCAACACCATAAGCACCATATCGTATTAGGGACGCAACACAAGGGAGAGTGTTTAAGGAAATTATATTTTCGTCCTTCTGTTATATGTCTTGCCCTAATACACGTAGGATTGGTTAATCCGGTTTCCTTATTAGAATAGATTACAGTTTATAGAACTTCTAGATCCTTTAGGAGACTCTATGTAATGCTATAAATAGGTCTTTCTATTAATTAATGAGTAGACCATTATTCTCGTTATTTTTTCTCCTTCAACAGTTGTCAAATTTTAGTTAATTTGAAGTTACATATAAGAGCTATTGGACGGTTCAAATGACCAATCATAAGGTAAAATGAGGGTGATGCACTAGCCTGTAAAAACTTTCACTTTAATTTGGGGCAACATCAACAGATGAAATTATAAAGTTGTAAGTTGTTGCTCGAAGCTTCTTCCCGGTACCGGTGCTCACTTCTAATGTGTCAACTGACTTACTGAGGCCAATCCACTTATGATTAGGTCGTTTTTGCCATTGCTATTTTGAAGTCCACCCCATCCCAAATTGCTTTCTGCTCGAGGACATGCACGCAAATGCAGAAATTTTCGGTAAACATGGGGTTAGATAATTTATTTCGTCCATCCCTACTTCTCTGTTCTCACTTCTCACTTCTCAGTGTTCTGGGTTGTAATGTCATACACAAGGTCGGTCCTAAAAGATTTAAGGCCTCGTGCGAGAAAAAAAAAGGGCCCTAACATAATTTTTTTTTTTTTTAAACTTTTTTGTTCGAGGTTTTGAACCTAGCCAAGTATAATGCTAAGAGACATCTCCACGCCTATATTTTTTCATTGATATGCTAACTCATAATACAAGTATACAACCAGGAGGAAGGGATCGATGGAGACATAAAATCAATACCTCTGAAAAGAAAAGAAAAAAGTTACAATGCATTTCATGACACCAGGTGCTTCGTATTCAGTTCAACAACATGATTTGGGTACAGATCAAAATGTTTCATCAATGGTTGCAAGTATTAGTAAAAAAAATGAAACATATACTATGTAAGGACATTTAATGATGGTAGTGGGAAATGACAAATATTATAATGCCTAGGAAAAAAAGACATTCAGAACATAATTAATGACCCAAAATGACCCAAAAGTAAGAAGATTGAAATTAAATAATCACTTTAATTGTGTTTTGTTACATTTTTTTCCATTCATTATATATTATTATATAGAGAAATTCGTCCAAACGGTATCTTAACTTTTGCTATTTATAAACTTTGGTATCTCAAGTTTGTAAAACATCAGAATGGTATCTCAACATTTCACCTCGACCGAATTTTAGTACTTTTGCCGTTAAGTCTGTTATGAAGGCTGTTAGTTGGTAATTTTATCAGGGGTATTTTTGTCCCTTCGGTCTAGATGTAGGGTTTCAGCATATTGATGTTGTTGGAGCTCCAATCCAGATGGAACAAGAAACTCCAAACCTTACATCTTTTTCTATTTCAATTTTTTCCACTCCCATATCCAGTCATTTCAGTTTCCTCTGTTCGTCATGAGGCAAGTCGAAAATCAAGATCTATTGGTTTCGTGCTAATTTAGGCTAAGATGGTTTATGGGTATTGACGAAAGAAGAAGAAACAAGTCGAAAATTATGGATACATATATGCCTGCTTTATAGGATGATGGTTATGAAATCGCTGGGTTTATACATCTTAGCCCAGAAAGAGGATTTCTTGGTATTTTCCAAACTCATAGAAACCCACTGTCCTCTTTCTTACTACCCCCATCTTGATGCAACGATTATGCTTGGAATCAATTAAACATTGATTTTGCTATATTTGAATTCGAATCTCATTGGTTTCAAATTTCAGTTGCATATGCAAGACCAAATGAAATACGCAGACCCAGATTGAGAAGATGAAAACAAAAGATTCTCTCATATTCAAACTTAACTAAAGGTTTGTAGATTCTGGGTTGATATCCAAACTTAACTAAAGGTTCTATAAGTGCCCACTGGCCACCACGTTGTATGTCTTCACACCCAGAATTGGTGCCCGAGAAAATTGAGCTACCAGGAAAACATGCTAAAACACATACTAGATAGATGTCTACAGATGGTTAACAAACAAATTCAAAACATTACAGTACTACTAAAAGTAATGTTGGTTCCCATTTACAAAGAATAATATAAACTCAGTTGTTTCCGCTTCAAAAGAACAATCATACATGAGAACATGTTGAACATCTACTCTTCCTTGAACCTCTTCTCCACTTCCTCCAAGCTTTCAATATCCTTGTAGTACTTACAGATGCGATAGATACACCAGTAAAGAAGACATGCTGCAGAGCAAAGAATAACATTAATTCCTTTAAGGTTTGTAGAGGGATTTCTCAGAACGGTCTCGCTCAGCAGCAGTGGAGATGTCTGAGGTGCACGTCAAGCGATGCTCCATCTTCGAGTAAATATCGAGGAGCTGGAATCCGGCGAAGGGGACGACGAAGAGCGCCGGCTGGAGAATGAGAGAGATCAAAGACACGAAGCGAGTCTTCAACAGCTTCGGCGCTGGGAGAGTTAGGAGAAGCGCTATGGCCGCCTCTGCCGCCACCACGTACGTCAGTATCATCCACTGCAACGCCATTTTCCGATTCTTCATCAAAATTCGATTTCAATTTCTCTCTGGATTTCTTCTTCTTCTTTTGCAGCTACTTGTCTTGTGCCCGAGAAAATTTCTGGTGCCCACATCAGATCTGGATTTCTAAAGGAATAAAAAATGGATTAAGACGTGAAGGGACGAAAATACCCCTGACAGAATTGCCAACTAGCAGCCTCTATAACGGACTTAACGGTAAAAATACCAAAGTTCGGTTGAGATGAAAATTTGAGATACCGTTTTGATGTTTTACAAACTTGAGATACCAAAGTTTATAATGAACAAAAGTTGAGATACTATTTAGACTAATTTCTCTATTATATATCAATACATATATATATAACAAATCAAAAACAAAAAATTTGGGCCCCTTGGTGTTGGGCCCAATGCTGTTGCACGGCCTGCACTGGGGCAAGGCCGGCTACGGTCATACATACTGTATATTTTCTATAAACTAAAACTTTCAAGAGGAATTCTGAATGATAATAGTTATGTTTAATCCGATCTCGTTTCTCATTACACGGATGTGGACCTCGACGACCTGGGCGGCATGGTGGGGGAGGCTGGGTTTCGAGTGAGGTTAGGGCTTTGCAGGCAGGAGATGGGGATATGCAACTCAATGTTTTTACTGCAAGTCCTTGGATTTTACTGTAGTTCGATTTTTTTTTTCCCACTAATCAACGTTTGCTGTTCTGTTAGCCCACGTGATATGCACATGACTGGTTCAAGTGCACCGTGGTGCACTGAATCCATTATGGTGTATTTGTCGGACCAAGTTTAGCAAGTAATCGAGTATCTTTTTGGCCATAATATGCAAAGATGTTCATGTGCCAAAAACGAAACCCGGTGTAGTCTCATAAATCAAACTACAACAAAGCCTCTGTTTTTGAACAAAATGAAAGTATTCATTGATAGGGGAAATCCAGAATGGCATGACAAATACATTAGATAATTCACTGTCTTATTTTGAGCCTAGCAGAGCTAAAAACTATAGTATTATTTTGAACCCTAATATTATGTTGATGCTCTTAAATGTCAATTCGCTCAATTGCGATACAGGAGGAAAAAACACCACCATTTACCCAGCTCATTAGAACTAATGTCTGCAGACTCAGAAACCACATTAAACTAAGAAGACCCTCCTTTTAATTGAAACTTTAGCCTAATTTGCCCGTGGGTACCCCTTGCCCATATATATTATTTTTGTCCTTTTTAGATTCTTTTATTTATATTCAGTTAACATGTGTGTGGATTTTCGATAAGATGGCCTAATATGGTGATGGAATGGATCAGACTAATAATGTCTTAACTTCGTTCATCATTGTGTTCACATCATGTAGATACAAACTAACTAGAGGGTCAGCTCTTATCAAACTATACGCAAACATCATTTTATCACATGTACGTGTTTGACCTAACCACTAATAGTTCAATATAATCGGTGTTTGCATCTTTTTCTGACTGAAACGTATGCAGAATTTTAGTTGAAGAGAAATGCAAATAAATTAAAATTTGAACTGAAGATCAATGAAGAATTGCAAAAAATGTGTCAATGTGTCATTGTCTCAAATCTCTTGATCCATGTGGTCAACTATTGGTTAAAGAATTAAATTACAAGATTAATTCTAAAAGTTTCATTATAGTCACAGGTAGAAGACGTAAAGATTCTCGACTACATTAAAATTTGATACTTATATCAACTAAAGGCAAAAACTGGAATACATGGGTAGTAGCGTACTCCAGACGGAGACGTTAACGGAGGGGTAGTTCTCAAGTGTTATAGCTCTTGAGCGGCATAGTGAACGCTCTACCCGATCTGAGATCTGCTCTATCCTTATCCTGCAAAAAAATCGCTCGCGGTGAAGCACGCCGTGCGAGTGACAGTGTACGATTCCCTTACATAGCTGAAACAGAAAGCTTTGGACCATCGTCGGAGCTAGCGGCCTCGGATTAGGGCCCTTCCGGTAGGAATCGATGAATTTCTTGAGATTGGTGTCGAGGTACTCTAAGACGAGGTGGAGGACGGGCTTACCGCTAGTTCGTCCTCTCCGTTGAGGAGACGTGTCTCATCTTCCGGCAACGTGGAATTAACAACCCCCCTCTTTCACCCCATCGGCGTATTACACAGAAGCCCCCGCAGTTTAACCCGATTTCTCGTCAAATGAGAAATTCCAACGCTATCCTTCAGATTTGTTTACTGCCAATACAACGCTATCACGTGTCTTGGGCCCAGACCGATGTACCATACACCCGTGTATTCCAGCGCTTTCCTCAACTAAATATAAAATTATTCCTCAATGAAGGTTGACAAGATTAGCATGGCACTTGCTTGAGTAGAACCTCACGGACTCCTCAAGTTCAAACCCCAACAATAACAAGTCCTTTATATTGGTAAATTGCCAAGTACTGGGGACTTATGAGACCCATATATATGACGCTGGTAATATATAAATGTCAGTTTCCACCAAAGTCTGGATCATCTTGAGGCACGAATGCGAATGCATGTGGGTTTACAAGGTGGAAAACCTAGGGCTAACAGAGTTTAACAGCTCTCACGTGGTAATTGTCATGGACACAAATGTTAGTTAATTAAGTTATTGCAGGCAACAATCGGTTCATAATGTGCAGGGGTTGGAGGGTTGTCTCCCCTCATTCGAAATACCTACCAAAAACTAAATATAAAATTATTCGAATATTAGTTGAAAAAGTGAAAAAAGTGTTCAGGTGAACTTAATTTAATCACACCAACGAATAGACGTTGTCCAATATTTAGTTAATTTGAAGTTATATATAAGAGCTATTGGACGGTTCAAATGACCAATCATAAGAGGAACGTGCGTGCGAGCCATTTGAGGTGTCTCTGACACTTAATTTTGTTTATCAGCCTGCATCTCCTAGCCCTTTAAGCAAGGGCAAAGAGAAAATTTAATTTATCTTAATTTGGCCTACTACGGTGTCTGTCATACATTAGTGGTAGGTGTGTTTAAATAAGTGAGTATTGATACTGACAAATTATAGGTCTAATCTATGTATCACTGTGATCACTGTGATCTAGTGATCACAAACTTCTTATCTACCCGTAATCGTAAATGAAGGGTATATAATAATTTTGTTTGGCTTGAGTTTTAATATCAACATGATATACTCAAAAAAAAAATGACCAATCATAAGATACGTTGAGGGCGATGCACTAGCTTGTAAAAAACTAAAAACTATCCCTTTGGGGCAGAACATCAGCATATGAAGTTATAAAGTTGTAAGTTGTTGCTTAAGCTTCTTCCCCGTACCGGTGCTCACTTCTTAATGTGTCAACTGACTGATTGAGGCCAATCCAGTTGCTTATGGTTAGGTCGCATTCGCCGTTGCTATTTTGAAGTCCGCCCCATCCCAAATTGCTTTCTGATGGAGGACATGCAGATGCAGAACCTTGTAAACATGGGGTTAGGTAATTTATTTCATCCATCCCTCTCTCTGTTCTGGGTTGTAATGTTTCATACATATTGTATATTTTCTACAACTTAAACTTTCAAGAGAAGTTCTGTGATAACTTATGTTTAATCCGATATATTCTCTCTACAGTCCCCGTATGCAAGTCAGCATTACAGTCTAGAACTCGTTCCAGCTGATCAACGTGGTAGAATTAGTTGTGGAATTAAGGTGGTTCATTTGTCAGTGTATTTGTCGGACCAAGTTTAACAAGTAATCGAGTATCTTTTTGGCTAAACAGAACATGAAGGATAATATATCTATGCATGGTACGTGATTGGTGAGAAGAATTATCAAATGTGTCTCCACGGCCTTCCTCACTACCTGCAATATTTGTATTTATTAGTTTTTGGGAATGAAATAAATTCATTGTGGGATAAACTCAAACATGAGCCCAAAAAGAGCCCACAAACAGTACAAAGGAACAAAGAGAAAAGTAAATCCACTACACCAACAGAGGAGTAGTAACAGATTACTAAAATTAAACTAAAACACAGGCGCAGTAGGTAGCCCGACCCACTTCAGAAACCCTAGTGTTGCTATCCAAAACACCAAGCAGCTGTAGCCGCCGGAAGCAACAGCACATAGAAATTCCGTCGTGAGATTCCGATGCCAAACCGATCCCTTCACACCGAACAAGAGAAATCCACCAACCAAAATGACGAATCCCTCCACAATATAATCAATTTCTCCATCCATGAAACCAAGAAGAAGCCATGGCAGCCGACAAGGATCTAAGATCCCAAACATCGAACCAGAACAAGGACAAGAATAGTAACCGTAACCATAGAGAATGGGGGGTAATAAACCCATGCGTGAGCACCCATACTCAGATAGGGAAGTGACATGCACTTTGTGGTCGCTGCCATAGGAGCTTCTACAGAGGAAATGGGTAGAGAAAGGAGTTTTATTGTGTGGTTGATTGATTTTTGACCGGGAAACTTGTGGGATTGTATGACAGAGAGGTGAGGAGAAGAGAGAAAACGAGGAACAAAGCCCTCCCATGCTGGACATAGCCAGATCTATACCACAATTCGGGTAACAAGCCATCACATATGTGAGGAAAATTCAGAAAAACTGGAAAAGAAAATGGAAAAACGGAAAGAAACCAAGCTCGAAGCCTCCCCCTATTCTTCCTCGTCGATCTAGATCCGTAGAGGATCAAGGTCTAGGTGAGAGAAAAGGGGGGGGGGAAGAGAATGAAAATCAGATCTAGTTTCTCTCTCTAAAAGTAGAGAGAGAAGCTCTCACCTTTTCATTTTACATTGTGAATGATCTGATTGTATTTATTAGTAGAATTAGGGTAATGAATAGGAAATGCTTTCAGAAAATCAAATTTCCACCATAATATGCAAAGATGATCATGTGTCAAATACGAAAGCCGAATGCCCTTGGGCTACCAATCTTGCCAACTTTCGAATTAGGATTTCTCGCATATGATCTATCACTGCTTCATCCCTTTGTGATGGATACTCTGATTGCTGATCGGCAGTTTCGACTTGTATCTTTCTGTAATGGTGAACGGATCACAACATCAAAGAGAGAAGAAGAATCGATCTCTCGTCATTTACAGTTCCTATTAACAAAATGTCTATCACTGATTCATATCTCAACACTGCTTTAATCTAGACTCGTAAATTTGCAGAGTGTGAGGGTAACAGTCCACTCCAATTTATAAGGCATGTGGTCTCATTTGCAACTAAAATGTCTATATAGTACCAGAGCGCTATGAAAATTTCCTAGAATCTTACATGCAGTTTTGTGCATTAAAATTGCTTCTTACGAACTGAGTTCATGACTTTATGAAGCGGATGGTGCATGATGCTAAGTTCCAATCTCTACAGAGTAAACAACTGATGAGAAGATCGATGTCTATTACAAATAGGCTAGCATTGTGCAGTTACACAACCACACATTGGGGAATCACATTTAGCTTCTAAACATCTAATTTATACGACAATTCCAACAAGTTTGTTCGGGACTAAAAAACAGCAGGCAGGGACTAAACAGACCCATAGCAGAAAATCCAAATGCCAAGTATCGATGGGTCTCAGAAAATACCATCAGAACTGATATCAACACCAAAAGACCTCCTACTAAAATACACCTTTTGTGAAGGCAAAGTTGGAACTTTATGGGTTCAAAATTGAATGTAGGATGAACTAAAAGATGGAAACTTGAGAAGATGCAAGCCTCTGCATTGGGGCTTGTAGAATTTTGGAAGCCAGTAAAGGAAGCATAATAGTTCGCAATTCCTTATTTAAAGATAGTTCCTTCAACATTACAAAGACACTAGAATCCAATCACCTTGTGCCCGGGAACACATTGCTTCATGGAGCATTCAATATGGGAAGCAGTATCAACAAAATGAACTTTCCGAAAACACAAACTAGATAGCCTTGGCATCATACCAGGAATTAAAATAGATCCGACCTTTACTGAGGTTAAGGACATGGGATGTGAGAGTTGCACATTATCCAGCTCATACCTAAGAGGCAGCCTCCATATGACCAAACTTGAATAGTTCTTTCATATCTGAATTTTCTAGCTCAAGTGTTATTAAAGTCTGGTTGCTAGTAAACAAACTACAATCTAAGAACTACTGTCCAGCTATTAGAGGCATATTGGCGCAGGGGACCAATGGACAATGTATCATTCCAAGAATTGATAGAACAACCATCACCAATTCTCGAAGAGCTACACTCCATAATCAGCGCCAGGTTACTGAACTACCAGATGGTTACTTATAATGAGGTTGAAAGAGGAAAAACCTTCTCAACAGTTCTGAAAGAGAACTCCGTAATCGTGGATCATGTCCAACCAACCTCCAACCCACATTAGCAAGCATGCTTTGATTCATATTCGCAGATATAAATGGTAATCAGGGTATCCCTTAGCCGTTCATATTTACATACATAAACGCTCGCTGAGTAGGCACCAATCAAATTAAGACCTTATTCTCTGAACTCCTGACTATAGCAAGTAGAAATGTATTACTCCAACCTCCTATCAACTTCTCATCATTACAAAATAACTAGTTGCAAAGCAATTGATAAAAGTTAGAGAAAGGAAAAGGCACTTTTAGATACTTGAACTGGCATTGGCCTAGTGCAGTGCAGGCTTGAATCATTATAGCAAAGCTGATATGATCAAGAACCCATTTTTTCTCTTCCGTGATAAAAAAACAATTCACCCATCTTATTTATATCACCAGCCCGACCATAAGCTCTAATAATGCAGCTGGAAAAAAGGTGTATCTTAGTAATAACATCTAAATTCCTTGACAGAGAGAATACTTTAGATCTTATCATCGCATTCCCATGAATATTTTTCTAGTTCTCGGTAACAAATGCATCCACATAGCCCGAAATCGGAAAGAGGTTTAGTTCTCAAGTGAGGTCCCTGAGTAAAGAGATTGATCAGGAGAGGACAATGGTCAGAAGCCATCTTTCCGAGATGAAAAACTCTTGCTTCATATCTGTCTAGTCTCATAACAAAAAACAATGGTCAGGAAAATGCAACCTCTGATCACAATCTCATAAGCATCTGTCTAGTCTTTCTTACAAGGCACCAATGAGTTTTTTGTTGAAACCTCAAACTAGGAAAAATCACTTGAGACTGAGAGGCAACAATCGTATTAACATGCATAAACTCACAAGGCAACAAATTTCAGCGGTATCCCCAACACTGTTGCCTCAGCAGCTTGTTTGTTGGAACCTCAAGCTGGCCATAATCAGTTGCAACAATCTTTACAACAGAAAACAACAAGGCAACAATTTCAGTAATTTTTTTTTTTGTTTTTGGTAAAAGCTTAGGACAAGGTTCAACATATTCAAAACTGAATTGGGAAAGCCATTGTGCCGTCATAAGCCAATTGTTACAGTGAATGGGATGTTCCTTGGACATACAATCTATGCTAGAGAAGCCAATACAGTTCTAGTTAATGTTACCAAGCATGCACAATATAACATGTCAATTCATTGGCAAGACTTCTCAATGTTAAGGCATAAGAATATTATGATACAATTTGATATATGAACATGCACAATCTGTGTAACTAATGAAACAGTTGGTGGATTTATTTTCCAGGCATGGTTTAAAGCAACATAGAAATGGGTGGGCAGATAGACTTGCTTATATAACATAATGTCTTATCACTAATCAAGACAGGAAACATCTACGTACACCTACAATACGACAATCACAGGGCAAAGAGAAACTCTATGGTGGCATGCTGACATATTTTGGCTCAGAGCAACTGTCTATGGAGCTATTGTCATCATGCCCAAACAAGGGACTGGATTTCCTTTTCCTCAGCACTAATCTCATCTTAGGTGAGTTTGAGTTATATATAGGTGCTTTGCATTGTTTTCTTGTACTAGAATATATTCTCCTATGTATCTAATTGCAACGTTCTTTTTGACATTGGTATAAGATAACGATGTTGAAGAGGTTGTAAAACAAGGTAACAGACTGGCATGCCTACGAATATGTCAGTTGCACATACCATTCATGGGAAGCCATGGCCTCTCTTCCCATGTTCTGAAAAACATAGGTCAGGCCATTCATGTTTTGTTACCCTTGCAAATCTAGGCCAACACATATAATTACTAAAAATAGTACGGCAATGAATATAACATATGAGATTTGTGACAAGATGACATTTCAATGAGTCAAACTGCTAATTTGGCTATCACTTCTATCTTTTTTAAAGCACAACTGTAAATTAAACCAGCAATCTTCCAATCTTATCTCTCTCTTTTGGCATCTCAGATATCTTTACCATGGAGGTTGACAAGGGAAAGACGTACCTGCTACAGATCGTCAATGCTGCACTCAATGACGAGCTATTCTTTGCAATAGCTGGCCACAACTTGACAGTGGTAGAGAATGATTCAGTATATACCAAACCATTTAAGTCTCAGGCAATACTAATAGCACCAGGCCACACCACAAATGTTCATGTTCAGGAAAACCAAGTCCCCAGTAGATACTTCATGGCTACAAGATCATTCATGGACACACCTCTTTCCATAAACAACAAAATTGCCACTGCAATCCTAAAATATAAAGGCATCCCCAATTCTGTTCTGCCA
The DNA here is from genome assembly GCA_010134655.1 of Fragaria nilgerrensis. Classification (NCBI taxonomy): domain Eukaryota; kingdom Viridiplantae; phylum Streptophyta; class Magnoliopsida; order Rosales; family Rosaceae; genus Fragaria; species Fragaria nilgerrensis. Next base: position 9,069,167 of record CM020978.1, read on the forward strand.
GTCCTTCCCAACTTCCAGCACTCAATGACACAGCATTTGTGCCGAGTTACTACGGGAAGCTGAGAAGCCTAGACACAGTATAAGTACCCAGAAAATGTACCTCTTGAAGTGGATAGACATCTTAACACATCTCGCTGCTTCTTTGAACAACATCAATTTCATGATGCCTGGAGTTGGACTGCTTCAAGCTCATTACTTCAACATCACGGGGGTATTTTATACCGATTTCCCTGACCGCTGGCCAACACAGTTCAATTACACAGTTGCACCACTCACTGCCAACGTTGGAGCTAAACTAGAAACTCGGCTAAGCAAGATTGCCTTTAATTCGACAGTAGAGTTGGTGACGCAAGATACCAATCTTCTCACAGTGGAATCCCATCCACTCCACCTTCACAATTTCTTCATTGTTGGACCGGAGTGGGGAACTTTGACCCCAAGAAAGACCCGGCTAAGTTTAACTTAGTGGATCCAAAATGCAGACTAGCAGAGATCTGCAAACATTGATTCAAAGAACTCATGATTGACGAGACCAATAAAATGTGTACTCAATAGTCAATACAATCTATCTAATTAATCCCTCTTTCCTCAACAAATTAGCAGAGCCGAAATTGCTTCATACTAGAGTTCACTCAGACTCACCAAACAAATATTCTGCATTTGTGATGACTGATCACAAGCTAAGTATATGTCTGCCAATCATCAAATTTACTCAGGAGATCATCCAGCAATTAAACAATGGGCACTGAGAAAGGAGATAAGGGTCACCAATTACTAAACCAACAAAGAGACCAGATACATACATTTGACTGTTAACACCGATTTTGTATCAAAGAGTATCCTCAGTGGATAGCTAACTTACTTGATGAAATAGTATGGCCTGAAATGAGAGAACATGCATGTGCAATATCCAACCTAAAGCCATCATATTTAATCTTGTTCCTTGAACTCCAAATAAACCATAAAAGATGTGACAAAGCATGCTGACCACAATTCCCTTCTTTGCATCAGTCGATGACCCAATAGAAACAATTCAGAGAACATAATGCAACTGAAATAAATATATCACTGGACACACAACTTATTGCAGAACCATGCATATCCTTCAATAACTTAATGGCTCAAAAGTGGGAAGAAGCACTAAGCCTAACAGTAAATGCCATTGAGTCCAATCGAGTAAGGCAACAATGAGTTACTTATTAAAACAGCAAGCTGGGCAAAATCAATTGAAAGTGGCAACAATCGTATTAGCAAATCCTCACAAGGCAACAGATCTCATAATTCTCCCCAACACTATTGCCTCACTGGCATCATAACCCGACAAGGCAACAATTTCAATAACATCACCCAACAATGCTTTTATCTCAGAGCTAGGCATCCTTTTTAGGGACCAATAATTCCGACTAGTCTTTCTGAAACTTTCAGATACCCTTATTTCAGAGGGATCAAAATAATCAAATGGCGACCTCGACCCAATTCTTACTTTGTAACAATAAACATGGGAATGATGAAAAAGATGAAACCCAATCAAAAATGGTTCCTCAACCCCAAAGAAAAGAGGGAGCACCAATACTTCGAATTAAATTTCACGCTTGCCAATCTCATATTACCCTAGGGTTTTTTCTTTTTCATTATACCTTGTATATCCACCGACACAAATCGAAGGCCAAATCGGGACAATTGAGCATCCGAACCCACCGCCGCCGCCGCGAGTATATCTGAAATTGAATCAAGGAGAAACAGAATCAAAAACCACGAAGCGAAACCGAAGAGAATCACAGATCCTTGTTGTGAGATTCAATTGAATTGAAAAAGACGATCACCGAAACTGAGAAGAATCAAACGAAAGAGAAAAGAAAAGGGAACGCTTGAGGATTTTACCTTGTGGCGGTGAACAACGGCGGTGGTGGTTGGCCGTATCTGGGAGCGGATCTAGTTTACCCAAACAATTTTGCATTTCAAAAATTGAATCAGAGAGAGAGAGAAAGAGAGAGAGCCAATCTTAGATTTCAAAAATTGAAATGAGAGAAATAGAGAGACGTTACTGGCCTCTTTTTTTTTTTTTTTTTTTTTTTTGAGGAAATACCACTGCCTCATTTATAAACAAAAATATCGCGTATATTTTTTCTTATGAAAGGCAATTAAAAAAAAAGGTAATATTAAAGAAATTACAATCTGCAATTAAATGATAAATTATGAATGAATGAATTTTTTTTTTAAAATGTACCAACAAGTTTTCAGTAGTTTTTTGAAGGCACTCCACAAAAGACGGAGTTGCGCATCCCAAAACCCTACATTTTGGTGCAAGATGGTGGTTCGATCTAACTGGTGGGCTACTCAGACGGCATCTCATCTCGATGAGGCAATCGGGTGTGGTGGTTTCTTTTTGGTTGGGAGTGGGTTTGTCAAATTCGAGTGGTGTTCTGTCCTTGGATAGCCTGTGATTAAAGTTGTGGCTGGGATTCCAGGTGGTGTTGGTTGAGGAGACAACAACTTTGAGGTTGAATAGAAAAGTAGAAGAAGAATAAGAAGAAAGAGAAAGTATTCAACTATTCTGCATATTCATTCATCGATAATTGATTCTAGATAGATTACAGACTTATAAAGATGGAGTTTCATCTGCTACAAACAAGGAGAGAATAATTGTCAAATATAACTTCCATTAGCTAGGTTGATGAGCCTTGATCTTACCTACATATCCTATTACATATGGGCTAAACCTTTTACCAACATATATCCTATTCCCAGACCGGCTTAAACTAGGATCGGACCAGACCAGCCAAAAAACTAATTATGACCAAGAAAAAGCCCGGCCTGAAGCGGTCAGATGACCATACGAGGAACCCAAATTTGGGCCCATCACGATTGGATACACAATTAAAGATGGACTAGCTCTGTAACTATGTCAATCAGAGAATAACTCTGTCCGTGTCTACTATTATACTAATATCGTTCAACTTATATACTTGAAATGTGTTGGATTGTACACAAAAAGACCTCGATATAATTATATAGAGAAAATGACATCTTACTACCCTAAACAGTTGCATAAAATAGAAAACCCACATTTCAAAATATTTAAATAAATAAAGACATGAGCTTAGGCCCAAAACCAATAGCCTGAGGACATTCTAATTTTCACATGGAAATGACCAAAATACCCTATGTTACAATTAAAATCATGAATATTGCCACAATCTGATCTGGTTTTAACACTCTCTTTCTCCGATCTGTCATATTTTCATATCTGATTCTCACTCTCTCTCTCTCTTCTCTCTCTCTCTCTCTCTCTCTCTCTCTCTCTCTCTCTCCTCTCTCTCTCTCTCTCTCTCTCTCTCTCTCTCTCTCTCTCTCTCCAACTACAAAAAGAAGAGTCGGTGTCGTCACCTTAACGCTCAACGATGGCCAGCACCACGGCGCTTGAAGATGGCCGACGCCTGAAGCCTGACCAATTCTCGACCCTTGTCGATCAATGACGACTTTGGATGGTCGACGATGAAGATTTCTGACAATTGATGACGATGACTTCTAACGATCGATGTCGACGACACCTGAAGCTTGACGATGAGGATGCGAGGAGCTCGACAATGAAGCCTCGGACCAACGCCTTCATTCTCTACAATGGATCTGAAAATGTTTTGTGTTTTACAAAAATTAGGGTACTCTACTCCACTTCGTTTTCGAGTATGTGGAGAGGCTGAGTTTAGGATTTGGAAGAGAAGGTGAGTCAATTCGGGGTTAGGGATTTGAAAGGTGATGAGGGCAAAATTGAGGTGAGAAAGAATGAATTCACTTAAAACCAAAAGTGAAATCGGTTTGGGTCTTAGTGATTTAGAAATGTTGTCGATATCTATAGGTTGATGACATTAGATGGATGAATGCGTAGAATTGTAGAACTGGATGAGACTCAATCTTCATGTAGTAGCATAAACTTGAAAAACATGAATGCAGTAGCATAACTACAACAAGAGTACAACGAGTGTAGTAGCAAAAAAAAGAAAACGAGTATGAGTGCTCTACAGTAGTAGAGACAATGACGAGTGTTGTAGTAGAACCGAACAGTAGCATAATTCATAAATGAACTTTCCCTAATAATAGTAGCAGTCATAAATGAATTTTTCCGTCAATACTGTATTTACTGAAGCTGCTGCTACACTAGCTGAACCAATAAAATCCTGCTACAAGAGTACGTACTGAAAATAACTGCTACTACATTTGCTGAGCCACTAAAAACCTGCTACTACACTTACTGAAGCTACTACTACACTAGCTGAACCATTAAAACTCTGTTATTACATTTGTTAGAAATATAGTAACAGCTACATCTCTAGTAAAACATGCTACTACATTAGTTGAGGCATTGAAAACTTGCTACTGTAGTTACTAAAGCTGCTACTACACTAGCTGAATCACTAACAATCTGCTACTACATTTATTGGAAGAGTAGTAGCAGCAACAACATTCCAGCAAATGCAGTAGCAGCTAAAACAATACATGGTGGGGTCTAATTTAATTTGATATATTTTGTATAAGGTCAGTTTAGCAAATTAAACCATGACACACGACAAGCAGAAAAAAATTTGTCATTATTGTTAAAAACTGTCCTTACTTGTTTAGGAATGTGAAATCCACATCTTAAATTGTAATCCACACCCCCACTTTCCATTTTTAGTAATCATTATCATATAAAGACAAAATTTAAGTTGCTAAAAAAAAAAAATGGGTATGTAAATTACAATTTAAGGTGTGAGAATTTCACTTTCTTGTTTTACAACAACACAAATAAATTTATTTGTTTTCAAATCTTTTTAGAAAATATACATGTAATTTACTAAATTATATATAATTTATCTACTTATATGTTATATTTGATTTGTCATTTAAACATTTGTTTAAAGACGGTTACGCTCGAATTCGACCATGAACGTCATATTTGAGCCAGGAGCGAATGATTTTTATTATTACTAAAAAGAAAAAGAAGAAGAAAAAGAACAAGAAATTTCAGGATGATCCGTATCACATAGGGCCTGCTATTCCCACCACTACTCCTTCACTATGCCACGTGGCGCCCGCTCATGGGTTTGAACGCATCACCGATAATGAATATCTTTAACCTAACCCGTCGTACAATCGCGTCACCATTTTTAAAATATCCTTCGGTATTATCCTCTACAACAACTCGGCGACGCCCGTGAGAGCTACGGCACAACCCCCTCAGGGCAAAACCGTCATTCTCCACCTTAGATATTTTCGAGGTCGTAAATATCCTATCACCCATCACGTGATCGGCGGACCCCACCTAAAAACCCATCCCCACTCATTTTCCTTTTTCTCTCTCCCCTCCCCAAAACTTAACCAGAGTTTAACCCCGCGCCGCACCGAAAAGCCAACACAGAGCAAAACAAGCTGACGTGTCAACGAAACCCAAACCAAAGAGGCCCAATGAGCCTTGATATTTTAAACCCAAAACTAACCCTAGTTGAGAGGCTCAGTCCCCTATATAAACAGGGTCTGGGGATCCCAGTCCTTCGTGCTCTCTCAGCTTCTCAAAGTCTCTATCTTTTCTCTAGCTTTTCGTTTTATTCCGCAATGGCCTCTGCCGAGATCGAGTTCCGTTGCTTCGTCGGAGGGCTCGCCTGGGCCACCGACAACGATGCGCTCGAAAGGGCCTTCGCTCCCTTTGGCGAGATCATCGAATCGAAGGTCCGTTAGTCGCAGAGATCGGATGGATCGGATCTGTGTTTCTCTCTGTGATCTGTGTTTCTATGTTACTTGATCTATGATACTACTCTCTGTTACTATATGTCACTATGATTCTTGTGTTTTTGCTATCTCTCAAAATCGGGTACGTTCATCTTCATCTTTCTAGATTGAAGATCGATCGGTTCCTTTTCTTTTCGATTTATTATTTGTTGTTTTGATTTCTGATATTTGTGTTTATGCTCAGATCTGATTCGATTTTGGCTTGTTTGTTTTCAGATCATCAACGACCGTGAGACCGGAAGGTCCAGGGGTTTTGGATTCGTTACCTTCAGCAACGAGAAGGCCATGAGGGATGCGATTGAGGGCATGAACGGCCAGGATCTTGACGGCCGTAACATCACCGTCAACGAGGCTCAGTCCCGCGGAAGCGGTGGCGGAGGCGGCGGTGGTTATGGTGGAAGCCGGGAGGCGGTGGCTATGGAGGTGGTGGAGGATATGGCGGTGGTGCCCGTCGTGAGGGTGGAGGTGGAGGCTACGGAAGTGGCGGGGGAGGATATGGCGGTGGTGGCCGTCGTGAAGGTGGTGGAGGTGGGGGCTACAGCCGTGGAGGTGGTAGCTATGGAAGTGGTGGTGGTGGTGGATATGGAGGTGGTGGCCGAGACCGTGGTTCTGACGGTGGCAGCTGGAGGAGTTAGATGGATAGGTACTCAGGGACTGGTTTAGTTGTTATGTGTTATGTTTAGGGTTAGTGGGTCTGGTTCTCTTTGGTTATGGTGGTTATGGTTTGTGTGCTCTTGGTTCGGTTCTCTAATTTTGATCTTTGAAAATGGTCACTCTATGTTACTTTCATGTACTCAGTCCTGAGAAAAAAAATGGTGTTTGAGAAATGAAGTATACTCTTCGTTTGCAAAATTTGTGTTATTTACGTTGTTTTTTATTGCCTTAAATTCATGCAATTCCTAATCGGAAATCTGATCTGATACAAGATTGAAATCCAAATATCCATTCTGATATAAAATGAGAGTTCCAATTCACCAATCTGATACAAGTATCAATCCAAATATCCAATTGCCACCTTTGTTAGCTACTCGTCACAAAATCACTGATACATATTAGAAATTGAACAACGCAAATCTGAAGGGTCTTGCTGCAAGATCTCCGACACATAGTAGAGATTGAACAATGCAAATTTGAAGGCTATTCGCTACAGATGCATGGATTGAACAATGCCAATCCGGAAGCCTACGCCGTGTCACAGTGGAATTTGCCATTAGTTCACTTGCAGCCGTGCTATTAGGTTTTGGTCTGCTCACACATACAAAGGCAACTTGGAAGATAAATATTAGAAAATATCTTTTGGCAGTAATGGCCGAATCTGTTTTGTATCTTCCTCTGTATTTTTGGATGATTATAATTTGGCTCGGTGGTTGGTTTCCTAAAATAATACAAGATCTGTATTATTGGGTCAGAGGACTCAGAGTTCTAATTGAATACAGAGATATGATATTGAAATGTGAATTCCCAAGGCTTTTATCGTATTGTATAGATAATCTCATCCAAGTGCCCTAGTTGTGCTCCAAATCTGTTTTTAGTGCACAACTAGTGCTTTTGAGCAACCTAATCTACGTTTATTTATGTGATCATTCCCAAGGCTTTATTTTATCGTATAGGATTATATGTGCCAAAAAGTAACGACTTGCAAGTGATGTCTAAAACAGATATTGAGGATGTATTGACGGTCCAAAAGAATAGAAATTTCGATATGAATTCCGAGTGAAATTCAATAGTGATACTCGATAAAAAATGATGGAAATTTAAAGAAAAATCTGGTAATTTTATATACAACTTTTGGAAATGTTTTTAGGGATAATGCCAATTTACACAAAAACAAGGTTTTTAAAGCCCATTCCAATAAAAACAGATTTGAGCAGCCCATTTCAATTATTTTGATTAAAAAGAAAATATTACCCACACTCTTTTAATCTACCATTCTCTCTCTCGACTTCTCTCAGAAAACTCTCTCTCTCTCTCTCTCTCTCTCCCCGCTGCGAATCCCCTCGCCGGCGACGATCTGAAGCACCGGCGACGCGAAGCACTCTCTCAGCCGTGAATCCCCTCACCAGCGAAGCACTTACGATCTGAAGCACCAGCGACACGAAGCACTAGTGACAACTGACAAGGCCTCGACGCCGACGAGGCTAGATCTCTCATGTCGATTTGTCACCGCCCGATCTGGCCACCATCACCTTCCGTTCTTGTCACAACAATCAAATCCGACCATCCCACTAGATCTACACTTGTAAATGGACCGGATCTTGATCCGGACCCGCTCCGGATCCGTGGTTTTTAAACGGGTTTGGATCGAAAATTAGACTCGTTGATCCGTTAAGGATCCGGATCCGTTAACCCGTTTATTAAACGGATCGGATACGGATCGAGGTTGATCCGATCCGTTAAAGACCCGGATCAGTTTTAAAATAATTAAATAATATTTTTATAAATATAATATTATTAATAAATATTAAATAATATAATAATATTTGGATAACCTAAACGTCTAAATTGCGTCTAAAGTATAATCATTTGATGAAGTTGAAGGTTACGATGCCTATGTTCTTTTTATGCTCGTTGCTAAATACATTGAAGGTTTAGTATTTTGAATATATTAATTATTGTTAAGGAGTATTTTGGCCATGTAATTCAACTTTTGATGTAAACCTTTATTTTATTATAATATTTCATTAGTGTTTTATGAAAATTTATGATAAAATTAAGAAATTATTATTTAAAATTTGAAAATATTTATAATCATAAACGGATCGGATTAACAGGTCTGGTATCCGTTAACCCGCCGGATCCGGATTTGGATCTAGCTATCAAAGATCCGGCAGGTAACGGGTCGGATCCGGATCCAAAATTTATATTACGGATCCGGATCTAGGTAGATCCGCTCCAGATCCGATCCATTTACAGGTCTAACTGGATCTGGTCCACCGACGACTAGACTCAGCTCTTCGGATCCGGCTTCATCAACTTCGCCGGCTCCAGCCGGCTTCATCCACATGGTTGAAGGTCCGAGAAAGACTGGGTTGTAGAGGTCTCCTTGGTCTTCAAATCCAAGTGGATGGCGCGTTGGTTTCGGTGCAGGTGAAATCGGAGGGGGAGGCTCGAGAACCTTGACAATTTCAATTGTGTACTGTGCTTGTGTATTGTGCTTTGTATCATACAATGAGTTTTGTTGAGTTTTGGTGTAAATTGCTTGGCCTGAAGTTTTGCAATTGATTACTGTGAGTTTGGTGTGAATTGTTGAGTTATTAGGGGTTAGTAACTGATTACTGTGGGTCAGTAACCCGATTATTGGGGGTCAGTAACTGATTACTGTGGGTCAGTAACCAAGTTATTGAGGGTAGTGACCCGATTACTGGGGGTCAGTAACTGATTATTGGGGGTCAGTAACCAAGTTATTGCGGTCAGTAACCCGATTATTGGGGGTCAGTAACTGATTATTGAGGGTCAGTAACCAAGTTATTAGGAGTAGTAACCCGATTATTGGGGGTCAGTAACCGAGTCACCGATGACCGGAATCCGGCGGTCGGTGATCGGAGTCCGACGACCGTGACCGGAGTCCCGCGACGGTGACCGGAGTCCGGTGAGATTCCGACTAAGTATTCTCTCTCTTCTATTTTCTCTCTCTATGCATGTTTAAAGGGTGAGGGCAAAATAGTCTTAAAATAATATAGTTTGTTAAGATTTTAGTAAAGATTTGTGTATTTGGGCATAAAAAAAATTACATTATATTAGAATAGGCTCATGAAAAAGATTATCATTGGAATAAAAAATTAAGGGTTTAAATTATTACTAAATGGACATTTTTCCATGTTTATTTGATCAAATTAATGTACGTTGACATTTCATACAAACTTAACTCAATAATTTATTGTTTTTGTATCATAGAGTTTAGGGTTTAGAAAGAATAGTGGATGTGATTGAACCAATAGAACGGAGAACCGGTTTTATGTATTCATTTGTGTCACAATTACATGTTTTGGCAGGTAAAAGTATATATGTCATGCACCTTAAAAGATGAGGTTATGTTAGTTTATATTAAGATTGTTATATGCGAGCTGATTAAGTTATAATAAGCTGTTGTGAAAAAAAATAAAAAACAAAAAAGCTTTTGTGCACTTGTGACTGTAAGGAGAATTGTTGTTTACCCGCTAGTTTCTCATATGGTGCGTCTATTGCCATCCCACAAATCACTTTACTCACCACACATGTTGTTGATTTATTGAAATACTAAAATATCTAAAATACCCTGATGTAAAATTATAGCAATGGACGATAAGTTGTTACAATTACAATTTTTTTTTCTTTTTTATCTTTTTGTTTTAGATGAACACAAACTTTATAAACTCGAACCCAGATTTATATCGGCCATGAGTCTGAACGCACCAACATTTAACCTGAAGATAAGGTAAACTATTTATGTTTCTTTTTTTCTTTGTTGGTGATTTGTCTATCCATTTACTCATAATTTCTCATGTCGACTTTGTATCTAAATTCTTACGGACAACTACGTACTATACTTTATTTATGAACAACACATAGATCCATTCAAGAACTCAAACGTATGAAAGACGTTGCTACTAGAGATACATTTACAGACATTGTGCATCATGCTATCGACTGATACTATTGGGTTGTTAAATTTAAGAGTTGTTTCTTGTTCTTTAAAAAAAAACTGTGATTTATATTGTAATGTGATTTTTTTTTGTTTAGTTGGTGATTTAACGTACCTTGAGCAAATCTGAATTTGGCAAAATATATCAAAATATATGTAGGGTGAGAAGAGAATGTAGGATGAACAAAGTAAAATTGATAAAAGGTATTTTAGGTATTGTTAATGGGTGAACAAAGTAGACTTGTGATTAAAATTATATGAATGAGGTGTGAAAAAAATGAGAGGTGAGCAAAATGGTTTGTGGGGTGACAATAGACACACTCTTCCCATATTATGATGTTAGAAGTCTCTAGCCATATTTAGGTTGTTTTTTTTAAATCAATAATTTTATTGCTCACAGTAGCCATAAGACATTTTTTGAACCCAAAAACAATTTTGTCATTAGTATTCAAGTAGAGGGTACAATACAAATCGATCCATTGCCATGTGTATAGTGGACAAACAAGATCATGAGATTCATATAAGGGTTGTATCCTCATTTACATTTCGGCTCACAAGTGAGCGTACAATCTAATAGAAAATAGATTATAGGCTAAGATCCCACCTAAAAAACTAGAAAAGACTAATAAAAAATAGACTCATAACGCCAAGATGCCATGAGGCACAAAAAAGTGCTTAGAGTCTTAATGAAAATAACTTATTGTAATAGAAAACTATATTAAAAAATTAGCCCAAAGTCCAAAAAGAAATTAAACCTAAACCCAAAACAGTTGATCTAGCTCAACTTTCCTTCACAGTTGTAGGAAGGACATGGAAGAAGAACACCGTAGCTGTCGCCGTCATGAGATGAAGTTGCCTTCGTGAGATGTCGCCACCGTGACGCCGCTGTAAGATGTCGTCGCCTTGTTCCGTGCAGCCACAAGCACACCCTGGAGAGAAGAAACTCCATTGTCGCCATGAACTTAGAGACCAAAAACTCTTCCCATGAATAAACAAGGACGGAGATGGAATTGGGAAGATAAAACAAGATTTGCTCCTCGAGTCCTTGGTGTCATACCTCCAACATGATCTGATAAGCCACGTTGATCAAACATTGTTAAGAACCTCTGGCCAATTACCTCTCAAAGCATATGGTTGTTGACATATCTTTCATCAAGCACAAAGTCATACGGCTTCAGCAGATCTAGAGACCCGCCTAGCTTTAGACCTCCGTCGGATGAGGGTGGGATTTTGTGGTGGTTGGCTGCCGACTTAGAGAGAGAGAGAGAGAGAGAGAGAGAGAGAGAGAGAGAGAGGAGAGAGATAGAGCTCTTTTAGGTTTGGTATCCTTATATCTATCCAATAGCCAGAAGACATATAACATCAGATGCCGTCTTTTACTTTGTAAGTTACAGTAGAAGCTTCCAGCACAAGACCTACATCTTCATTGTTAATAAGCTCAAAGCGAGCCTCAAACATAGGAAGAAATGACCGCACTACCTAATTCCCGGACAAGAGAATACTAGCTGCATAGAACATCAATTGGTGTATACCTAGTAGAGTAAAAACCAAGTACCATCACTTACTTCCCATCACCTAATGATATGTATCTTCTATTTGTTTCTACTTTTTGCTTTTTGAAATAGAAGGTTCATATCATAAGTACCCAACCTAAACCTTCTAATGTGAACCTCCTATTTTGATGGCTAAGTGAGCTACCACTATGAAGAGATAACAACTTAGGTAAGACCTATGACGACTTAGATTTTTTTGAAAATAATATTAATATCTAAAATAGTGTATATATATATACATATATATTTTCTTTTAAATTGTTGGTATTTAGTGTTTTGTGTGTGAATATATATACATATAGTTTTATATATATGCTGACATTGTTTTAATTGTTTTTAGACTTGTTTTTATTTTTATTTTAGTAGGAGAGTCCTTAGCCCATAAATTAGAACTTAGCCTAACACCATTTGACCCGACCCGAGCCCAAACTGAATAACCTTTTAGTAATCCTGTCGCAGATGGAAGAACAAGAACAGCGACATGAACTCGAACCTTTGTTTTTCCTGTTCATCGTCTTCCTCTCAACCCAAAACATTCTTGATTCGAATCCTTGATCAAACTTATCAAAAACCTTGCTAAGCCGCCCTCAAACCAGAAAATATCCTAGAAAAATCTTGAATATTAGCAGCCGACCTTGCCAAGTAGGAGGTGTCAAATTCTCAGAGCTCAATCGATGACTCCTTCAAGCTATTTTGCAAGAGCTGGAACCCTAGGAGCCTAGAGGTGGCGGGTCTAGGAGCTTAACGGGTAAGTACTCAGTTGAACAAATCGATTTTGCTTCCTGTGTTCATATCTTAGGGATTAAGTTCCTAGACTCTATAAATAGCTGTGTTCAGTATTTTGGAGAGAGGTCTTCTAGCAATCCCCATACCTTAGTGTAGGAACTCAGGTGTGATTCTATTTTGGTTTGTTTCTGAAATTAGATTGAGATCACTTTGAGACTTGTGTATATGTTTCTTTTTGATTTGAAAAGTTGTAATTGAGCATTGGTTATGATTTTGTTGTTGTGAAAAGCTGTGTGTGGTAAGCATGCTCAATGAATTCCTTGGTTAGCCAAATCAGTTCTCTATTGTAGAGAATCAAGTTATGCAGTGGTTGTTGTTGTTAGGATCACAGGTCTTGGAAACTTGCCTTAAAATTTGAGATAGACTTATATCAGCAATTTTTTTTTCAAAACAAAAACTGGAGCTGTACCTGAAATTCGAAATTACATAAGTAATTGTAGAAAAATTCTTTTTGTGTGATTCTAGTTCCAGATTGTTCTTTGGGATGTCTATTTCAAATGTTGTGAAGACCCATCTTTAAATTACCAGCCAAACTATGTCGTTTTTAGCCTGAAAGTTTACTGGACAGAAAGTCAAGAAGTTATTTTGTGATATCAGAATTTTGTTTTTTTTAGTTGCACTTTTTGTTTCTTTGTAATCTTTGTTGTTGTAATCATAGATGTATTGAATTTAGAATATCATGTTTGTGATTTGTTTATGAAATCAAAGGTAAAAACTAAAGGTTGAGGATGCTTAAAACTAGCTATAAGATTTAGAACTACTTTTATTGCTTCTTTGAGTAGTAGTCTGTGTAATGCTTGAGTAGGTTCTTTTATACTAAAAGTCTGTGATTTCTATTTGTTTAACACCAAAATGTCTATAATATGTATCTAGAAGTTTATTTCTGCATATAGTCCATGATTTTACTTTCAGATACTTTAAATAGGCGTTTAGCAGAAATTTTCCAAAAAAACTCAAAACTGAAGCTGAACTTTGGAAATTCATAACTAATTTTAGAAAAAATCGTTTTAAGGTGATTCCAAGTCTCAAAGTTTTTTTTTTGTCTTCTACAAGTCATTAGAAGACCTTGAAGTCAAAATATGAACAGTTTTGTACAGTTTTCAGTCTGTTTGTAACTGGTTCAGAAAAGCCTGTTTGTGAAAGAAACTGTTTTGTTACTTTAGCTCTTGTTTTAGCATGTTACCTAATTCCCAATTTAAGTTCTAAATAAAATGAATTTAGTATAAGATTGTTCAACTAATGATTGTATCTTTTTATTAGGAACTTGCTGTCAGTATCGACAAAGGTAGGGGGAAAATTGGGGAGCCTCTATGCGTGTTTATATGTTGTTTCTTTTTGAGATTATTTACTTGTGTGAAATGCTTATTTCTTTGTTGCCAATCATCTATAGGTTTGTTTCGATTTATAAGGGTGATGTTATCATCTAAGGTATATGAGGAATGATAGTGTTATACATAAAGCACTTTGGGTAAAGAAGTTAAGATTAAACTTTCATGTAGTTGAGTCCTCGTCCTCGGAGGTACCATATCCCACGATGCCCGTGTGAATGCGTAAGAATGACGCAATTAGTATAGGTGAAAATGACGGGATTGACGAAAGAGGAATGGACAAGATGACTAGCAAAAAGGGATTGTGAGATTTGAGTGGGAGGTAGTTCATATATTTGAGTAGCCTAAGTCACCCTTGTGGTAAAATACATGGTATAGGACATGTAGACTTAGTTTATTCGGATATATGAACTATATAGAGTTGATAATAGATGTATTCATCCATTTTATTAAAGTTGTTTGTGTTCTCTTGTTTGAAGAAATTTTTGCCTTCTACTGGGCTTATTATGCTCACCCCTTTAAATATTTTGTAGGTGAGGAATAAGTAGTTTGAAATTGGTTTCTTGTAAGTATCTTTTATTTACATGTGAAATATGTGTGGTGTTGCTTTCCTTAGAATAAGACGTAGACTTTAGTCTACCTTTGTAATGTTACTTTTTGGAGTACATTGTAATAAAGAATAAATTTCAGTTTATTGTTGAGTTGTTCTGTTCTAATTTCTTTCATATTCTAATTATGAAAAATCTATTTCATAGTTGGAATATGAGTTACACCTTAAAAAAAAAAATTCCAAAAATTAGGGTGTGACAAGACCCCTCCTTAAGGGATGCTTTTCACAAGCTGGGGTTGGAACGAGTGAGGCCTCTAATTACCAGGAGAATTTATGCAGTGTCCAACCCAGTTATAACCTAGCATGCTTCCACTAGACAAAACATATTGGGTTCTCTTCCCTTATTCTAATGCTAATTTTTGAAAAGTTATTTGTGAAGTTGAAACTTTCTTGAAGAAAATACTTGTAACACCATATACTTTGCCCCTAAAAACAGTTTAACCCTCGGTTTTTAAATTAGATTGGTATACATATATAATCTTAATTCTCGACAATTTTACCATTTCTGTTAGTTGACCGTCAAAAGAGACCGTTAAGTTGCTAAAATGACTAAAATGTCCTTATTAAAAATCATTTTTTATTTTTTCCTTTCTCTTTCCTTTCTCTTTCCTACAAGGAACAATCAATGAAATCTAGAGCAGAATGACAGAAAGAGCTGGAACGATTTATAACAGGCTGTGTGAATTGATTTAGGGTGTGGAAATTTCACTTAAGTTGAATTTTGATGGTTTGTCTTGCATAACAAATATGCTGCTTTAGGTTCTTATTCGCACATCTTAAGGTACTCACTTAAGGTGCTCATGTTGTGGCCTCCTCAAACATGTTTCTGATTATCTGTGTGTAAAGGTTTTGCTTTTGTGTTGTTTACAAATGGGTTTAGAAGTTTACCCTTATTCAAATTGAGGGTGACTTCAAGCTTTTTATTGAAAGCATCAATAACAAGATTAAGACGCTTTGGATAATATATATATATTGAAACGTGGAGAATTCTTTTTTTGGTTCATGATATTCGAGTTTTGGCTACTCAATTTGCTTCAATCACTTATGTTAATGTCTGACTATAGGCAAATTTTGTAACGAATGCTTAGACAAATTTTAATTAGTAAATTGAATCGAAAGCTGGATCGATACCTACATTATAAAGCTCAACATGCATTTTACTTTGACTCTTTAAACTGTTTTTATGGTCGGTAGTTTGACTCTTTAAACTTGGGATTTTTAGACTTGGATTTTTTGCTTTCTGTTGTTGTTTGCTTGCATGTTTGGCTTTAATGAAATCAAGTTTCTGACCAAAAACAAAAAAATTGGTGTTGTAAAACAAAAGTAAAAGAGATTGAGAAAAGAGAGAAACAACCAAGAGAATAAGAGAATATGTGTGTATTATTGAGTAGGGAACCATCTCTTATATAAAGATGTAATCAGTATGTAAATTATATGATATATCCCTAGTAAGCTAATTACAAGAATGTCCATTAAATAAACTATTTACAACACTCCCCTTTGGTATTCTCTGTTATTAGCTTCATCTGATATGTGCTCCAGTGTTGCCTTATCAAAACCTTGCCAGGTAATAAAACCCTATGGGACAAAACAATCCTGGTCGAAGGAGAAAAGAGTACAACGCACACGTAGAAGTGGTAGTCAGAACCCCTGATTTCAGTAAAGTGGTTTAGTCTGGATTATAAGATGTGAGTCTGTGGGAGATAGAGGCATAACAGTTGCTACACCAAAACCTTGCCCGGTAAACCCAGTGGGACAAACCCGTGGTCGAAGGGAAAAGATGAGCAAATGCATATATTTCAAATAAAGGCATCTTCAAGATGTAGTATGAGCAGTGTGACCAATTACATGTGTGCCTCATTAAAACCTTGCCAGGTAACAAAACCCAGTGGGACAAAATAACCCTGGACGAAGGACAAAAATAGTACACAATGGTCAATAGTATGCTTCAGAATACTCCCCCTGAAAACTAGATAAAAACTAACACTTTGATCATGCTTCTTGAATCACTTAACAATCAGCATGATTTAAAGAGGTTTTGTTTCATATACCTCTAAGATTATTGTATTCCTTATAGTAAAGACATAACTAGTTGGGAATAAGCCTTGTGTGGGTTTACATAACCCGTATCAGCATATTTAACAAGACAAACATCATTCCAAGGATCATAAGCGGTTGATCCATTCCATGATGCCTAAGGATAGAACGAGCCCTTTTTCGTCATACATTTAAAGTAACGGAAAATTGTCTTTATGCCATTTACGGAGGCGGCGTGTTGGCGTAGAGCTATATCTAGCTAACAAATTTACATCGGTGAGATGTCCGGTCTAGGGCATTTAACCAAGTACAATAATGTGCCTATTGTACTTAGATATGAGTCTTCTGGTCCCAATATCTCTTCATTATCATCTACACGATGATACAGGTCTCACTAGACTTTAGACGATTATGAGTGAGCTTGAAAACTTTGCTTTATCCTCATTAAAGCATCTTAACATCTTCTAGATGTAATTTGATTGATGGACCAAAATTCCATTTGCAATTTGCATTGCACGACTCCAGGTCGAGAAAATAATATTTGGTCTACCAAAGTCATTCATCTCAAACTCCGATTTCAGGTGTTTTGCAGTCTCCATGATCTCTTCAAGAGTATCAGTTAAATTCATGTCATTAACATAAATTACCACAAATTACAAACCTGGAATTTGTTTCCTTAAAACACGCATAGGCATAGTCCATTGTTCATATATCTCACCCCAAGCAAATATTCACTTAGACGGTTATACCAACTCTGTTTGGATTGTTTCAACCCATAAAGTGAACTACTCTAACCAAAAGGAGAGCATGTTCCGTGGTCTAGAACTATTTGCATCGGCTGTTATAAATTCTTCAAAAACTTTCAAGTATATCTCTGTATTCAAATCCCAATAGAGATAAGTTGTTACCACATTCACAGGTTGTTATTTAGTTTTTTCGAAAACTACCAACTGATAAGGTAGTGGAACGTTATGACGTCCATTACGGGAAAGTACGTCTCCTCATAATCAATCACAGGGCGTTGAGAAAATCCTTGCGCCACTAAACGAGACTTATATCACAATCTCGTTTTTCTCATTACGCTTCCTTACAAATACCCATCTAAACAATATAAGTTTAACATGGGTGGGTGTGGGAACAACATGCCCATAACACCTTTCTCTTAGTTAAAGAATCTGATTTGACCTAAATTGTTTCTTTTTTTAGCCAGTCGTCTCTTCGTTGAGATATATCAACGAAGCAAGGTTCGACATCATCACTTATTATAAATTCGGTGGCCATCGCAAATACAAACATATCATCGATGAACTCTTATACCGATTCAATATCTCACAAAATTTACTGAGATTTTCTATTCTCGGGAGTGGTTTAAATGTTGGAGAGTCCCCCAACTTCGTCTCTTCTAGGACGAACCCATAATCCGGATTTATCTCGTGAGTTGAATTGGTTTGAGATTGCGACGGCAAGAAGATTCGTTTGTGCCAAGTTTACCCTCTTCTAGGGATAAGAATCGTTTGAACCTAATGGTCTATCTCGCTTCTGGGCAGCGACTTTGACTGGTTAGCCGCCATGGCCGTACCTCGTCCAACTAGGACAATACGTCCTACGGGGACATTTATCCTTGCAGGTTTGCAGCAGGTATATATGATCTCGTCACTTTAACTAGATCTAGTGAGTCTAGCATATTATGGGCTACACTATGTAGATCTAGGATTCTTTGCACTTCAACTAGAAGTAGAATTCTTCACACTTCAATTTCACATGTGCGGTTTGGGGATCAAGATGAGACATTCTGCACGTCGTTCATCAGGAACGCACACATTCTTATCTCCCCCTAACGGCGGGAAGACTGTCTCATCAAAGTGACGACCACAATCTAGCGGTATAGAGATCTGCTGTTAAGGGCTCTAAAGAGCACATAATGGATAGGGTTCATAATCGACATATATGCCCATCCTTTGTTGAGGACCCGATTTTGTATGTGGCGGCACAATTGGCACGGGAACTGCACACCCAAATCTGTGTAAGTGCAAAACACCAGGTTCGCACCCAGTCACCAACTGTAACACAAAGTAAGGTGGGTAGCAGTGGGCCTCAACCGGACCGACATGGTTGCATGCAAGATTGCATAGCCTGACGCAAACACTAGAAGCTTGGTGCACATTACCAAGGTTCTACCTGCGAGACCATCTTGGGTGTTCAACAGATCCCAAGGGATATGCAATAATCATTGGAAGCCATCGATGTAAACTCTCCGGTATTATCAAGCCTTATAGACTTTATAAGATAATCCGAGTGGTGTACCCTAAATTTCATGGGTGAGAGTTTAGCAAATGCAGCATTTTCTTGTGAACAGTGATGTGACATCTGATCACTTTTGTTGATGCATCAACCAAAACCATTAATATTTAACTGGTCCGTATGGTGGTTGGATGGTCCAGGTATTTTCCCTTGCATTCTTTGCATAAAGAGATAGTGTATATTCTAGTCTTTGCATATGATGGTCTAATATTCAACATTCTTAATGAGCAGCTTGACATAATATGTCATTAAAGACAAGACCCTTATTCTGAAGGGGATGCCCGTGTGATAATTGAGTTAAGGATAAGATGCATCATATGTTTTTCTGATAGGCGCAAAAGCACCACCAAAGATACCATATTATCAAATAAATTATATCAATGTAGTAAATGGCAAATAGGGGTCATTACCCGCAGAGGATTGATGATGCTAAGAATTAAACACACAAGAGACACAAACAGACGCGTAAACCAGAAATCTGGCAGACTCGACCTAGGAGCAGAAATCTAATTAATTAGCTAATCTAGACTCAACCAAAAATTATGAAATTAAATACACAGTAACTAGACACAGCGGTGGACTACCACACAAATTTTGAGGGTATTCGGATTGGTTTGATTGATGAACAAAAATAGATAAAACAGAAGTACTGCTGAAAACAGAATATTAAAAAGTGAATATGGATGTAAATATGAGAGAAACAATAGCTAGGAACTTCTCTCCACCACTAGATACGCTTCAATCACCCCAAAACAATGTCAATGACTAAAGATGAATGCACTCACAGTTAAGCCAATGTCGTTAGGTCATTAACCGTATTACGTTCTCTTACTTGCCATGTTAAGTGAAATGTCGGTATCGACTTAACTATATTCCCAATTAATTGATCTATGAAATGTCGGTATCTAGACCAAAATAACTGAAATCATAAAGATCTAAGAACGTTTGAGTAGCAACAAAGAATCTAAGGTCAATGTCGGTAGCCTTAGATTACCAAGAATCACTTCACACAAGTACCTGGAAAGAACTTGTTATCTCTCATAGAATATGCAACGATATGTCAGTCATAAACACATTCAAAATAATAAACCCTAAAACATGCATCAAGTGTCGACTCAATGAAACATGCAATAGAATTATCAATGAACAATCAGTGAAGAAATTCTCATCTAAAATTATATAAATCAATTGGGGTTCGAAATCGAAGACATATCTAGGGCTTTGATCAGCCCCTAACTACTAAGGAGTTTAGTTGCACATAATCTTGATTAAGAACATCAGAGAATACATGGAAGATGAATTAAGGGTGGAGAAAAGAAAACTTGATTGAAGAAGATCTTTGCCGATCGAGTTCTTTTTCCTCTCCTTTCTTTCTTCTCTTTCTCTCTCTTTTTCTTCTCCCTGGTTCTTTCACGTCCCCCCTTTGTTTGGCTGCTCCCTTGTATAAATAGGTTAGTGAACCTATTTGTCACGTCCATCACCAATCCAACTAGGATTAGGGATCCTAATTAAGCCCAATTATCTCATTTTCTTTGTTTGACTTCAAAACACCTAAAAACAAATAAAGTTAATTAAAAATAGAAAAACATCACAAAATAACTAAGTAATAAGAATAATTAGCATGATAAAAGTCGCACAAATATGCGACTATCAAAATACCCCACACTTAGCTTTTGCTAGTCCTCGAGCAAAACACTAAACTAAGACTCTGAAAAGACTCAACAATAGCACAGACTACAAAACTCTAATGCCCTTAACACTTTGTCTCAGCAATCTCCCTAACATTGCAACACCAAGATCACATGATAATTCAGTTCAATCCACGGAATTTCGAAGGTTAATGTCAATACATGACACACATGTAACATGTAGGACGAAGACATAATCATGGTGAATGTAAAGCTGTAGCATGCAGTAAACAAGTTAAGATTCAACCTCACATGATATGCTATAAGTGTTTCTCTCAACATATGTCTAAGGTTTTCACTCAACTCAATTACTTGCCAAATGGACCGAACCATATGCTTAGCTCTTGTGACTTATCTCCACAGATCAAAGGCTGCCTATCTTGAGGATCAAAAAGGACTTTATAAGGTTGTAATGGGGTTAAGCTCATAGGTTTATAGAACAAAAGGATATGGAATTCAAACAAGTTCTAAAACCTAGTAGAGCATCAATGAAGAGGCTTTTTCGAACTCTACAACCATTGAAGCATCTTCACCATTGAATTCTTCCAAATATATCACCATTGTGGCCGAATTTCATCTTGTTGGGCCTTCACCTCATTCTTTTCATCTACAGTTAACTTGGGTTATCAAGCTAGACATCACAAAAGAACAAATATTTTTTCGTCGATTTTTTTTTCAATACAACACAACTAGCTTGATATCCCACCCTTATTCCTTTGCTTCATCTTCGCAATCTTCCACCTTGGTCTTCATGTATATGCCTCATGTACAGCTCTACTAAGTTCTAGAACAAAGGTAGAGATATAACTATTCTAAGGTTCAAGGTTAAGGTTGTGCGGGTGATGACAAAAAGACCATAATGTAAGCTCAAAGTGGTTAACTAAGGGGTGCACATCTTGTGTACACAACATATGGGTCACAGGCTATATATGGCAATGGTGGTAGCTCCTAAGTGCCTTTATCACTTCCCCAATCAAGATATATAATGACTATAAGCTTTGACAAGCACAAGAGCAAGTTCTAGTAATCTCTAGAGTCCATTAACTTAATCTGCGGCAAGCAATTGACACACAACAAAGAAAGCATGTAAAATCACATTTAGGCTCAATCGCTCACAGGTTAATGAATCTCAACCAAGTTTAAGCATGCTGAGAGATCTGTACCATGTTAACTCGTTTCTACATCCACTACATATTAACACATGCACCATATATCAAGATTAACCAAAGAAACTCAAATAACGTAGTCACATGTTTCACTCTTAGTCACAATTTTAGAAGATATAAGCACATCATAGACTAGTTAAGGGCCCTAAGACTCAAACAAGACTAAAAACAGTTTTTTTTTTTTTTTTTATTTTTTTAGCTAAACATAGACGCTAAAGATATCATATAAACCCCACCCCACACTTGAAATTTGCATTGTCCTCAATGTAAAACGAAACCAAAGCATGCAATACATCAAACAAGTATGACGCATAATACATATGACATCGCAAAAACACACTAAACATGAAGAAAAATAACACAGGAGAAAGAATGAAGAATGCAAATCTGGAATCCAAGCTTCTCCATCAACATGGGTTGCCTCCCAAGTAGCGCTAAGTTTAACGTCATCAGCCAGACGGCACTCATAATCATTGCTCCACTGGCACTGGATCGCGGAGCTGTACTTCTTCCACATCTCTCACCTCTACAGGCTTATAAAACGGTTTGAGCCTATGTCCGTTCACTTTGAATGTGTTCCCATTCTTCGGATTTTTTACCTCGACTGCACCATGAGCAAACACATTAAGTATAACAAAAGGCCCACTCCACCTAGAACGAAGTTTACCTGGAAATAATCGTAGACGCGAATTGAAAAGCAAGACTTTTTGTCCAACAACAAAAGATTTTCTTTTAATCATCTTATCATGAAACATCTTGGTTTTCTCCTTGTAGATTCTATTGGACTCATAGGCATTGTTGCGAATCTCATCTAGCTCATTCAGTTGTAACTTCCTATGAACACCGGCATCATCAATATCAAAGTTAAACTGCTTAATAGCCCAATATGCCTTGTGTTCAAGCTCCACCGGAAGATGACAGCCTTTTCCATAGACCATTCGATAAGGAGACATCCCAATCGGTGTCTTGTATGCCGTCCTGTATGCCCACAACGCCTCATCTAAGCGTTGACTCCAATCTTTCCAGGTTGGTCCAACAGTCTTCTCCAAAATTTGTTTTATCTCCCTGTTGGATACTTCTACCTGTCCGCTCGTCTGAGGATGATAAGGTGTTGCCACCTTATGATGAACATTGAATTTCCGTAACAAAGCTGCAAAAGACTTGTTACAAAAGTGGGAACCTCCATCACTGATGATGTACCTGGGAGTGCCAAATCTAACAAACAGTGATTTCAAAAATTTCAAAACAACAGCAGCATCATTAGTACGAGTGGCCACTGCCTCCACCCACTTTGAAACATAATCAACTGCAAGTAGAATATAAAGATTTTGCTGAGAGCTAGGAAAAGGACCCATAAAGTCAATACCCCACACATCAAAAATCTCAACAACAAAAATTGGGTGTTGGGGCATCTGATCTCTAGGACCTAAGTTACCTGTGAGCTGACATCTGGCACATGATTTATGGAACTCATGCGCATCTTTGAACAAAGTTGGCCAGAAGAAGCCACTTTCAAGAACCTTCATTGCAGTCTTCTTTCCAGCAAAGTGACCTCCCTCTACATGTGAGTGACAAAAAGTGAGTATAGATTGAAATTCAGTTTCAGGAACGCACCTTCTTATCAACAAATCTGGACAATGTTTCCATAGATAAGGCTCATCCCACACATAATGCTTAGCTGTCTTCACCAACTTGTCCTTTTGAGCTCTACTGTAGTCGCTTGGTACTCTTCCTGACACAAGATAGTTAACAATATCTGCATACCAAGGCTCGAAAACGTTGAGAGCAAAAAGTTGCTCATCCGGGAAGCTATCACGCAGAGGCAATGAGTCATCCTCTGTGTTAGATCCATGTGTGATCCTGCTCAGGTGATCTGCCACCACATTCTCAGTGCCTTTCTTGTCTTTGATCTCAATATCAAACTCCTGAAGTAGTAACATCCATCTAATCAACCTGGGTTTTGCATCCTGTTTAGTCATCAAGTATCTCAAAGCAGCATGGTCAGAGAAAACAATAACTTTAGTTCCTAACAAGTAAGACCTAAACTTTTCTAAAGCAAAGACCACAACTAAGAGTTCTTTTTCTGTAGTTGAGTAATTTAACTGTGCATCATTTAAAGTCCTGGAAGCATAATAGATGACATGGGGAAACTTAGCTGGACGTTGACCCAAAACAGCACCAACCGCATAATCAGAAGCATCACACATTAATTCAAAAGGTAAGTTCCAATCAGGTGCCTGTATGATGGGTGCGGTTGTCAGAAGCTCCTTGAGCTTGTTGAATGCCTTCAAGCACTCATCCGTGAAGTTGAAAGCTACATCTTTATGGAGCAGTGCACATAATGGTCGGGCTATCTTGGAAAAGTCCTTGATAAACCTGCGATAAAATCCTGCATGTCCAAGAAAAGATCTCACCTCCTTCACAGTTGAAGGAGGAGGTAAAGTACGCACAATATCAACCTTGGCCTTATCAACCTCAATCCCCCTAGCAGATATCACATGTCCTAAAACTATACCTTGTTCTACCATAAAATGACACTTTTCCCAATTCAAAACAAGGTTAGTCTCAACACAACGTTTCAAAACCATGGATAAATGATGCAAACACATGTCAAAAGAATCACCAAAAACAGAAAAATCATCCATAAATACCTCAATGATTTTTTCAACCATGTCTGAAAAAATACTCATCATGCATCTTTGAAACGTTGCAGGCGCATTGCATAGGCCAAAGGGCATCCGCCGATAAGCAAAAGTGCCATAGGGGCATGTAAAGGTGGTCATCTCCTGATCATCCTTGTGTATGGCTATCTGGTTGTACCCTGAATAACCATCCAAAAAACAATAATATGCATGACCTGCCAACCTTTCCAACATCTGATCAATGAACGGGAGGGGGAAGTGATCTTTGCGTGTGGTGGCATTGAGCTTGCGGTAGTCAATACACACTCTCCATCCTGTTTGCACACGTTGAGGCACCAACACGTTCTCATCATTCTTTACCACTGTAATTCCTGAACGTTTGGGAACTACCTGCACAGGACTAACCCACTTGCTGTCAGAAATAGCATAAATTATACCTGCATCGCGGAGTTTAATCACTTCTTTCTTGACAACTTCCAACATGGGAGGGTTCAGTCGACGTTGAGCTTCTCTTGTTGGCTTAACTCCCTCCTCCAAATGTATCCTGTGAGTACACAAAGTGGGGCATATTCCCTTGATATCTGCTACTGTCCATCCAATTGCTTGCTTGTACTCCCTAAGAATAGACAATAGCTTATCCTCTTGCAACTGTGAGAGCTTTGAAGAAATTATGACCGGTAAAGTTTCACCGTCTCCAAGAAAAACATACTTCAAATGCTCAGGTAGAGGTTTGAGCTCTAACTCGGGCGCTTTCTGAATAGATGGAGCAAGCACGTTAGTTGAAACCGGAAGAGGAATGAGTTTACGAGGCATACCTGTCATGTATGGCAAAGATTCAAATGCCTCCTCCATTGCATAATACTCCTCTTCCATCTCAAGGTCGTCAGTTGAAGCAATCTCAAATACAGGCTCAAATTCGACAGGTTGAGGAATTTCCTCAGCAGATTGAACCGGTTGTGCTGGAACTTTCTTTTTACCAGCCATTTCGATGACTTTTCGCATGGGATCCTCCCCCAATGAGTACTGAATGAACTCCTGCACAAAACTCTCAAAAACATCAATAGAACAACAAGAGTACATATCATCAGTATTTGGGTGCTTGAGGGATTCAAAGATGTTGAACTGGATCTTTTCTCCAGCTACTTCCATGCTAAGTGAACCTTCATAACAATCAATTGTGGTACGAGCTGTTCTTAAGAATGGTCTACCAAGAATCAATGGTATCTCAGAGGGCATTTGTTCACCTTCCATCTCTAATACAAAGAAATCCGCTGGAAAAATCAAATCACCAACCTGCACTAACACATCTTCTATAATACCTCTAGGGTAACAGTTAGATCGATCAGCAAGTTTAATGGTTATCCCAGTAGGTAAAAGTTCTCCCATATTCATTCTATCATACACGGCATATGGCATTAAATTTATGGAGGCACCTAAATCAAGAAGAGCACTAGCAAACCTGTGATCACCAATAGTGCATGGAATAGTGAAACGTCCCGGATCACCTAACTTTGGTGGCAACTTTCTTTGCAGTACAGCGGACACCCTCTCACTCAAGGCAACTGTTTCGGTTCCTTTGAATTTTCTCTTTGTAGTGCACAAGTCCTTGAGGAATTTTGCATACTGAGGAATCTGCTTGATCACATCCAACAATGGAATATTCACCCCAACCTTCTTGAAGACGTCTAGGATCTCCTTGTCCTTTTCCTCTTTCACCTGTTTCTGTAACCTGCTAGGAAAAGCACATTAGTGATAATCAAAGGTGAGGTTAAGGGACATACCGTGGCTGGTTTTGATCTTGACTCAATTTTTGTTCTAGGTGCATTCTCAACAGGTTGAGAGAATTCCTCAACGGATTGGGTTGGGGTGCCTAGACTGACTTTTGATGGCTCCTCAGGCACAATCTGCTCTAATACAGGCTCTTCCCACTTTCTTCTTGGCTTCTTGACCACTGGAACTGCATCCACCACCTTCCCACTTTTCAGAACCATTGCATTGACTTCATGTTGACCCTTAGGATTAGGAAGAGTGTTGCTGGGAAGACGTCCTGGGTTGACTTGAGCAAGAGTTTGTTGGATTTGGCTCACTTGGCGCTCTAACAAGTCAATTGCCTTCCCTTGTTGCTGAGTGGTGGACTTGATCTCTTGGCGGAAGGCACTGCTTTCCTCTCTTTCCTTTTTGCTATCAAACATCATTTGTTGCATCATAGCTTCCAAAGTTAAAGTTCCTGTTGATGTCTGAGCTGGAGCCTGTTGTTGAGGCACACGTCTTTGGCCAAATTGCTGCCCATCCCCAACAGTTTGTCTTTGTTGGAATCCAGGTGGAGTAGTTGGAGGATTGAGCACATTATTGCTTCGGTAGCTAAGGAAGGGATGATCTCTATTCCATTATATGTGTTGGGCTGCCGATAAACAAAATTCAAATCCTCCTCTTGGGTGTCTTCCTCAACTGCTCTGCACTTAGGACAATCTTCTGCAAGTACGGTTCTTAGCTGAACAAATAGTACACACCACTTGAGATGCAGCAACGGTTGCTTTCTTATTCACCTTCATAGCACTAGCAATTAAAGCAATGTCATTCTCCATAGAACTCAATCTCTTCTCTATGGCTCCATCTATGGTAATGGCATTCAAGGATCTTCTGCTGGCACCCATAGATCGGTCTCTGGACTGAAACTGTCTTGAATTCTCTGCTTGATTCTCCACAATTTCCTTAGCTTCAGCTCCAGTCTGATTCCACCAATTTCCTCCACAAGCCGAATCAAGTTTTTGCCTGTTGAGTGAATCAAGTCCTTCATAGAAGTACTCCATTTGAGTGTTGAGATCAAACTTGTGATGGGGGCATTGGCGTAGTAGACCCTTGAATTGACTCCACGCTTCATGTAATTCATCTCCATCTCTCTGCCTGAATGTACTGATCTGCTTCTTTAAATTCTTGGTGCGAGAGGCTGAATAGAATTCCTTCATAAATGCAGCACACATATTGTCCCATGAGTCAATAGATTGGGAAGCCAATGAGTTGTACCATGCCTTTGCTTGCTCTTTCAAGGAAAAAGAAAACAGAATAAGTTTCACAACATTCTCATCCACCGTCGCTGACTTCTGTATTCTGCACAGTGCTGTAAACTCATTAAGATGGTCTTGTGGGTCTTCAGTTTGAGTGCCTCTAAAGTGTGGTAGATTCGAAATCAGAGATGGGGGAATTGAGTAAGCCCCTAAATCGTCTGGTAGCACAACTGGTGAATCTGCTGCACCTGTTCCCGGAATAAAGGACTCCTTAAGTTTCGCGGCCATTGGTCTTGGTGATGGTGGAGGTGTTGGAATATGTTGCTCTTCCAGTTCCTCGATCTCTGAATCAGAATGGTGTTCAGGCTCAGAATCCTCACCACCACTGTTACTCGTGTTCACCTGTAGTCTCTGTTGTTTCCTGTTTTGTTTTGCTGCTCTCTCAATCTCTAGATCAAATAACAGTGGTTCAGAGCTTGTAGAGTGACGAGTATGCATACACAATGCTCCTGCACACAAGTATAGACGTAAGACTCAAAAGAAAAATAAAGTAAACAAAGCAAAACTAAAAACAAAAGACACTTTTAAGACTTAGAATTAAACAATCCCCGGCGATACGGCGCCAAAATTTGATAGGCGCAAAAGCACCTACAAAGATACCCTATTATCAAATAAATTATATCAATGTAGTAAACGGCAAATAGGGGTCATTACCACAAAGGATTGGTGATGCTAAGACTTAAACACACAAGAGACACAAACAGACGCGTAAACCAGAAATCTGGCAGACTCGACCTAGGAGCAGAAATCTAATTAATTAGCTAATCTAGACTCAACCAAAAATTATGAAATTAAATACACAGTAACTAGACACAGTGGTGGACTACCACACAAATTTTGAGGGTATTCGGAGTTGGTTTGATTGATGAACAAAAATAGATTATACAGAAGTACTGCTGAAAACAGAATATTAAAAAGTGAATATGGATGTAAATATGAGAGAAACAATAGCTAGGAACTTCTCTCCACCACTAGATACGCTTCAATCACCCCAAAACAATGTCAATGACTAAAGATGAATGCACTCGCAGTTAAGCCAATGTCGTTAGGTCATTAACCGTATTACGTTCTCTTACTTGCCATGTTAAGTGAAATGTCGGTATCGACTTAACTATATTCCCAATTAATTGATCTATGAAATGTCGGTATCTAGACCAAAATAACTGAAATCATAAAGATCTAAGAACGTTTGAGTAGCAACAAAGAATCTAAGGTCAATGTCGATAGCCTTAGATTACCAAGAAATCACTTCACACAAGTACCTGGAAAGAACTTGTTATCTCTCATAGAATATGCAACGATATGTCAGTCATAAACACATTCAAAATAATAAACCCTAAAACATGCATCAAAGTGTCGACTCAATGAAACATGCAATAGAATTATCAATGAACAATCAGTGAAGAAATTCTCATCTAAAATTATATAAATCAATGGGGTTCGAAATCGAAGACATATCTAGGGCTTTGATCAGCCCCTAACTACTAAGGAGTTTAGTTGCACATAATCTTGATTAAGAACATCAGAGAATACATGAAAGATGAATTAAGGGTGGAGAAAAGAAAACTTGATTGAAGAAGATCTTTGCCGATCGAGTTCTTTTTCCTCTCCTTTCTTTCTTCTCTTCTCTATCTTTTTCTTCTCCCTGGTTCTTTCACGTCACCCTTTGTTTGGCTGCTCCCTTGTATAAATAGGTTAGTGAACCTATTTGTCACGTCCATCACCAATCCAACTGGGATTAGGGATCCTAATTAAGCCCAATTATCTCCTTTTCTTTGTTTGACTTCAAAACACCTAAAAACAAATAAAGTTAATTAAAAATAGGAAAACATCACAAAATAACTAAGTAATAAGAATAATTAACATGATAAAAGTCGCACAAATATGCGACTATCATTTTCCCGGGTGGATCAAACACCAATACTATAGCTAGTATTTGCTCGAGGGAATCATTTAGCTTCTAGCTAATAAATTTTGATATCTTTAATGTACGCTTCTGTCCGCACATTCGAAGATTATGCAAATATATTACACCATTTTTCTGGTGGTTTCAACGTTTTAAACATTGGTTTCAATGAACTTACCTTCCGGTAACGTTCTTCTGAAACGTAGAAGTATTTTGCCTCGTCAGCTAGACAAGAATGCTCAGTTCCATTAATATTGATAACACATATCAATTTTGATTTAGATTCTAGGGCATCAAGCCTTTTCATTTCAATATTCTCTAATTATGATTTTCTTCAGGCAAGGAAGATGTCTACTTCAAATAGGTTCTTCTAGAGACTACCAATTAACATGATAAGCTACCGATTTTATCATGTCTGGTGAATTTTGGAATGAAACTTCAAGTTTATTAAGGGGGTTATTATCGAAACTACATGTTCGATTTATACATGAACTACTGGTTCATTTCTAAACTACTGGTTCATTTTTGAACTACCGATTCATTAGGAACATGTATTTTCAAATTATAATCATGTAGCAATTGATGATATTAATTCCACGCTACTAATTTAGCATAGTGAATATGTCACGTAACTATGTATAAATGCTTCTGGCAATTAACTACACATTAAATATGATGAATATATTAACAACAACCATTATAAGAAAGTATTTGGAGAGTCTTATAGACATACATAATGACTAGGTACGAAAAACTAGTATCATTAGATTATTTTCCTTTTGTTTGATTCTGCTGGACCAAAAGAATTGACTGTAATTAAAGTGAAAGAAATAAACCTAGCTTCTACATACTTTATAAGCCTACAAGGCACAATCTGAGAGGTATGCTGGGCTTCTAGGTCCTGTAGAGGGAGAGTGGGCCTACTGGGCTAAGAATGGTCTGCCAAGAAATGCAATGTTATTAGTCAACCCTTTCGGTAACTCCAATTGTATACGACCAGGTAAGACATGATGAGGTGGTGGAGCGAGATTCACTTAAGTACACATCCTCAAAAGAACTTGCCTAGACATGACATCCAACTGGGTGATCCTAGTTTGAGAAAAGTTATAATCATTGTCATGGACTCAAGGTGACATATGACGAGCTTCTGTTTTAGCCTTGCAGCTTGCGTCGAGTTTCTGGCTCAATTTCATAATATTCATGCTTGATTTAAGCTTCTGATTTAACATCATTAATATTCACCAATATAATATAAACCAATGCAATATATGTTATTAAATCATAACACACAAACTTAATGTGAAAGTAATTATATGAAACCGAAATAAATTAAATTATAACGGAAACAATTTAATTCTCATTGACATAATGTATATGCAATAAAATTGGTATTTACTGAACCAAAAAATATCAATAACGTAGGGGTTACTTGCAAAATTAACTCATTTGCATCACCAATTGCTTCTGGCATTAATGTGTCATTACATACTCATAATAATTATCGATATAAACGATAACATAAATGAGGACTAATTGAATAAAACTGTCGCGATTTGAATTTGGTAACCAACATTTAATATATGGCATAAATTACGAAATAAATATCATTTATGCAGCGGTTAAGTACCAAAGACAATGAGTTCAAATCTCATTAATGCTTCTAGCATTACACATAGGTATTAAATTAGATAAATGCTTCTGGCATAACGTTTATGTAGTAATCGCGTAATTAAAACTCAAAACTCATGCTTCTAGCATAATGGATTATAATGACATAATTTAAATTGGTATAACCAAAGATTAAACTCATAACGTCTATCGTAATTTGCACAATAATTTAACTCATAATGCTTGTACCATAATATATGGGTTATAACTTGGTAAATACTTCGGCATTACATGCCCTTAAATGACATTGGATTTGACACAATTCAAATCTGTAACTGACAAAACTTATATATTAAGTCACAATTAAGTAACATATCTAATCAGTGCTACGCGCCATTATACAAATGACGTTACATTTCTAAATGGATTTTATTCAAACCTCATTATGAGCAATGTTAATTTGTATCACTAAATGCTTCACGGCATAAATATTTCATATATGTAACCGTTGATATAAATGACAAAATTAATGGTCCTACATACCGGTTACATGCATTACTTCCATAATGCATTCATGCTCTTGTGTAGAATGTCAGGGAATTATAGTGGATCTGAAGTTTGTTCATCCATATGCCTTTTGGTATGCACTACTAGGCATGCGATTAGGCTTATTTCGGTGGCTACTGGCCTCTTTGAAGATTTTTATGTCTTCTATTTCAATTACAAAACATGAACAAATTTATATATCACATACGTATTTATCATCCGAATAAATTAAGAATATAAATTTAGGTCTTCATGCATCATATATAGATTTCAAAATGCAACCAAAGACAATGGGTTCATGCTTCATGGTGATTTGTTCATCATATAATTAAGGCTAGCAAATATGAATTGGAATTAAGATAAGAAAACGTTACTCATTGCAGAACGGATAATCTCCATCTTTTATGTGTAGAACTGAGAAGGCAATTTGTGGAGCTACTCAGCCAATCTAAGAACTTGGTTAAATAATGATCCTCATATGGTTGATCATCGATTTCAGAGCTTTCTATGAAAATATAGAGCGAATTGATGAATCAAATTCAAAGATCATCCTTTGCTTTTAGAGCTTCACATGCAACAGAAAACAAGATAATGTTAGAACTATTCGTGCTGATAAAGTGTTGTAAAACAAAAGTAAAAGAGATTGAGAAATGAGAGAAACAACTAAGAGAATAAGAGAATATGTGTGTATTATTGAGTAGGGAACCATCTCTTATATAGAGATGTAATCAGTATGTAAATTACATGAATATCTCTAGTATGTCCATTAAATAAACTATTACGAACACTTTAGATGTCTTAGTCTTTTAGACATTTCTCATGTAATTATAATTATATTTCTTCCACCCCAAAAAATATAGATACGGTACGCCGTTGAACTGTGCGTCAGTCCTTTGGCTCACCTCCTTCCTGTGTGGTTTAGCTTATTCTGGACTGTTGCAAACTAATGATTGCGGATTGCGATTCTCTTACTGGAACCTCCCATATATCCATAATTGGTGTATGAGAGTCTCACCTATATCAGTCACATAATCACAAGGCAAAAGAATACAGGGAAGAGTGGCTATGGGTTCCTCCAACATGATCATTTACGTTGGATTCTGGCTCTGGCATGCTTCTGTTCTACTGCTGCTTACTTCCAACTTTGCTCTTGCACAGTCGATCATCAAGAACTTGCCAGCCTTTCATGGTGACCTCCCTTTCAAGCTTGAAACTGGGTAAGCAGCGGGTTACTCATCTTGATCACTATATTTACAAGTTTATTGGGTGTGTAACTGTATATTGTATAATGATTCCAAGTATGTGGGCGTGGGAGATTCGGAAGAGGTGCCGCTGTTCTACTACTTTGTTGAGTCAGAAAGGAGTCCAGAAAATGATCCTCTGCTGATTTGGCTGACAGGAGGTCCTCGATGCTCTTCGTTTTATGGCCTCATCTATGAAATTGGTAATCTATTTTCTTTTTTCTTTTCTCATTCTCATTATCAGAAGGTACATAGAGCTTAAGCATGTCAGTGATCATTTATACACTATGTTTTCTGTCACTTTATATTGTGTGTTGGGGGGTTGGGGTGGCGGGTGTGGGGGGTCCTTATTACTAGTTTCCAACATGCCAGTTTCATGGACCTTCAAGATAATGGAACAGATCGCATCAATAAGTAATGGATGATGGGATTTCATCTAACCAATTTAGTAGTGTTACACATCTATATAATTCATTGCTTACTTGAAAAACTGACCAAAGTAATAAGGTGAAATGCAAAGTAGAACTGTGAATATTTGCGCATGGAAACTCTAGCTGAAGAGACAATTACTTTTTCTAGAGAGCATATGAGTATGGAAATAAAGAGACCTTCTTTAACTGAAAACTTGGTTTTAATCTGATGTTTATTAGGTAACAATGGGAATTACCCTGACTTCAGGATGCTTGGTCTAATATGAAAATGGCGCTGATAACTTTGTAATCAATCATTACAGGTCCAATGTCTTTTAAACTTACAATTTATCGACGGATCCATCAACACTAGTTCTGAATCCAAACTCATGGAACAAGGTGAATTTCTATTTCTGAATCCCTCACTTTCCTGTTAAATTGTTAATGGTTAATGTAACCGACTATTTGATGGCTTTTATTGTACTAGTATTATTGAAAGTGGTCCTCTGGGTTTGTAGGTAGCAAACATAATATTCGTAGATGCCCCTGCTGGTACTGGTTACTCCTACTCTACAACTTCCCATGGGTTAATCTCTAGTGATACATTACATTCAACCCGGATTTATGAGTTTCTATTAAAGGTGAGTGATTATTTGCAAGAGTCGGTGAAGAATTAGTTACTTAAACCTTTTATGTTTTATTTAAGAGTAAAGGATTAGTTACTTCAGAATAATTAAATTATGCTACATACACCAGACTAATGCTACATAAACTTTATCTATGTTTCATCACAACTCTCTCACATGATGTAAAACCATGTAGACTACATTATATGGTGTGGGGACAGAGTTGGTGTGTGTAGCATTACTTATTTCTCTCATACTGATCTAGTTTTCCTTTTTATTCTTGAACTTATTTAGTGGATTACAGCGCATCCCAAATTTCTTGCAAATCCATTCTATGTTGCCGGTGATTCTTACTCTGGCAAAATTGTTCCCATCATTGCCCAGCAGATAGCTGATGGTAACTTGCACATGAAATTCATCACACACAAAATGAATCTATCTATATAAATCCATATACATGAACTTCACTAAATTGCAACTCTAATACTGTTATTCTGCACACCTTTTCGTTTGTTTGTTATGTTGTAGGTATTGAAGTTGGAATCAAGCCAAATTTGAATCTCAAGGTACTTCAATTGCCATCCCAACATCACCTTATAAAAGTTTCAAGGTTTAAGAAATTGTGCTGAAATTCATCTTCTGTACATTGTATTCAGGGATACATAGTTGGCAACCCAGTTTCAAATGGACGGCAGGATGTTAATTCGAGAATTGTGTATGCTCATCAGCTGGGACTTATATCAGATAGGATATATCAGGTATTTCACCCTTGGTTGTCAAGCTTTCCTCTCGGCTTCTAAGAATAACTAGGTCTGATCATATAAACCTTTTGATGTATATCAGTACTTTTCTTTTTCTTTATCTTTTTTCTCTTTTGAAGCTTAATCTTGGTAGATGCTAGTTTTGCAAGTCTGTACATTGCCATGACTGGCTTTGGCCAACTATATATCTATGTTCTTTTTGTGGAGTGAGTGTGTGTGTGTGTGTGCGTGCGTGCGTGTGTGTGTGTGTGACTTGTAACACAGCGGAGTACCAAATGGAGATGAGTTCTGCTTGTGTATGTTTAACTTTTTGATGTTATAAATTTGACTTCTTTCTGTTAATCTAGTCAGCTAACAAGAATTGCAAGGGCGAATTTGTAGATCTCGATCCAAACAATAAACTGTGCCTGAACAGCCTTCAAGAAATTGATGAGGTAATAGGGCCATCAGTTCTCTATGATTCACATTATGTGGGCGGTAGCGATCTATGTTAGTAGATCATATGAATGTTTTCTTCTTTATCTGTTAAATGATATAGATGCATGGATTTCTATTGTTCATATATGTATGTTCTATGTGATGTCTTGCCACAACAGAATAATCAAAGCATTTTTCTTGTTTGCAATGTATGATAATACCAAAACTGTAGAAACAGTTCTTGAAATAATTAGATACAACAAGTATACTTATTTCAAATTTCTTAATGAACATGTTCCATCTTGGATTTGATATATTTTTTTGGATCTGCAGTGCATTGGGAGAATTGATAATGAACATATATTGGCACCATTTTGCCTTCCATCTATCAACGAAAACCAAAATTCTATTCTGGAGATGAACTGGGAGTCTAATGATGACAGTTTCTCAGACTTTTCGTTTCCTATGGTACAAATGTGTAGGGTAAATCTCTCTTTCTCTCTCTCTCTCTCTCCTCTCTCTCTCTCTCTTTCTCTCTCTCTCTCTCTCTTTGTTACACACACACACGTCTGTATATGATAAATTATTTCTTGAAAGAGTTCTATATCTCATATTTTATTTGATTAGTTATGGAAAACTATATAATATTTACAGAGAAGAATTTCATCAATTTAAATCACTCAGCACATGAATAATCGTCATGCAATCATGATAAACTAGCTTTGCTGGTTTTGTAGGAACATAAAATTCGGTATTCTGTTCTTTGGCAAAATGATATGAATGTTCGCAATGCTCTTAACATTCGGGAGGTATGTTTGCTACCTTTATTTGTACGGAAAATGTTATATAAATTGTGGCCATTGATTTGACCTCTGAATGGTATACTTTACAATAACACTCAGGGAACAAAGGGGCAATGGACTAAATGCAATAAAACCACTCCCTATACATTTGACATCGCAAGTAATATTGAGTATCATCGAAATCTTAGCCAAAAGTCCCTTCGTGCTCTAATCTACAGGTGTAGTCTTTGAATTCTCAATCTCAGTTCTGATTCTCACATTGGCGACTGGCGCCAGTATTGGAGTTTGCTACTAGTTAACACTTCACATCCCATAGACAATAATAATAATGGGCAGTCTCTAATCTTCAATATGCCAGTTTCATGGACCTTCAAGATAATGGAACAGATCGCACCAATAAGTAATGGATGATGGGATTTCATCTAACCAATTTAGTAGTGTTACACATTTATATAAAATTTTTACTTCATTGCTTGAAAAACTGACCAAAGTAATAAAGTAATAATGGAACAGTCTCTAATTTTCTCATAATTAATAGCTTTCTTGCTTGGCTTGTGTAGTGGTGATCATGACATGAGTGTTCCATACATAAGTACACTAGCATGGATAGAATCTATGAACTTTACAATTGAAGAGGATTGGAGACCATGGTTCTAATGATCAAGTTGCAGGGTTTGTATATATCTCAGTTTTTATTGTTTCTATGACTTTTTAAGATTTAGAACTGAAAAAGAAGTGTTAAATTCATTCATTGTTTGATTGATTTTATTTTGCAGATACACACTTTACTATTCGAATAAAGAGTATAATTTGACATATGCGACTATCAAGGCATGAGAAAAACATCCGAGTTTCTTCTCTCTTACATTAATACAGTCCAAAGTAGAAACCACATTTCAAAACTTATTCTGGGTTTGCAATTATGTAGGGAGGAGGACATACAGCTCCAGAATACAATTCAAAGGAATGTTTTGATATGATCAGTAGGTGGCTAGCGCATACACCTTTGTAATTTTATCAGTATCTATTTTTTTCTACAGAGATGAAACTTTACATAGCTTCTTTTGAGTGAAATACTATACGTTCATTTGCAGGAGTTTATAGTTCCATAGTATAGTTGGTTTTAGATTGTATACGATAACTTTATCATGACATCAAATTACACAATTCATCCATTTCCAAGCAAAATTGAGCATGTGGCTATATTTTCTTCTATTTTTGTCAAAAGTGATGAAACTTATTGATTCAAATGTTTCTCTTAGTCTGCTTACAGGTGAATTCAAATGCTTCATAGCTCATAGTATTAGGTTGTATGTTACACCTTCAACAATATCTTCCCTAGTTTCTGTTTGAACCAATATTGGCACGACATACGTGGCAGATCAAATGGACGGATCCATTAGTGACCGTGGCCATTAATGAGTAAATATCATGACTCATCCTATTGAGCCGCAGTGCACAATGCAGCTTATAAAATAACCGTGATTATTAACAGAGATGATGACCGCGGCTATTGGTGTTTTGAGCTGCGGGAACCTTAGGTTGAGCCGCAGTCACCATATGCTGAGCCGCGAACACCTTTTGTTGAGCCGCGGACATCTTATGTTGAGCCGCGGACGCCTTATGTTGAGCCGCAGTCGCCCTATGTTGAGCCGCAGACAACTTATGTTGAGCCATGGACGCCTTATGTTGAGCCGCGGTCACCTTATGTTGAGCCGCGGTCACCCTATGTTAAGCCGCAGATGCCTTATGTTGAGCCGCGATCACCTTATTTCGCTGCGGCTATTTGTGAGTTGCAGCGGCCAAGAAAGGAGAATAAATGTTATGTTATGTCAAACCCATAAAAGGTCGACTGATTGATATTTCAGAGCTAAATTACGGTCAAAGATGACGCCTTCAAAGGAGACGTCACCACAGTTACCAAAATGGTTGCAATCAAGTTGAATGAGTTTTATTGCAGGAATGACGTTACTACAATTTCAATCTCAAAGATGGCGCTTTCATGGGAGACGTTACTACAGTTACCAAACTTGTGGCAATCAGATTGAATGAACTTTATTACAATTTAATCCATGATTTACCTGTAATTCATCCCTGTGTTTAAAGCTAGGATTACGTTTTCTTTATTTTACTTCACTATAAAAAGGACCTTAGGATTCTTTGTTAGAGGTCCTTGACCAAACGCTCTATACGCGATTATACATTTTTATCTCAATACAATTCAGCTTCTCAGCATTACACATATCAATTCCGTGTTCACTTTATCGTTTTTGTTTACTGGTACTTATCTATCTTTGCCGCGATTTACATTATCGTTCTTTACATATTTGCAATTTATCTTACTGTTCGTTACTTTTCTGCACTATCTTTCCTGCAATTTACATTCGTGTTCTTTACGTTATCTTTAATTTTCCTGCACTTTACATTCTTGCATTCACATCACTTGCACCATCACAACATTCACCTAGTCACACTACACCAAGATCGGCTTACTAGCCGATCCGTGTTAAAGTCCTTGCATCCAAGGCAGAGAGAACCCTGCGGCTGAGATCGATCCTTCCTCGGTTCACAATCGACTGATCAGAAGTCAGGGCAGCGCATCTACATACATATCAGAACAAAACCTCGCTTGGCCCCTCGGCCGCGAGTTGGTACACCATCGCACACGTCACCAAGCCAGAAGGACACATGTAGCCGAAAGAAGCCCCCGGCCCATTGACACGTGGCCGGGACGATTTTTGAGCCAATATCTTTTGGAACACCCAGTGGGCGCCATCTTTGAGATTGAAATTGTAGTAACGTCATTCCTGCAATAAAACTGATTCAACCTGATTGCAACCATTTTGGTAACTGTGGTGTCGTCTCCTTTGAAGACGTCATCTTTGACCGTAATCTAGCTCTGAAATATCAATCAATCGACCTCTTATGGGTTTGACATAACATAACATTTATTCTCCTTTCTTGGCCGCTGCAACTCACGAATAGCCGCAGCTAAATAAGGTGATCGCGGCTCAACATAAGGCGTCTGCGGCTTAACATAGGGTGACCGCGGCTCAACATAAGGTGACCGCGACTCAACATAGGGTGACCGCGGCTCAACATAAGGTGACCGCGACTTAACATAGGGTGACCGTGGCTCAACATAAGGCGTCCATGGCTCAACATAAGCTGTCTGCGACTCAACATAGGGTGACCGCGGTTCAACATAAGGCGTCCGCGGCTCAACATAAGATGTCTGCGGCTCAACATAGGTTGTCCGCGGTTCAACAAAATGTGTTCGCGGCTCAGCATATGGTGACCGCGGCTCAACCTAAGGTTTCCGCAGCTCAACGGCCGCAGCTCAAAACACCAATAGCCGCGGTCATCATCTCTGTTAATAACCGCGGTTATTTTATAAGCTGCATTGTGCACTGCGGCTCAACAGGATGAGTCATGATATTTACTCATTAATGGCCGCGGTCCCTAATGGATCCGTCCATTTGATCTGCCACGTAGGTCGTGCCAAATATTGGTTCAAACAGAGCCCCCCAGTTCCTTATGCTTCGGCAAAGACGCCGAATGGTTAAGGAATTAGAAGAATGTCTATAGAAAAATTATTTGGCATGGAACACAACCCCTTTTATTGGACCCTAAGACAAACCTCCTTTATTATTTTAAAGTAAAGCAAGAGAAATAAAAAGAAAACTCATTGTGACTAACTTGGCGGCGGCCAACGATGCTTTATTGCAAACATAAAAGTTTCTTTTTGTACGGCCTTGGGTTTAATATCTGAAAGGCCGCTAAGCATTAAATTCAAATCCATCATAGGATGTTCTTGATCTTCGGCCATTATGCAAGCCGAATTTTCAAGCTCATACATATTTGAATTACAAACTTCAGCTTTAACCATGAATTTAGCCATATGTGACCTTTTTAAGTCGGCTTTATTTCCAATGATCATGTCAATGTGTACAAGCTCCTCAACTTCCTCATGCTGCTTTAGCTGTCTGAGTAGATCGAAGCCATGAATTGGTTCGTCATATTCATAAGTATCATACATGGGTTCGACATTGTAATCAAATTTAGGATCATTATCTAAAGAACAATCAACCTCCTTGTCAAAGATTGGGGAATCAACAACCCCTTTTTCACAAGCTAAATCCAATTCAGATTGAGGCAAATCCCATGAGGCACGGCTATTGAGATCAACAAAACTTACATACGTAGCATAGCTGTATCTGCCATTGACACCACATATTGAATTAGAGCCGGTAAAATTCGGCTCGTCGAAACTCATTTGTGAAAACACCAAATACGTAAATTAGGGTCCCACTGGGCATGCCAAAAGATGTTGGCTCAAAAATCGTCCCGGCCACGTGTCAATGGGCCGGGGGCTTCTTTGGGCTACATGTGTCCTTCTGGCTTGGTGATGTGTGAGATGGCGTGCCAACTCACGGCCGAGGGACCAAGCGAGGTTTTGTTCTGATATGTATGTAGATGCGCTGCCCTGACTTCTGATCAGTCGACTATGGACCGAGGAAGGATCGATCTCGGCCGCAGGGTTCTCTCTATCTTGGATGCAAGGACTTTAACACGGATCGGCTAGTAAGCCGATCTTGGTGTAGTGTGACTAGGTGAATGTTGTGATGGTGCAAGTGATGTGAATGCAAGAATGTAAAGTGCAGGAAAATTAAAGATAACGTAAAGAACACGAATGTAAATTGCAGGAAAGATAGTGCAGAAAAGTAACGAACAGTAAGATAAATTGCAAGTATGTAAAGAACGATAATGTAAATCGCGGCAAAGATAGATAAGTACCAGTAAACAAAAACGATAAAGTAAACATGGAATTGATATGTGTAATGCTGAGAAGCTAAATTGTATTGAGATAAAAATGTGTAATCGCGTAGAGCGTTTGGTCGAGGACCTCTAACAGAGAATCCTAAGGTCCTTTTTATAGTGAAGTAAAATAAAGAAAACGTAATCCTAGCTTTAAACACAGGGATGGATTACAGGTAAATCATGGATTAAATTATAATAAAGCTCATTCAATCTGAT
The DNA here is from genome assembly GCA_010134655.1 of Fragaria nilgerrensis. NCBI lineage: Eukaryota > Viridiplantae > Streptophyta > Magnoliopsida > Rosales > Rosaceae > Fragaria > Fragaria nilgerrensis. The sequence goes on from CM020978.1 coordinate 9,110,082, forward strand.
TGTCACAAGTTTGGTAACTGTAGTAACGTCATTGTAGTAACGTCATTCCTGCAATAAAACTCATTCAACCTGATTGCAACCATTTTGGTAACTGTGGTGACGTCTCCTTTGAAGACGTCATCTTTGACCGTAATTTAGCTCTGAAATATCAATCAGTCGACCTTTATGGGTTTGACATAACATAACATTTATTCTCCTTTCTTGGCCGCTGCAACTCACGAATAGCCGCAGCTAAATAAGGTGATCGCGGGTGACCGCGGCTCAACATAAGGTGACCACGACTCAACATAGGGTGACCGCGGCTCAACATAAAGTGACCACGACTTAACATAGGGTGACCGCAGCTCAACATAAGGCATTCATGGCTCAACATAAGCTGTCTGCGGCTCAACATAGGGTGACCGCGGCTCAACATAAAGCATCCGCGGCTCAACATAAGATGTCTGCGGCTCAACAAAAGGTGTTTGCGGCTCAGCATATGGTGACCGCGGCTCAACCTAAGGTTTCACAGCTCAACGGCCGCAGCTCAAAACACCAATAGCCGCGGTCATCATCTCTGTTAATAACCGCGGTTATTTTATAAGCTGCATTGTGCACTGCGGCTCAACAGGATGAGTCATGATATTTACTCATTAATGGCCGCGGTCACTAATGGATCCGTTCATTTGATCTGCCACGTAGGTCGTGCCAAATATTGGTTCAAATAGTTTCATCTTAAAAACACACATACACACAGGCACACACAAACACAGAAAATAATTCAGCTGACTCGGATTTTGTTCAAAGAATTCAGCTTGAGAGTCTCGCGATCCAAGCTAGACAAGAGTCGAATGGCTGATCAGTTTCAAGAGTTTTGGATGAGCTCCTTTTGGTTCTCCAAATGGACCAGATCCTCAAACTGAAAAATCAGAAAATGATATACATGACAATCACGATCATAAAACTCCTTATTCTCTTCTTCAGAAATGCTATAGTTGCTCCCCTTCAATTTCTGCTCAAATAGCTCTTCCACATATTCCTAGCGTATCGCCATACGGATGCCAGACTTCTTTACTTCCAGACCTACATTTGCAAATCATGGCAATGCCACCCTCGATCACTTTCAACAGAAAATCAAAGATTACATGCATAGCAGCACAAATGAGCTCACATTTACGGTTGATTCATACTTTCTTAGATACATTAATGTGTACGTACTCTTCATATATTTTCACCAACCTTCATGCAGTTGATGATCGAGGTCAGAGTGGTGTATTATGCATGAAGCTCGTCTACCACTTCAGTAATATAGAAAGCTTCTCTAAACCCGTTCATGTGTTGATGCATCAAGGTACACATAGGGCGAAGATCATCATAGGTATGAGCTGAAGTCGCTCTCGCATTTTCATATAAACGTTTCCATGATCTTGAGAAAACTTGGAGACTTCAGGCTTAAACACACCCAGAAAAAATTAAATGCCTTGTGACTCATGCCGGACTTTTTGTTAGAAGCCAAAAAATTGTAAAGAATTTCATATTTTGTGTCGGACGTTGAATAAAGTTTGAAAATCAGGTACTAGATCGAAATCGACCCATACTCCACAAAAGTTTTGAAAGTGTGTAACTGTGTAAGAATTTGAGGATGTGAGAATCCATGTCCCACAATATCTTGGTCTCTTGCTTTTGATTCTATTCTACTCTAGAATCACAGTACAGTTCTTCACGCAGCATTGATACGAGAGATGAAAATATGAGTTTGCTGCCTCTATAACAGCCAAGTTCTTCCACAACATAATCCTCATCAACCATATATGATCTTGACATATGATAACAATCTTTGGTGCATGCACTCAAAATGGATGGGAATGCTGCTGATTGGTTGTGCTCAGATATGCTTTATGCTTATTATCCTCATATAAGCCACAGAAGTGCTATCAATCCAGAATGGTTCTTCTAGTTGTATAAGTGGAGCTCATGAATTCGACTCACGGATGATTAGTTGTGGAATAAAGAACCTAGAACCAATAACCTTATTTGTTATTCTTCTTCCAATGACTAGTTAATTTTGAGTCGAATGCTCTAACTTGAAGGGTAAAGACGTTATGCTCGAGTACAAGTACTTGGATTTGACATATTGAGAGCCAAACCCTAAACCCGAAAATTTGAACCGACATACAGCGCATTGATCTCACTTCCATGCATATATATCCTCCACGTACTACACATTTCATAAAAATCCTTCCCCATATATTCCACATATCCCCTTTTAATCTAGATTCCATTCAAATTGTGATTTTTATGCTCTTATGTCCAGCTTATTTGGACCAGTCTAGACAGGTTGTGGCTGGGTGGACTGTTTTCCCTCACCATTTAGTTGAAGATTCCTAATTCCATCCTTCTGTAACATCATCAATGTAAACTAAAGACCTTAATGTGAACAACATTTTAGATAAACACTTTCCAATCTATATATAGAAAATACTAAGCTGCAGAAATTTATACTGTACGTACTCTTGGACCAACAGAGTCCCAAGGTTAAGCAGCTTTCCAACTTGTAAGGAAGGACCAGTTCTAAAAGCATAGCAGTCCTGAAAGAGAGGAGGAATCTGAGGTTAAACTTTCCGTTAGAGATAGACTGAATGATAAGGATTCCATATATTGCTAGGAGAGTGTATCTCAAGGCATCTTTATTAAGTATACATTCCTAGAAAGTTGCTCAAAGTTATTTTCAACTAATGATAAGTGATAGCCCCATTAGCGTGTGGCCGGTATCCCATGATTTGATTGCTGCAACTTGACAATGGAGGCATCACATTTGCTTTCGATGTTTCGATGACGGCTGCAGTAACATTACTAGAAAAAATAAAGCTGTTGGTTAATGAAAATTATGGGAAATGTAAGTCACATGGATGGAAACTACAGTTGACACAAAAATGTGTGGAGAGCAATCTGGTATCGTCGTCTCTTAGATCAACTTTTGATGATATTCGAATTCAAATGTAGGTAACTTTCAGCTCAATACAGTTTGTTGGCTCATTCCCTGATCTTAAAAGTACTTGGGGTCTAATGGTTGTGCACTTGTACAATATACTTTGAGAGCTTTGTTAGTCGTAGGAGATTTCGAGTTTTAATCCGCCAATCCTCATTCCTCCCTTCCTTTCTGGTTCGAAAGGTGCAGGGGCTCGGGCTGCACCAAAACATCTCTCTATATCTCAACTTTTGTTCCTCTTCACGTGATATATTATCTTAAACCTTAAGCTTGCATTCTAGTAGTCTATCAGTAATATGCCTAGGATAAAATTTACATTTGCAAACAAAAGTGCAATTTAAATGTTAAATATAGCATATCCAATACTCCTCTGGAAATAATGTGCCATGAAAATATATGAGAATCAATATAAACTCCAATAGCACCAACCGTTCTATCACTATAGCATCATCAAAAGTTGCAGGACCCTGCATTTCTCAGGCACAGAAGTCTCCTTTTTCAGCTATTCTAATTCTGTACACTCCCCCCCCCCCCCCCCCCCCCCCCAATCGATATAAAACCTAGTTTTGTGGAACCTTAGTGGTTTTGAATTGACTCAACTGAGGTATATATACTTGCAGGATTTTGGCAACTATAGACATAGCTTGGGGCTACCTTAACCAAGTTGCAGTAGTAAAGCCATGGCATCACATCACCGCCCTCTAAAATCTGATGCCTCCGACTTAGTCTTTTATTCCAATCTGATATCTGCTCTTCACCGAAAACATTCTGTCACTCTCTCTTGATTGGGATATCCCTTAACTTTGTGTTATGCTAATTAAACCGACTACTGCAATTCTGAAAGCTAATAGACGCATAATATTTATAGCTTCTGCGGAGATAATGAAAATTGCATGAAACTAGAATAGTACGTTATGATGTTCGAATCTATTGTTTTCTTCAGACTGTACGTTAATTCTGCAGTCCACAAACTAAAAGAACTAGCTAGGTACTCGATACAGGATGATGCAAAGAAATAAAGCAATTTATATCTTTACTCGCTTCTTATCAGAATATATAATATCTAGCAACTGTGTCCTAATTGCTACCAAACACTAAATTACAGAAACCTTTAACAATAAGTAGCATTATGTATGCGGTTCACTATTGCAGATTTGCAGCTTTCATAAGTTCGAAAGTTCACAGATGGCGGGCAAGTGAATAATGGCTTATGAAGGATTCTAGCAAGTCGGTAGCCCATGCGTCCCTGACTAGGATGATATTAGTTAAGACATAGCTGTAGCTGTTCATCATGAATAATAGAAGAAAAAAACCAGAGTAAGAACCAAGCTCAAAGTACTCTTTGTTCACCCCAAGAGAGGTAAACTTCAAACCCCTTTTTCTTTTACCCTACCGATAACTAAATATAGAAACTAAGAACAATGATTTCTGGATTGAAATGAGCTACAATATGAAAAACAAGTGGGCAGCTGTAATGAACTAATGTTTTTCCGACTCCAGTCCAATGCACCATACCGAAGCAAGTGAGCAACAGCTAAAGACAAGGCAAAATGATCATGTATGGATATCTTTGTTCTGTATGATAGTACTGAAATTTGTATTTCTCCACAAATGCTTTTCAACTGTTTGGCACATGAAAGGAACAAAAATAATGAGCATGAAATAATTGATCTCAATTATTATTTCCTAGCAGAACTCAAATATCCAGAATCAAGGGTTTTCTGCTTTCTTAGCAAATATAATCAAGAAAAACGTTGGTTTTCCATAATTACTAAGAGTTTAAGTGCAACTGAAATATTAGTAGAACTCTGATTATACCAGATGATGGGATATTTCAGGTTGTGAAAAAAAATATCTCTACGTACAAACCATGCATCATTATAAGGACCCAGCAAGCTGGCTAAGCCAGCTAGAGAGCTTGGAAGATTGTTCAGGACACAGTACACTAAAGCAATATCATCACTATTCTCAGTACACAGAGGCCTCTTGCTAGCTACAAAGCTCTTTGAAAAAAACCAGAAGAAGATGAAAATGAAAAATGGGGTTTACGATGTACTCGTGAAAGTTTTGTACGATCAATCTGATCTTTGAATCATCTGGACCCCCACCTGAGAGACCATGCAAGTTAGAGAGTAAAACAGAAGGGTAATCTGGATGAGATCTCAACAGATGAAGAAGCTCGATCACCTAGATAGTATTTCAACTTTGTTTTAACCTCATTTGGAATGTTTATGTCTTAATGCACAAGGCCTCTAACTTCCAAACTACCCCCCTTTATGCATTAGCAGGCAAGCTTCCAAATTTACCAAATCAGAAGATAAGATCTTCTAGGGTTTTGAGCTTGAATTGACTAGTTGAGATGGTTTCATAACTTCTAATGCATTTTACATTAACCCAAGTACATAATAAGAAGGATTTGATTATTGTAAATAGTTTATTTAATGGGCATTCTTGTAATTAGTCATATAAGGTTGTTATTGTAATTTATATCATGATCTTATCTCTATATAAAAAAGTTCTCACCTTAATGATATAGACAACATATTCTCTCATTTTCTTGGTTGTTTCTCTCCTTTCTTAATCTCTTTTACTTTTGTTTTACAACACGTTATCAACACGAATAGTTCTAAAGCTAAGGTAGTTTTTATACAGCATGGAAGAGAGACCGTTGATCAATCGATGGAAGAATCATTCAATATGGTTCAGAATTTCAATCACAAACAAGCTCTCGGATTAGATTAGAAGTTTAGTCCACCAATTTTCTCGGTTCTGACACATAAGATGAACACTCATTGATTCGCCCTGCATCGAGTAAAGTTTTCTAAATTCTATTATAATTCATGTTTCTTTCAAACCTTGATTACATGAAAAACCATCCTGAAGCATGAACCATATGCTGTTTATGTTTCAATCTTGTGATTTCATGCTTATTAACTTTGGTTGCATATTGAAAAATTCATCTACGATGCATGAGCACCAAATATATTTTATTAATCTATTTGATTAATACATATGAACATGAAATGTCATATAAGTTTTCTTATGTTATGAGAATTGGAAAAGGAAAATATAGCACCAAAAGGAAAATCACTATGGAGGCCAGTAGCCACCAAAATCAGCCTTCGCAACTACCTAGTAGCGCAGACAAGGAGGCACATGGATCAGCAAAAAGTATAGTTTTTCATGACATCCAAAATCAGGATCATGCATGCATTCCGGAAGTAGTGTTTGTAACCATTAAGGTTTTACCATTAATTTGGTCAATGATAGCAGATGTTACCTATATTCCATATTCATTATGCCTGAAGCAATTTAGTGATAAGAATGAATTAATATTTCTCTTAATGGGGTTTAAATAAAATCTGTTAGTAAATGTTACGTCAATGGTATAACGACATTTCAGTGCTAATTATGTTACTTAATTGTAGCTTAATATGTATATTTTGTCAGTCACAAATTTGAATTGTGTCAAATTTAATATGTCATTTAAGGACATGTAATGCCAGAAGCATTTACCAATTTACAACCCACATTATGCTACAAGCATTATGGGCCAAATCATTGTGCAAATTATGATAGAAACGTTATGAATTTAATATTCGGTTACGTCAATTTGAATAATTGCCATTATAATTCATTATGCCATAAGCATGAATTTTGGGTTTAATTACGTAATTATTATATAAACGTTATGCCAGTAACATTTACCTCATTTATTACTAATACAGTAATACATAATGTCATAAGCATTAATGAGATTAAACCCATAACCGCTATATAAATGATATTTACTATTGACTTTATGTCGGATCCTAATTTAATGTCAATTACGAATTAGAATCATATTCATTTCAATTTGACGTTTATGAGGGTATAATGTCAGAAGCAATTACACATTTATAACCCCATAAATTGTGCTTAAAGCATTAGGGTTTAATTACGCGATTATTACATAAATGTTATGCCAGAAGCATTTATCCAATTTAATACTTATGTGTAATGCTAGAAGCATTAATGAGATTTGAACTCATTGCCTTTGGTACTTAACCGCTGCATAAATAATATTTATTTAGTAATTTATGTCATATATTAACTGTCAGTTACCAAATTCAAATCGCGTCAGCTTTATTCAATTAGTTCTTAATTATGTTATCGTTTATATCGATAATTATTATGAGTATGTAATGACACATTAATGTCAGAAGCAATTGGTGATGCAAATGAGTTAGTTTTGCAAGTAACCGCTACGTTATTAACATTTATTGGTTTAGTAATTTTATTACATATACATTATGTCGATGTGAATTAAATTGTTTCCGTTATAATTTAATTTATTTCGGTTTCATATAATTACTTTCACATTAAGTTTGTATGTTACGATTTAATAACATATATTGTATTGGTTTATGTTACGATTTAATAACATATATTGTATTGGTTTATGTTATATTGGTGAATATTAATGATGTTAAGTTACAAGCTTAAATCAAGCCTAAATATACACAAATTGAGCCAGAAGCTCGACGCAAGCTACAAGGCTAACACAAAAGCTCGCCATGTGTCACCATGAGTCCATACAATGAATATGATTCTTCTCAAACTAGGCTCATCTAGTTGGATGCGATGTCTAGGCAAGTTCTTTTGAGGCTGTGTACTTAAATGAGCCTCGCTCCACCACCTCATCATTGCTTACCTAGTCGTATACAATTGGAGTTACCGAAAGGGTTGACTAATAACATTGCAATTCTGGGTAGACCATTCTGAGCCCAGTAGGCCCACTCTCCCTATATGGGACCTAGAAGTCCAGCATACCTCTTAGATTGTGCCCCTTATGCTTGTAAAGTATGAAGAGGTTTATTTCTTTCACTTTAATTAAAGTCAATTCCTTTGGTCCTGCAGAATTAAAGAAAAGAAAATAATCTAATGATACTGGATTTTCGTACCTAATCATTATGTATGTCTATAAAACATTCCAAATACTTTCTCATAATGGCTGTTGTTAAATATTCACCATATTTAATGTGTAGTTAATTGCCAGAAGCATTTACACATAATTACGTGACATATTCACTATGCTAAATTAGTAGCGTGAAATTAATATTATCAATTGTTACATGATTATAATTTGAAAATACATGTATCTAATGAACCGGTAGTTTAGAAGTGAACATGTAGTTCATGTATAAATCGAACTTGTAGTTTCGATAATAACCCCCTTAAGAAACTTGAAGTTTCATTCCAAAATTCCTCAGACATGATAAAATCAGTAGCTTTTATCATGTTAATTCGTAGTCTGCAGAAGAAACAATTTAAAGTAGACATATTCCTTGCCTGCAGCAAAACATAATTAGAGAATATTGAAATGAAAAAGCTCGTTGCCCTAGAATCTAAATCAAAATTGATGTGTTATCAATATTAAGGAACTAAGCGTTTTCGTCTGGCTGACGAGGCAAAATACCTCTACGTTTCAGAAGAACGTTATCGAAAGGTAAGTTCATTGAAACCAATGCTTAAAACGTTAAAACCACCAAGTAAATGGTGTAATATCTTTGCATAATCTTCGAATGTGCGGTCAAAAACGTACATTGAATATATTCAAATTTATTAACTAGAAAATAAATGATTCGAGCAAATACTAGTTATAATATTGGTGTTTGATGCACCCAGGAAAAACATATGATGTACCGTATCCTCAACTCAATTATCACACAAGCATCCCCCTCAGAATAAGGATCTTATCGTTAATGACACATTAAGTCAAGCTGCTCGTTAATAATATTGAATACTAGACCATCACATGGAAAGACTAGAATATACATTATCTTTTTATGCACAGAATGCAAGGGAAAATACGTGGACCTATCCAACCACCATACGGACCAGTTAAATATTAATGATTTTGGCTGATGCATCGACAAAAGTGATCAGATGTCACACTAGTGTCCACAAGAAAATGTTGTGTTTGCTAAACTCTCACCCATGAAATAGAGGATACACCACTCGAATTATCCTATAAAGTCTATAAGACTTGATAATGCCGGAGAGTTTACATCGAAGGTTTTCGATGATTATTGCATATCCCTTGGGTTTTGTAAAACATATAGTTTCCTATGTTCAAACCTAAGATGGTCTCGCATATAGAACCTTGGTAATGTGCACTAAGCTTCTACTATTTGCGTAGGGCTATGCAATCTTTCATGCAACCATGTCGGTCCAGTTGAGGCCCACTGCTACCCGTCTTATTTCGTGTTACAATTGGTGACTGGGTGTGAACTTGATGTTTTTGCACTTACACGCATTGGGTTTGTAGTTTCCATGCCAATTGTGCCGCCACAACGTACACAATCGGGTCCTCAACAAAGGATATGCATATATGTCGATTATGAACCCTATCCATTTATGTGCTCCTTAGAACCCTTGACAGGAGATCTCTATACCGCTAGATTTGCGGTGGTCACTTTGATAAGATAGTCTTCCGCCGTTAGGGGGAGATAACAACGTCACTGTTCCTGATGAACGACATGTAGAATATCTCATCTTGATCCCCAAACCGCACACGTTATATTGAAGTGCGAAGAATTCTACTTCTAGTTGAAGTGCGAAGAATTCTACTTCTAGTTGAAGTGCAAAGAATTCTAGATCTATGTAGTGTAGCCTAGAATTTGCCAGACACTTCATTAGATCTAGTTAAAGTGACGAGATCATATATACCTGGTGCAAACCTGGAAGGATAAACGTCCCCGTAGGACGTATCGTCCTAGTTGTACAAAGTACGGCCATGGCGGCTAACCACTCATAGTCTCTGCCCTGAAGCGAGGTAGACCATTAGGTTCGAACGATTCTTATCCCTAGAAGAAGGTAAACTTGACACAAATGAATCTTCTTGCCATCACAATCTCAAACCAATTCAACTCACGAGATTAATCCGGATTATGGGTTCGTCCTAGAAGAGACGAAGTTGGGGGACGCTCCAACATTTAAACCCACTCCCGAGAATAGAAAATCTCGGTATTGAACTGGAATGAGAGTTCATCGATGATGTGTTTGTATTTGCGGTGGCCACCGAAATTATAATAAGCGATGATGTCGAACCTTGCTTCGTTGATAGATCTCAACGAAAAGACGACTGGCTAAAAAGGAAAGAAACAATCTAGGTCATATTAGATTCCTTAACTTAGAGAAAGGTGTTATGGGCCTGTTGTTCCCACACCTCCCCATGTTAAACATGCAAATAGAGTTTAATGGGTACTTGTAAGGAAGCGTAATGAGAAAATTGAGATTGTGATATACAAAAATCTTCTAATGGCGCAAGGATTTTCTCAACGCCCTATGATTGGTTACGAGGAGACGTATTTTTCCGTAATGGACGTCATAACATTCCACTACCTTATCAGTTTGGTAGTTTCCGAATAACTGAATAAGCAGCCTATGAATGTGGTAACAACTTATCTCTATGAGGATCTGAATATAGAGATATACATGAAGGTTCCTGAAGGACTTCTGTTACCTAATGCAAATAGTTCTAGACCACAGAACATGCTCTCCATTTGCTAGAGTAGTTCACTTTAGGTTCAAACAATCCAGACAGAGTTGGTATAACCGTCTAAGTGAATATTTGCTTGGGATGAGATATATGAACAATGGACTATGCCCGTGCGTGTTTATTAAGAAAACAAACTTTGGGTTTGCAATTTTTGGTGATCTACGTCAATAGCATGAATTTGATTGATACTCTTGAAGAGATCAAGAAAACCACAAAACACCTGAAGTCGGAGTTTGAGATAAAAAGACTTTCAGAGACCAAATCATTTTCTCGACCTGGAGTCGTGCAAAGTGCAAATGGAATTTTGGTCCATCAATCAAATTACATCTAGAAGATGTTAAGATGCTTTAATGAGGATAATGCAAAGTCTTCAAACTCACTCATAATCGTTTAAAGTCTAGTGAGACCCGTATCATCGTGAAGATGATAATGAAGAGATATTGGGACCAGAAGACTCATATCTAAGTACAATAGGCACATTATTGTACTTGGCTAAATGCCCTAGACCGGACATCTCACCCGATGTGAATTTGTTAGCTAGATATAGCTATGCGCCAATGCGCCGCTTCCGTAAATGGCATAAAAGACAATTTTCCGTTACTTTAAATGTATGACGAAAAATGGCTCGTTCTATCCCTAGGCATCCTATGACCCTTGGAATGATGTTTGCCTTGTTAAAAATGCTGACACAGGTTATGTAAACCCACACAAGGCTTATTCCCAACTGGTTATGTCTTTACTATATATAGGGAATACAATAATCTTAGAGTTTTCAGGGGAGTAATATCATGGGGAGTATTCTGAAGCATACTCTTGACCATTGTGTACTCTTTTGTCCTTCGTCTAGAGTTATTTTGTCCCACTGGGTTTTGTTACCTGACAAGGTTTTAATGAGGCACACATTAAATTGGTCACCATACTCATACTTCATCTTGAAGATATCTTTATTCGAAATATATGTATTTGCTCATCTTTTCCCTTCGACCACGGGTTTGTCCCACTGGGTTTACCGGGCAAGGTTTTGATGTAGCAACTATTACGCATCTATCTCCCACAGACTCACATCTTATGATCCAGACTAAACCGCTTCACCGAAATCAAGGGTTCTGACTACCACCGCTATGTGTGCATTGTACTCTTTTCTTCTTTGACCATGATTGTTTTTGTCCCATAGAGTTTTTATTACCTGGCAAGGTTTTGACAAGGTAACACTGAAACACATATCAGAAGAAGCTAATAACAAAGAATACCCAAAGGGGAGTGTTGTAGATAGTTTATTTAATGAGCATGCCATATATGGTTATTGTAATTTATATCATGATCTCATCCTATATAAGAGAGAGTTCTCACCTCAATGATATAGACAACATATTCTCTCATTCTCTTGGTTGTTTCTCTCCTTTCTTAATCTCTTTTACTTTTGTTTTACAACATTGATGAATATATAGATAATTATTGCCAGTTAAGTCAAGTTGCAACTCAAACAAGAGATTAGTTTTGAGGTTTTGTGGGTAGCTCTTGAACTTCTAATAAACAAGCAGAAATATTATGAAACATGTCTTGCCAAAGCAAAGGAGATGATTGAAAATCCGACTGTGTTTAGTACTCATGATGTATCTCTTACATTACTTAACCTCCTTGCTCTTAACTTAGTAAGGAAAACCGTCCTCCTGATACAAATATACATAAGAGAAGGGCAGGAAAGAAAACGACTTTACTATATAAATTCTTTATGGAATATTTGTGTGTCAAAAATTCTTGGAGATACTGATTCTCACTTCTGTTTAGTCTTCATCTTGTTTTTGTGGTAGCTAGGGAGACAAATCATACAAATTCCACATCATTTTTGCAAGATCTCTTTGCCAACTGGCACTACCCAACCCCAATCCCCTCAACCTTGCTTATAAAAGGGCAAGCATTTCCACCACATTGCACACATCACACAACTCTTGACTCAAGTCTTGATCACTCCTGCTCATAATCACCCTCTCCTCACTCTCTCCTTTTCCCTTCACCCCTTTAGAAAAGCATTTCAATACTGCTCCTCAATGGCATCAAGCTCAATGTCTTCGCGTAACTCTGGCTCCTCTTGGACCGCCAAACAGAACAAGGCCTTCGAGAAGGCTCTAGCCCTTTACGACAAGGACACCCCCGACCGCTGGTACAATGTTGCTAGGGCTGTCGGAAACAAGACTCCCGAGGAAGTCAAGAGGCACTATGACCTTCTTGTGGAAGATGTGAAGCATATCGAGTCCGGCCAAGTTCCTTTCCCGGATTACAGGACTTCTGGTGGGAGTGGGAACATCGGTCATGATGAGGAAAAGAGGTAGTCTTTTCTAATACTATTTGTCAAAGTCCTCCTCCACCACCTAATTACACAATGACATATACTAATGTTACTTTCTGATTCTTGACAACACAATGTGAAATTTCTGGGCTTAAATTCTTCTACTACCATTCAACATCAGCAAGCTTTTTCTTTGCATCTTATTCTATGCTATAATAGGACCATCCACTGGACCATTGACCTCTGCTAACCCACTTCTTACTCTTACGTTTACATATATATCTAATGGTCAATACATTAGAAGCTGCTAACTATTGGGTATACAAAACTACAAGTAATCTCCAAACTTCAGACCGAACCTATTTTAACCTCGAGCAACACAAAGCTAGTTCCAAGCCTTCATCCACATGAACCCATTAGAGTTAATATTTAGCCAAAGCTAGCGCTAATCCCATTGAGCCTTGTCTGCTAAATTTACAGGATGAGGAACCTGAAGCTCCACTGATGCAGCAGCACAAGAAGATGTCTCCATGTACCGACTAGTTAATGAATAAAGACTCATCGCTAGCTGGATCTTCTGATTCGTTTAATTCGATGACGACGCTATGGTATAGTACTAAGTACAGTTTCTAGTAGTTGATCGAAGTTATCACAAACCCGTGATTCTTCTATGTTGTTAATTAGATTGCCGCTTTCTTAATTTGTTGCTATAAACAATTAATCCTATATATGCATGTAATATAGCTATGTACTCTGAATTTCCAAGTGTAAGATTCATCTTAAGCTGCTCTATGGAATCTTAAAAGTTTGTATCAAATATATACTAGTCTTCAACTCTTCATCATGATCATATTTCAATGCATACAAGTGAGACAACACAAGCTCACACAATCAGACTCGAACTAAAATCCAAAACGGGAAGCCACAGAAATGGAATTAATAATTAACAAGAAACTAATAATCATTGGAGTTTAGATTTGGGTCCCTAATCGCTTTGAGGCTTAAACTTGAAAATAGATAGATTTATAAGGTGAAGAAAAGGCGGGAAACTGGGTTTGAAGTAGTTGATAAGCATGTTTCCCGCGATGAGGTTTTGCCAGATGGCCAAATACCCATCAGAATTTATTGGGAATCAAGATTCTGGTCACCACATAGACTTTTAGGATTGAAATTTGGAGGCAAATTCTGTATTTTTGTGGCTCGGTTGATGATTTGATTGGTGTTCAGAAGTTTACAATGGAATTTTGGTGGTTGCATCACTTTGGTCGCCTCCCGTCTTCAAGTTGACTTCTATTATATAGGTCATTTCGAACTTAAATTGCGAGCTTTTAAATTTTGATACATCATGTTATTAAGAGTGTTTCACGGTCGCTGCTTGTATTTCTTTGCTCGGGTTTATGTCTCGCTGAGCATTGTCCAAAGTTAGTATGTATTGTTGAAGCCACCCTAAGCAGTAAGCACAACCTCGACTTACTTTGATCCCCTCAATCCTAGCTCACCCATTTTTAGAAAGAAAAGTACTTACATACTTACTTGTTTAAGAAAGACTACAGTTGGTAGATGATCCGACACTGCCCCCAATACAAACTTTGCGTATATCTTGCCTCAAGTGGATCCAGGGTCTACTAGATGGTTTGTTAGCAATTCAAAGTTTGTGAGATTATGTGCAGAGGGTCCGCGTTTGTTCACCAACCCCTCCAGTATACGAGAGAAAGCATGTGCCCCCCTTGCTTGGGCACTAGTTTGAGAAAAGCAATAGGTCAACCAAGTAGCTAAGCTAGAAGAGAACCAGAAACATCTAAAATGGACCATAATTTATGATCTCATACAACCATTGGAGATCGTAGCGTAATTATCAATGTGATCTTCAATTTTCATTTGGGAAGATTTTGATATTTTTCTTGTACTTCCCACGTGACAGTCCAATGCTTCAATTATATGAGATGCGGTTCATCTAACCGATTTTGATTTTTTGTCATGGCTGAAGGTGTTTTGAATCTCACACGGGGTGGAAAAAGATTTATCTTTTGGATCAAATCCAACAGTGACTAGCTACATGGTAAAATAACACATGTTTGGATCACCAGAGCATTCCTACCATTATCAACTACGAAATCGACTCCATAACAGTCGTCCTTTACAAGCTTAAGTTTACAAGCTAGTTGAAATGAAACCGGACGGAAATTCAGTTTACTTGTCAAGCAGCAAAGTTATATTGGAGTTACAGAACCACCTAAAATAAGAGATGGAATCAGTCTGCTACTGTTGTTTGAAGCGGTAAAGAACTCTCAACTCCCTTGGCATCAGCAGCATTCTTCTCAGCAACAACCTTTGACATTTTAAACATCTGAAATGAAAGCAAAAATCACCCAATCAGCGACCAATTATAGAATGACATGCTTGTTGGGTAGGCAGTATTTAGCAACAGCATTGAAGTTGAAGCAAGAACAAACCTTGTCAATGGTCTTCTTGAAGCAAGACACATGTTCATCCATAGAAGCGTGGATAAACTCATCAATGTGATCCTTCACATCTTCCAAGAAAGTAGCTTGTTCATTCTTCTTTTTTCGGCATGATGTGGAGGTTGCAGCAGCAGCAGGGGGAGTAGGGGTTGTTCCAGCAGCAAGTGCAGTAGTGGTTGTTTCAATAGGCTGTTTTTCAACTTGGCTTTTCTGTGATTCCATCTTCACCAACACCTGAAACAAGTTTTCATTACAAAAGTTGACACCCATGGTCTAACAATTTAACAAAATGAAACTGCTCATTTTAAACATCACAGGCATCGGTAAAAACAAGCCACCGCAACAAGTTTGATCATATCATTACAATGTACAACCAATCATCAAAGAATATCTCAAAAACAGAACATAAAAAATAGAGAACTAATTTGAAATTCGACCATCACCAGTCAAAACCACAGGTAGCAAGACTCTTCAAGTTAATATGATAGTAAGAATCAAAAGAATAAAAAAAAATGGCAGTTACTCTATTTGCCCAACTTGGTGACCGCCTGGTTTAGATAATATCTTTCAGGGTCATCAACACAAGAAACATAAGTTTGAGAGAAATTAATAAGCTATATGAGCCCTGAGCTAGTGAGCTATGACATTATCACAAGTTGCTAAATGCCATCTACATGTTTGTTATGATAAAAAAGCAAACTGATTTCTCCCAAGATTTCATTGAAAGGAACAATCTGATCAGATGCAACAAGTTTGAAAGTTTCGTTAACATAATACAACACCAAAAATTGATACTTTACAAAAAATTTCGGAATACAAGTTCTATTGAACTGCACACCAGGTATTCGAAGTAATGCAGCAGACAAAATATCGCTACCAATCGAGCAAACACACCAAATCTCAAGAAAAGCAAGTTGGAGAGAAAATAATAAGGTATGCAAACCGGAGCTATCACATTATCACAAGTTGCTTTCTGCTTTAAATCCTAAATGTCATCTACATAATAGTTAGTTTACACACCCCTATTAGCACATCAGTACAAGTTAGGTCCCAAAATTTAATTGAAAGAAACAATTTGATTCGATGCTACTGTTTGCCTCTTATCATCAAGTAAAGTTTCACAATATAACATTACACAATTATAATTGCATGATAGTTTACACAAACTTGCTAACAAACGAGTGCTATCGAACTGCACACCAAGTGTTCGACGTAATGGCGCAGACAAAAAATACTACCTTTCAGAGCAAACAAACCAAATCTAAAGCAATAATGCATCAGACGTTTGATCAATTACAGAATCTCGAACAATTTCCGCCAAAAGAAAAAACTAAATCAGCAGCTTGATATGGAAGCATAGACAAAAATTATGCGACGCGAAAATTAATGATAGAGGTAAATCGACGATTCACATTGGCTGATGAAAAAGTATAAGGAATTGGAATTTCAGAAAAGACGTACCTGAGAATCCAGAAGGAGAGCAAGTGAAATTTGTAGCTTTGGCGAAGAAAATTGGTTGGGACTCTGTTTATAAAGGAATCCCGGCTTGTTCACCAAGACAGAGTAGACAACCGCCTTGTTCCCCAAAAAGGTAAAGCAGTTGGAAGGGCCACGTGGCCTTGAATCAATCAGATTGGGCCTGCGGGTTAGTTCTCTCTTTTTATTACCCGGGTCCAGTCTCTGTCGGTAAGAATCGAAAACAGGACCTTTACAAGAATGAAATCATAGCACCGTTACATTTAGATAATTAGCTCATTTATTTCTGTGAGCTTAGAAGAAAATTAAATTATATACAAAACAAGATATCAGAAAAACATAAAACTGGAGTCAAGACGCTCAATTATTGTACTCTAAGCCTTATGTATCCATCTAACTGTTACTAGCTCGCATAATCTGTCAAGTTATCAACACACTAACCCTTATTAAACTTTGATTTTGCTCATTGGGTCAGGGGCTTGGAGAAGTGTTAGGCTCAACTTTCTTGAATTTGAGCCTGGACCCAGGTTCAAGGACCCGAGGCCAAAACCAAACTCAAACCCGACTGGGTATCTGGTAGATCTTTCCCGCAGACATGGATTCTGACGGCTTCCAAGAGATCACTATCTTCCTTGATTTAGCTTTTCGCTCTTCACTAGCAGATATGCATAATTTCCTGCCAAAACACTTCATCAACGTTGACAGCAGCCAAGGCGGCTTCACCATCAGCACTCTTGATCTCGCTGGCGTCATCATCATATCCAAACCAGCGAGAGCTCGACCAGTTCCTTCTCAGGTAGAAACCAGGTCTTTAGTTGTCACTTTCAACAAATAGGGTGGCCAAAAAGCCTCCATCTTGCAGCCCTCTTCAATTTTGGTGGCAAGAAAGCTTCAACTCAACGCCGTTGTATGAACAGAGATCGAGGAAAATCAGCTTGGTATTGGCGACAAGCTCCTTGGAATTGGCGATGAGCTCTTTGCTATTAGTGTTGAACGCTATGGTTGGATGGCCAAGCCATGTAGCTAGGGTTTGGGGGGAAAATGGAGAGGTGGGTGATGAGTGGGCCGGAGTCGCTTGGAGGCTAGTTTTTTTTTTTTTTTTTTGAGGAAACCAATAAGACATGATGTTTAGTCACATTTTGAAGTAAACAGTAGAAACAATTATACATAAGTTATATTATATTTTCTTCGAAAGTGAAATTCACACTAAGGCTGGCTTCGCTTGAAAACCGAAATTGTTGCCTTATTCGAAACATTTTCACTTGTCCAACGATGTGAATATAACTAGATTGAGCTTTTTTCGTTACTGAAAGTTTGGTTTACCGAGATAAACAGTTGATTTCGGTCGAATTCTGAATGCCAGAATCTAGAGGCAATAATTCGTACAACAAAACAATATGGCCATGTATATATTGCAAATTTGTTGGTCTATAAATATGTCGATCTTGATGTTTGGAAGGCGTACATATATAAGGAAAAAGAAGATGAGTGTCACACCTCAGACCCGGTGTCAGTGGTTTCCAAGCACTCAACCGAGGCGTAAGCGGGAAAAGTAAAAGAAAATAATATAAATTCAAATACTTTTCTAGAAATTGTTAAAAACAAAACAAATTGTAATAATAAAAACAATTACAAAGATAAAACTGGTCTTGCGGTCTAGCTCACTTATAATCTCTCGTAACCCTTTTCTACTCTCGTGCACGTCAGCTAAACTTCATAGTTACACTTCTCGAAAGACGTGCCCTCGTACGAACCTAAACAAGACTCATAGGGGTGAGCTTAAGCTCAGTTGGGCCAAACTTCTTTAGGTTATACTTATCTAAGTCACAAAATCAAGTTATCAAGCATCAAACAATATTTTAAATACAATACGACAATTGAATGCATGAATGTTAATGAATGTCTTCCTCAATTACTGGCTAATCAGTCCATACATCAAAGACATGTGAGCCTACACGTCTCATACCGTATATTTTACCAACGGGGGTGACTCAAATGTCTCGAATATATGATCTAACAATCAGTAATATCTCACCACATGTACCTCTTTTTTAGTCATCTTGTTATACTCATGGTCTCCCGATCTGTAACCCGATAAGATCGTTTTATCGATGTCTGTCATCGAAGGGGCATACATTCCCTGAATTTGTGCACGTGTGGGCTAATCATAGATTCCGAGAACAACCTATAAGGAAACTCAACTACACAAAATATATATATTCTATCAATCTCATTCTCATCTCGACAATCACCATTCTCACTATCCTCACAATTCCTCAGAATGCATATGCATTATGTATATATAACAAGTGAATATCAATACTCACATTTCAATATTGAACACATGTTTTTATGAAAAACGATAACATCAATCATTTAAGTCAACGATATCAATAATATCGAAAACAATAACAATCAAGAATTAATCAATTAATGTCATACAAATCACTCATTTCAATTATAATATAATTATCGATTTAAAGAAAGGTTCCCCGAGAGAGAGACCCTACTTGAAATCCGAATTTTAGTTTTGACGCCAGCTAAAATTAGTAACACCATGACACGCATTCTGAAATCATTATCCTTTTTCTCTAGAACTGCAACGTGCCTCCAATCCTCGTATCAAACTCTTATTCCAAAAATGTCAACAAACACTTTAACTGAAGGTTGATCAAATTCTGAAATTTACTAAGGACACCCATCCAACTACAAATTCACTATACTTCTGACTATGACTATCAACCCAAAACGTTTCGACTTCATCCTTATGTTCACTTCCCTCTCCATCTCAATCATACCTTGTCTAATAATCCAAATTGCCAAACTTCATAACTTTAACAATTCAACATTATCTTGCCAACATACCAAACACCAAAACTTAACAATTAATCTTAACCTTCAAACTTCCCAGAAACCCAACTCACGAGTTTAACCTCCCAATTACACAATCCTTCTCCATTCCCTTACTGCTCTCAAACCTTTGAGCAACCAAGCAAAGCCAATTTAAATCTTCAATTACTCAATTCATAATCATGCTCTACAATTCTCATATGCGACTAGAATCAACCCCACAACATATTCATAAACAGCCAAGTATCAAACCAATTAACAAGTATGATCATTGAAAACAATAGCAAACAACTACTATTCTCAACTCATCGAGCAACACCATCATCCTGCTCAGTATTTATTGAAAAAGACACAAGTGTTGGAGCAATTTTCTCTCTGATATATTGAAAAAGCGTATGTGAATTTACAAGGAGAAGAGAATATATAGAGAACTTGAATCTAACTACCAACTGACTTTCTATCTAACAAGTATGGATTAACCATGCCTAACAGGCTAAGCCGTACACAAGAAAAATCATCACTACAGTAATTGAAGACATGTTGCTGCAATAATTAGACAAACACCATGTTGTTGTTCCATACTGCCCCATACTTCAACTACACCACTACACCATGACATCACTACACCATGCTACAACTACTCACTGTTTCAATACTCCCCCTCAAGCTGGATCAAGAAGATTGATTAATCCAAGCTTGCCAAGAATATTTTGAAACTGAACTGAAGTGAGAGATTTGGTGAAGAGATCACCTAGCTGATCTTCACTTCGAGTGTAAACAGTTTTAATGGCTTGAGATTGAACCTGATTTCTGATGTAATGGCAGTCTACTTCAATGTGTTTGTGCGTTCATGAAACACTGGATTGGATGCAATGTGCATTGCTGCTTGGTTGTCACAATGCAATGTCATGGCTGCAGACTGAGGGAACCCTAAGTCACATAGAAGGCCTCTCAGCCAAATCAGCTCACATGTTGCTGATCCCATTGCTCTATACTCAGCTTCAGCACTGGATCTAGATACCACACTTTGTTTCTTACTTCTCCATGTAACAACATTTCCTCCAACAAAAGTGCAAAAACCAGTAGTACTTTTTCTATCAAGCGCATTCCCAGCCCAATCAGCATCCACAAATCCAGAAATGTTGGTGTTTCCATTGTTTTTGAAGATGATGCCCCTCCCAACAAAACCTTTTAAGTATCTCAAAATTCGTTTGACAATGCTCAAATGAAAATTTGTTGGTGCATGCATGAACTGACTGACAATACTTACAGCATATGAGATGTCTGGTCGAGTTATTGTAAGGTATATCAGCTTCCCAACCAATCTTTGGTAGTAGCTTAAGTTGAAGAGAGGTTCTCCAGATGTGTCAAGCTGTAGTCTGCTGTCAAGAGGGGTTCGAGCAGGTTTGCTCTCCAGAACCTTAGCTTTTGCAAGAAGATCAAGTATGTACTTTCTTTGGCTCAGAAAGAGACCTTTATGAGATGCAGCCATTTCAATGCCAAGAAAGTATTTTAGAGCACCAAGATCCTTCATAGAAAACTTTGATTGCAGAGATTGCTTAAGACACATAATCTCATCAATGTTGTCAACTGTAATGATCAAATCATCAACATAGATAAGCACGATAAGTTTTTCACCGCTGTATTTTCTCACAAACAATGAAGAGTCTGCATTGCTTCTGCAGAATCCAACTTTTTCAAGAACTGAGCTTAATTTGGCATACCATGCCCTAGGTGACTGTTTTAAGCCATAAATGGCCTTGTGCAACCTGCACACCATATCAGAATCATGAAACTGAGAGTGACCAGGAGGAAGCTTCATATACACTTCTTCTTGGAGTTCTCCATGTAAAAAAGCATTCTTTACATCCATTTGATGTAAAGACCAATTTTTGTTGACAGCAACAGATAACAACACCCTTACAGTGTTCATTTTTGCAACTGGTGCAAATGTTTCTTTGTAGTCCACTCCATAAGTTTGAATGAATCCACGAGGGGTTCAAGCCGGGCTTTATGCCTTTCAATGGTTCCATCTGCATTAAACTTGGTCTTGTAAATCCATCTACTTCCTACTGCTTTCTTCCCTTTAGGAAGTTTCACCACACTCCAAGTCTTGTTCTCATCTAGTGCTGCCAGCTCATTTTCCATTGCTTGAATCCAAGCTTCATGCTGACTTGCTTCTTCAAATGTTTGTGGCTTATGAGAATTATCAATGGCACTTAAGTAAGCATTATGAGTTGATGACAGTTTGTGATAACTCATATACTTACTAATGGGGTACTTGGAGGTGTAAGACACATAATCTTGCAGCTTAAGAGGAGGTTTCCTTGCTCAAGGAGGATTTCTCCTAGGTGGAAGATGAGATGGAATGTCTTGAACCAGCTCATCAGAGGCTTCTGGTTCAATTTGAACTACATGGGAATTATCCTCTTCATGCTCATTTCCCTGAAAAAACTCATGCTCACTATTAATGTTAGAAGAAGAAGAGCTGATGCAGGTCTCATCTTCAATGCAAACAGTAGGTAATGCAAACAAATCTTTGTAGAACTCCCCCTGACTCTTGATATCAATTTTATCTGAGAAGAAAGAACTTGATTCATCAAACTTCACATCTGTAGACACAATTAGTTTTCTGGTTGAAGGATTATAGCACTTGTATCCCTTCTGTGTAGAAGAATACCCCAGAAAAACACATTTAACAGCTCTAGGATCAAGTTTGTCACGCTTATTTGCTTGAATGTGCACATAACAGACACAACCAAAAACCTTCAAATGAGACAGATCAATTTTTCTGTTCTTCAAAACTTCAAGAGGTGACTTAGAATTCAAGACTCTACTAGGTAGTCTGTTGATTAGGTAAGTTGCAGTAAGAACAGCTTGAGACCAGTATTTTTTTGGAACATTGGCATGAAACATAATAGCTCTTGTTTTTTCTAGCAGATCTCTATTTTTCTTTCTGCTATTCCATTTTGCTGGGGTGTGCCAACACAGCTTGTTTGATGTACAACACCATTGGAGCTTAAAAACTGAGTCATGTTATTATTCTGAGCCATTGTCAGATCTCAAGATTTGAATTTTAGAAGAGAATTGAGTGCTAACAAGATGATAAAAATCTTTAAATGCATTAAAAGTTTCACTATTGTGTTTCAAAAGGTACAGCCAAGTAATTCTGGTAAAATCATCTATGAAGATTACAAAATATCTAAATCCATCGAAGGATTCTAGAATAGGTCCCCAAATATCAGAGTGAAAGATTTCAAAGGGATTACTGGCTCTAGACACAGAGGAATTAAAAGGTAATCTAGTAAATTTAGAGAGATGACACACTTCACACTGCTTGCTTTCTTGACTCAAGGTTGGAAACAAAATGGACAACACTTTTTCTGAGGGATGAGCTAAGCGTTGGTGCCAAATATGGTGGTCTGAAGCATTATGGAAACTAACTTGAAGGGCCTTTGGCTTCTTGGACAGGTAATAGAGACCATTCAGAAAGAAACCTTCATCAATCTTCTTCTTGGTGGTGATATCCTGAAAAATCATTTTATGAGGAGAAAAAATGGCTAGGCAATTTAGAGTTCTGGTGATTTTTCCAACTGATAGTAATTTGACAGGAAAAGATGGAACATATAAAGCATCAGACTTGATATCTTTTGACAAAAAATTTATTTTTCCTTTTCCTAACACAGAAGCACCCTTTCCATTTGCAACAGAAACATGTGAAGCAAGTTTTTCAAAGTCATGCAGAAGATTAATATCATTTGACATATGATCTGTGGCTCCAGAATCTATTATCCAATAATCATGATTAGAATTTAAATCAAGAGCAGTTTTGAAAGCATTGAGGATACCTAAAATATCACCATCATCCAATGTGTTAGCATCAGCAAGAAAGCCTGCAAATTTTCCCAATAGAGCAGTATGTGAATCAACACCAGACTGTTGCTCCCGTTTCCCTTGCTTTTGCTGTAAGTAAACTGCAAACTCATTGATCAATGCAGCTGGATTAGCAGTGAAATCCACAATGCCATCAGATGAAGAAGCCAGATTGGTCTTGGGGGGATTGTTGTTCCAACTTTGAGGTGAATTTTTGTTTTGAAATTTTGATTTCAACTCTGGTTGTAGAATCCAACACCTTTCTCTTGTGTGACCAATACCACTGCGACCAATACTTCTACAGTGGCTGCACTTCAGTTTGGACACCTTCCTCTATACACTCTTTCCTCTTGAGGCTTGTGGCTTGAAGCATAAGCTCTCGAGTCTGATGGATTTGTGGAGACTTCCAATTTCATCACTTTCCTTCTAAGCTCTTCTCTCTGTACTATAGCATAGACACTTTTGAAAGAAGACAGATCTGAGTTCATGAGTATGTGACTTCTCGAATCTTCATAATCTGCACTCAAATTTGCAAGCAGTTGAAAAATCTTGTCTTCTTCTGCTCTTTTAGATAGAATGGCAACATCTATGGTATGAGGTCGATAAAGATCTAACTCATTCCACATGCTTGTCGAGCTTCCAAGATACTGCACAAATGACTTCTCATTCTGTTGCAGGTTAGCAATATCTCTTTTTAGCTGAAAGATTCTAGTAGCATTATTTTGATTTCCATACATCTCATCAACAGCTTTCCAAAGATGCATAGAAGACTCAGAATAATTAAAAATCTTAGCTATCTTAGGCTCCATGGAATTTAGAAGCCAGGACATGACAAGGTGATCTTTACACAGCCATGCATCATAGGTGGCTGAGTTGATTTCTGGCATTGGAATAACACCATTGACAAAACCAAGCTTAGATTTTCCTCCCAGAGCTAAAGTGACAGCTCTAGACCAAGGGAGACAGTTATACTCATTGAGTAAAACCAAACAAAGACGAAGGTTGGGATTTCCCTCATCAGAACCACCAAACATGGTTATGCTACTGTCTGAGCTAAAAGGGTTAACATCAGACGTTGAACTTTCATTCATTCTAAAAAAAGGATAACAACACAACTCTTACAATGAAAATGAAGAAGATAAACAGAAACAGGACACTAAAGTTCCTGCTCTGATACCATGTTGAAAAAGACACAAGTGTTGGAGCAATTTTCTCTTTGATATATTGAAAAAGCGTATGTGAATTTACAAGGAGAAAAGAATAAATAGAGAACTTGAATCTAACTACCAACTGACTTTCTATCTAACAAGTATGG
Source organism: Fragaria nilgerrensis (assembly GCA_010134655.1). Classification (NCBI taxonomy): domain Eukaryota; kingdom Viridiplantae; phylum Streptophyta; class Magnoliopsida; order Rosales; family Rosaceae; genus Fragaria; species Fragaria nilgerrensis. The sequence continues at coordinate 9,134,856 of CM020978.1, forward strand.
ATTAACCATGCCTAACAGGCTAAGTCGTACACAAGAACAATCATCACTACAGTAATTGAAGACATGCTGCTGCAGTAATTAGACAAACACCATGTTGTTGTTCCATACTGCCCTATACTTCAACTACACCACTACACCACTACACCATGACATCATTACACCATGCTGCAACTACATACTGTTTCAATAGTATTTGAACATACTGCCAAAAGCCCAAAACTCTAGTTCTTCATCTCTCAACAAAATTCGAATTCAAGCATAACTAACAATTGTTCATACTCGGAAATTAACCAAACAAATACTAAAACGCCACCACCACCGAAGTGCACTGTGGCCACAGACGGTGGTCCTCCACTGCCTAAAACCAAATCCTTCAAATCTCAACCAACTTTGATTTCAATCATATAGACATGTAAAGCTCAGCAAAAGGACCGAATTTTATACCTGAGTCGTACTAGCAGCTTGCCGGAAACCACCAAGAACACAGCCTAAAACCTAGAAACTTTCCTCTGCTCGATTCTCCCTCCTCAAAGCTTCGCTTGGAAAATCAGTACCACAGAAAGAACAAGGATGATGAGGCAAAGCTATCCATACCAGTCATTGTCGTCGTCAGGGCCGGAATCAGAAAGTCTCCGGCGAACCAAAAAAAGTTTCCCCTTTGTCGAATCTCTCTCTCCTTACCTCGTCTCTGGAAAACAAGGCCATGGAGATGACCAGGACGTTGAGCTGAAGCTATCTCCACCGGTCTGCCCCCACGCCGTCGCTAGAGAAGGAAGAACCAGTCAGGTCGAGAATGACCCGGTCTGGGTCTGAATTCGTTGTTCTGATCTGATCCCATTCTCTCTTCCTCTATTTAAGAGCCATCCAACGGCTGAGATTCAGCCTTTCTAAGATCTAATGGCCCAGATTTCACCGACTTTGATTTTCTATTTTAAATTAAATTTTTGAATAATACCAACTTCCAAAAATCATTAAAAATAGCTTCGATGTCCAAACGATGCTCTGAAAAATCTCATAAACTAGTAACGACATCTAGTTTAATCATGTGGGCTTAAAAGATAAATTTTGACAAACCAAAAATTTGAATAATTTTCAAAAGCTACAAAAAATTTAAAGAATAATAAAAATCAAAATCAAAATAACTCGAAAAATAATTTTCCTTTTAAGAATAGAAATCCGAAATTCCGGGATGTTACAATGAGACATGAAGAATAATGAGGAAAAATGATTTAAGCAAAGACAAACAAAATAAGAGTAGTAGTAAACGATATTTTTTATTTAAATTTTGTGGAATAGAAGTTGATTACTATTACTATGAACAGCCAAATAAGTGTGGTTCACCATACTTACAAAAGAAAAACAGAATACTAGATTAACTTAAGAAACTAAAGCATACTACTAAAAAACTAATACCATAGTCCCATAGGGCAAGTCAGCTCGTCCAAGGACAGGAGATACTACTAGCAAAGGATTCAAACATGCCCAACCCAAAGGGAACACAAGATCCAACCTACCAAACTACAACTATAGCCAAGAAGAGTAAGCCCAAGGCCCAAACAACGCCAGGCAAAGATGACCAATGTCCTCACCCTTCTAGAGGCCGACCTCAATCCTCCACCATCAGCATGGCTGGAGAAGAAAACCTTGCATACGATCGACCCATAATTTACAACCAACGATTAATTCGACGAAGAGATCCAAATCCTAGTCTTCTAAAACACCGTCGCCACAAACTGAACCAAAGTTAGGTGTCGCCCCTACAACTTCACATCATCGTGGATCTAGTTAAATCCAACCAAAAACTCAACTCAAAGGCTGACACCTAGCCCAAATTCGTACGTGAAAGCCTCTCCACCACTTTAAGAAGGCACTGAACTGCCCTCCTCCTCAGCTCGCAAAAGATAACCAACGCCAATGATTTCTTGTAGTCATTCTCTGACCACAAGCTGTCATTGCTATGCGTTGCGAAACCTAGGGTTTCAGTAATTTTTACTACTACATCACCTCCTCCAGCCACATAAATCGACCACGATTAGCAATTCGAGGCGCCATTGTCCCCGCAATATGATAACATCCTTGTGACCACGACCGTAAACCGCCAACAAGTGGCCACTCGATGATGCCACCCTCCCAGATCACATCGATTCTTGAACAGTTCTAACAGTACCTTCGTAACCGCTAGCACAACCATATTCTCAACAAGAGCATGCCACAACCCCGATTCGAACCACTCCAAGGTTGGACGCCAAACAAACACCATCAAAGAGCGTGCTTGCTGCCGCTGGAAGATACCGGTATAGCATCCTCACGTTGTCGTAGCACGATCAACGCCCAGAAAATAACATCGCCGCTAAAATGAAACCCTAGGTTTCAAACACTGGTTACTTCGAGAGACTCGGAGGTAACCCATTCTATTTTTGAGTGTTACATAGGTTGCCTTTATGGATTTTTTTTGTTTACTTATTTTTTGGAAAGGATGATGCAGTAAACTTTGCATAAGTCACTACTTTATAATTAGGGATATAAATTTGCCGACCACTTTTAATTTGCCCACCCAAATGACCTCAATTAGATTAATGACACATATTTATTTTCTTAATAATAAGTTAATAACAAAATAAAACCATTTGAAGAGACATGTAGCAATAATTTAGATGGTGAGCACTTTAATGGACATATTAAAAATGGTCGGTAAATTTATTTATCAACAATTTCTCAGACTCTCTACCATATATAGGTTCATATATATGATAGAAAATAATCTTAATAAAGTTGAAGAAACGTAGAAGACAAGGATAAAAGTGTAAAATTGATTGGAAGTATGATTACAATGTTTATTTTCTAATCAAACAAAAAGGTGGTCAACATAATTGTATAATGAGTAATTTTAAATACATATCCCTAATCTCTTAATACACACCACTTACTTAATACACTACCCATCTAGTTTTTCATTTCAATATTATACTAAATACATATCCTAAACTGCCTGAAATACCCTCAATATCTAAAACTAATAATAATATGTTATTTAATATAATTATTATATATTTATTATTTCACAACTCTCTTTACGAATTCTCTTTTATTTTCTGTTAGATTTTTTTGATCGGGTTAAAAAAAATTTCTTGATATTTTTCAATTTATAATCAAAAGAGTAATATTATATTCGAACTCCAAATCTCCAATATGACATCAATCGGCTAGAATTTGAAGAAAAAAAAATTGAACATACATATTTTTTTCAAAATTAAGAAACTAGTAAAAGTACAATAGCATAAAAACTAGTTTTTAATTTGCAAGATAAAACTAAAGTTGATAAAAAAACAAATGAATCGGTAAATAGTACATGTGATTACGACAGTAATCAAAATTCATGTGATGAATTTAGAGAAGAGGTTTTTATTTATTTTCTTTTGATGCGTAGTAATAATGGAGAAGAGTTAGGTTTTAGGGAAAATGAAGTTTTTTTTTCTTTTTTTTTCCCTAATAATTGATGGATGTTTTTATAATTAAACATACCTATAAAATCTGATGTGAAATATAAAATAATAGGTTGTGTATTAAGAGATTAGAGGTGTGTATTTAAAATTTCTCTTGTATAATCCATGAAATTAATAGCCAACGGGAAAACATGTGAAATTGAATTGAATTCCATAGGTAGCCGACTGAAAACATGTGAAATTGAATTGAAAGCCGACCATAACTAGGTAGGCTGGCAACTGGCAAAGCCTAACCAAGATTTTCATAGACTGTTTACTTTTATAAAAATGTTGTCTATTCATTCTTTATTTTATTTTTTTTGCTTTATTTAAAGCCATTCATTTCTCAAACCGAAATGACATAGATACATACTGTTTCTTGTCATATTTTGGACAAATTAAGGACATAGCATGCTAGCTAGCACCACTCATTACATGTTCATTGATCACTTATTTCTAAACAGATTTTAAAGCAAAGAACTTAAAACTAGCTACGTGTGCTTAGATTCCTAATATAATGAGTTTATTGTTATTAGAAAAACCAATAACTTAGAAAAAACGAATTAATTGAGCCAGGACAAAGCCCAACAATTCTTAGGCCCAAGGAAGCAGCCCAAAGATATCAGCACCCAAGTCGAACAATCAATCTGACCCGACCCAAGTCATCATCTTCAATTCGTGTCACCGCACAATAATATATTCGGCATTGCCATCGCCTCAAACTTGCATCCCTGAGAATCTTCATTAGATCGCCTTTAGAACACTAGTCCAGCGATGACATGAGGCGGCTGACAAAGCACGAAGGCCCATCCGACCTCATGCGTCATCTGACGAGCTTACAGTGTATAGAGGGAAATCTCCACCGCTCTCTCTAGGGTTTTAGTTGTAATTATTATGTAACCTATTCATTCTTTCCTCAAACACTGTGTTGCTTGTATATAATTTCTCAGACAAATCACAACCATCGATTGAGAATTAATCATACAATATGATCTCGCCACGTGTCACACATGAATCACGAAAAAAAGGGTTTTCGAAACCTTCATCATGGCAAACACACGAACAGATGCAAGCGTCATCACATCGCGTACACCTCTTATTCACCAATAAGGGAATGCCGTGTGTCCCACAAGTTGAGAACCATAATCATGACGATTAATGGACCGAAAATCGAGGAACGAACTCGAGATCTTGAACAAGTTTTGAACAACCTAGGCTTTTGACATCTCACGACAATGAGAGAAAGTGGTGCTCATGGGTTGAAAGATCACTCCTAAGAGCGAACATCCTAGCTAGCTCAAAATTCATTAAATCATTGCATACGAGATAAACATGACACCTAAGGTTTAAGATCATGCCCACCGTGATTTGGTCAGTTGAAATCACTCCCTATCACCCATCTTGTGTCTACACATGTTTCCCTCTCATCAAAACGAACGAATTCCAAACCAAGCAAGAACAAATTCTTGATCAGGGAGTTCGGGGACTCCTCAAGGGGTATGCTAAGAGTCCCGTTCGCAAGAACGAAGCTAAGCTGTTTTCGAACACGAACGTACATACACATATGCTTAAGCATACGAGCGCTTCTACATGCATCTTTGCACTTAAACTCCCCAACCAAGTCATTTTTCTTACTTGGGGATATGAGGGACTTGTTGTGGGAACCTATGCCAAACGCTTTAGCTAAGCCTTGCGCATGTGTTCTTATCCTCACAACCCAGCACTGAGCGCCTCTTGGCCGCACATGTGGACGCACTGCGCATGTGTTCTCATCCTTATAGCCCAACGTTGAGTGCTTCTCAACCGTACACGTGGACACACGAGTGCGGTTCGATTGCGCGTGCATCTGCCGAGGTGCGATCCAGCTGTCACCAACTATTAAGTCGAGCCATGCCTCGCTGCGCTTATAAATAGAGGCCTAGCCTCACCTCCAAAGGTAACTTAACCCATTTCCTCTCTTTCTTTCCTTAATTTTTCCGCAAATGGCTAAAGAAAGAAATTTGTCCGCAAATGACTAACTTGAGCTTTAGACGGGGTTTTTCCGGATCCGTCCGGACGTCTCTTTAACCTCTATTCGTGTATTGCTGGATCTATTTCGTGGTCAATCCACTTTGCGGACAAATCCTTCCAGAATGGATTTATAGCGATCATACCATATTTTCATGTACCAACGTGATTAAACCTTAAGCCTGAGTTTGGATACTGTAATCCAATCTGAATGGAGGGTATAAAAAAAAAACTTGCACTTTCATTCACTAGAATCAAACAATTACTCACATCGATTGTATTTGGTCACTAAATTAACCCATTTACACTATCTACCATAAATAATGGAATCTAACAATTGACGTTAGAGTTTTAACATAGATAATATACACATATTAGCAGACGAATTACTCAAAGATTATACAATAATAGGATCAATTCACAATCTTAGAATTACACCATCCCATTATAACTATGATAACTTGTGTACAAAACCCCATGAACTTTCCCCTATAATAAGATCAAAACGGGGGAGGGGCTTCAAATTTGCTAGATGTACATATTTGTAGGGTTGTAGGCTTGTAGCATAGCACAGAAACGTATTGCTCTATATTTGGGAGGTGAGGATTGAGCAAGTACAAGACCCCCGCTTATTTCACTGCTGTCAGTTCCGAAGTGTAAAGACGTGCGGGGAAATCGCTTTGAAGCTTCCCATCCCCCAAAACCCCTAAATATTCAAAACAATCCAAAACCCCCCATTCGTCCCTAATATTTTTTTATTCACTTTCTTCTGGTTTCCCGTCTTCCTCCTCCTAAATCTTAGACCAACCCCTTCTTAAACCTCTCTCAGACTCTCACTCTTCATCTTCATCATCTCCATTGTTTTGTTATTTTACTAATCTACGTGGTCTATAATCGTGTACGGGTCTTTTTCGCCGTAGTTGTTGTATCAACCACACCTTGAAAAAACCCAGACCCGACCCATTCAGATCCGTTTACTTCATGTACACTGCGCTCTGCTCCCTATATAAACCCCTCCGATCAAAACCCACTTCACTGAATCCAATACTTTGAAGTTTTCCTTGAGTTTTCCAGAAACCCAATCATGAGCTCTGAGTCTGTTGACCATGGTGGAGCTCAGAATATTCAGATCCACCAGGGCCGTAGACTCCCAGATTTCTTGAACAGTGTCAACTTGAAGTATGTCAAGCTGGGTTACCATTACTTGATAACCAATCTTCTGAAGCTCTGCTTGATTCCTCTAATGGCGCTCATTGTAATTGAAGCCTCTCAGATGAACCCAGATGACATTCACCAGCTTTGGCTCCAACTCCAGTACAATCTGGTCAGTGTCATCGTTTTCTCTGCTGTTCTCGTTTTCGGATCCACTGTCTACATTATGACCCGACCCAGATCCGTTTATCTCGTGGACTATTCCTGTTACAAGGCCCCAGACCATTTGAAAGTGAAATACCAGAAGTTTATGGACCATTCAAGGTTGACTGGGGACTTTGATGAGTCCTCCCTTGAGTTTCAGCGCAAGATTCTTGAGAGGTCCGGCCTTGGAGAGGAGACTTATCTCCCTGAAGCAATGCATTCCATTCCGCCGAGGCCGACAATGGCGGCGGCGCGTGAGGAAGCAGAGCAGGTGATTTTTGGTGCATTGGATAATCTGTTTGCTAATACAAATGTTAAGCCTAAGGACATTGGGATTCTTGTTGTGAATTGTAGCTTGTTTAACCCAACTCCTTCATTGTCTGCTATGATTGTTAATAAGTATAAGTTGAGGGGTAACATTAGGAGTTTTAATTTGGGGGGAATGGGGTGTAGTGCTGGAGTTATAGCTGTTGATCTTGCCAAGGACATGTTGCAAGTTCATAGGAATACTTATGCAGTTGTTGTGAGCACTGAGAATATCACTCAGAATTGGTACTTTGGGAACAAGAAGTCCATGTTGATACCGAATTGTCTGTTTCGTGTTGGTGGGTCTGCAGTTTTGCTATCGAATAAGTCATTGGATAGGCGTCGGGCTAAGTATAAGCTTGTTCATGTTGTGAGGACTCATAAGGGAGCTGACGATAAGGCGTTTAGGTGTGTTTATCAGGAGCAGGATGATATTGGCAAAACTGGGGTTTCTTTGTCTAAGGAACTCATGGCAATTGCTGGTGGAGCTCTTAAGACTAACATCACAACATTGGGTCCCCTTGTTCTGCCTTTGAGCGAGCAGCTTCTCTTCTTTGCTACTTTGGTTGCAAAGAAGTTGTTCAATGCCAAAGTCAAACCTTATATCCCGGATTTCAAGCTTGCTTTTGATCATTTCTGCATACATGCTGGTGGAAGGGCTGTGATTGATGAGCTTGAGAAGAATTTGCAGCTTCTTCCAGTTCATGTTGAGTCATCTCGGATGACACTCCACAGGTTTGGTAACACCTCGTCCAATTCGATTTGGTATGAGTTGGCTTACACTGAGGCAAAAGGGAGGATGCAAAAGGGGAACCGTGTCTGGCAGATTGCATTTGGAAGCGGTTTCAAGTGCAATAGTGCTGTCTGGGAGGCTCTCCAGAATGTAAAACCATCTCCCAGTGGTCCATGGGAAGATTGCATTGATAGCTATCCGGTGCAGATTGTACTCTAGCCGTGCTCAGCCACAATTTGGTTTAGTACTCGATTCAAAGGAAGGAAACATTGATACATTGTCAATTCATAATGTTATTTTTATGCCCCTATAGACAGATTTTTCTCCTCTTTTTTATAATTTGATTCTAAGCAATTAAGCATTATCTGGTAATTCAAGTTAAGATATGTCTCAATTACTTTGCTCAATTTAATTGGGCGGCTTAATTTCTGTGATATATAGCAGAAAATGTTTACGCCAAATGCAGTAGCACTGTGATTAGCAGTGTGATTACTATGAATTTCTGCAGGCCCTGTGATTACTATGAATTTCTGCAGGCCCTTGGAGGTCAATATAAAGGATAGCGTATATGGATGATTCTTTCATTCAAAGACAATCCATTGCAAGAAATGTTGGCATTGAGATATTTTTCTAGTTCCAGAAAAGTGTATGCAAACGAAACACTAGTAAAACTTCCAATATGGTAGTTAACTAATCAAGACATGTCTCCTCCCTATTGTGCATGTTGGTAATGATGACTTGTATTGCTAATTTTGTGACTTCTCAGTTTTTTTTTCTGGAAACTATGATGGGGATGCTGCTCCGGGCGCACGTCCGGCTTGTGACTTCTCAGTTTTTTTTTCTGGAAACTATGATGGCGATGCTGCTCCGGGCGCACGTCCAGCTGACCGGATAAATCTGGTGTCTGGGACATTTCTCGCTCTTTAAGAACTCATCTTCGATGATGCATGTGAGATTTGTTCAATTTAATGTCTGGATTGGATGTATGTGACCAATCTACTTGATTACACTGGACCAGGATATCACCTAACATTTCATGGGTTCTGTTATTAGGGTTTAAAATCGGGATCATCTCTGTCTTGTGGGAACAAGGCTTGTATAACCAGTAGGACATGTTGCATTTTCTCATTGCTTTCAGACAACACATGATGGTGATTGCAGTAGGGTCTGGCTTCGCATTGCCATCTTGGATAGCTTTGATTTCAGCATTATTCTTGGCAGCCGCATCTGATTAGATTACAGTCTCCTCTGATTTTATTTTTTATTGTTTTGCTCACACTGATCCAAATCGTTGTGAAGCACAACATTTTTGGAATCTAGTATCAAGTAGCCAAGGGACACAGGAACCAAAAACGATTTTCAGTCTTAACATTTTAGATCCAGAGCTTGCTAATGTAAAAAGCAATTCAGCGAAGGTTGAAGTATTAGTTAGATTGAGATGAGACTGAAGAAAGGACTTGAATTGGAACCACTTCTAGTGCAGGCACATATATAAGTAATCAAAAATCTTAATAATGCCTTTTCCAACGGTTAAGCCGGAACCTAGGAAGCTGTAGCTGACACACTGGCGTAGCCAGAATTTTTGTTTAGGAGGGTCAAAACCCAAGTGGGTAAGATTAAACAACGGATTCTTAAAAAATACCTTGAAAACTTGATATTCGATTAATCATTTTGAAACAATCAAAATCGTAGCTAATAGGTTCAGGGTTTTTCTTTAACAAATAATGTATATATAAAATTTTAAAAAAACTAGATTATAACTAAACCTAATGTTTTACCATTCTCATACACCTATATCTTATCACTTATTATGATTAATAATTTCATTGGCTAGTTGATTGGATTTACCACAACATAAGATTGATATCATACGTTCATTGTCCACTAACCTATTTATACAATAACTTGTTTAGGTTGAATGACACAAAGAACAAGATGAATAAGAAAATCCAAATAGAAAGAAATATGGGAAGTTAATTAATTGTTGAATTTTAAAATAGGCCATGAGTCCTTCCTTTTTTTTATTTTTTTATTTTATTTTTTATACAGAAGGGTCAGTTATTATGCTAGTATCACCATATGTCTAACAAACAACCAGAGAATTTAACCAGTCGTTATCATTTCATAGAAGTGAGAAGGGTCACTTGACTCTTCTCGCCTTAGTGCAGCTACGCGTTTGAGTTGACATTTAGTCTACACACGAGATAAGGGCTTCAAAAGACTTAGGGTTAAAGGTCACTCAAAGCTTATAATTGATGTAGTGAATGTTCCAACTTTAACATTCGTTGTATATATACCACTCATTCGTTGTATATATACCACTCTAGTGATTCTAAGGATCTCCTACAATAAACTTATATTTTTAAATAAATTTATTAATAGTTAAATATAAAGTAGCAAGAATTGAACTTTTGTGATCCAGTAAACTAAACTGAAAAACATACAGTAAAACCTCTATAAATTAATAAGGTCGGGATTGGTAAAATTTATTAATTTAGCTAGGTATTAATTAATCGATAAATTAATAAATTATTAATCTATTATTTATAACTTATTAATTTATTAAAATATTATTTAATTTTTTAAATATGACTTTTTATTTTTTCAACAAAAATAATATTGTTGTACATTGTTCAATATCTATATTGTCGAATTTATTACGTGATATTACACTACTGGAAAATAGCACTTAGGTGACGAAATTAAAAAATTTCATCTGCTAAGTGGTACTTAAATGACAAAATTTTTTACTTAGGAGACGAAACAGTTTCCATCTCCTAAGTTGTTCTTAGGAGACGAAATATTTTGATTTCGTCTCCTAAAAACGACTTAGGAGACGGAATTTCATTTCGTCGCTTAAGTACTACTTAGGAGACAAAATATTTTTACTTAGATGAAAAAATTTGAAAAAATAAAAATTAAAAAATTTATATGAATCACTTAAGAGACGGAACTACATTCCGTAGCCTAAATAGAACTTAGGAGACGGAATGTTTACCTAAAAGAAAAAATTATGAATCACTTAGACGACGGAAATAGAACATTCCATTGCTTAAGTTCTAAAAATTTGAGCGCCCATCTTCCCGTGTAAAATTTCATGAAAATTCAAACCAAAATTTTTCAAAACATATCAATTCTTTTAAATCACACACTTACCGACCTTATCAATAGAAGGAAACTCATTTTCTCCCAGAGCTCTCTCTCTTCTCTCTCTCTCTCTCTCTCTCTCTCTCTCTCTCTCCAGACCATCACTCTCATGCCGGCCTCTCTCTCCATTCTCACCGCTCCTTCCTCCGCCGCCACCTTCAACTGCCACGCGCTCATCGACTTCGTCCCCACAAACACCACCACTCTCAACGCCGTCAAGACCCTCTTCACATCACCCGGCCACCTCCGCACCCTCCTCGGAGCCAACAACCTCCCCCTCTGACTCGACCCGACTCACTCGTCCCCGCTACCAACAAGCTCCTCGTCCCCTTCTCTTGCACCGAGCCTCAGATCTGGGTCTGATCTCCGCCACCACAGACGCCGATGTCGCCACCTTTCTCTCTCTACCAAGCCTTCCCACCGACCCACCACCGTCCCTTGAAATTTCAAAGGGGTAAGAAATCAAGGTAAGTTCTTCAATTTTTCTGGTTTAATTAGCTTTGATGATAGATTTATGTGTTTTTGTTTAATTTGATTTTGATTTTAATTTTGGTTAGGATGTGATTGGTATGATGGTGGTGGCGGCATGGTGGTTATTTGGTACGGTGGTGGTGGTGGTGGTATATTTGGGGCAGATTGTTGGCATGAAATTGAAAGGGAGATATATATTAAAGTTTACTGACCCCCAGTAGAGGTTTACTAGGGGGCAGTAAATTTTCAATAGGTTATTAGGGGGCAATGAATTTGTTTATTAGGGTAAGAATGGGTATCTGTTGTGTATAATTGGCATGAAATTGAAAGGGAGATACTATATTGAATTTTACTGACCCCCAATAGAAGTTTACTGACCCCAGTAAACTTCTACTGGGTTCATTAGGGGCCAATAAAGTTGTTTATTAGGGCAAGAATTGATATCTGTTGTGTGTCGTGCCCCTGAAATTGAAAGAGAGTTATTTTTTGCAAGTTTATTGATGCCCAGTAGAAGTTTACTAGGGGGCAGTAAACTTTATATTTTCTATATGCAGTTTATAAATGCAAGTTTTTACTACTTATATGCAGGATGAGAAGAAGTTCAAGACATTTAGTTGTGACTTCTGAAACCTGCGGTAGTGGTGGTATTTGAGGTGATTGGAGTGAGTGGATAAAAAACATGCGGTGGTGTTTTTATTTTTTTTTAAAATTTTTTTCAACCTTTAGCGACGGAATTCATCTATTCTGTCTCCTAAGTAGATAATTTTTTTTATTATAAAATAAAATCTATCGCCTATATGCTTATGAGACGAAAGTATTCCGTCTCCTAGGAACCACTTAAGAGACGAAATTTTAGGTTCTGTTGCCTAAGTGTCTACCTCACCACACTTAGGCGACGAATCTTAGCCGACGGATGTTCCATCTCCTAAGTACTTAGGAAACGAAATCTTTCACTTAGGAGACGAAATAATTATGTCTCCTAAGTGCTTTTTTCCAGTAGTGTTATTCAATATGCTACTTTATACGATGTACAACATTTTCAACATACAATGTTAGTTCGGAAGGAGTAACATAGTCACACATCACATCAAAAACACAAAAATAGCTTCTCATCTCAAAGGAGTAAAAAAATCGATGATAACTGATGAAATACATAAAGCATTGTGCGAGTACATAAAAGATAATCTATGTAGCTCTCAGAAGCATTTGCAACAGTGGGTTTTACAAAAGTTCGACTTGTAAGTGAGTCAAGGGACGATATCAAATACAATCAAGCAATCAATGTGACCTCACTTTTCAAGAAGAAACAAGTCACAATTGTGTTATTCTTTATGAAGTCTTCATAAATGAATAATTAATTATGTGTTCTAGGATATTCCATATGTGTGTCTTGGCTCAGGATATGTAGTTAGAATATGACTATGTATTCCTTATCATTACCATATTGGTACTTTGTAATTCCCTATGTAAATGGCTCATATCAATGAATAAGATGATGATTCTCTTGTTATCTCTTTGTCTCTACCCTTTATTCTTGTTCACATTATCATTTACTTTGTTCTAACCCTATAACTAATAGTTCACCATTTGTTTTCTGAAACCCTAAAAAGTGTTTTTCAGCTCCTCTGTTCGACTACCGCAGTCGTCCATTTTCCCGGACGCTGTCTGACATCACTGGCTGCCAATCCCTTGGCCGCCGCCCGTCGACGATTTTTTAGTTTCATCCGACTACAATTTTTGACTTTTTGAAGTGTTTGAAGTTTCGAAAGGTATGTTTTGAAACCCTAAACTTTTCCATGTTCAATAACTCGGGGAGGATAAAATCATTTCCTCCCTTCTCCATCTCATTCTATGCTTTTGTGCGTGCAGGTAAAAATCCCAGAATTTTATTCACGGGTCAAGAATGTGTTTGATCACTTTTGTTTCCTTGTCCGGGTTGTGTGTGATCAACCCCGACCTTTTTCAAATTGTGTTTGATCAATTCGCGGCTTTTTCGGATTGTGTGTGATCAATCCGTAGGACAAACCATTAAAAAGCATCGTTTGTGACATCTATCGAGTCTCATAACTGCTTGGTTTTTGTATGCAAGAGCAATGTAACATTCTGCTCATTTGAGTTTTGAAGTACTCAATGCCCAAGGCAAATCTTCGCTTGGTATATGTGGAATCTTTTATTGGGAAGGATTAAACCACATGTTTTGACCCCCAGGCTAACAAGCCTAGATGCCGAGATTTCACATCTCATGCGCTCAAAGTTTTGAAGCGCTACATCAACAAAAGCCTTCAATGGTAATCTGTGCAAAAAGTAATGACCACAAAGTACTGTGGAATGCACTTATGGAGCGTTTCTTGAAACGGTCATCTAACTCAAACTTATTGAGTTATTAAGTCAAGTGGATTGCTTACCACCTTATTTGACTACATATCGTCGATGATATTCCGTGGCATACTGATCTATAATCTTTAGCGGATTCGATCATCATCAAGTTCTCTAGGCCCTCCAAGTTGGCTTGGAATTACTAACGAGACTTGATTTTGATCATACAATTGCAAACAAGAATTGTATATACGCTAATGTGATAAACGTATTTGGGATTGTCTCCTAATGTGGGGACAACAATATGGGTCACGGTAACGGCAGAAAACGCCGTGCCAATATCAAGAAAAGAGGGGGAGGTGTCGCCGACCCTAATGGCGACACTCCTGCTCTAGACACCAATATGTCAAAACTATGTCAGGTAATGACAATGCAACTGTTGTGGATCTCCAGATCACTGGTTCAATATTGTCAAGTTCATCCTAAAATCGTGAGTGCATACAAAAAGGTACGGAAAATCAATATGAGGACAATAATGTCATCCTCATGATCGCGAATTTCAAAGATTCGGATTCTGCTCTAGCTACCCATGACTTTGACGTCACTGGCTAGACATTTATTTTCTTTCCAAGCTATATGTAAAAAGACGTCGTATCGATGTCCTTTGTTCGAGACCTCGATATATACTCACATTAGCAATAATGAATGCCTTGAGAATTTTCCGAAGTTATAAAACTATTCTCCTCTTATGGTTCGTACTGGTTTACAAAAAAGATGTATATTTTTATATCGTCCTTAGAAGCATGGCATATTTACAATCTACATGGTTAGATTGTGCCGTTTTGGTCTCTTCCAAGTGAAGATGACGCACAGCCTTGCATCCTCAAGGAGGATCGCCAACGTGTTTCCGGTTAAGTCTTCTATCCTATTGCGGATTTTTCATCATCAACTGTTTAACTAGGCTCATCCAAGCTCAGTGTGATGTCTTAGAATTGTCCGAAATAAAGGAGATAATGGTTTCAAGTATGCCTCGCACTACCGACCCTCCACCGACATGCCTGGTCATACTAACTTAGAGTTACAAAAAACTTTTGATTTTGGGATTGCAGCTTTTTGTAGCTTCTTTCAAGTGGAACTACTTACTCTCCTATCTACTCCATTTTGTAGATCTGTCTCATAGAGACATTGAGTGCTTCGCAGTTAATGGAACTATCGACAACATTTTAAAGAACCGACAACTATCTTTGGATTTTGTGCCTTTGTAAATCTTCTGTGACTACAATACTTGAATCATACCAGTCAATTAGGGACGCGGTTTAGCTTGAATTTTGATGCCTTATGGCATCATGATCAATGTCACAGATTTTCTCTATGCATTGAGAGGCAACCGAACCATGTTGAGCTTTAAAGACATTCACGCTAATAGTTTTCATTTGAAAACACATTATGAGAATTAACAAGAATTCTTTTGTGTATACCTTCTCAAGAATGCAGACTGAAATGCATCTTAGAGAAGTTTATGAGTCAATCTAGTGGACTGTATGTCATTATAATTCAAATATCGAATCACATGTTGTCGCCAAACATGATATTTGGGACACCGACTCATATAGGCTTTGGTTTGACCAAATCGGTCATCCTGGAAGAGACATAATGGTCTAAATTTTGAGAAATTCTCATGGACATCCATTCTTCTTCTGCTCAAAACGAAAACATTCGGGTTTTAGCTTCTCCATGAAGCATGATGGTGACACTATGGTTGTAAATGGCGGCACCCTAGGGACATTGACGTCACCCGAACACGGCTCTAACTTCCCGGAAGCCGTCCGGTCAATTCCTCAAGCAATTGAGATGCACCGGTCTTCCCTCGATGTCTCATTGGCCCCCAGCAATGCTTATTGCTCGTTTTGAAAGCCTATTTTTTAGCTAAATTAGGAGCGAGACCCTCCTACACTAAATGACACAAAAGAGAATACTTCATTCTTACATCAAATTATGTAGATCGATACAACCAACTTGCGGACATCTTTTTATGCTTTATGGTGTTGGTTGAAGTGTTAACACACTGGTCACGTGCTACACTATTATCTACTGCTTATGCTGCTTATACTTCTATGGGCTCACTACCCATTCTTTAAAGAAGTTTATCGGGATATAAGTTGAAGTGTCATGTACCACATGTTCACACGTAATACGATTTCACCGAGGCTACGACCAAGCAACTTTAGCTTGTCACTCGAACATTATTGATGCCACCAATCTTTCTATTTCGTCTTCGGGCTATGCAATATTTGCATGCAGCTTTACTATTCATATACGACCCACCATCATTGAATATTGTTGTACTACAGTTCGTGACTGTGTAGAAACAACCCACAAAATCACAATGCCACTGCGCACAATGATGGGCCATTTGAGATGAATAAGTTTAGGTTGGATATGACCTCCATCTATAATCCGCTTATGTAGAAACCTTGTTAGGCGATCTCATTTACCGTTAAATTGTGGATTGTCACTTTGATAAGACAATATTCCCGCCGTTAGGGGGAGATAAGAACACAAGTGTTCAAGTGAAACGACGTGAATTGTCGTGGTTTGTCCCCACTAAGTCTCATCTTGATCTCAAATGCTTAAAGTGTTAAAGTGACGAGATCACATGCTGCAAATATGTCTGAAAAGATTGATGTCTTATCAAGAGGACATGGCACGACCAACTACCAAAAGAAGTTGGTCTTGACGCCATCACCATGGATGGTGATATGGTGACGTCATATAGTGGCAAAATTGGTGTCACAAGGCCGTGTGGGTCCCAAAAGGAGGGAGGCCCTTAGGTTTGATACTTTCTCGCACTAGGAAGACCATTGATTAATGATACTGAAATCCGTCTCATAAAGTCTGAATTGTGATTATCGTTGGGGGACACCTGAATGTCAAATCCAATCCATATAGAGATCTCTACAAGTATTATCCTAGTGTACATGAGGACGTGGGATAATAAGTCTACTATCGAACCACTCTTTGTTGATTAATATCAACTTAGTTGATTGGCCTAATGGAAAGATGCGATCTAGCATTAACAAAGAGATAGGTCATTGGGCAGGTGATGCCGACACCACAAGCTAAACCCTATCAAATATATCTTTGTTAGATACCGTAGTGAGAACAAGAGTTTAAACTCACCTAATGGCGCAAGGTCTCCCACTAACACCATTGGGATCGACTACGATGAGATATGCTCTCGTAATGGATGTCATTGAACTCCACTACTTTGTCAGTTTGGAAGTTTCCAAATAACTGAACATGCAGCCTATGAATGTGGTCACAATAACATCTCTATGGGATTAGAGATATACATGAAGGTCTTAAACATACTTCATTCATCCGAATCAAGTGGCTCCAGACCACAGGAGCACGCGTTTGCTAAAGGTATTGAAACGCACATGTACTCTACTTGATTTGAAAGGGATATGGTGAATTATGCCTTCGCGTGTCCATTCCGGATTTACATGGACTCTTGATGGATCAAGAGATGCCAATATGTTTCAACATCCAAAGTTAGAATGAAAAAGATCTTGGGAAGACACGGTCTCGATAAGGCACTCGATGACTATATTGATGATGATTTTTCATCAATCGGCTTAAGCGCTTTATAACTAGTGAGACCTACATATACTCCGATGATTAGTCAAAGTCTTTGCTCTAAAGAGAGATCCGTTGTTTTGTCTAAATAAATTTGACAAATATGTGTTAAGAGATGAAATTCTCATCTAAGTACAATAAGACGTACTCAACACAATAAGAAAGACTTGACATCTCATTCGCTATGAAAAGTTGTAAAGCTAAGTGTAGCTATGCGCCCACGCAACGCCAATGTAATAGCAGTAACTCATTTTTCAATACTTAATGGTATGAAACGTTGAGGCTTATTCTACCCCTACATATGAAAGACAAATTAAAAGCAAAATCAGAATCTGCCAAGTTTCGTAAGTCAAATTTCACAAGACCTACAAAAATCTCACTCATTGAAAAATGGTGAAATTAGTACCATTGGAAAGGTCTATGTGTCTACTTTCCAGGGACATGAACCATTTGATCATACCTATCATATTGAGTGAGTTATGGCCATTTTTCATAAAGTAGGACGAATCTGTCCGAGAATCTGATTTTGGCAAAACAGTCAACTTTGACGAGACTTTGTGAACAGTTCCTGATGAATCAGAATGTGTGTAATATACGGTTGGTAATCTAAATGAGTCTAGTTTCCAAAACCGTTTACGGTTCATTCATATGTATTTCCTAGAGGAAGTTATGGCTGTTCTAGTAACTGAAGGTCATGCTGCGCGGAAATTTGATTTCCTGCACAAACTTATGTTTTAAGTTCACAAGCAGCCTTCTTCTCAAGATATATAAGTGTAAAAGATCATGTTTGAGACAATACGACATGATCTAGTTAATCATTGCCCAATACCACATTTGAAGACATGTTAAAGAGCATTGACATACTAAGTTATTGAAATTTCCGTGATTAGTAAGAATCAGGAAGAGCCCTATGATTGATGTAAAGATCAGGAGGAGATGCGAACTTCAGGGGGAGTTTAGCACATACATGTCGCTATCAAATGTGAAGGGTGCGTTGTACTCTTTTTCTTCTACGATCAAGGTTTAGTTTTTCTCCACAGGGTTTTTGTTCCTTGACGAGGTTTTTAACGAGGCGACATATCAGCACCATCGGCATACCGGCACGCGGCATAAGGGGGAGTGTTCTAGGATATTTCATACGTGTGCCTTGGCCTTATGTCATCAGGATATGTAGTAAGAATACGACTATGTATTCCTTATCATTACCATATTAGTACTTTGTAATTCCTTATATAAATAACTCCTATCAATGAATAAGATGATGATTCTCTTGCTTTCCATTTGTCTCTACCCTTTATTCTTGTTCATTATGTGTATTAAGGAATTATAATTTATATATACATTGGAGTCTGTGAATTTTCGTATTTGTATTACCTTGTAAATTTTTAGCGAATTATTAATTTAGCACGTTGTCCCAAACTCGGGACCGGTAAAAATTATTATTTTAACGAGGTTATTAATTAATCAGGTAATAAATTATCGAGGTTTTATTGTACATAAAATTTTGGTGTTGTTGTAAATATTATAATGTATGTGGTTGTCCACACAAATACTCATTAGTTACGTTTGTATAATGTAAACATTACTCCTATATAAAGGGGTCTAGTGAGAATGAAACATACACTTCTTCCTCCTCCGACATTATGTTCTTCTCTTTACCTTGTTATTTAGTTTATAACACGTTATCAGCACGCTATCACTCGTTCGTTCCATGAACTCCATAATGATTTCTGAGATTTTGGTGCAACTTTTGTTGCTTATTATCCATACTCACGATCTATATATGAGTTCACTTCTATTTTGATTATATTTTGTCTACATATATACTTTTTTTATATTGCTCAATTTTATGTACAAGGCCCCAGACCATTTGAAAGTGAAATACCAGAAGTTTATGGACCATTCAAGGTTGACTGGGGACTTTGATGAGTCCTCCTTGAGTTTCAGCGCAAGATTCTTGAGAGGTCCGGCCTTGAGAGGAGACTTATCTCCCTGAAGCAATGCATTCCATTCCGCCGAGGCCGACAATGGCGGCGGCGCGTGAGGAAGCAGAGCAGGTGATTTTTGGTGCATTGGATAATCTGTTTGCTAATACAAATGTTAAGCCTAAGGACATTGGGATTCTTGTTGTGAATTGTAGCTTGTTAACCCAACTCCTTCATTGTCTGCTATGATTGTTAATAAGTATAAGTTGAGGGGTAACATTAGGAGTTTTAATTTGGGGGGAATGGGGTGTAGTGCTGGAGTTATAGCTGTTGATCTTGCCAAGGACATGTTGCAAGTTCATAGGAATACTTATGCAGTTGTTGTGAGCACTGAGAATATCACTCAGAATGTGTACTTTGGGAACAAGAAGTCCATGTTGATACCGAATTGTCTGTTTCGTGTTGGTGGGTCTGCAGTTTTGCTATCGAATAAGTCATTGGATAGGCGTCGGGCTAAGTATAAGCTTGTTCATGTTGTAGGACTCATAAGGGAGCTGACGATAAGGCGTTTAGGTGTGTTATCAGGAGCAGGATGATATTGGCAAAACTGGGTTTCTTTGTCTAAGAACTCATGGCAATTGCTGGTGGAGCTCTTAAGACTAACATCACAACATTGGGTCCCCTTGTTCTGCCTTTGAGCGAGCAGCTTCTCTTCTTTGCTACTTGGTTGTGCAAAGAAGTTGTTCAATGCCAAAGTCAAACCTTATATCCCGGATTTAAGCTTGCTTTTGATCATTTCTGCATACATGCTGGTGGAAGGGCTGTGATTGATGAGCTTGAGAAGAATTTGCAGCTTCTTCCAGTTCATGTGAGTCATCTCGGATGACACTCCACAGGTTTGGTAACACCTCGTCCAATTCGATTTGGTATGGTTGGCTTACACTGAGGCAAAAGGAGGATGCAAAAGGGGAACCGGTGTCTGGCAGATTGCATTTGGAAGCGGTTTCAAGTGCAATAGTGCTGTCTGGGAGGCTCTCCAGAATGTAAAACCATCTCCCAGTGGTCCATGGGAAGATTGCATTGATAGCTATCCGGTGCAGATTGTACTCTAGCCGTGCTCAGCCACAATTTGGTTTAGTACTCGATTCAAAGGAAGGAAACATTGATACATTGTCAATTCATAATGTTATTTTTATGCCCCTATAGACAGATTTTTCTCCTCTTTTTATAATTTGATTCTAAGCAATTAAGCATTATCTGGTAATTAAGTTAAGATATGTCTCAATTACTTTGCTCAATTTAATTGGGCGGCTTAATTTCTGTGATATATAGCAGAAAATGTTTACGCCAAATGCAGTAGCACTGTGATTAGCAGTGTGATTACTATGAATTTCTGCGGCCTGTGATTACTATGAATTTCTGCAGGCCCTTGGAGGTCAATATAAAGGATAGCGTATATGGATGATTCTTTCATTCAAAGACAATCCATTGCAAGAAATGTTGGCATTGAGATATTTTTCTAGTTCCAGAAAAGTGTATGCAAACGAAACACTAGTAAAACTTCCAATATGGAGTTAACTAATCAAGACATGTCCCTCCCTATTGTGCATGTTGGTAATGATGACTTGTATTGCTAATTTTTGACTTCTCAGTTTTTTTTTTCTGGAAACTATGATGGGGATGCTGCTCCGGGCGACGTCCGGCTTGTGACTTCTCAGTTTTTTTTTTCTGGAAACTATGATGGCGATGCTGCTCGGGCGCACGTCCAGCTGACCGGATAAATCTGGTGTCTGGGACATTTCTCGCTCTTTAAGAACTCATCTTCGATGATGCTGTGAGATTTGTTCAATTTAATGTCTGGATTGGATGTATGTGACCAATCTACTTGATTACACTGGACCAGGATATCACCTAACATTTCATGGGTTCTGTTATTAGGGTTTAAATCGGGATCATCTCTGTCTTGTGGGAACAAGGCTTGATAACCAGTAGGACATGTTGCATTTTCTCATTGCTTTCAGACAACACATGATGGTGATTGCAGTAGGGTCTGGCTTCGCATTGCCATCTTGGAAGCTTTGATTTCAGCATTATTCTTGGCAGCCGCATCTGATTAGATTACAGTCTCCTCTGATTTATTTTTTATTGTTTTGCTCACACTGATCCAAATCGTTGTGAAGCACAACATTTTTGGAATCTAGTATCAAGTAGCCAAGGGACACAGGAACCAAAAACGATTTTCAGTCTTAACATTTTAGATCCAGAGCTTGCTAATGTAAAAGCATTCAGCGAAGGTTGAAGTATTAGTTAGATTGAGATGAGACTGAAGAAAAGAGACTTGAATTGGAACCACTTCTAGTGCAGGCACATATATAAGTAATCAAAAATCTTAATAATGCCTTTTCCAACGGTTAAGCCGGAACCTAGGAAGCTGTAGCTGACACACTGGCGTAGCAGAATTTTTTGTTAGGAGGGTCAAAACCCAAGTGGGTAAGATTAAACAACGGATTCTTAAAAAATACCTTGAAAACTTGATATTCGATTAATCATTTTGAAACAATCAAAATCGTAGCTAATAGGTTCAGGGTTTTTCTTAACAAATAATGTATATATAAAATTTTAAAAAACTAGATTATAATAAACCTAATGTTTTACCATTCTCATACACCTATATCTTATCACTTATTATGATTAATAATTTCATTGGCTAGTTGATTGGATTTACCACAACATAAATGATATCTACGTTCATTGTCCACTAACCTATTTATACAATAACTTGTTAGGTTGAATGACACAAAGAACAAGATGAATAAGAAAATCCAAATAGAAAGAAATATGGAAGTTAATTAATTGTTGAATTTAAAATAGGCCATGAGTCCTTCCTTTTTTTTATTTTTTTATTTTATTTTTTATACAGAAGGGTCAGTTATTATGCTAGTATCACCATATGTCTAACAAACAACCAGAGAATTTAACCAGTCGTTATCATTTCATAGAAGTGAGAAGGGTCACTTGACTCTTCTCGCCTTAGTGCAGCTACGCGTTTGAGTTGACATTTAGTCTACACACGAGATAAGGGCTTCAAAAGACTTAGGGTTAAAGGTCACTCAAAGCTTATAATTGATGTAGTGAATGTTCCAACTTTAACATTCGTGTTATATATACCACTCATTCGTTGATATACCACTCTAGTGATTCTAAGGATCTCCTACAATAAACTTATATTTTTAAATAAATTTATTAATAGTTAAATAAAAGTAGCAAGAATTGAACTTTGTTGATCCAGTAGATAACACTAACGAAAAACAACGTAAAACCTCTATAAATTAATAAGGTCGGGATTGGTAAAATTTATTAATTTAGCTAGGTATTAATTAATCGATAAATTAATAAATTATTAATCTATTATTTATAACTTATTATTTATAAAATATTATTTAATTTTTTAAATATGACTTTTATTTTTTCAACAAAATAATATGTTGTACATTGTTCAATATCTATATTGTCGATTTATACGTGATATTACACTACTGGAAAATAGCACTTAGGTGACGAAATTAAAAAATTTCATCTGCTAAGTGGTACTTAAATGACAGAATTTTTTACTTAGGAGACGAAACAGTTTCCATCTCCTAAGTTGTTCTTAGGAGACGAATATTTTGATTTCGTCTCCTAAAAACGACTTAGGAGACGGAATTTCATTTCGTCGCTTAAGTACTACTTAGAGACAAATATTTTTACTTAGATGAAAAAATTTGAAAAAATAAAATTAAAAAATTTATATGAATCACTTAAGAGACGGAACTACATTCCGTAGCCTAAATAGAACTTAGGAGACGGAATGTTTACCTAAAAGAAAAAATTATGAATCACTTGACGACGGAAATAGAACATTCCATTGCTTAAGTTCTAAAATTTGAGGCCCATCTTCCCGTGTAAAATTTCATGAAAATTCAAACCAAAATTTTTCAAACATATCAATTCTTTTAAATCACACACTTACCGACCTTATAATAGAGGAAACTCATTTTCTCCCAGAGCTCTCTCTTCTTCTCTCTCTCTCTCTCTCTCTCTCTCTCTCTCTCTCTCCAGACCATCACTCTCATGCCGGCCTTCTCTCCATTCTCACCGCTCTTCCTCCGCCGCACCTTCAACTGCCACGCGCTCACGACTTCGTCCCCACAAAACACCACTCTCAACGCCGTCAAGACCCTCTTCAACATCACCCGGCCACCTCCGCACCCTCCTCGAGCCAAAACCTCCCTCTTGACTCGACCCGACTCACTCGTCCCCGCTACCAACAAGCTCCTCGTCCCTTCTCTTGCACCGAGCCTCAGATCTGGTCTGATCTCCGCCACCACAGACGCCGATGTCGCCACCTTTCTCTCTCTACCAAGCCTTCCCACCGACCCACCACCGTCCCTTGAAATTTCAAAGGGTAAGAAATCAGGTAAGTTCTTCAATTTTTCTGGTTTAATTAGCTTTGATGTAGAATTTGTGTTTTGTTTAATTTGATTTTGATTTTAATTTTGGTTAGGATGTGATTGGTATGATGGTGGTGGCGGCATGGTGGTATTTGGTACGGTGGTGGTGGTGGTGGTATATTTGGGGCAGATTGTTGCATGAAATTGAAGGGAGATATTATATTAAAGTTTACTGACCCCCAGTAGAGTTTACTAGGGGGCAGTAATTTTCAATAGGTTTATTAGGGGCAATGAATTTGTTTTAGGGTAAGAATGGGTATCTGTTGTGTATAATTGGCATGAAATTGAAAGGGAATACTATATTGAATTTTACTGACCCCCAATAGAGTTTACTGACCCAGTAAACTTCTACTGGGTTCATTAGGGGCCAATAAAGTTGTTTATTAGGGCAAGAATTGATATCTGTGTGTGTGTCGTGCCCCTGAAATTGAAAGAGAGTTATTTTTTGCAAGTTTATTGATGCCCAGTAGAAGTTTACTAGGGGGCAGTAAACTTTAATTTTCTATATGCAGTTTATAAATGCAAGTTTTTACTACTATATGCAGGATGGAAGAAGTTCAAACATTTAGTTGTGACTTCGAAACTGCGGTAGTGTGGTGTATTGAGGTGATTGGAGTGAGTGGATAAAAAACATGCGGTGGTGTTTTTATTTTTTTTAAATTTTTTTCAACCTTTAGCGACGGAATTCATCTATTCTGTCTCCTAAGTAGATAATTTTTTTTATTATAAAATAAATCTATCGCCTATAGCTTATGAGACGAAAGTATTCCGTCTCTAGGAACCACTTAAGAGACGAAATTTTAGGTTCGTGCCTAAGTGTCTACCTCACCACACTTAGGCGACGAATCTTAGCCGAGGAGTTCATCTCTAAGTACTTAGGAAACGAAATCTTTCACTTAGGAGACGAAATAATTATGTCTCCTAAGTGCTTTTTCCAGTAGGTATTCAATATGCTACTTTATACGATGTACAACATTTTCACATACATGTTGTTTCGGAAGGAGTAACATAGTCAACATCACATCAAAACAAAAATAGCTCTCACTCAAAGGAGTAAAAAAAATCGATGATACTGATGAAAACATATAAAGCATTGTGCGAGTACATAAAAGATAATGTAGCTCTCAGAAGCATTTGCAACAGGGTTTTACAAAAGTTCGACTTGAAGTGAGTCAAGGACGATATCAATACAATCAAGCAATCAATGTGACCTCATTTTCAAGAAGAAACAAGTCACAATGTGTTATTCTTTATGAAGTCTCAAATGAATAATTAATTATGTGTTCTAGGATATTCCATATGTGTGTCTTGGCTCAGGATATGTAGTTAGAATAGACTATGTATTCCTTATCATTACCATATTGGTACTTTGTAATTCCCTATGTAAATGGTCATATCAATGAATAAGATGATTATTCTCTTGTTATCTCTTTGTCTCTACCCTTTATTCTTGTTACATTATCATTACTTTGTTCTAACATATAACTAATAGTTCACCATTGTTTTCTGAAACCCTAAAAAGTGTTTTTCAGCTCCTCTGTTCTACCGCAGTCGTCCATTTTCCCGGACGCTGTGCTGACATCACTGGCTGCCAATCCCTGGCCGCCGCCGTCGACGATTTTTAGTTTCATCCGACTACAATTTTTGACTTTTTGAAGTGTTGAAGTTTCGAAAGGTATGTTTTGAAACCCTAAACTTTTCCATGTTCAATAACTCGGGGAGGATAAAATCATTCTCCCTTTCCATCTCTTCTATGCTTTGTGCGTGCAGGTAAAAATCCCAGAATTTTATTCACGGGTCCAGAAGTTGTTTGATCACTTTTGTTTCCTTGTCCGGGTTGTGTGTGATCAACCCCGACCTTTTTCAAATTGTGTTTGATCAATTCGCGGCTTTTTCGGATTGTGTGTGATCAATCCGTAGACAAACCATTAAAAAGCATCGTTTGTGACATCTATCGAGTCTCATAACTGTTGGTTTTTGTATGCAAGAGCAATGAACATTCTGCTCATTTGAGTTTTGAAGTACTAATGCCCAAGGAAATCTTGCTTGGTATATGTGGAATCTTTTATTGGGAAGGATTAAACCACATGTTTGACCCCCGGCTAACAAGCCTAGATGCCGAGATTTCACATCTCATGCGCTCAAAGTTTTGAAGCGCTACATCAACAAAGCCTTCAATGGTAATCTGTGCAAAAAGTAATGACCACAAAGTACTGTGGAATGCACTTATGGAGCGTTTCTTGAAACGGTCATCTAACTCAAACTTATTGAGTTATTAAGTCAGTGGATTGCTTACCACCTTATTTGACTACATATCGTCGATGATATTCATTGCAACTGCATACGATTAATCTTTAGCGGATTCGATCATCATCAAGTTCTAGGCCCTCCAAGTTGGCTTGGAATTACTAACGAGACTTGATTTTGATCATACAATTGCAAACAAGAATTGTATATACGCTAATGTGATAAACGTATTTGGGATTGTCTCCTAATGTGGGGACAACAATATGGGTCACCAGGTAACGGCAGAAAACGCCGTGCCAATATCAAGAAAAGAGGGGAGGGTCGCCGACCCTAATGGCGACACTCCTGCTCTAGACACCAATATGTCAAACTATGTCAGGTAATGACAATGCAACTGTTGTGGATCTCCAGATCACTGGTTCAATATTGTCAAGTTCATCCTAAAATCGTGAGTGCATACAAAAAGGTACGGAAAATCAATATGAGGACAATATGTCATCCTCATGATCGCGAATTTCAAAGATTCGATTCTGCTCTAGCTACCCATGAATTTGACGTCACTGGCTAGACATTTATTTTCTTTCCAAGCTATATGTAAAAAGACGTCGTATCGATGTCCTTTGTTCGAGACCTCGATATATACTCACATTAGCAATATGAATGCCTTGAGAATTTTCCGAAGTTATAAAACTATTCTCCTTATGGTTCGTACTGGTTTAAAAAAGGTATATTTTTATATCGTCCTTAGAAGCATGGCATATTTACAATCTACATGGTTAGATTGTGCCGTTTGGTCTCTTCCAAGTGAAGATGACGCCAGCCTTGCATCCTCAAGGAGGATCGCCAACGTGTTCCGGTTAAGTCTTCTACCATTGCGGATTTTTCATCATCAACTGTTAACTAGGCTCATCCAAGTCAGTGTGATGTCTTAGAATTGTCCGAAATAAAGGAGATAATGGTTTCAAGTATGCCTCGCACTACCGACCCTCCACCGACATGCTGGTCATACTAACTTAGAGTTACAAAAAACTTTTGATTTTGGGATTGCAGCTTTTTGTAGCTTCTTTCAAGTGGACTACTTACTTCCTATCTACTCCATTTTGTAGATCTGTCTCATAGAGACATTGAGTGCTTCGCAGTAATGGAACTATCGACAACATTTTAAAGACCGAAACTATCTTTGGATTTTGTGCCTTTGTAAATCTTCTGTGACTACAATACTTGAATCATACAGTCAATTAGGGACGCGGTTTAGCTTGAATTTTGATGCCTTATGGCATCATGATCAAGTCACAGATTTTCTCTATGCATTGAGAGGCAACCGAACCATGTTGAGTTTAAAGACATTCACGCTAATAGTTTTCATTGAAAACACATTATGAGGATTAACAAGAAATTCTTTGTGTATACCTTTCAAGAATGCAGACTGAAATGCATCTTAGAGAAGTTATGAGTCAATCAGTGGACTGTATGTCATTATAATTCAAATCGAATCACATGTTGTCGCCAAACATGATATTTGGGACACCGACTATATAGGCTTTGGTTTGACCAAATCGGTCATCCTGGAAGAGACATAAGGTCTAAATTTTGAGAAATTTCATGGAATCCATTCTTCTTCTGCTCAAAACGAAACATTCGGGTTTTAGCTTCTCAATGAAGCATGATGGTGACACTATGGTTGTAAATGGCGGCACCTAGGGACATTGACGTCACCGAACACGGCTCTAACTTCCCGGAAGCCGTCCGGTCAATTCCTCAAGCAATTGAGATGCACCGGTCTTCCCTCGATGTCTCATTGGCCCCCAGCAATGCTTATTGCTCGTTTTGAAGACTATTTTTTAGCTAAATTAGGAGCGAGACCCTCCTACACTAAATGACACAAAAGAGAATACTTCATTCTTACATCAAATTATGTAGATCGATACAACCAACTTGCGGACATCTTTTTATGCTTTATGGTGTTGGTTGAAGTGTTAACACAATGGTCACGGCTACACTATTATCTACTGCTTATGCTGCTTATACTTCTATGGGCTCACTACCATTCTTTAAAGAAGTTTATCGGGATATAAGTTGAAGTGTCATGTACCACATGTTCACACGTAATACGATTTCACCGAGGCTACGACCAAGCAACTTTAGCTTGTCACTCGAACATATTGATGCCCACAATCTTTCTATTTCGTCTTCGGGCTATGCAATATTTGCATGCAGCTTTACTATTCATATACGACCCACCATCATTGAATATTGTTGTACTACAGTCGTGATGTGTAGAAACAACCCACAAAAATCACAATGCCACTGCGCACAATGATGGGCCATTTGAGATGAATAAGTTTAGGTTGGATATGACCTCATCTATAATCCGCTTATGTAGAAAACCTTGTTAGGCGATCTCATTTACCGTTAAATTGTGGATTGTCACTTTGATAAGACAATTTCCCGCCGTTAGGGGGAGGATAAAACACAAGTGTTCAAGTGAAACGACGTGAATTGGCGTGGTTTGTCCCACTAAGTCTCATCTTGATCTCAAATGCTTAAAGTGTTAAAGTGACGAGATCACATGCTGCAAATATGTCTGAAAAGATTGATGTCTTATCAAGAGGACATGGCACGACCAACTACCAAAAGAAGTTGGTCTTGACGCCATCACCATGGAGGTGATATGGTGACGTCATATAGTGGCAAAATTGGTTGTCACAAGGCCGTGTGGTCCCAAAAGGAGGGGGAGGCCCTTAGGTTTGATACTTTCTCGCACTAGGAAGACCATTGATTAATGATACTTGAAATCCGTCTCTAAAGTCTGAATTGTGATTATCGTTGGGGGACACACCTGAATGTCAAATCCAATCCATATAGAGGATCTCTACAAGTATTATCCTAGTGTACATGAGGACGTGGGATATATATAATTTCTCAGACAAATCACAACCATCGATTGAGAATTAATCATACAATATGATCTCGCCACGTGTCACACATGAATCACGAAAAAAAGGGTTTTCGAAACCTTCATCATGGCAAACACACGAACAGATGCAAGCGTCATCACATCGCGTACACCTCTTATTCACCAAATAAGGGAATGCCGTGTGTCCCACAAGTTGAGAACCATAATCATGACGATTAATGGACCGAAAATCGAGGAACGAACTCGAGATCTTGAACAAGTTTTGAACAACCTAGGCTTTTGACATCTCACGACAATGAGAGAAAGTGGTGCTCATGGGTTGAAAGATCACTCCTAAGAGCGAACATCCTAGCTAGCTCAAAATTCATTAAATCATTGCATACGAGATAAACATGACACCTAAGGTTTAAGATCATGCCCACCGTGATTTGGTCAGTTGAAATCACTCCCTATCACCCATCTTGTGTCTACACATGTTTCCCTCTCATCAAAACGAACGAATTCCAAACCAAGCAAGAACAAATTCTTGATCAGGGAGTTCGGGGACTCCTCAAGGGGTATGCTAAGAGTCCCGTTCGCAAGAACGAAGCTAAGCTGTTTTCGAACACGAACGTACATACACATATGCTTAAGCATACGAGCGCTTCTACATGCATCTTTGCACTTAAACTCCCCAACCAAGTCATTTTTCTTACTTGGGGATATGAGGGACTTGTTGTGGGAACCTATGCCAAACGCTTTAGCTAAGCCTTGCGCATGTGTTCTTATCCTCACAACCCAGCACTGAGCGCCTCTTGGCCGCACATGTGGACGCACTGCGCATGTGTTCTCATCCTTATAGCCCAACGTTGAGTGCTTCTCAACCGTACACGTGGACACACGAGTGCGGTTCGATTGCGCGTGCATCTGCCGAGGTGCGATCCAGCTGTCACCAACTATTAAGTCGAGCCATGCCTCGCTGCGCTTATAAATAGAGGCCTAGCCTCACCTCCAAAGGTAACTTAACCCATTTCCTCTCTTTCTTTCCTTAATTTTTCCGCAAATGGCTAAAGAAAGAAATTTGTCCGCAAATGACTAACTTGAGCTTTAGATGGGGTTTTTCCGGATCCGTCCGGACGTCTCTTTAACCTCTGTTCGTGTATTGCTGGATCTATTTCGTGGTCAATCCACTTTGCGGACAAATCCTTCCAGAATGGATTTATAGCGATCATACCATATTTTCATGTACCAACATGATTAAACCTTAAGCCTGAGTTTGGATACTGTAATCCAATCTGAATGGAGGGTATAAAAAAAAAACTTGCACTTTCATTCACTAGAATCAAACAATTACTCACATCGATTGTATTTGGTCACTAAATTAACCCATTTACACTATCTACCATAAATAATGGAATCTAACAATTGACGTTAGAGTTTTAACATAGATAATATACACATATTAGCAGACGAATTACTCAAAGATTATACAATAATAGGATCAATTCACAATCTTAGAATTACACCATCCCATTATAACTATGATAACTTGTGTACAAAACCCCATGAACTTTCCCCTATAATAAGATCAAAACGGGGGAGGGGCTTCAAATTTGCTAGATGTACATATTTGTAGGGTTGTAGGCTTGTAGCATAGCACAGAAACGTATTGCTCTATATTTGGGAGGTGAGGATTGAGCAAGTACAAGACCCCCGCTTATTTCACTGCTGTCAGTTCCGAAGTGTAAAGACGTGCGGGGAAATCGCTTTGAAGCTTCCCATCCCCCAAAACCCCTAAATATTCAAAACAATCCAAAACCCCCCATTCGTCCCTAATATTTTTTTATTCACTTTCTTCTGGTTTCCCGTCTTCCTCCTCCTAAATCTTAGACCAACCCCTTCTTAAACCTCTCTCAGACTCTCACTCTTCATCTTCATCATCTCCATTGTTTTGTTATTTTACTAATCTACGTGGTCTATAATCGTGTACGGGTCTTTTTCGCCGTAGTTGTTGTATCAACCACACCTTGAAAAAACCCAGACCCGACCCATTCAGATCCGTTTACTTCATGTACACTGCGCTCTGCTCCCTATATAAACCCCTCCGATCAAAACCCACTTCACTGAATCCAATACTTTGAAGTTTTCCTTGAGTTTTCCAGAAACCCAATCATGAGCTCTGAGTCTGTTGACCATGGTGGAGCTCAGAATATTCAG
This sequence comes from Fragaria nilgerrensis, assembly GCA_010134655.1. NCBI lineage: Eukaryota > Viridiplantae > Streptophyta > Magnoliopsida > Rosales > Rosaceae > Fragaria > Fragaria nilgerrensis. Next base: position 9,166,088 of record CM020978.1, read on the forward strand.
ATCCACCAGGGCCGTAGACTCCCAGATTTCTTGAACAGTGTCAACTTGAAGTATGTCAAGCTGGGTTACCATTACTTGATAACCAATCTTCTGAAGCTCTGCTTGATTCCTCTAATGGCGCTCATTGTAATTGAAGCCTCTCAGATGAACCCAGATGACATTCACCAGCTTTGGCTCCAACTCCAGTACAATCTGGTCAGTGTCATCGTTTTCTCTGCTGTTCTCGTTTTCGGATCCACTGTCTACATTATGACCCGACCCAGATCCGTTTATCTCGTGGACTATTCCTGTTACAAGGCCCCAGACCATTTGAAAGTGAAATACCAGAAGTTTATGGACCATTCAAGGTTGACTGGGGACTTTGATGAGTCCTCCCTTGAGTTTCAGCGCAAGATTCTTGAGAGGTCCGGCCTTGGAGAGGAGACTTATCTCCCTGAAGCAATGCATTCCATTCCGCCGAGGCCGACAATGGCGGCGGCGCGTGAGGAAGCAGAGCAGGTGATTTTTGGTGCATTGGATAATCTGTTTGCTAATACAAATGTTAAGCCTAAGGACATTGGGATTCTTGTTGTGAATTGTAGCTTGTTTAACCCAACTCCTTCATTGTCTGCTATGATTGTTAATAAGTATAAGTTGAGGGGTAACATTAGGAGTTTTAATTTGGGGGGAATGGGGTGTAGTGCTGGAGTTATAGCTGTTGATCTTGCCAAGGACATGTTGCAAGTTCATAGGAATACTTATGCAGTTGTTGTGAGCACTGAGAATATCACTCAGAATTGGTACTTTGGGAACAAGAAGTCCATGTTGATACCGAATTGTCTGTTTCGTGTTGGTGGGTCTGCAGTTTTGCTATCGAATAAGTCATTGGATAGGCGTCGGGCTAAGTATAAGCTTGTTCATGTTGTGAGGACTCATAAGGGAGCTGACGATAAGGCGTTTAGGTGTGTTTATCAGGAGCAGGATGATATTGGCAAAACTGGGGTTTCTTTGTCTAAGGAACTCATGGCAATTGCTGGTGGAGCTCTTAAGACTAACATCACAACATTGGGTCCCCTTGTTCTGCCTTTGAGCGAGCAGCTTCTCTTCTTTGCTACTTTGGTTGCAAAGAAGTTGTTCAATGCCAAAGTCAAACCTTATATCCCGGATTTCAAGCTTGCTTTTGATCATTTCTGCATACATGCTGGTGGAAGGGCTGTGATTGATGAGCTTGAGAAGAATTTGCAGCTTCTTCCAGTTCATGTTGAGTCATCTCGGATGACACTCCACAGGTTTGGTAACACCTCGTCCAATTCGATTTGGTATGAGTTGGCTTACACTGAGGCAAAAGGGAGGATGCAAAAGGGGAACCGTGTCTGGCAGATTGCATTTGGAAGCGGTTTCAAGTGCAATAGTGCTGTCTGGGAGGCTCTCCAGAATGTAAAACCATCTCCCAGTGGTCCATGGGAAGATTGCATTGATAGCTATCCGGTGCAGATTGTACTCTAGCCGTGCTCAGCCACAATTTGGTTTAGTACTCGATTCAAAGGAAGGAAACATTGATACATTGTCAATTCATAATGTTATTTTTATGCCCCTATAGACAGATTTTTCTCCTCTTTTTTATAATTTGATTCTAAGCAATTAAGCATTATCTGGTAATTCAAGTTAAGATATGTCTCAATTACTTTGCTCAATTTAATTGGGCGGCTTAATTTCTGTGATATATAGCAGAAAATGTTTACGCCAAATGCAGTAGCACTGTGATTAGCAGTGTGATTACTATGAATTTCTGCAGGCCCTGTGATTACTATGAATTTCTGCAGGCCCTTGGAGGTCAATATAAAGGATAGCGTATATGGATGATTCTTTCATTCAAAGACAATCCATTGCAAGAAATGTTGGCATTGAGATATTTTTCTAGTTCCAGAAAAGTGTATGCAAACGAAACACTAGTAAAACTTCCAATATGGTAGTTAACTAATCAAGACATGTCTCCTCCCTATTGTGCATGTTGGTAATGATGACTTGTATTGCTAATTTTGTGACTTCTCAGTTTTTTTTTCTGGAAACTATGATGGGGATGCTGCTCCGGGCGCACGTCCGGCTTGTGACTTCTCAGTTTTTTTTTCTGGAAACTATGATGGCGATGCTGCTCCGGGCGCACGTCCAGCTGACCGGATAAATCTGGTGTCTGGGACATTTCTCGCTCTTTAAGAACTCATCTTCGATGATGCATGTGAGATTTGTTCAATTTAATGTCTGGATTGGATGTATGTGACCAATCTACTTGATTACACTGGACCAGGATATCACCTAACATTTCATGGGTTCTGTTATTAGGGTTTAAAATCGGGATCATCTCTGTCTTGTGGGAACAAGGCTTGTATAACCAGTAGGACATGTTGCATTTTCTCATTGCTTTCAGACAACACATGATGGTGATTGCAGTAGGGTCTGGCTTCGCATTGCCATCTTGGATAGCTTTGATTTCAGCATTATTCTTGGCAGCCGCATCTGATTAGATTACAGTCTCCTCTGATTTTATTTTTTATTGTTTTGCTCACACTGATCCAAATCGTTGTGAAGCACAACATTTTTGGAATCTAGTATCAAGTAGCCAAGGGACACAGGAACCAAAAACGATTTTCAGTCTTAACATTTTAGATCCAGAGCTTGCTAATGTAAAAAGCAATTCAGCGAAGGTTGAAGTATTAGTTAGATTGAGATGAGACTGAAGAAAGGACTTGAATTGGAACCACTTCTAGTGCAGGCACATATATAAGTAATCAAAAATCTTAATAATGCCTTTTCCAACGGTTAAGCCGGAACCTAGGAAGCTGTAGCTGACACACTGGCGTAGCCAGAATTTTTGTTTAGGAGGGTCAAAACCCAAGTGGGTAAGATTAAACAACGGATTCTTAAAAAATACCTTGAAAACTTGATATTCGATTAATCATTTTGAAACAATCAAAATCGTAGCTAATAGGTTCAGGGTTTTTCTTTAACAAATAATGTATATATAAAATTTTAAAAAAACTAGATTATAACTAAACCTAATGTTTTACCATTCTCATACACCTATATCTTATCACTTATTATGATTAATAATTTCATTGGCTAGTTGATTGGATTTACCACAACATAAGACTGATATCATACGTTCATTGTCCACTAACCTATTTATACAATAACTTGTTTAGGTTGAATGACACAAAGAACAAGATGAATAAGAAAATCCAAATAGAAAGAAATATGGGAAGTTAATTAATTGTTGAATTTTAAAATAGGCCATGAGTCCTTCCTTTTTTTTATTTTTTTATTTTATTTTTTATACAGAAGGGTCAGTTATTATGCTAGTATCACCATATGTCTAACAAACAACCAGAGAATTTAACCAGTCGTTATCATTTCATAGAAGTGAGAAGGGTCACTTGACTCTTCTCGCCTTAGTGCAGCTACGCGTTTGAGTTGACATTTAGTCTACACACGAGATAAGGGCTTCAAAAGACTTAGGGTTAAAGGTCACTCAAAGCTTATAATTGATGTAGTGAATGTTCCAACTTTAACATTCGTTGTATATATACCACTCATTCGTTGTATATATACCACTCTAGTGATTCTAAGGATCTCCTACAATAAACTTATATTTTTAAATAAATTTATTAATAGTTAAATATAAAGTAGCAAGAATTGAACTTTTGTGATCCAGTAAACTAAACTGAAAAACATACAGTAAAACCTCTATAAATTAATAAGGTCGGGATTGGTAAAATTTATTAATTTAGCTAGGTATTAATTAATCGATAAATTAATAAATTATTAATCTATTATTTATAACTTATTAATTTATTAAAATATTATTTAATTTTTTAAATATGACTTTTTATTTTTTCAACAAAAATAATATTGTTGTACATTGTTCAATATCTATATTGTCGAATTTATTACGTGATATTACACTACTGGAAAATAGCACTTAGGTGACGAAATTAAAAAATTTCATCTGCTAAGTGGTACTTAAATGACAGAATTTTTTACTTAGGAGACGAAACAGTTTCCATCTCCTAAGTTGTTCTTAGGAGACGAAATATTTTGATTTCGTCTCCTAAAAACGACTTAGGAGACGGAATTTCATTTCGTCGCTTAAGTACTACTTAGGAGACAAAATATTTTTACTTAGATGAAAAAATTTGAAAAAATAAAAATTAAAAAATTTATATGAATCACTTAAGAGACGGAACTACATTCCGTAGCCTAAATAGAACTTAGGAGACGGAATGTTTACCTAAAAGAAAAAATTATGAATCACTTAGACGACGGAAATAGAACATTCCATTGCTTAAGTTCTAAAAATTTGAGCGCCCATCTTCCCGTGTAAAATTTCATGAAAATTCAAACCAAAATTTTTCAAAACATATCAATTCTTTTAAATCACACACTTACCGACCTTATCAATAGAAGGAAACTCATTTTCTCCCAGAGCTCTCTCTCTTCTCTCTCTCTCTCTCTCTCTCTCTCTCTCTCTCTCCAGACCATCACTCTCATGCCGGCCTCTCTCTCCATTCTCACCGCTCCTTCCTCCGCCGCCACCTTCAACTGCCACGCGCTCATCGACTTCGTCCCCACAAACACCACCACTCTCAACGCCGTCAAGACCCTCTTCACATCACCCGGCCACCTCCGCACCCTCCTCGGAGCCAACAACCTCCCCCTCTGACTCGACCCGACTCACTCGTCCCCGCTACCAACAAGCTCCTCGTCCCCTTCTCTTGCACCGAGCCTCAGATCTGGGTCTGATCTCCGCCACCACAGACGCCGATGTCGCCACCTTTCTCTCTCTACCAAGCCTTCCCACCGACCCACCACCGTCCCTTGAAATTTCAAAGGGGTAAGAAATCAAGGTAAGTTCTTCAATTTTTCTGGTTTAATTAGCTTTGATGATAGATTTATGTGTTTTTGTTTAATTTGATTTTGATTTTAATTTTGGTTAGGATGTGATTGGTATGATGGTGGTGGCGGCATGGTGGTTATTTGGTACGGTGGTGGTGGTGGTGGTATATTTGGGGCAGATTGTTGGCATGAAATTGAAAGGGAGATATATATTAAAGTTTACTGACCCCCAGTAGAGGTTTACTAGGGGGCAGTAAATTTTCAATAGGTTATTAGGGGGCAATGAATTTGTTTATTAGGGTAAGAATGGGTATCTGTTGTGTATAATTGGCATGAAATTGAAAGGGAGATACTATATTGAATTTTACTGACCCCCAATAGAAGTTTACTGACCCCAGTAAACTTCTACTGGGTTCATTAGGGGCCAATAAAGTTGTTTATTAGGGCAAGAATTGATATCTGTTGTGTGTCGTGCCCCTGAAATTGAAAGAGAGTTATTTTTTGCAAGTTTATTGATGCCCAGTAGAAGTTTACTAGGGGGCAGTAAACTTTATATTTTCTATATGCAGTTTATAAATGCAAGTTTTTACTACTTATATGCAGGATGAGAAGAAGTTCAAGACATTTAGTTGTGACTTCTGAAACCTGCGGTAGTGGTGGTATTTGAGGTGATTGGAGTGAGTGGATAAAAAACATGCGGTGGTGTTTTTATTTTTTTTTAAAATTTTTTTCAACCTTTAGCGACGGAATTCATCTATTCTGTCTCCTAAGTAGATAATTTTTTTTATTATAAAATAAAATCTATCGCCTATATGCTTATGAGACGAAAGTATTCCGTCTCCTAGGAACCACTTAAGAGACGAAATTTTAGGTTCTGTTGCCTAAGTGTCTACCTCACCACACTTAGGCGACGAATCTTAGCCGACGGATGTTCCATCTCCTAAGTACTTAGGAAACGAAATCTTTCACTTAGGAGACGAAATAATTATGTCTCCTAAGTGCTTTTTTCCAGTAGTGTTATTCAATATGCTACTTTATACGATGTACAACATTTTCAACATACAATGTTAGTTCGGAAGGAGTAACATAGTCACACATCACATCAAAAACACAAAAATAGCTTCTCATCTCAAAGGAGTAAAAAAATCGATGATAACTGATGAAATACATAAAGCATTGTGCGAGTACATAAAAGATAATCTATGTAGCTCTCAGAAGCATTTGCAACAGTGGGTTTTACAAAAGTTCGACTTGTAAGTGAGTCAAGGGACGATATCAAATACAATCAAGCAATCAATGTGACCTCACTTTTCAAGAAGAAACAAGTCACAATTGTGTTATTCTTTATGAAGTCTTCATAAATGAATAATTAATTATGTGTTCTAGGATATTCCATATGTGTGTCTTGGCTCAGGATATGTAGTTAGAATATGACTATGTATTCCTTATCATTACCATATTGGTACTTTGTAATTCCCTATGTAAATGGCTCATATCAATGAATAAGATGATGATTCTCTTGTTATCTCTTTGTCTCTACCCTTTATTCTTGTTCACATTATCATTTACTTTGTTCTAACCCTATAACTAATAGTTCACCATTTGTTTTCTGAAACCCTAAAAAGTGTTTTTCAGCTCCTCTGTTCGACTACCGCAGTCGTCCATTTTCCCGGACGCTGTCTGACATCACTGGCTGCCAATCCCTTGGCCGCCGCCCGTCGACGATTTTTTAGTTTCATCCGACTACAATTTTTGACTTTTTGAAGTGTTTGAAGTTTCGAAAGGTATGTTTTGAAACCCTAAACTTTTCCATGTTCAATAACTCGGGGAGGATAAAATCATTTCCTCCCTTCTCCATCTCATTCTATGCTTTTGTGCGTGCAGGTAAAAATCCCAGAATTTTATTCACGGGTCAAGAATGTGTTTGATCACTTTTGTTTCCTTGTCCGGGTTGTGTGTGATCAACCCCGACCTTTTTCAAATTGTGTTTGATCAATTCGCGGCTTTTTCGGATTGTGTGTGATCAATCCGTAGGACAAACCATTAAAAAGCATCGTTTGTGACATCTATCGAGTCTCATAACTGCTTGGTTTTTGTATGCAAGAGCAATGTAACATTCTGCTCATTTGAGTTTTGAAGTACTCAATGCCCAAGGCAAATCTTCGCTTGGTATATGTGGAATCTTTTATTGGGAAGGATTAAACCACATGTTTTGACCCCCAGGCTAACAAGCCTAGATGCCGAGATTTCACATCTCATGCGCTCAAAGTTTTGAAGCGCTACATCAACAAAAGCCTTCAATGGTAATCTGTGCAAAAAGTAATGACCACAAAGTACTGTGGAATGCACTTATGGAGCGTTTCTTGAAACGGTCATCTAACTCAAACTTATTGAGTTATTAAGTCAAGTGGATTGCTTACCACCTTATTTGACTACATATCGTCGATGATATTCCGTGGCATACTGATCTATAATCTTTAGCGGATTCGATCATCATCAAGTTCTCTAGGCCCTCCAAGTTGGCTTGGAATTACTAACGAGACTTGATTTTGATCATACAATTGCAAACAAGAATTGTATATACGCTAATGTGATAAACGTATTTGGGATTGTCTCCTAATGTGGGGACAACAATATGGGTCACGGTAACGGCAGAAAACGCCGTGCCAATATCAAGAAAAGAGGGGGAGGTGTCGCCGACCCTAATGGCGACACTCCTGCTCTAGACACCAATATGTCAAAACTATGTCAGGTAATGACAATGCAACTGTTGTGGATCTCCAGATCACTGGTTCAATATTGTCAAGTTCATCCTAAAATCGTGAGTGCATACAAAAAGGTACGGAAAATCAATATGAGGACAATAATGTCATCCTCATGATCGCGAATTTCAAAGATTCGGATTCTGCTCTAGCTACCCATGACTTTGACGTCACTGGCTAGACATTTATTTTCTTTCCAAGCTATATGTAAAAAGACGTCGTATCGATGTCCTTTGTTCGAGACCTCGATATATACTCACATTAGCAATAATGAATGCCTTGAGAATTTTCCGAAGTTATAAAACTATTCTCCTCTTATGGTTCGTACTGGTTTACAAAAAAGATGTATATTTTTATATCGTCCTTAGAAGCATGGCATATTTACAATCTACATGGTTAGATTGTGCCGTTTTGGTCTCTTCCAAGTGAAGATGACGCACAGCCTTGCATCCTCAAGGAGGATCGCCAACGTGTTTCCGGTTAAGTCTTCTATCCTATTGCGGATTTTTCATCATCAACTGTTTAACTAGGCTCATCCAAGCTCAGTGTGATGTCTTAGAATTGTCCGAAATAAAGGAGATAATGGTTTCAAGTATGCCTCGCACTACCGACCCTCCACCGACATGCCTGGTCATACTAACTTAGAGTTACAAAAAACTTTTGATTTTGGGATTGCAGCTTTTTGTAGCTTCTTTCAAGTGGAACTACTTACTCTCCTATCTACTCCATTTTGTAGATCTGTCTCATAGAGACATTGAGTGCTTCGCAGTTAATGGAACTATCGACAACATTTTAAAGAACCGACAACTATCTTTGGATTTTGTGCCTTTGTAAATCTTCTGTGACTACAATACTTGAATCATACCAGTCAATTAGGGACGCGGTTTAGCTTGAATTTTGATGCCTTATGGCATCATGATCAATGTCACAGATTTTCTCTATGCATTGAGAGGCAACCGAACCATGTTGAGCTTTAAAGACATTCACGCTAATAGTTTTCATTTGAAAACACATTATGAGAATTAACAAGAATTCTTTTGTGTATACCTTCTCAAGAATGCAGACTGAAATGCATCTTAGAGAAGTTTATGAGTCAATCTAGTGGACTGTATGTCATTATAATTCAAATATCGAATCACATGTTGTCGCCAAACATGATATTTGGGACACCGACTCATATAGGCTTTGGTTTGACCAAATCGGTCATCCTGGAAGAGACATAATGGTCTAAATTTTGAGAAATTCTCATGGACATCCATTCTTCTTCTGCTCAAAACGAAAACATTCGGGTTTTAGCTTCTCCATGAAGCATGATGGTGACACTATGGTTGTAAATGGCGGCACCCTAGGGACATTGACGTCACCCGAACACGGCTCTAACTTCCCGGAAGCCGTCCGGTCAATTCCTCAAGCAATTGAGATGCACCGGTCTTCCCTCGATGTCTCATTGGCCCCCAGCAATGCTTATTGCTCGTTTTGAAAGCCTATTTTTTAGCTAAATTAGGAGCGAGACCCTCCTACACTAAATGACACAAAAGAGAATACTTCATTCTTACATCAAATTATGTAGATCGATACAACCAACTTGCGGACATCTTTTTATGCTTTATGGTGTTGGTTGAAGTGTTAACACACTGGTCACGTGCTACACTATTATCTACTGCTTATGCTGCTTATACTTCTATGGGCTCACTACCCATTCTTTAAAGAAGTTTATCGGGATATAAGTTGAAGTGTCATGTACCACATGTTCACACGTAATACGATTTCACCGAGGCTACGACCAAGCAACTTTAGCTTGTCACTCGAACATTATTGATGCCACCAATCTTTCTATTTCGTCTTCGGGCTATGCAATATTTGCATGCAGCTTTACTATTCATATACGACCCACCATCATTGAATATTGTTGTACTACAGTTCGTGACTGTGTAGAAACAACCCACAAAATCACAATGCCACTGCGCACAATGATGGGCCATTTGAGATGAATAAGTTTAGGTTGGATATGACCTCCATCTATAATCCGCTTATGTAGAAACCTTGTTAGGCGATCTCATTTACCGTTAAATTGTGGATTGTCACTTTGATAAGACAATATTCCCGCCGTTAGGGGGAGATAAGAACACAAGTGTTCAAGTGAAACGACGTGAATTGTCGTGGTTTGTCCCCACTAAGTCTCATCTTGATCTCAAATGCTTAAAGTGTTAAAGTGACGAGATCACATGCTGCAAATATGTCTGAAAAGATTGATGTCTTATCAAGAGGACATGGCACGACCAACTACCAAAAGAAGTTGGTCTTGACGCCATCACCATGGATGGTGATATGGTGACGTCATATAGTGGCAAAATTGGTGTCACAAGGCCGTGTGGGTCCCAAAAGGAGGGAGGCCCTTAGGTTTGATACTTTCTCGCACTAGGAAGACCATTGATTAATGATACTGAAATCCGTCTCATAAAGTCTGAATTGTGATTATCGTTGGGGGACACCTGAATGTCAAATCCAATCCATATAGAGATCTCTACAAGTATTATCCTAGTGTACATGAGGACGTGGGATAATAAGTCTACTATCGAACCACTCTTTGTTGATTAATATCAACTTAGTTGATTGGCCTAATGGAAAGATGCGATCTAGCATTAACAAAGAGATAGGTCATTGGGCAGGTGATGCCGACACCACAAGCTAAACCCTATCAAATATGTCTTTGTTAGATACCGTAGTGAGAACAAGAGTTTAAACTCACCTAATGGCGCAAGGTCTCCCACTAACACCATTGGGATCGACTACGATGAGATATGCTCTCGTAATGGATGTCATTGAACTCCACTACTTTGTCAGTTTGGAAGTTTCCAAATAACTGAACATGCAGCCTATGAATGTGGTCACAATAACATCTCTATGGGATTAGAGATATACATGAAGGTCTTAAACATACTTCATTCATCCGAATCAAGTGGCTCCAGACCACAGGAGCACGCGTTTGCTAAAGGTATTGAAACGCACATGTACTCTACTTGATTTGAAAGGGATATGGTGAATTATGCCTTTGCGTGTTCATTCCGGATTTACATGGACTCTTGATGGATCAAGAGATGCCAATATGTTTCAACATCCAAAGTTAGAATGAAAAAGATCTTGGGAAGACACGGTCTCGATAAGGCACTCGATGACTATATTGATGATGATTTTTCATCAATCGGCTTAAGCGCTTTATAACTAGTGAGACCTACATATACTCCGATGATTAGTCAAAGTCTTTGCTCTAAAGAGAGATCCGTTGTTTTGTCTAAATAAATTTGACAAATATGTGTTAAGAGATGAAATTCTCATCTAAGTACAATAAGACGTACTCAACACAATAAGAAAGACTTGACATCTCATTCGCTATGAAAAGTTGTAAAGCTAAGTGTAGCTATGCGCCCACGCAACGCCAATGTAATAGCAGTAACTCATTTTTCAATACTTAATGGTATGAAACGTTGAGGCTTATTCTACCCCTACATATGAAAGACAAATTAAAAGCAAAATCAGAATCTGCCAAGTTTCGTAAGTCAAATTTCACAAGACCTACAAAAATCTCACTCATTGAAAAATGGTGAAATTAGTACCATTGGAAAGGTCTATGTGTCTACTTTCCAGGGACATGAACCATTTGATCATACCTATCATATTGAGTGAGTTATGGCCATTTTTCATAAAGTAGGACGAATCTGTCCGAGAATCTGATTTTGGCAAAACAGTCAACTTTGACGAGACTTTGTGAACAGTTCCTGATGAATCAGAATGTGTGTAATATACGGTTGGTAATCTAAATGAGTCTAGTTTCCAAAACCGTTTACGGTTCATTCATATGTATTTCCTAGAGGAAGTTATGGCTGTTCTAGTAACTGAAGGTCATGCTGCGCGGAAATTTGATTTCCTGCACAAACTTATGTTTTAAGTTCACAAGCAGCCTTCTTCTCAAGATATATAAGTGTAAAAGATCATGTTTGAGACAATACGACATGATCTAGTTAATCATTGCCCAATACCACATTTGAAGACATGTTAAAGAGCATTGACATACTAAGTTATTGAAATTTCCGTGATTAGTAAGAATCAGGAAGAGCCCTATGATTGATGTAAAGATCAAGAGGAGATGCGAACTTCAGGGGGAGTTTAGCACATACATGTCGCTATCAAATGTGAAGGGTGCGTTGTACTCTTTTTCTTCTACGATCAAGGTTTAGTTTTTCTCCACAGGGTTTTTGTTCCTTGACGAGGTTTTTAACGAGGCGACATATCAGCACCATCGGCATACCGGCACGCGGCATAAGGGAGAGTGTTCTAGGATATTTCATACGTGTGCCTTGGCCTTATGTCATCAGGATATGTAGTAAGAATACGACTATGTATTCCTTATCATTACCATATTAGTACTTTGTAATTCCTTATATAAATAACTCCTATCAATGAATAAGATGATGATTCTCTTGCTTTCCATTTGTCTCTACCCTTTATTCTTGTTCATTATGTGTATTAAGGAATTATAATTTATATATACATTGGAGTCTGTGAATTTTCGTATTTGTATTACCTTGTAAATTTTTAGCGAATTATTAATTTAGCACGTTGTCCCAAACTCGGGACCGGTAAAAATTATTATTTTAACGAGGTTATTAATTAATCAGGTAATAAATTATCGAGGTTTTATTGTACATAAAATTTTGGTGTTGTTGTAAATATTATAATGTATGTGGTTGTCCACACAAATACTCATTAGTTACGTTTGTATAATGTAAACATTACTCCTATATAAAGGGGTCTAGTGAGAATGAAACATACACTTCTTCCTCCTCCGACATTATGTTCTTCTCTTTACCTTGTTATTTAGTTTATAACACGTTATCAGCACGCTATCACTCGTTCGTTCCATGAACTCCATAATGATTTCTGAGATTTTGGTGCAACTTTTGTTGCTTATTATCCATACTCACGATCTATATATGAGTTCACTTCTATTTTGATTATATTTTGTCTACATATATACTTTTTTTATATTGCTCAATTTTATGTTTACAATTGCTTATATTAGTGAGCTAGAAGTTTCGATAATAATACTTAAACTTGAAATTTCGAGATTAAGAACCTGAAGTTCAATATCACATTAGACTTGCAGTTCTAATTGTTTGGCATAAACCTGAAGTTTTGTGCATATACATGTGATCCATTGTTCACTATATTTGAACATGAAGTTTCGGTATTGATATTTATTATGAACATGAAGTTCTAATTGGATCCATGATGATCGATGTGGTCTTGACAAAGAGTCTGAAAGACAAGTATCTAATGGTGAAAGATTCTTTTGAGTTTTGGCAAGCATTGGTTGATCGGTTTGCCCACAAAAAAAAATCATTGTTCTACCAGGAGCATGATATGAATGAACGCATTTGCGCCTTCTAATATGGATCCTTATATGACTATAGTTGTGCATATGGTAACCATTTTTGGCGCTTTTGATGCATGCCCTAACATTTAGTGGCACTATTAACCCCTCCCCAAAGGCTATAAATAAAGCTGAAAAATTATATAAAGTTGTCTCTTTTGGATTGATTTGAGCCATTAGATATCACTCTACTAGAAATCGAAAATTTGTCTTGTGGAGACTGAAAAAAATGTAGATGACATGATCATCAAGGTGTTCTTAACTTCGAGTATTTTTAAGCTATATTTTGTGACCGATTTTATGTCATTATGTTTCATGTAATTACATATTACATTAATCATATTAATCACATATTGATACAAAATCAAAGGTCATTATTGATACAAAGTCATAATTCTGACAATCAAAGGTTATTGTTTGACAATCAAAGGTCATTATTGTTACAAAGTCATAATTCTGACAATCAAAGGCCATTTTTCACGTATGTGCACCATTTACAAGCATTTATATATACCAAATTTTAGGTATTAATAACATAGAAATGCATCGGTTTCTTTGTGGTTTCCATATATAATACATAGTAGTTTTAGAACTTTATGACTTTTGATAACCTCTATTTATTGTTTTGTCCTGATCAAATCAGGTCTAGTAATTGGTCTCTTATAGCCTATTTGTTGTAATACTTATCTTCCATGAAACACTATCTTATTGTTTCCATAATATCAGATTATTGAAGGGACTCAGGTAGGTATTTGTCCATTTCATTATTTCAATTTAATTTATTCATTTCACGATATGTTTCGTTTTATGAATTACAGTATACTCGATAATCGAGACTTAAAGCCTCTTGATCCAACTATAGATGGCCCGAAGTTTCTCGAGAGTAATATGATAAGTGAGAAAATGTAGTGTGTCATACTATGTTGCACGGATACGGACACGAACACGGCGACATGACACGATACGACACGGAGACACAACAAATCTCAAAAACTTAAGTTCAGACACGGCTTGGACATGACAAATAATTATTTTAATATATTTTTAATATATAGAAAACACTAAAAACATAAAATAAAATATATTTTAATATATTTATTAGGTTATTTTGTGTTCTTTGTGTGAGAATACCCACGCCGCCACACAACTGCTCCCTCTTTCTCTTTGTTTCTAACCCAAATCCCTCTCCCTCTGTATATTTGACTAAACCCACCCAAATTCTATCCAACTCTTCTTCTTTTTTTGGATACCGAAAACAATCCACTTCTTCTTCTTCACTCTTAAATCAAAATTCAATTTTGATTTCAAAATCGACAATCAGATGGAACATTCAAAATCGAAAATCAGATGGAACATGTCTCTCTCACCACAAGCTCCTCTCTCTTCTATCTGCAATCTTGTCCTTGAAGCACCGATCGACGATCGAATTTGCTCCCAGGCTCTAGCCACGAGGTTGACCATGTTCGTCGACGTTGTCATGTCGACCCACGGTCACTTTGGTATCTTGAACTCGCCGTTTGACCTGTGAACTCAATCCGGCAAGGACCAAAGTTTGGTCTGGCAGAACCACCCGTTTGCATTCTGAACTCGCCGTTTGAACTGAATGGGGCTAGTTCATCTTCGTCTGTGTTCTTTTTTTTTTTTTCTTTGTTAAAAATTGAAAAATGATGACATGGCGTGTCGGACATGACGTGTCAGGCCGGTCAACGTGTCGGAAAAGTCAACTTTTCTAGACACGCCACGTGTCCGTGCAACATAGGTGTCATGGTAATGACATGGACATAGGGGAAAGACATAAGAGGAGTTCCCTCGTGACCATATTTCGCGGTCCTTTTGCAGGCTAAGACTTCTCGCCTATATTTGAGTGGAATGATTAGAGGTTTTGATAGAAAAAGTTTTTTCCTGATCACTCATCTTGTTGAAAGATGGTCCTTATCCATATTTATGAGAATCGGAGGAAACACGTAATTATTTCCTGTGCTTGTACCTACTGCAAATGCACTCATTGTGTAGGTCATGAGAATATGACTTTTTCAATGCACATATATTGAAGAAGCAATATTTTGGTATGGATTATTGGGGTTCAAGTATGTTTTGTTTTAAGCATATAATGATCAAGGTCATTTATTTTTCTTAATCGTTATTCGGTTTTGTAATTAAAATAGATCAAAACCTGAAATTTCTTAATCAAATTATCTGAGGGCAGAAGTTCATTGAGAGTGCTATTATCAAATTACTGACATGAAGTTTCTCAAAACTTATGCAATCAAAGAGGGCCAGAATCTCCTCAGAGTTATACAATATGGTTTTCTTGTGATCCCTAATCATATAAGGGCTTGAAGCTCCTCACCTTATTTTGATATCATGTACTTATACAATTAAAGGAGACAAACAAGATTTTTCATATTTGGTGAAGTTAACCATACCAGAAGCTTTGTGTATTTTCTTCGTTCATGGAACGAGAGGTATCAAATGTAAAATTTATTAATTTTTGCTCTTTACAATTTTCATATTTTGTTATGCACTTTCATTACAATACTTATTGTTTAAATTTTATTGTTATTCATACGGGCCAACACCATATATCTCGAACATATGACTTTCGAATGTCATGTTTTTGAACCAGAAGTTCAAAATACTGAATCATAGAACCAAAAGTTCTAACAATAAAAGTTCAAGCCCGAAGCTGAGTATGGAAATTAAATTAGTGAACTTGAAGTTTCACTTTAGTAACCTAGAACCTGAAGTTTCCGACAAAAAATGTATTTGAACTTGAAGTTCAACATACGAAATCTGAGAACCTATAGTTCTGACATAATAAATTCGAACTTGAATCTTCGATTACACATATATTCGATGCTTTCGGAAGAGCACATATTATTCCCTCTTTACATAGTGTTTCAAATGTGGTTCGAGAATGCATTTGTTTCTACCTCTTTCCGAGTTCACGGGACGAGAGGTCGAATCCTTGGTTCCAATTCCTGTAGCTGCCCAAGTAACACTACGTCAGGAGTCTAGATTGGGGTGGCCCAATCTTCGACTCTCCGATGCTTAAGTTAGCACACAATGACTACTTGTATAGTACGGGAATAAGGAGGGGAATATTGAACGTACCTCTTTTGGAAATTTGTGCCTGTTTTATAGGCTAGTGTTGGGAGTCATGTTGTCTGTTTTTGATATGGGACCATTTTGGTGGTCCTGTTCAGCATCTCTCCTTTCGGGGGTATTTAGTTGTTGTCAAATGGTTCCAGCAAGTAAACTACTACTAGACCTTTACTCTCTAGGTGCTAACGGAGGTTCCACCGGTGGTGCCTTGCTCGAAATGGCCTCCGGTGACCGGTGATCGTGCTATGTTCTCGGGATGGCCAAGTGTTCTTGGCTATGTATTAACAAGTCCCCAAATCCCCAGTCCGAGAGAACTCTTGGGTGGGGAGTTATCTTCAAGTTGTACCGAGAATGTGTCTTACCCGAGAGTTAGAGGTATGGTGTCGAGTCCCTAAGTCCCCACGCTAGAGTCGTGAGGTGGCTGGGGTTATGTTCCAAGAGTCCGATACGAATCTTTTCTCATATCCCACGTGTGTCATAAATAACCAGTTTATGAGGGACATATGATCATTTATGATGTCATTAAGGTTGTAACGGTTCCGTTGATTGGGGTTTTTTTTGGTGCGCATTTAACGCGTGTGTATGGGATCGTGGGGCGCGTTTTAATGTCTCTTCTGATCGTGGTTGACGTGGCTTCTCCCTGACCATCAAGATAGAGATGATTTGGACGGTCGTGGCAAATTTGGTTTTCTATAAATAGGCCTAGAGAGAGTAGAGGAGGGATTAATTCTGAGTTTTTGAAAAATAAAGGGCGTAGGGCTGAGGGGGTGGTTTCAGATTTTCGAAAGGGTGTTTTGAAGAATAGGTGAACCGAACCTTGGGAACGTGCAATTTCATCCTCAGTCTGTTGGGTGTGAGCTCTCGGCTGTTTGCAACCAGCGTCATTGCCACTACACATATCCACAGTTGCGAAGAGGTATGAAATTGTCAATTTCCTTTCTTAGTTATGTTTTTCTTTTGAATTGGTAAGGGGTTTTTGCTTTTGTGTTTTATTTCTTGCGAGTTTTGTTGGGTGGTACTAGAGTAGGGAAATGGGTGGTTTGCTGTTGGGATCGATTAGGGTTGAGGTAGCGAGAGTCTAACTTGTGAGGATGTAGGGTATGACAGACCCGGTGTGGGTGTCCAGCGAAGAGATTGTTGTTGTCTCTAGCTCGACTGATCTTGATTCAGACACCTTGCACCGGTGGGAACAAGAATTGGATAATCTAATGGCGGAAGTTGCACTTGACTTAGGAGAGGGCATTCCTGTTACGAATGTTGGGTCTCACGTGTCCTCATTTGACCCTCTATTGCAAGAGCTAGAAGAGTTTAGCATGGCGGGTTCTCGGCATGCCAATGATTTGTTCTGGGATCCTCCTGGCGAGAGTATGACGTCTTCGGAGCTGGTAGCACTTAGGAAAAATTGGAGTATTCTCAACGAGGTGTTATCACGACCTCTTTCCAAGGATTAAGTTTTGGGAACCCCCGGATGACTTTACCTTAGTGTACGAGTATCAGCTAAGGTGTGGGTTGATGTTCCCGCTTCCTCCTTTTGTCCAATATACTTTGGCGTGTTTGCATATTGCTCCGGAGCAGGTGACCCCGAATATGCTAACGCAGATACTAGGGATAAGGGTGCTATTCCGCTTATTAGGATAGGAATTCCCCTGCTTTGAGGAGTTCAACGTCTGCTGGCATATGGCGTATTGTACGAAGAAGGGTAGCAAAGGTTGTGTGACCCTGAAGTCTAAAGGGAAATTTAAGGTGTTCTTGGAAGATTTGCCCACCTCCACCAATGAGAGCTGGTGGCGGAAGTGTTTCCTTGTTGGGGGACAATGGCAAGAATGGCATGAGAATCTTTCCGAGTACCCGGGGCCTTTCAAAAAATAGGTACCGTGTCCTGTGTTTCGTGTTTTCTTACTGTTTGTACTATACCGTCCCTGTTGACTTTTGACTTTCTGTAGTGCCCTAAGAATATAAACTAACCGAGCAGATGGAGCATCATATACGCCGGGTGATATGGGCATTCGAGTCTAGGAGCTCTTATTGGATATGCCGGCTTGGCATATATAGCCAATTTGGCTATTCTAGGGTTCCGGATCTGTATTTTGCCCTGAGTGCTTTTATTGTGCTTTTTCGTCTTGACTGTAAATAACTCCTTTGTTTTATGTTCACTGTAGTGACAATGCCTTGAGATGGCGGATCTCGAAAGATGGAAGGGCCCTATGACAAGGTTTCTAATGAGGATGTGTTGGAGGGGCTGCGTGCCGAGGTTGATCATGCCAAGCAATACAACATCGATTTGGAGACCGGGGAGAGGAAGAAGTGGAAGTTGAGGAGGGTGAGGATGATTTCGTGAGGTTGAAACTGGCGGATGAGGACCATGCTTACCTGCCGCCTTTGGTGGCATAAGCGATGGGCTTGGGAGACCAGGAGGTGGACGATGAGGTCAATGAGACCGAGGATGGCGACCATGGGGACCATTAGGATTAGGGTCCCATAAGGGGGGAGGAGTTGGTCTTAAAGCGAGTGGGAGTAGAGAATATGTCTCTGGGGGACACGGGTGATCAAACTGGCGTTCAACACTCTGGCGGTGAGGACTTGGTTATAGAGAAGGTGGATCCAGTTGTGTAGGAATCAGAGGAGGTTGTTATGACGAGGACTCGGAAGAGGAAAGATAAGGTTGAGTCGTCACGGGAGGGCCAACCTAAGAGATCTCGTAGGGAAGGTCGTTCCGGGAGTTCGGGAAGTTTGGCAGAAATCACCCAAGCACTAGAAGGAACTGGGGAGGCGCAGCCTTATTTGGCACAAATGGCTTATGACATGCGTCATCGTTCTCGCGACATTCATGCCTTGGAGGATATTGATCCGTTGGGTGGCGTGGGTCTCGCCAAGGAGAAGTTGACTAGGTCAGGTTCCTTTGGATGCATTGTCAGCCTTTGCCTCCTCCTTTGTTCTCACTCTCCCTTTTATATATATATATATTCTTTGTTGTGTGCAGGCAACGTTACTAATGTATGTTGCGAGTGAGAGGGTTGTTACGCACCTGCAAGAGGAATATAAGACCAGGTGTCAACAATTGAAAGAGGTTGAAGAGAATAACCGCGCTCTATCGCACCGCCTTGAACAGCTGGAGCAGGATGTCACCATTTACCGAGATTAGGCTGCTGGAGCTGGGAAGGAAGTGGCTGAGTTGAAGGAGGCAATACAGAAGAAGGATGAGCAAGTTCAGGTTGGGGAAGTGGCTATTGCCAAGGTGGCATCTTTGGAAGCTGAGGTGGTGAAGTTGACGCATGCGTTGGTTGAGCAAGAGAAGACTTGGAAGGCCAAGTGTGGAAGGCCTGCCGGGGCAGGAGAGAGGATATTCCGAGAGTGTGAAGTGTACAAGCAATAGCTAAGGAGCGCTTACAACCTGGGGCAGGATGAGTTGAGCAAAACTGGTTGCCAGACCAGCTAGATAAATGAATTGGCGATGCGCAAGTGGTATGCCGAGAGGGATGCCGCAAAGAAGGTTTGAGAGCAAATGACCCCAGAGCAGAGGAAGCAAGTCGAGGTCTCGCGATCCCTGGAAAAGCAACATGAGGCTTGGTGTGCCACATCGCCTGTTGTGCAGAAGAGGTTCCTGGGGTGGGTATGCCGCGTCCTTTGGTGACTGTTGCGGCCTCGCCTCTGGGGGTTCCACACCCTGAGGTGTCTCCCTCGACTCAAGTGTCGGTATCTTTGGTCGCGACCTCTGTTCTTCAGCCGGTTGACCCGCGAGTGCCTGGGCCTGTTGCGCCCCACACCCCGAGGTTCAGAAGGTTTTAGCTCACAAGTCTCCTGCCGCCGAGGTATGAAAAGTGAGTTCATTGGGGCACCCTAATGTGCTGGTGAGGCCACCACAAATGTCGCGTGATCGTCCACACTCAGCTAAACATGCATATGGGCAGAGGGTGTCGGTGAATATCAGTCAAAGTCATGGGTGTGGCAGTGGTTCGAGGAGTGGCGGGAGCATGAACAAGTCTAGTGGCGCATCGTCCGAGGAGAAATGATTGCCTTTACTTGTGTTTTGCTGTTTTATTTCTGTTGTTGTTTGCTTTTGAAACAATGTTTGTTGTTTGTGGCATGGTTAGCCAAGTTTGAACAATTGTAGTTTGTAAATTGCCTGGGAGTCCAGGTTGGTATTTGTTTTTCTTTTTTCGCATTTGAATGAATGCCTTTATTCAAGTGATTAATGAATGTCTTTGGTTGTTTCATATTCTTGGTACAGTATGGTGAGATGGTGATTTAAATTATGGAAAAGGAAATATGGCATCTTCATTTTAAGATTGGCCGCTAATGGGTAAGGTGTACATTAATTTTGAGCCGCTAACGGGTTAAGGTACACAATTTGTGAAGTGCCAGGCACTGAGCTGGTTCTTTGGACTGATAAAAGTAAACGGGGTAGAGATGGAGGTGGTGAGCGTTCCAAGGGCGAGGGAGTACTTGTCCATCAGTGTCTTGAAGATAGAATGTGGCTGGTCTAGGGGCATTAACTATCTCGAGTGGGCCTTCCCACTTTGCTTTGAGTCTGATGAGGTGAGGAATGACTTCTTTCATGACCCAATCACCTACTTTTAGAGGGCGAGGAACGACTTTCTTGTTGTTGTGTTGAGCCATTTCTGTTTGTTGTTGACGTTCCAGAGGTGTGCTCTGTCTCGGCGTTCTTCGAGGAAGCCCATGTTGAGGAGTAGTTCAGTAGCATTTGTCTCGGGGTCATATGCTGTGACACGTTCACTCGGGACTTCCAACTCTGCTGGAATCACCGCTTCCGTACCATAAGACAGGAGGTATGGGGATTTGCTTGTGGCCGTCGTTAGGGTGGTACGAAGTGTCTAGAGAATATCACCTTTTCGGTTGTAATTGTGGCAAGGGGTTCTGCCTCTATCCATTTTGTGTTGTAATCGACAATGATAACTACAAATTTGAGCTGTCCAAGGGCTGTGGATAGCTGTCCTACAAAATCTAGCCCCCATTGGCTGAAAGGGACTGGGGAGATGATAACGGACAATGACACTGGTGGGTGATGAGCAAAATTGGCGAAATTGTGGCATTGAAGGCATGCACAGACGATGGCTTTTGCATCTTGCTTTAATGTTGGCCAATAATATCCAGCCCTGAGTGCCTTGAACATGAGGCTTCGAGCACCTGCATGGTTTCCACAGACTCCGCTGTCCAGTGACTTCAACACTTTGTGGCCTTCCTTTCTGGGCAAGCATTTCAAGAAGGGACATGACTGACCACGACGATACAATTTGCCATCTTTGAGCAGGTAGAGGGAAGCCTTGTGGCGTAACCGTTGTGCCTCTCTTTTGTCCTGGGGGAGAGTGTCATTAGAGAGGAAGGCAACATATGGGTCCATCCATGAGGGATGGCTAGCTGTCTCGAGGGCAAAAATTTATGA
Source organism: Fragaria nilgerrensis (assembly GCA_010134655.1). Taxonomy (NCBI): domain Eukaryota; kingdom Viridiplantae; phylum Streptophyta; class Magnoliopsida; order Rosales; family Rosaceae; genus Fragaria; species Fragaria nilgerrensis. The sequence continues at coordinate 9,187,656 of CM020978.1, forward strand.
ATAGGCTTTCGAGATGCTAGGCTATCTACAATTTCTATGTGCATATCTGATGGCGTGGACTCGGGAGGGGTTGTTGCGAGTCTCGCGAGGGCATCTGCCTTGGAATTTTTAGACCTCAGGATTTGTGTGAGTTTGTAAGATGTGAAGCATTGCAAGAGGGCTCCTCAGGTTATTCTGGTTAGCTTTGAAGTCTCCTGCCACTTGATTGACAACAAGTTGCGAGTCACTGAATATGTGGATATGCAGTGCCCCGACTTCTCGATAGAGCTGGATGCCTGCTATCAGGGCCTCGTACTCGGCTTTGTTGTTAGATGCTTTAAACTCAAACCGGAGAGCATACTCATATGGATTTCCTTTTGGGTCTATAATGATTATTCACGCTCCACTTAGCTTGTTGTTTGAGGATCCATCGACATGGAGTTCCCAGACATGTCTCGATGGGGGGGGGGCATCTTCGGTTGGGCTATCGTGATTCAGAGGAATGAACTCAGCAATGAAATTTACAGCTTGCTGCCCTTTTATTGTTGTCTCTGGTTTGAAATGTATGTCAAACTCGCCCAGCTCAATTGCCCATTTTATCAAGCGTCTTGAAGTTTCAGGTTTTTGAAGTATTTGTCGTAATGGGTGATTGGTTAAGACATGGATTGTGTGGGCTTGGAAATATTGCCGGAGTTTATGTGCTGTAGTGATTAGAGCTAAAGCCAGCTTTTTGATGTCGGGGTAACAAGTCTCAGGATCTGCAAAATCTTTTTTTACAATAATATACTGGAAGTTCATTGTCGTGCTCATGACGCGTAAGTGCAGCGCTGATGGCTGTAGCAGAAACAGCCAAATATAGGTACAACACTTCTTCAAGGACAAGCTTTGATAGGAGGGGGACAACTACAAGATAGACTTTGATATTGTTGAAGGCATCATCATGTTTCCCCATGTGACATTTTCTTTGTACTGGGTTTTGAGCAATTGAAAGGGTTGCACTTATCTGTGAGGCGGGAGATGAAACGAGCCAAAGCTACTAAGCGTCCCGTGAACACTGAACCTCGTTCTGAGTGGTCGGAACAGTCATATCGAGTATGGCTTGTATCTTTTCCGGGTTAGCCTCGATTCCTCTTTCACTAACCATGAAACCCAAAAAATTTCGTCCGCCAACAACCAAGATACACTTCTGCGGGTTGAGGCGCATCCCGTGAGTCAGGAGTTTAGTGAAGACTTTGTCTAGGTTGGTGATATGATCATCATTGGTCAGTCTTGACTAGCATGTCATCCACATATACTTCCATGAGTTTCCTGATTTCCTCTTCGAACATGGCATTGACTAGCCTCTGATATAGCCTCTGATATGTTGCTCCCGCGTTCTTGAGGCCAAAAGGCATGACCCCGTAACAGTATAATCTTTTGTCCGTGACAAAGGTAGTGTGTTCCTAGTCAGTGGGATACATTTTGATTTGATTATATCCCGAGTAGGCTTCCAGAAAGCTAAGCATTTTGTAACCAGCCGTGGAGTCGACTAGCTGGTCTATCCGTGGCAGGAGAAAGTTGTCCATAGGACATGCCTTGTAGAGGTTGGTGTAGTCAACACACATTCGCCCCTTACCATTGGGCTTGGGGACCATTACAACATTTGAAACCCATGTTGGGTAGGAAACTTCACGAATGAATTTGATTTCTTTTAGTCGCTGGACCTCTGCTTAGATAGCCTGGTATTTTTCTAGGTTAAAGGCTCGCCTCTTCTGCTTGACAGGAGGGTAATATTTGAGGATATTGAGCTTGTGCGTGATGATATCAGGGGACATGCCCGACATGTTGGCATAGGACTAGGCAAAGACTGCTTGTTTATCTTGGAGGAAAGAAATGAGTTTTTGGCGGAGTTCTAGGTTAAGATTAGTGCCAATACGGACTTTTCTCTCGGGATAACTGGGTGACAGGGAGATCCATTCTGTTTCCTCTACTGGGTTGGGCCTTGGGGCTCGTTTTTTCTTTTCTTTTCCTTCTAGGTCATCCCGGGGGTCGTCAATAGCTTCAGAGGGGCCGAGTGACAACATTTCATAGGCGCTACGTCCGTGCTGGATGGCATTAAGATGACAATGTTCAATGGTTGCTCTATCTCCATGGATTGTTAGTATGCCTCCCGAGGTAGGTACTTTCATATGTAACATGTGCCCTACGATGAAGCATTGTAGTCCCCAAATAATGTCGCGACCCAAAATGAGGTTATATGACGAGGGACAATCAACTATGAGAAAGCATGTCGTGATAGAGGAACGACAGGGATTGGTCCCGACGAAAACTGTCAAACGATCTGAGCCCAAGGGCTGCACAATCTCTCCCGAGAAGCTGACAAGAGGATCATGGTTGTTATACAACTTAGCTCGGTCACGCCGGAGTCCTCTATAGCAATATGCAAACATCACATTGACTACAGCTCCCGTGTCTACAAGGGCTCTGTGGCACCTGTAGTGATCCACCTAAACATTGATTATGAAGGATTCATTGTAATGACAATTTATCGTATCTTCCCTTTTGTGAAATGACATATGGTCCTATACTGATGGGGTAGTGGTGAATCCTCTGTGTATTTCATGAATCTCCAGAGTGTCCATATATTCTCGTTTTGCAAAACGTGGATGAGGGGGGAGTCGCGGAGCTCCTCCATGCAAAGTGAGGATCTTTCCGTGAACCTCAATGACATTAGCTCATGTTGCGGGAGTGCAATATTGGTGGAGTTGTTCGTTCCGGATCAAGTGCTCTATTGCATTGTGGAGACCATGACACATCTCAGTTGTGTGACCATTGTCATCATGGTAAGCGCAATACTTGTTTCCTGTCGCCCACCGGGGCTTTTTTGGATACTTGCTTTTAGGTGACGGGGGAATGAGGTCTTTGTTCTTAGCTTATATATATATATCCTTGTATGTAGTTGTCAAGGTAGTGTGGACCTTATAACATGGATATGTTGCACGGACACTTCACACCCCTAGAGTGTCGGAGTGTCCGACACGCCTCTGACACGGCCCGTCACGTGTTGACACGCCACGTGGCGTGTCGGAAATGTTGACTTTTCCGACACGTCTCGACATGTTGACCGACATGCCACCTCAGCTTCTGACACGCCACATCATCAATTATTAATATATATATATATATGTTATTTTATTTTTTAAAAAGAGAGGTTTAAATGGATTATGGAATGATTAAAATTTTATTGTTTATTAGGTGTTAGAGGGCTGTTGTGTTACTAAGTTGATGCATAGTTTTTTTTACAACCTACATCTGCCCATTTAATTCTCTTTAATGACTTGTATTTGATTTTTTTTAATGTTATTTTAATATGCTTATGTAATGGATTGAATTTAGACAAAAAAGAAAGAAAAAATATTGAATTTAGAACATTATTTTGGTAATGTAATGAACTTATTTCATATTTTAGTATTTTTTACGTATTAAAAATATATTATTTTATTTGCCGTGTCGGGAACTCACTTTTTGAGTTTTACCGTACCGCCGTGTCCATATCTGTGTCTATGCAACATAGTACTAGGGTGGTGGGGAGGAGAGTCGTTGTTGCTGTTGGGGGCTGTGTTCTCTGGACCGATAAGGATGGTCATGTCCCCGTTTTCTACTGTAGCGACGATTAAAGCCTCGTCCCTGGTTACTATCCCGAGAGCTGTCGTGTTGTTTGCCTTTGTTGTCTTGTCCTCTCTCATAATGTTCATACTTCTGCTGAGAGTGTTACTTTGGGGGTTGGGGGTGGGGTTGGGAGTGCTAATGTGTCTAAATGTGGCAAACTCTGCGCATGCCCTCCGGACAACAAGATCCATTAAGGCGTCATACGATCCAGGAGGGTTCCTGTTGATTTTCCTCAAGAAGTTGCCAGGGAGTGAGGCTTGGCGAAAAGCTTGTCCAATAACTCGTGGCCCAAGATTATGACAACGAGCCGTGGCGGATTGCCACCGGGACAGTAAGTCATGGAGCCCTTCACCTTCCTTTTGCTTGATGTGAAATAAGGCATCGACACTGCGGTAAATGCTGGCATGCAGTATGAAACGGTTGAGGAAGCGTTTCGAGGGTTGATCAAAATTGTCAATGGAGTTGGGCGGTAAGTTGAGTAACCAACTGAGTGCTTCGTCTGAAAGGGTCTCTTGGAAAACATGACAAGCCATAGCATATGTGTACCGAGTGGAGCCGCACAAGAAAAGAAATGTTTCAAGGTGGAGATGGGGGTCCCCGGTACCGTTATATTTGTCCACTTTGAAAGGTTTGGCCTCATGTGGTCTCTTTTCCATTTGCACCCGTGGCGTGAAGGGGCTTGGCGATGTCCATATCCTGTGAATAGGGGTCGCTAGATCTCGCGACTCTCAACGCCTTCAATTCATGAAGCCAACTGAGTGACAGAGTTGTTGAGTTGGAAGAGGAATCGAGTTTGCATGTCAAGGGGCAGATTTGCAGTGTTGGTGCAAGTGGAGTTGGGACTGGGGACGGGTGGATCAAATGGGTCAGACAGGCTTATCAGGGGATTTGGCTCACTTGTAACTGTAGATGGTTGGGGCGCTAGAAGTGGAAACGATTAGAGGTGGGCATAAAATCCGAAATGAAAAAAAAGACCGAACCGAACCAGCCGACCCGACCGGGCCGGGCTGGGCTTTTTTACAGGCTCTTATTTATTTTTAGCCATTTCGGCCGGTCCCGGGCCCTAATTTTTTGATGTATTTTCGGCCGGAAAGCCCAACATGCATATGTATCACTCATTAATTGGATAATTTTGGCAGTCCTATACTAGTAATATAGACTCAACCACACAAGATTAGTCCATTTTGTATAAAGTCAAACCCTAAAGTCTTAACTCCTAAACTACATACCCGGCCCCTGTTGACCTAAACCCAACAAAGACGAAACAGAGACGCTGCGCCTCCAAGCCTCTCGCCTCCGCGCGCCTCGACTCGCCTCTGCTCGCCTTCGCGCCTCCCTTCGCCTCCGCGCCTCCCTTTGCCTCCGCGCGCCTCAACTCGCCTTTGCACCTCGCGACCACGCCTGCCACTTGCGTCTCTTGAGTCTCGACGATGCCAACGTCTTCCTCTCTTCCCCCGGTATGCCTTCTTAGTTATAATCATTCAATCAATTGTGAATTTTGTGATTGTGGTTTTCAAATTCCAATCGATTCATTTGGTTACATATTTTATCAGACGCTCCCTCTCTTCTTCTCTTCCTCACGACGACAGCAAAACAGGCCCGAAACTCGGCAAAATCGGTCCGGGCTCTTGCCGGGCCGGCTTTTCTCAAGTCCTAAATTTTTTGATGCAAAGACCAGCCCGGTTGTACTGTTACCGGTCCGGGCCCGGTCCCTATGAAAAGTAGGCCGGTCTCGGCCCGCGCCCAGCCCTAAAAAAAATGAGTGGGTGAGTGGATGAGTTACATAAATAATTGGTTGGGGCCTCCCGGAATCATGGAACTGTTTTGTCCTGGCTAGGAAAGAGAGATGTCAAGGTGGGGTCTAGGGTGCTAGTGACCCTTGCTGCTCGTTCCAGGCTGTCATTGTAGACGTTACGATGATCCAGCATGGCTCGGAGTAAGAATTGTTCTTTTTCCAACTCAGCGATACGTACTCGGTATACATCTGCCTCTGCTTTATCTTTAACTGCTTGCTCCCAGAACAGATGGAAGTCTTTTTTCAAAATTTCAAAGGCTGTGGCGGCGTCAGTATAGTTAATTGGGGCCACGGCCGCGGTAGCTTGGTTAAGGGATGTATCGCCAGATTGGAATAGTTCTTTTTCCAGTCGAGTCCCGTGTTCATTTTGACTGTCCACAATTTGTACCATCTCGGTGTTTTAAGTTAGATGGGAGTTCCACAAGTAAGGCCCTCCTTCTAGCGCCAATTGTTTCTACCTCTTTCCGAGTTCACGGGACGGGAGGTTGAATCCTTGGTTCCAATTGCTATAGCTGCACAAGTAACACTGCGTCAAGAGTCTAGACTGGGGTGGCCCAGTCTTCAACTCTCCGATGCTTAAGTTAGCACACGATGGCTACTTGTATATTACGAGATTAAGGAGGGGGATACTGAACTTACCTCTTTGGGAATTTGTGCATGTTTTATAAGCTAGTGTTGGGAGTCGTGTCTTCTGTTTTCGATATGGGACCATTTTGGTGGTCTTGTTCAACGTCTCCCCTTTCGGGGGTATTTAGTTGTTGTCAAATGGTTCCAGCAAGTAGACTATTGCTGGACCTTTACTCTTTAGGTGCCAGCGAAGGTTTCCTGGTGGTGCCTTGCCGGATTGGCCTCCGGTGACCAGGTGATCGTGCTATGTTCTCGACATGGCCAAGTGTTCTTGGTTATGTATTAACATAATCTTTGGTATCTTCTATATACTACGTCAAATTCTCAATGGATTTAAGACATATAATATCATGAACCAGAAGTTCATTACATTAAATACACTATTATGTAATGACAATTTACATCATCTTTTGTCTACCATGTGTGAAATCACTTACAAGGTTTGATAACTACTAAGCTTACTTCTAATCAAATTGTGTACTTACCGCACAGTTGCTAGTTGTCACCTCAATGAGACACTCCTCATGTCATGAGGGGGAGAAATATTGTTCCTGAAGAACGATATGTATTGGTGTTAGATACTTAAATGTCTTAGCTAGCTAGTAATTTAGTAAAATATCTTGACAAAAGTAGATGCTAAATTCATCGGCAACTTCCTGGGTTAAAATCTCTGAGACCAACCATATTAACAAAAAATCGTAGCCTCATTTGATTTGTGGAGGTATGTGTATCCAAGTGATATGTTTTCTCCTAAAGAGAATGTCATTACAAAATTATTGAGTTCCTAATATGGTTACAGTGTTGCACATACAAAGTTTTAAGTATGTCATTAGAGAATGATGTCTTGGTGATACAACAAAACATCAATATGGTTGAAACTCATAAACCTTAGATTTTTGACCTTAAACTTGGTTAGGTTCGTCACCAACCAATGAACATCTTCACTCGGAAGTCTCTAAACGTAATTTTACGCATGGCCATAATAAGACAGTATTCCCACCGTCAGGGAGAGAGGAAAGACTACTGTCATTTGAATAACGACGTGAATTTGAGTGGAATGTTTCCACCAAGTCTAAAGTTTTAAGTTCCTAAAAATGAAAAATTATACAGGTCCTATAATGTTCTATAATATTAAAAGTAAAAGACCTACATTCGCCAGATAATTCATCTACGAGAGATGTTTGTCCTAGGACTCTAGGTGTGACAATATTTGCTCCAAAAGTGGCATAGGTACCCAATATCAATAAGTTCATATATAGTTGCTAATGCATGCATATAAGAATGTGTGAGATTTATAAATGATGATCATTTATGATAAATTTACATATGGTAGCTACCAAACACCATTAAAGACTGTATGATGCAATACCACGTTTTATTATGGATGTCGACAAAACATATTCTTGGTCAAATTAGAAAGAGGCAATTTCAATGAAACTAAATATATGAAACGTGATGAAATACTTAAACCTTTAACCCTACAAGATACAAAAGGGTATTAATCATAATGAAAATAAATCACTATGACATAATGTCTATAAGAGACATGGGGATTACGAATATATTTCCCTATACGTGATAATTTTCTGTAAGTACAGTGTTACATATAGTTCTTGACGAGAGACTAACGAAATTTGTCATCGTATATTATGAGGATCTTAAAAGACTTTGCTAAAAGCAAATTTCCAAAAGTAAAGCGTCATTATAAGCATATCGTTTATTAAATCCTCAAAGGATTCATGTACATGAATGATTCATATGTAGTCGATCCATGAATACTTAAGAGAGTTTGAATGTAAGATTCCTCATCGCCTAAGGGAAATGACGTAATGTGTCTTATACATGCAAACACACCTCTCATTAGTGAGACGTGTCTTGGGTTGGAACCCAAGAAGGAAACCATGAGGGGGATGCCCAAAGCGGAGAATATCTCGTGATGATGGGTTGTTACACTAAAGCTAATTCATTTAATCGATAGTCTAAAGCTAGCTCATATAAACTCATCTCGTCATGGTTAACGTGACTGAAGTTGCCTCATTGAGTTCTATGGCAAGACTACAAAATCGAATTCGAATTATGATCATTACGTTGCAACATATTATAACTTTGGTGAAGTTATAAATTACTTGGAGCTCTTGAAGAGCTTATATAAAACATATCAGTACACAAAGATATTGATGTGTATAGCTAGATATGCCATGATGATTTTCCAATGTTTTGGACCATACATATTACTTAGTCTCTGATTTTGAGTATATCAGGTTGTTTCTAATTGTACTAAATAAGGTAAGACTTGTTAAAAATTGTATAGCTTTGTTAGTGTTGCTTTAACTTTATAGGTACGAAAATTTTGTGATGAGCCCATGTATGCAAAACAAACAAGATCTCACTTTAGTGATAGCCAAATCAGACTGTTATTAATGGTACATAAAGCTTGCAACAATCATGGAGAGATTCTCATCAGGGGGAGCATCTAGAAGTATGTTACTTTAGACATATGCGCGTTGCACTCTTTTTCTCATTCAATCAGGGTGTTTTTTTTTTCATAGAGTTTTTATTACCTTGTTGGTCACATATATTATAATATTTATAACATCAATGAATGATATGGTACCAGGGTTGTTTTTTTCCCACAAAGTTTTTATTACCTGGCAAGGTTTTTAACAAACCAATAGGGGGAGCATCAGATCGAAAATTCTTTGTAAAGCCTTATTCGCTAAGACGCAAACCAATTGGTCTCCTTCTTAATTCTCTCTCTTCATTGATCAAATGAGATTTGAGTCTTATATTTGAATGATGTGTATTGGAGGAGATGAGCACTCTACGATTGGTCAGACAATTGGTATTGAACAGTTTTCATCGCTTTTGTATATGTTTACTAGGGGCAAGATAAGGGTAGTTTAGGAATGTTAAAACTTAAAACATTTGCTGGGTCTGAAGTTTGCTGGGTACATTTAGCAGCACTCATGAATTTTTTTTTCTACATCTGTTGTCTGATCAAAATAAATTAGGATTAAATTCAGTTTACCCCCTCAAATTTTAGAGATAAAATCTGTTCAATCCCTTATCTTTTTTTTTAATCACCATGCTCCCTAAACTTTCAGTTTTCATCAGTCTTCACTGAATTTCGAAATTGACTTAAATGATGATGTCAGAAGCTGAGTTGGCCCAAACATGTTGGCCCACCTTTTCATACTATGAACCCTTTGCAGTGTATAATGGACATTAGACATTTCATCCTAAATTTAAAAATATGAAAAAAAGTGCTAAACCACGACTCTTCCTTCTCCTTCTTCCACCTTAAGCTCATCCATCTCAGTTGGTTGGCGTCCTCCAGTCCGATTTGATTGAGGACCTAAAACAATCGTCGACGAACAGTTCGTCAAAAACCCATCAGAAAACTGCCTTAAAATCGGGAAATCCGGAGCGACGCGACCGTTGATTTCAGTTCATGATTTGGCTTCATAGCTTTGAGTTTATGGGTTTCTGGGCTTTGAGCTTCGACGATGCCACGACATGGTTTCCGTCCTCATCTTCGTCGCTGTCTTCATCCAACGGATTGATTGACACCATCCTCGCCAGAAACGACATCGAATTAGCCAACATGTTATTCTCCCTCTTCACCCCATTAGTCTCCTCTTTCGATCAAACTCCACCATCAATCACCTCTCCTTCATCGATTCAGGGTTTGCGAACCCAATCGCTCTTTTGCATCTTGAAAGAAAAGAAAGCCGGTTCGAAATCGTCTCACTTTCTCTTCGAAACCAACCAACCATCCGTCCTTTCATTATATTGTTTCCTTTGATTTGAAATGACTTTGATCCAGTGGTATAAATCCAATGGCATTGATCCCAAATCATATATTAGTGGGTAGATCCAGCAGATAGTTGAACATAAAAAGTTCAATCAATCTTTTAAGCATCATAACAGAAATGACTTCCCATTTGAGCTTAAGTTAATACCTTTCAATTCATCGGCGATCGCGGCGATGTAGTCTCCGGTGAGCTTCAGAGCCTGGTGGCGATACTTGCAAGTATGACTATATTTTCTTCATCTGCTTCTTTTAATCGATCTGTACGTTTAACTTAGCTAGCTCTTTTTTATTTTTCAATTCAATCGATGAGTGCTAGCATGTAGGTAATGTTTGACAACCGCAAGGAGAGGGAAGAACTTCTTGAGGCTTTGGTCATCCGTGATGAAGATTTCACCGTGCCTAACTTTCCACAGGTTTGATCGATCTTGCTTTATACTAGGGTTTTTTTTTGGAATCGGCTCCTCTAAATTAAGCAAACTGTGAAATTCGTAAATTTCATAAAATCTCTGGCCTCTATTTAATCTAATAGTTCAAACATATCCACTTTAATTAAAAACATCAATTGTTAGATTTTTTATTTATTTATTTCTATACAAGTGAATTTTCTCTAACAACAAATTTAAAAGAAAAAAAAAACTTTTAACCTGTTTTCATAAACATAAGATCAAGCGAGTCTTCATATCTGATCGAAGAGTGATCGAATTCATAATGTATAACTTGATGTCTTAAGGTTTGAATAGAAAAGCTTTAGTTTCTTTATTCAAGGGAGGTTTCTTTAATTGGGGTTTATCTGCCATCAGCCTCTAGACTCTAGGCTTTGTAATATGCATTCTATTTTAATTTCTGGAGATGATGGCCATATGGGTTCCAATATTGTTGGTTTTCCTATTAATAATCGAATTGTAGGCATCGATATCTCTCCAATCTTTCAAATTTTTCCTTGCTTTTGGTTTATAAATCGATTGCGTCTTATCGATGTGGAGTACTATGAAGCACTCATATACCATGAATCTGGCAATTTGCTTTTTCAGAGATAAATTCATAGAAGCAAAGATTCCCGGAGCAAGAACAAAGATGAAGGTTGAATAATGAAAAAAAGAAGGAAAAAAAAAGATAGAAATTCAAATTAACGTTATTGAAAAATAACTTTTCAACATTTTCTAAGTACGTAATTGATGTGGATATTAGACGAATGTTGGAGATTTTATGAAATTTACCAGTTTCGCAGTTACACTTTAAAAAAGCCGGATCCGTTTTTTTTTTTTTTTTTTTTCCAGAAGTTGCTTTATACTTCTTAACCATCCAACTATCTAGAATTGTCATTAGAGTTTGTACTTGATTATTGTGTCGTCTTTTATGCTATGCAACAGTATGCAACAGGCCATGAACTGTCAGATCGTCTTGAATTTGAAATTACTGAACGATCCAACAATTGCAAGTCGTGCATGAAGCCAAATCCGTTTTTCTTCTTCTTTTTTTTTTTTCCAGAAGTTGCTTTATACTTCTTAACCATCCAACTATCTAGAATTGTCATTAGAGTTTGTGTTTGGTTATTATGTCGTCTGTATGCTATGCAACAGGTCGTGAACTGTCGGATCGTATTGAATTTGAAATTACTGAACGATCCAACGGTTACACGTCGTGCATGATATGCAGCAGACGGCACAAAACTTTAACTTCCTTAGAATTCCCCATTAGAGTTTATAACTTCAACCTTAATTGTAATATCATCAAGCATGCATATCTAGTAATTAACCATAGTAGTTAATAATAGGCTGATCGCGATCGAAAATTTCATACTGATGAGTGATAACCTATATTGTGCTACAGTATATATATAGACACACACATGTATCTTTAACTTGTAGCTAGAGCTCTAGTTATCTTCAATTTGTATATTATCCTTCTACATAATTTACTAAATTCCAAGTCTACTCTATTTTCTCTACGCACTTCCTCAATAATAATGATCCAAATGGAAATTAAGTAGCGTTCCTGAAGTTGGGGTACGTTGACCCTCTGGGGTACGTTGACCCTCTCTTACTTAATACGAGCACGTTCCACATCTCCCTTTGTTTATATTATACATGGATGCATATCAATAGAAATGTTAATTTATAAGCTCTTCTTGCAGAGGGTGTATCTTTTGTGGGGAGCGAATGACAAGATCTTCGAAATAGACACTGCAAGCGATCTCAACAGGTAAATTTCAATTTCTTTAATTCATTCATTACCATATATGACTTGAATTGTAGCTCTCCGATTGTTTATGATTTGAATTGTTATAATTGGTAGGCAATTAGGCAACAACGCATCAGTGGATCTTATACAAAAGGCAGGTCACCTTGTTCAAATGGAGCGACCATTCATGTATAACAGGCAGCTCAGGAAATTTTTGGCGTCTTTATCAGATGATGTGCATCAAGACTAATACACTGACTTTGTAGACGGCTACTTGTTTAATTTTAAACAAATTCCAAGCTAGCCAATCTTGTGGGCTTCCTATTTTATTTTTTTATGGAATAAATATTGTATCCATTATTTAGTTTTTGTTCCAGAATATTTCGTAACATGTGTCTTGATCTTATGCTACTAAGATTTGATAGGTTTACGGATTATAATATAATTATATATTCCTTTTTCATAAGATATTCTCTAATTTCCTGTATATAAAGAATATACGACTGTATTACGATTTTCTTTACTATCTTCTCTCGAATCATTTTTACTCTTTTACGTTATATGCACTTTGTTCTAGGATATTCTTTATGTGTGTCTTGCCTTATACCAATAGGATATGTAGTTAGACTAGATCTATGTATTTATATCCTTACCATATCAGGTATTGTGTAATTTCCTATATAAATGACTCCTATCAATGAATAAGATGATTCTTTTGCTATCTCTTTATCTCTACACTTTATCCTTCATCACGTTATCATGCACTTTGTTCTAACCCTAGAGCCAATAGCCCACCTTTTATTTTTCCAAACTCTAAAATCGGGCAGCCTTGTTTTTCCCAATTTCCGACCAAAATTCCGACTGCCCTCCGCCGGAATTTTATATCCCCAGAAAGCTCTCTTCGTCTCGGATCCAACACCGCCGGCCTCACCCTGAGAACCGGCCGGAAAGTCTCTAAACCGGCCGTCGGAAGATTCCAGACCGCCGCCGCTACCGACCACCGTTCACCACCTTCCCTTGCTCCGATCAACCTGAATTTTTGACAGCAGCTTCCTTATCTAGAGCTGCTCCTCCTGTCAGAATTTCAGCCCGAAATTCGAAGTAGAAGTGGGCAAAACGTTGTTTCTCCTCTCGGCCGCTGCCGCCATCCGCTCCGCTGCTTTCTTTTCACTCGATCGAGCATCCAAGTGTTTACGGTATGTTTATTTTACAACCCTAAAACTCTTCCAAGTTCAATAACCTCGGGGGAGATAAAGTGTTTTCTCCCCTTCTTCTACTCCATTCTATGCTTGAGTCGGTGTATTTGCAGGTACCAAAAATCTCAAAATTTTATTCGCGGGTCAAGAGTGTGTTTGATCACTCTTGTTTTCTTGCCCGGGTTGTGTATGATCAACCCCGACCTATCACCGGATTGTGTTTGATCAATCCGAGGCTTTGGGGCTATGCAATATTGGCATGCAGCTTTACTATTCATTTATGACACATCATCATTGAATTTTATTGTACCACAGCTCGTGACTGTGTACCAGGATTGACACGAAATTGCAATCTTTGAGCTCGGCAGGATTGAAACAGATCTCCAATCCTTGAGCTCGGCTAGATGTTATTTCTAGGTGCCAAATCGCATTGCCACTGCATACAATGATGGGTCATTTGAGATGAATAAGTTAGGTTGGATATGAAACTCCACTTATAATCTGCATATGTAAAAACCATGTCAGGCGATCTCATTCACCGCTAAATTACGGATTGTCACTTTGATGAGACAATATTCCCGTCGTTAGGGGGAGATAAGAACACAAGTGTTCAAGTGGAACGACGTGAATTGTCGTGGTTTGTTCCCACTAAGTCTCATCTTGATCCTAAATGCTTAAAGTGTTAAAGTGACGAGATCACATGCTGCAAATATGTCTGCAAGGATTGATGTCCTATCAAAAGGACATGGCGCGACCAAAAGAAGTTGGTCTTGGTGCCATCACCATGGATGGTGATATGGTGACACCATATAGTGGAAAAAATTGGTGTCACAAGGCCGTGTGGCTCCCTAAAAGGAGGGAAGCCTTAGGTTCAATATCTTCTCGCACTAGGATGAAAGCGAGCTTGGCATAACCTGATCCATTGATCAGTGATACTCAAATCCGTCTTATGAAGTCTGAATTGTGATTATCGTGAGTCTCTACAAGTATTACACTAGTGTACGTGGGACGTGGGATGAATATCAACTTAGTTGATTGGCCTAATGGAAAGATGCGATCCAACATTAACAAAGAGATAGGTCATTGGGCAGGTGATGCCGACACCGCAAGCTAAACCCTATCAACTATACCTTTGTTAGATAGCGTAGTGAGAACAAGAGCTTAGACTCACCTTATGGCGCAAGGTCTCTCACTAACACGCACTAAGATCGACTACGATGAGATATGCTCTCGTAATGGATGTCATTGAACTCCACTACTTTGTCAGTTTGGTAGTTTTCGAATAACTGAACATGCAGCCTATGAATGTGGTCATAATAAAATCTCTAGGGGATCAGAGATATACATGAAGATCTTAAACAGACTTCATTCATCTGAATCAAGTGGCTCCAGACCACAAGAACACGCGTTTGCTAAAGGTATTGGAACGCACATGAACTCTACTTGATTTGGAAGGGATATGGTGAATTATGCCTTTGCGTGTTCATTCCGGATTTACATAGACTCTTGATGGATCAAGAGATTCCAATATGTATCAACATCCAAAGAAAAAGATCTTGGGAAGACATGGTCTCGATAAGGCACTTGATGACTGTATTGATGATGACTTTCCATCAATCGGCTTAGGCGCTCTATAACTAGTGAGGCCTACATATACTCTCATGATTAGTCAAGGTCTTTGCTCTAAAGAGAGATCCGTTGTTTTTTCTAAAGCAAGATGACAAATATGTGTTAAGAGATGGAATTCCCATCTAAGTACAATAAGACGCATGAATGTACTCAACACAATACGAAAGACTTGACATCTCATTCGCTATGAAAAGTTGTAAAGCTAAGTGTAGCGATGCGCCCACGCAACGCCAATGTAATGGCAGTAACTCCTTTTTAATACTTAATGGTATGAAAGGTTGAAGCTTATTCTATCCCTACATAAGAAAGACACATCAAAAGCGAAATCAGAATCTGCCAAGTTTCATAGGTCAACTTCCACAAGATCTACAAGAAATCTCACTCACTAGAAAATGGTGAAATTGGTACCTCTGGAAAGGTCTATGTGTCGACTTTCCAGGGACACCAACCATTTGATCATACCTATCATATTGAGTGAGTTATGGCCGTTTTCGTAAAGTAGGACGAATCTGTCAGAGAATCTAATTTTGGCAAAACAGTCAACTTCGACGGGACTCTGTGAATAGCTCTTGACGAACCAGAACATATGTAATGTACGGTTGGAAAGCAAAATGAGTCTAGTTTCCAAAACTGTTTACGGTTTGTTCATATGTATTTCCTAAAGGAAGTTACGGCTGTTCTAGTAACTGAAGGTCATGCTGCGCGGAAATCTGATTTCCTGCACGAACTTATATTTTGAGTTCACAAGCGGCCTTCTCCTCAAAATCTAAGTGTAAAAGATCATTTGAGGACAATACGGCATGATTTAGTTAATCATTGCCTAATGCCACATTTGAAGACATGTTAAAGAGCCCTATGATTGATGTAAAGATCAGGAGGAGGTGCAAACTTCAGGGGAGTCTAGCACATGCATACATGTCACTATCAATTGTGAATGGTGCGTTGTACTCTTTTTCTCCTACGATCAAGATTCAGTTTTTCTCCCATAGGATTTTTGTGACTTGACGAGGTTTTTGACGAGGCAACAGATCAGCACCATCGGCATATCAACGCGTGGCATAAGGGGGAGTGTTCTAGGATATTCTTTATGTGTGTCTTGCCTTATGCCAATAAGATATGTAGTTAGACTAGATCTATGTATTCATATCCTTACCATATCAGGTATTATGTAATTCCCTATATAAAGGGCTCCTATCAATGAATAAGATGATTTTCTTGCTATGTCTTTGTCTCTACACTTTATCCTTCATCACACTTTACTTTGATAAATGTCTTTGTCTCTACACTTTATCCTTCGTCACACTTTACTTTGATAAACCGACAAAAAACCCTATAGCAACAAAAATCTCACCGTTTTTTTCCTCTAGGCACCCACTCAATTACTGTGGGGACCCTAGCTTCTCAACATCCGTTGCTAACCCAGGCGTCCAACCCAACAGCCACGCACGCCCAGCCGAGAATCCACCTCACCGGGGCGCTCTCCTGTGCTCAGCCCAACAGCGACGCGCTGCCGAGCCTTGCAGGGCCAAGCCCAGACCTGCTCACCCTGTCGTCTGACAGCCCCGCCCCTGCCTGGCGCCGGCGCCGACGAACCAGCGCCGACGACCCTCTACCAAGCTCAACTTCGTTCTGGCTACACCCTGCTCAACACCGCTTGGCAGCCCACCTACAACGTCCTAGACGCCATTTCCACGACTGCAAACCCGGCGTGAAACGACCCGAAGGCAGAGGAGAGAACCTGTTGTTTATATTAGGGGCAAACCGGTAAATTTGCCTCTCCGGGTAAAATGTTTTTACCTCAGAGAAAAACGGTTTATTTACTGTAGTAATTCTTTAATTAGTTTTACAGTTTATATATATATATATAGACCTTTTTAAATAAAGACCTCCTACCTTAGATAAGGTACAGATTTCCTTAATTTAACCCGTTTTTAATCATATTTTCTCATCATAGCCGTTTACTATTTAGATATACATGACTTGTTCGTCTTACAAAATTTCAACTAATTTAGTTATCGTTAAGGTATCGCAAATGTATTAAATAAATGAATAAACCGAATCTGTTCATCCTGAACCGTACCTTCTATTACATCTAAATCACAGTTTTGAATGTCTTAATGATTATCAATTTGGCTGAAAATTTATAGAGATGATCTACTCATATATACCTAAAATCTGAACGGTGGAGATGAGAAAATATAATCGAAAAGTGGGTTAAATAATGAAATCTGTACCTTATCCAAGGTAAGGAGATCCTTACCTGATAATTATTCTATATATATATATATATATAGACATACACACAAATTAATTTTATTGTTCATGCTTGACATTTGTGTATTTCAGCATATTTCATAGAGAAAACATTTTTCTCTATATTCAAGGTGCTATCCTAGCTATGTTGGGATGACACAGTCCTGCTTGTAATTTTCATAAGGGAAAAAACTCAAAATGGTACTTGAACTATGTGAAAGATACTTTTCGGTACATACGAATCTCTGTTACCTCAAATGGTACCTTAACTATTGCACTGTTACTGAATATGATATCTCAGTTAGTTTTACTGTTAAATCGGGATGTTGCATATTTTTGGAAGTAAAAAATGGTATGCTGACAACCCTAATCCCTCAAACCAGAACCCCATTCGACAACCCTAATCTTAGAAACAAAAATCCTCAATTGATACCTTAAACCCATAACATATTACCCAAAACCCAACGAAATAAGAAAGCGTGATTAAGATTAAAATCTTACTGCTGTAATCATAAGGCTCCTAAATCTCCTTATTTCATCTCACGATCTCCATTCATCAACTAGATTTGTTTGCTTTACAAAAAGAGAGTTGTCAAGCCATTAATAATAAGAGTAAATTCCTTATATAGTACCTGAGGTATGACTACTTGGAAAATTTGGTACCTCATGTATAAAAGAGGGCAGTTTGGCACCTCAACTACTACTCTGTTTTCCCACATAATACTTGTGTCAATTTTTTCGTTGAAGATGGACATGTGACTTGCACATTTGGCTATTTTAAAGGCTATTTTTGTCACTTTTTTATTTATTTATTCTGAAACAAGAATAGTATTGTACGAGTAGTTCATTAACATTTTAGGAAGAGTATACTTACAAATAAATATTATGGTCAGTGAAAACACAGTCAAGTAGAACGTGTTATTACTTGAGCATCTCCAGCAGTATTGCTAAATCAATTTTTTTTTTGAAATTTGTCAATTTTTGGGATGAATAAGAGCTCCAGTAGAATACCTAAAATATTGTTAAATCCTAACATTGCTAAACTAAATTGACAAATTTATCAACCTGGACAAGAATTGCTAAAGAGAAACTTATGTTTTCCCTCCATTTTTTATCCACGTGTAAGCTTATGATTCGTTAAAAATATTACTTAACTTACACTTAACAATTAGTGCTGGAGCACAATTGCTATTTCAATTGTTAAATATCCTAACTATTGTTAAATATAGCAACAAATTAATCTATACTACAAAACATTGCAAACATTTAGAATTCAAGGACGGGTAGAGGGTAGTTACAACTTAAAAAGGTGGTTATAGTTTAAGATTGGTTTCGAAAAAGACAAGGTTCAAATTAGAGATTTGTACCAATCACGTTTATCTAGTTTGAACATTGATCATTCTGCATGTGTTTGAACTCTAAATGCCAAGTGCTAGATTTTTGGGTTAAACTCTTTTTACCTCTTTCGCCATGAAGTTTGAGGTTAACTTCATTTCTCTTTCTGGTCACTCAGTTTTAAATATTTACCTCTTTAATTTTCTAATTTTCATTATTTTTTTTAATTTGCTAAGAACCCATTAAATTTGGACGTTAATTTTGATTTCATGGCTCACTTTAAGGGCTAAAACCTTCATTTCGCGAGAAAAACTCATTTTTTGACCTCTTTGCTAAGGTTTCATATTAGCATTTAACGTCTAAATTGGACATAATCTTAGCAAATGGGCAAAACCGATGAAAATTGAAAGATTCAGGGGGTAAATTTTTAAAATTGAGAGAATAAAGACTGAAATGAAATTACTCCTAAACCTCGAGAGGGGGGTAAACCGAATTTGATCATAGATTTTTTTAATTAATTTTCTCAATTAAAATTGTGAATAAGGATTTGGTTGTGTTAGATTAGATACGTCGTCTTGTTTTACTATCACAACTGACAACTCAATCAGGTTGCTCGTTGTCTATTATCATATTCCAGCTATTTACTTGTTTTTTTATAGGAGTGTTGCAGTATTATGATTCATTAATTGTAACATGTTTGTATGTCAAATCTGATTGCTTTTTTTAGAAAATGGTTCGCCATCATTTGTCATCCTAAGGTTTTGTGATTCACAGAAGGAAAACGCTGGACTACACGGCATATGCTACTCCGGAGTAGGTCTCACCACGTGGCACTATGTCAGCCACATAATTCAATTCTGAATGGGTACGAAGGTAAATTCCAATTAAACTTCTGTTAACGTCAAATCCTACATAAGTTAACCCACAAGACTTTGACTCTCTCTCCATGTCAAGCCAGAGGTGATTTATTTATTTATTTATTTTTTTTTGCCACACAATTCAGAACCCAAGAACATAACTACAAGATAAACAATTCAGAACCCATAGAGTGAAAGGAAGTAAGTAGCACAAAGGGGACTTGAAAATTCAAAATTGGAATGTTTCATGCCAGTCAATTGGGAGTTTAAACTATCCAAGAAGCACGCCTCATCTTCAGAAGAGTACATAAAGCAAAGCTCTTAGTTATTAATCTATTCAACAAGAGAACTTTCAAAACCGAATGCCTGGGCATGATCTGCTTCTCCAAAGATTGTAATGCCAGATGAAATAGAAGATTAGCACCAGTCATCACTATATACAGTTGTATTAATGAGACTGACAACATCACTTAAAAACATGAAAATGGTTCTACAACCCTTCTAATCATAACACTGCTGTTTCACTTCATATCTTTTCACAAATCCTAAGCCCAGTTCCGCAAGACCCGTTTTCCCTTGAAATATGCTCAATAATTCAGGTACTTGCTCTTGATATTTGATCACAAAACTTTCCAAGAACCACTTCTCCCTTCTCTTCAGAATGGTATTTATAGATACATCTTCCTTTGCAATTAAGCCCTGTAACTGGAAAACTCTGATAACTGAACACTGAAGTATGATTCGCTTCTCCAAACTATAAGTCAGAACATCTGGATATCCAGCTACATCTGAGGGCAGGCAACCCATTGTATTCATATAAAAATCCAATTTCCTAGATATAAGCATCTCACTGTAGCACATAAATGAAGGATTCTTTCTAAATGCCAACAACCCATCCTTTTCAGTCCAACCCCACTTCCTATAAAACTTCAGCCTCTGTGCCAACTTTGACTCATCCATAACAGAAACTACGTATTGGAGGTGATTTCTTCTCAAAATAAGAAAGATTGGAGGTGATTAGAACGGCGGAGGTGGAGAAAACGAGGAAGAAGATGATGGGGTCGACACGCGGCGGAGGAACTCAATTGATGTGGATTCCGATCAGCGATCGAGAGGCCGTCAGACCCATGTCTTCCTATGAATCTATGAGCCGCTTTCTGGTCTAACTTGGCAGTGATGGCTATTGGGTTTAAAGAGCTTCTCCGCCTCCGGAAACTTCTTTCGATGTTCAGATTATGCTGGTAGAGCATGGTGAGGTTGAATATGGTTTCTGTCATGATAAAAACAAAGAAGAAGTGGTTTATGAAACAAAAGGGAAGAAGAGGAAGTCAGATTTGTGGCAAAAACTATGTTCTGTCCTTAGGTCTCGTTGTAAAATCAACTAGTTACCGTGAATAACAAAAGTGGTCCTTCTGTTATGGACTCTGTCAGCGTACGCTTACAACCGGCGCTGTGCAGCTTTTGCCTTCACAGAATTGAAATTTTGGAAATTCAACCGAAAGCTAATATAAGGCTGAGCTACATTGGCGGAGGGACACCGGGGCCCAGTGGGTCTCGTGCCACAATCATCATTTCAAATCAAATGTAGATGCCACTTTTGACAGATTCAACTAATTAAACTGCCATCATACGTTTGTTCTTTTATTGCTTCTTTGGTATAGATTGTGCGAGTAACTTGGGATTATGCACACCCATGCTGAATTCCCACTTTTTTCATAAGGTCATGGTATCAGCGATATTAGAAGCAGCAACAACAACCTTAACATGATCGCTGCAGCCAAACAATACCAGCGAGACCAATTACTTTCATCAGCTGCTGCAAGGACTAGTTACCCCAAGATGATGGCATATAGGTTATCTTGCCTCGAATTGACATACTTCATCGGAGGAAGATGTGGATGCATCTAACACTGTTGCACTGATGTTTATCTATGGTTCTACTATAAGGGGATTGATACTATTAGCACTATTAGCTCAAATTTGCTAAGAGTAGCGAATCTGATGTATGTAGAGTCTTACTGCTCATATTTTAGTGTGCAATGGGGTTTAAATTGCAGAAAAGTTCTTGCTAACTATACTGGTAGTGGCTTGGTTTACGTTGATGCTCTGTTATATGGTGTATAATATCTGAATGATATTTCATGGTATGGTATTGAAAAGGATAATAGATTATGGTGTATAAATTATCTTATTGCAGTTCAAACATATGTATCTACAACAATTACGTACAGTTAGCCTACCACACAGCTTTATCAATTTTTCATTCACCAAACAATCCATGTACTTGATAAAATCCAACATATTTAGCCTACTAAGAGCATCTCCAACAACTTCTTGATTTTCTCGATTTTAGAGAATATTGAGCTGTTTTTATGTCCAGAAGAAGAAAGAGAATGATTCATTCTCCAAATTTACAGCAAAACATTATTTCCCCAAATTAACATCGTCATAAATATTTCATGTGCTCCAAAAATAAGAAAATTATTGAGTATTTTATTGTTATAATAAATTATATAATATTTCTTTGTTATAGGGATGACTTTCTTTTTTTAGTCATCATTTTCATAAGAAGACAAAAATTAAGTCATTAAAGACAAAATTTAAGTTACCACAAATAGAAAGTGGGAGTGTAAATTACAATTTGGGGAGTGTGGATTTCACTTCCCTTGTTATAATTAATAAAAATGTAGCATGTTTTTTTGTTGTAATAAATGCCGAAATCTCCAAAATAGAGAAACTGTTAGAGTTGAAGCATATTTTTTTTTTGGAGATTTTGGTTTTGCTTTCCCATTTTAGACAAAATTTTTGAAAACTATTGGAGATGCTCTAAATGCATTAGAATCTGCTTAAATCCATTTGGAGTTAAAACAATCCTTAAATTCTGCAACCCTTAGGCAGCGTTTTCTCTCTATATATGCATGCCACCAACCAAGTTTGAAGGCCTCCCTTCCTCCTTGCCTAACTTCATCGCTATGTCGATCGAAGTCGACGTCACCAAATCCTTTGCCACATCCCTGGCTTTGGCGAAGAAGACACCATTGATCTCTTAAGATCTGGAAGTAAGGATCGAGCCATCTAATCATACTTGCTTGCTCGCCCGCTCACCCGAACTCCAGCAAAACTACCTGCACTTCAGGGAAGTCTTGTTTCTCGAAAGCATGTTCCAAATTCAATCTTGTGAGGAGAACCTCTTCCTCATCTGTTCAAAACAAAGTGATCTAGGGAGAGCCATGGAATTTTCATCATGCTCTAGTGGTTTTACAAGAATATGATGGTGTGGATTCAGTTGAGGATGTTCTGATGACGATGCTATATGTCTGGGTGCGCATCATAAAGATACCGACATCATATAATACAAAGCCTATGATCAAAGACACTGCTGCTGATGCTGGTGAGTATATTGATACTGATCATAAGCTTTTTCGCAATGAGAAGAAAGCTCGTGTGTTTGTTTCTCATGATATACCGTAGCCCTTCATCCTAAAAAAGAAACTCAAGTTAGATGTGAAGGTGGAAAAGGAAATTCACTTCTTTTTTGAGAACATGGCGCCGATCTGTGTACACTACAACCTGATCTATCATGTTGAAGGACATTGCCCTATGATGGGAAAGCAAGCTACAAAAGCCATTCAGAAAGATAAGAGAAACACAATAGAGCCGAGTCTGCAGTTGTCAACCCTAAAAATGGCACCACCGGTTTTGAGGAATGTAATGAACACGAATTTTCGTTTCCAAAGTGGTATATCAAACCCATTGATCAAACCTCTCTCTCAAGCCGCAACAACAAGCAAACCTAGGCGCCCAATCATTGCAAAAAAGAAGTTGTTTCCAGAGACAGAGCTTACAAATGTGCTGATTTCTAAAGCCACTGCTTAGACAAGTACAACAGAAAACACTAATGGAAGTGAAAGCACTTCTTATCCAGCTAGAAAGCTCTGCCTAAAGATGATTGAAGCTAATGAGACCGAGATGGAAGCTGAGCTTACTTTGAAAGAAAGAGAGGCCATCTCATGTCTTGTGAAAATGTTGTGCTTTGAGTGGGTCTGACTTAAGAGAATGAGATGGAAGCAGAGGCCGCTATGAAAGTGGGCACGACCTCTAATCGAGTTACTATGACAGAAGGAGAGGCTAAAGTAACAAAGTGAATGATGTTGGTAATGTGAATGAAAGTAATCCAAATGCAGTCTTGAACTCTACTGTCACAAAAGAAGCTGCATTGACAACTCCTGTTAAGGCTGGACGACCAGCAAGGGTGTAGAAAAAAGAATCAGCTTCTGTCCCTTACAAGTTCCCTGACAAAGCTTCTAAATCCTCTGCCCTCTTTACTCAAATCTCATTTTGATGAGGTGACTCTAAAGAAGTTTAAGATGCCTCAATTCACATCGATTTTGAATGCGAAATCTCTCGGTCTGGTGGGTTCCTCAGGTTATGTGCTGATTCTCTCGGTCTGGTGGGTGCCCCAGAGAGCAGGTAACCCTTCGTGCAGCCCTAAAGAAGAAACAAGGTCGCCCTATTGAATCTAGGAATAAAAAGTCTTCTAAAAACGACTGCCAAGAAAGCTACCAGCACGGTGGAGAGCATCTTCGGGTCCTTCCCAAAACCTCCCAGCCCATCCACCAAGGGCAAGGAGAAAATTTAATTTTATACAAGTTTTGAGACTTTGAATAATTGCTGAGGTTTTCCTTTAGCAGACTTAGTTTTCTCTTCATCTATTTCTTTGCTTTTTTTTTTTTTGTTTAAAAATAAGTTGTAATGAATGGTACTAGCATGCCAAGCAGAGGCGGAGCCAGAAATCATAATCGAGTGAGACCAATATAAAAAGGTTAAAAAAATTCAGATAAACTTAATAACGAAATTTACTATGATAGAAAAAGACTTAAGTTAAATTATACATCAATTGACTTGTCCCTCCTGCATATCGCAAAAGTCATTGTCGAGAATTTTCGAGAACTACTGCTTTGGTATCAGCATTGGGTTATAATAAAGGTACTAATGTACTAGCACTACCAAGACAACTACTTTAGCCGACGAAAAATTTTCGTCGGCCTGTTATCCTAACTCGTCGGCTAAGGTCTTAGCCGACGAGGCTTCATCGGCTATAGTGTCGTCGGGAAAGGGTCGTCGGTGATGACTTTAGCCGACGACCCTAGAGACCGTCGTCGGCTATTGTCCAGACAATAGCCGACGAACTATTTTGTCGTCGGCTTTTGTTCATGAATTTAAGCTGAC
Organism: Fragaria nilgerrensis; assembly: GCA_010134655.1. NCBI lineage: Eukaryota > Viridiplantae > Streptophyta > Magnoliopsida > Rosales > Rosaceae > Fragaria > Fragaria nilgerrensis. Next base: position 9,212,199 of record CM020978.1, read on the forward strand.
GAAACAGACTCTATCTTTCGTCGGCTATACTCCCAGACTTTAGCCGACGACGTCCTGTGTCGTCGGCTATACTGCCAGACTTAAGCCGACGTAACAGAAATATTCGTCGGTTTTACTCCAAGCGTTTAGCCGACGGAACTGAGATATTCGTCGGCTAAAGTATATAATTAAAAAATTAAAAAATAATTATAGCGGACGAAATGGAGCCTCTTTCGTCGGCTATAGTAGAGTTTATCCGACGAAACATGCCATAATTCGTCGGCTAAACTATATTGAAAAAAAAATAAAAATACTATAGCCGACGAATTGTGGCATATTTCGTCGGCTATAACTCCATTCCAGTAATAAAAAAAATACACAAAATTCTTAAATTACCATTCCAAGCAAGCTGCAAAATACACCAACACAAAATCCCGAAGCTGGCAGCTGCCAAATCCTGGAAGTACTGAAATCTGTGCTGCTGGGCCTGCTGGGCTGCATGTAGGGCTCTAGTATAGGCTCTATATTCGGCGAACTGGGCGGCATGAGCGGCAGCCTGAGCGGCAACCTGAGCAGCATGAACGTCAGCTTGAGCAGCCTGAGCGGCAGCATGAGCGGCTTGCTCTTCCCGTAGTCTCTCAACTTCCGACTCTAGCTGAGTCGTCCTGCTGCTAGTCGAGGCTGCCTTTCGTTGAAATCCTGGAGTGGTCTTCAAGACCCCCTGGCCCTTCTTTCCTAGACCCCGGCAGTAGAAGTTGTTTTCTCGCGGTGGGAAGGCTGTGCCCATGATCCTCGCCCCAACCCTCGGATCTGAAGTGTCGATCCGGGAAATGAACTTCGGATATCTCTTCCTCCTGCGTCAGAAGCCAACGCCACTCGTACTCTCTGTACTGAAACTCAGCAGGGGTAGCAGAACGTGCGTTCCTGTGCGTAGTCCAATGGGTCCGCAACTCGTTCTTCCACTCCTTGTACCTACAGATACAATAAAAATATTAGAAATATTATTAATATGACATACAGTTTTGTTTTTTCATTAATTTCCCAACGTACCTTCCCCATACACAAAGTCCGCCCAGCTGCTCTTCAAGGGCTCGGGAACCTCAAACCACACCTGCATTTAACCGTTTATTAGTTTAGTTTTTCCAGAAATCTACAATGTAATACATAATATTATTCAGGCATTTTGTAAACTCACCGACATCGCGTTGTGGACCATGTCTTTAACCTCCTGCGGGACCTCGCCCCAGTCTGACCACAACATAGGGACTATCCCTAATGAGCGCTCATACGCGGCCGGAGTACGTCCTCGACTTCCCGCCCGATACTACGTCGCCATCCCGTCAGTACCGATGACAATCCTCCCTGAGGTACCGACGATCTTCTCTAGAGCCTTCCCTGTGACGGGGCCTCTCTTCTTCTTTGCCGGCTTCGCTCCAACGGTGCCTATGACATGATAAACCAAATTGATTATTAAAATCAGAATCGGAGAATTATAAGAAAACAAATCATTCATCTTTCATTACCTGAGGGCGAGGACGCGGACGCGACGGATTTCGCCTCCGATGATGATACCCTCGCGAAAATAAGAGGCGTATCAAAAGGCACGAACCGGTACGCCGCTGATGGAGCCACTGGCGGGGGCAGTGGATAAATCGGCGTCCCTGAGTCATCGACTACAGGTATGGCCGTATCATCCACGGAAGGAAGAGGTGAGGCGGCGACATCTGTACCCCAGATGACCCACTATCCGAAAAAGTAGGAGCTAGAGTGGGCGCCCGGTGTATCTCAGGCATACGGGGTGCAGACACCTCCGTCTGAGGCTGAGCAAACAACTGCTCGCGGAATGGGAAGCCCCGCTGCCTCGATGAAGGGGCACCTCCGGCTGCCTCTGCGCCGTCTGCAGAAGGCTCACATGTCTAGCTGTCATAGGGCCCTGAAACGACGTCTGAGGGTTGCTAGAGGTTCCCTCAGACGATACGGACATTTGGCCCTTCGAACCCTTTGTCGATCTAATATTACCGCTCATCCTATTTAAAATATAATTTGAATCAAGGCCACAAAATCAAAAAATGCAAACTCATTTAAAAAATGTAAAAATTATATACACTTCCTAAATACTAATTTTCACTTCCTAAATTTTACACATATACACTTCCTAAATATACACTTCCTAACACACCACAACATTGCAATTGACCGGAAAATCAAAGCAAACACAAAATACAAAACAAATATATACATTTCCTAATACTAAATACAAATATACACTTATTAAATAACAATATACACTTCCTAAATACAAATATACACTTCCTAACAACACCACAACATTATAATTAACCGGAAAATAAAAGCAAACACAAAATATAACTAAAGCTCAAAAAACGTACTCAAGGAGGAGGAGGGAGGACCGGAGCAGCAGCAGGAGGAGGCCCGAGCAGCAGGAGGAGGAGGCCGGAGCAGAAGGAGGCCGGCCGGTCGGAGGAGGAGGAGGAGGAGGCCGGAGGCCGTGGAGGAGGAGGACGAGGCCGGAGGAGGAGGAGGAGGAGGAGGAGGAAGAGGAGGAGGGCGGGAGGCAGGAGGAGGGTCGCAGGAGGAGGAGGAGGAGGCCGGCGGAGAGGGAGAGGGAGGGAGGCCGAGACCGGGAGAGGGAAGGAGAGGAGGCGGAGACCGGGAGAGGGAGAGGAGAGGAGGCAGAGACGGGAGAGTGAGAGGGAGAGGGGCGGCGACCGGGAGAGGGAGCGGAGGCGGAGGAGGCGAAATTCAGAGAGGGAGAGGAAAAGGAGGCTAGGGCATACAACCAGTCGAGCTGGGTTATACCCGAACACTTTAGCCGACGAAATAATAATTTCGTCGACTAAAGGTAATAATTTCGTTGGCTTAAGATAATAATTTCGTCGGCTTAAGATAATAAACTCGTCGGCTAAGGTAAAATTCGTCGGCTAAACCTTTGAAATTCGTCGGCTTAACCTATGAAATTCGTCGGCTAAACACAAATTTCGTCGGCTATAACCTTTTAAACATTCGTCAAACTGTGACTGCTGCTCGTGATGATCAAACTTGAGAACGAAATCTGACCGTCAGATCTGACCATCATGATAAAATACATGTATGGGAAAAAATTCAACTTGATCCGACAAGGTTAAGGGCTCGATACGGACGGTCAATCCGTTAAGTCAAACACCTAAACGCACGGAAAAGGTCATTGGACTATCTAAATTACGTATTTTGGCCGAACCTTCAACTGAAAATAGTTTCAAACGAATGAGACGCAACAAGTCGTATAAAAATTTTACGCAAAATAACCACTGAAGATAGGGCTACCCATAGGGAGAAAGAATGGAAAATTGCATTGACCGCAACAATTAGCACCGAGACATGACCGGAATACCGTGATTTTTCAACCGTAGATGTATTTCACAATTCTGGTCATGTCTTATTTCACGACTTTTTCACGTTTGAAGGTTGTACGTATAGTTTGTTTTTGAAACGGAACTTTACTTAACACTTGGTAAACAAGTTATACAACATTAGTAGGCATGTTCTGATTGTGATGATCAAACTTGAGAAAAGGAAATCCGACGGTCAGATCTGACCATCATGATAAAATACATGTATGGGAAAAAATTCAACTTGATCTGACAAGGTTAAGTGCTCGATCCGGACGGTCAATCCCGTAAGTCAAACCCCTAAATGCGCGGAAAAGGTCGTTGGACCGACTAAATTTCGTATTTTGGCCGGACCTTCAACTGAAAATATTTTCAAATCGATGAGACACAACAAGTCGCATAAAAATTTTATGAAAATAACCACCGAAGATAGGGCTATTATGTAACAGAAAAAGTTTAGGATTTAGCCGATGAATACCCTAAATCATCGTCGGCTATACTATGTAATAAAAAAATATAAAAATTAATAAAGCCGACGAAATATTAGGGTATTCGTCGGCTAAGATGGTTTTGGCCGACGACTTCTACTATACTTCGTCGGCTAAGATGGTTTTAGCCGACGACTTTCATTTCAATTCGTCGGCTATAAGTTCTTTTAGCCGATGACTTCCTTTTCAATTCGTCGGCTATAAGTTCTTTTAGCCGACGACTTCTAGTATTCTTCGTCGGCTAAGACGGTTTTAGCCGACGACTTTTAATATAATTCGTCGGCTAAGAGAGTTTAGGCTGACGACTTATGGGTAGTGCATCAATCTAGGTAGTGCCAGATCAACAACTTACTCCAGTATGGGAGTTCCAGAATATGCTCTTATGTGTCCAGAATATGTACCTGTCGGGTCTTTCAGGTATTGCCGCAACAATATTGGGATGATTGCTGAGCTGCCTAAAATCGTACTCATTAAGCACTGCTAAAATTTCTTCTCCCGTCCATCTTCTGGGAGGCACACCGTGTTCTACGGTCCCATCAAATGCCTTGTCATCGAACCGCCAATCGTGATTATATGGAAGGAAAGCACGGTGACCCAATCTGCATATCTTGTTGCAATGACTGCTGCTCCCCTCATCGCTAAGACACTCTGGACAAGCCTTGTATCCCCTAACAACGTTGCCCGACAACATCCCACGGGCAGGAAAATCACTGATGGTACCAACAACCATGACATGCATCTGGAACATCTCGTGCATGTACTTGTCATAAGTGGGATGACCAACTTCCCACAAAAACTGAAGCTCTTCAATCAAAGGTCTCAAATACACATCGAGACACTTCCCTGGATAACCGGGCCCCGGAATCAACAAACTCAACATATTGTATTCCTTCTTCATGCACATCCATGGAGGAAGGTTGTACGGTACCAAAATCACCGGCCATACACTGTATTGAAGACTCATGTTGCCAAAAGGGTTGAACCCGTCGGATGAGAGCCCGAGCCTCACATTCGGACCTCTGACGCAAAATGAGAAAACTCCCTGTATATGCTTCCAAGCCTCCCGTCAACGGGGTGTATAAGGGTATCTTCGTCATGCAATTCCCTATCAACGTGCCATCTCATAGCTTTGGCCGTGTGTGAAGACATGTACAACCGCTCAAGCCTATCCCTCAACGGGAAATACCGAAGTACCTTCACAGGTTTCCTATTGCCTGCAGGAGTCAGCTTATACCTGTCAGTGTGACATACCGGACATGCGTCAAGCCCACCAAGGTCATTCCCTTCTGGATCTTTACCCCAGAAGAGAACGCAGTCATATCTGCATGCATGGATCTTGATGTAGGAAAGCCCAAGATCTTTCAGGATACATCGGACCTTACGATGAGTGGTAGAGAAGACGATGACCGTGGGGCAGCATCGAAGCAGTGTACTGTAGATAATCATCAACAGCCTTCACGGTCGATTTTGTCTCAACTTTAATCTTCATTACGTCCATCACACTTTCAAGAACGGTCTTCTGACAACCGGGGTACACATGGTCTGTTGGAAAGCAAGCAGTTTGTTGTACTTTTCAATACCAGCAGTGTTGACAGCTCTAGGGAAGGGCTGCACCGGGTCAGGCATATACTGTCCTTGAGCGCATACACCGCTCTCATAAGGAAACATGTCGTTGATGAATGCCGTTGTTGGATCGTTGGATGTACTGCCCGTCTCACAAAATTGCCCATGATCATGCGGACCCCCTGATGATGTTTCACCGTGATATAACCAACATGTGTATTTCTCCCAAAACCCGTTACTCCTCAGGTGCTGCCATACTTTGTCAATGGGAAATCGATGCATATCGCTGCGACACTGACATTTCGTGCAGGGCAATAGAAAATTGTATTCCCGTTAGCATTAGCCAGCGCATATTCTATAAAACTCATAACTCCTGCACCGTATCTTTTGTCCCATTTTGGAAGCGAAATCCAACTCTTATCCATATCCTGAAAATATAACAAAATATATATTTATAACGCTGCTAGCTAATTATTTATGAAATTTCATGCCATATATAAAATCTCAATTCATTTACTATATATTCTACGTACTACAACTAATTAATAACAAATTAACTAACACACACACACACACATATATATATATATACACTTAATAATTACATAACAATATTATATATATATATATATATATATCTACATCATCACAAAATCATCATTGTGGTATATACCATCAACACAATATTATCAATTAATTAACAATATATATAATATATCTACTACTTATAAACAACTTAATTCATATATATTATATCAAATCATGCATCAACCAAATCGATCAACATATAGTATTTATATATATATAGACATCCAACATACTCAAAATCAATCAACTCGATCAGAAAATATATATATCAAAATCATCACAAAATCATCATGAACTCATATATATCATCAACAACTTCATACCATATCAACACAATAATATTATAAATTAATTAACATATATATATATATATATCTACTATTTATTAACAACAAATTAATTCATATATATTATCAATCAAATCATCAACCAAATCGATCAACACATATATATATACATCCAACGTACTCAAAATTAATGAACTCAATCACAATCAAAATCAATAAACTCAATCACACTTAAAATCGATCAACTCAAATAAAACTCAATTAATCAACATATATATACATATACGTACCTATATATGGCTCCACAAACTAATTATGGACAGATTTCGACAACACCCAAACTTTTTCTCCCGTTTTTTCTTCTCCGTTTTTTTTCCCAGATGAGCTGCTGCTGTCCAGATCCGCAAATAAAAGCACTTTAGCCGACGACATATTAATTTCGTCGGCTAAACTTTTAATATTTCGTCGGCCATAGTCTGTGAACTTTAGCCAACGAAATAAATTCTTTAGCCGATGACATTTTTTTTTCGTCAGCTAAAGTTTACCATAGCCGACCAAAATTTCACTTAGCCGACGAAAAAAAGCTTCGTCGGCCTGGTTTTTTTTTTTTGTCAGCTAAAGCCTTTCTTCTAGTAGTGTAGCATTAGATTCGGTACTTTTTGTTTTGAAAAACCCATGAATCGTCGATTGTTTGATCATATTGACGGATGTAAGAACAAACAAGAGAGAGAGAGAGAGAGCCGAACATCTTTTTTTGATACAAATACACTGTCATGGGTTTGGTCTTTATAGAGTGATCTATTAAAATTAATTTGTAGGGTAAATGCATAATAGTACAAGAACTATCACCAAATTAACTACTTTCTTTAAGAAAACTTTTTAATATCAAGCAACTAAAACTTGGGGTTGGGGAGCCAATACTTACGATTTAACTAAAGTTTGGTTAAATTGAGCCAAGTGTTGATTGATTAAAACATATAATTTGAAATTTGGAGGGGTGTCATGGCACCCCTTGGTCCTTGAATGCCTCCGCCCATGATGCCAAGTCCTTAGTTTGCCCAAACTTTGGCAAGAGAAGACATGTATCTACATTATTCTGGCTTTTGATTAATGAAATTGGCAATAAAGGCTCTTCCATAAAAGAAAATTCATAAATTTTGCATAATTTACGAGAATCCACGGATTATAAAAAATCAAACAAAATCATTTAAAATCTACATTGAACACATCCCGTAGTTTTGTTAAATTATTAATGAACTGACAGCTAGTTTTACAAATAAAAAATAAAACATTTGCTAAGCTTTATTATTATTACTATTTTTAAAATGAGTCAAGCTCCGATAATTTTTAACCACATTCACACTAGATGGAATGCGGAGGTAAGCGACCATTGGGCGGGCTTATAACCACATTACTTGAAAGGGGGGCATTGGATTTGCTTTTCGGAATGAGTTTGGGGTGATGGCTGTTGGAGGAGCTTGTCCACTAGATGGATTACTTTCAGCGGAACTTGCAAAGGTGTTAGCTTGCAGGCATGCAGTTGATTTTGCTGTGAAACATGGTTTTTGTCAAGTTATTCTGGAAATTGATACGCAAGAGGTGCGCAGGAAACTGATCTCAAGTTCTTCCTTCAACACCTCTATTTTGAGTCCAATATCGAAGATTCTTCAATACACCAAGGTACAAGTGAACCAACTGCCATTATCCAATCACAACCTTTCATTGTATCTAGTCATCAAAATGGAACAAACACCTATACTAACTTTGTTAAACTGATTCAAACCTAAAAAGAATTTATTGTTGCCGGAAAATGAGGTGGTCCGAGTCGCCGGTACTCCCGCTGCCTTGTGAAGCACTGATGCTTCCATCGCCGTTGGAAAACAAAAGGTCGGCCCTTGTTTTGGATCGGATGCGGCGGTTGTCGAAAGATGAGCTCTACCGGCCATGATTCGATCTCAATCTAGTGGCGGGTTTGGAAACACTACCAGAAGAAAGACTTTAGCCGACGAAAATAAAAAAATCAGGCCGACGAATTTTTTTTTCGTTGGCTAAAGTGAACTTTAGCCGAAGAAATTTTCCTTCGTCGGCTATGGTCAACTTTAATTTCGTCGGCTGAATAATTTTTTTCGTCGGCTATAGTCCGTGAACTTTAGCCGACGAAATTTTTAAAAGTTTAGTCGACAAAATTTTTAAAACTTTAGCCGACGAAATTTGGAAAAGTTTAGCCGACGAAAAATATAATTTCGTCGGCTAAAGTGCCTTATATTTGTAGATCTGGACAATAACTCATCTGGGAAAAAAAAACTATACGTAGAACCTTCAAACGCAAAAAAGTCGTGAAATAAGATATGACCAGAATAGTAGAATACATCTACGGTTGAAGAATCACGGTATTCCGGTAAAGTCTCGGTGCCGATAGTTGCGGTCAATGCAATTTACCCTTATTATTCACTATGCTGCAGATTTGGCGTTCGATGTCTGATTGACTATTATGATACCTTTCTGGAAGCGTAACGGCCCTACGAGTCAAACTCATCGCTAACACCATGACATATGGGCCTTTTTGGCTATCCGAGTCCGTTTAGGGATTCAAAATGCAGTTTTCTTATTTCTGATTAGAGTTGACCGTTTCGATCGGGCCTTAACGTTGTCGAATCCAGTTGAATTTTTGCCCATAAACATATTTCGTCATAATGATCATATCTGATGGTCGAATTTTGGTTTATGAATTTTAGTCATCGGAATCACGTGTCTACTATTTACCGTTATTATCCCCTATGGGGAGCCCTATCGTCGGAAGGTAAATGCCTCAAAAATTTTATATAGGCAGTTGCGTCTCATCTACGTGAGAGTTTTTCATGTGGAACGTTTGACCAAACTACGTAATATAGAGGAGATATGAGCGTTTTCGTGTGATAAGTAATGATGGATTAGGGTTGACCGTTTCGATCGAGCCCTTAACGTTGTCGGATCCAGTTGAATTTTTTACCATAGACATATTTCGTCATAATAATCATATCTGACGGTCGAATTTTGGTTTGTGAATTTTAGTCATCGGAATCACAACGTGTCTATTAATGTTGTATAACTTGTTTAGTAGGTTATACAACTTTGTGAACCAACTCTATATAGGAAGCAAAATTATCAAAAATCTCGTGAAATAAGATGTGTTCAAAATGGTAAAATACGGCTATGGTTCAAAAATCACATAAATCGGGTAAAGTCTCGGTGCCGATAGTAGCGGTCAACCCTATTTACCGTTATTATTCCCTATGGGGAGCCCTATCGTCGGAAGGTAAATGTCTCAAAATTTTTATATAGGCGGTTGCGTCTCATCTACGTGAAAGTTTTTCGTGTGGAATGTTTGACCAAACTACATAATATAGAGGGAGATATGAGCGTTTTTGTGAATTTATAGACTTTAGCCGACGAGATATTAAAAAAGTCGTCGGCTAAGGTAACAAAATTTTGGGCGGTAAACCAAATTTGAAGTAAAATTTTCAAAGGACTTTAGCCAACGAAAATATATGAAAAGTCGTCGGCTAAAGTCGAAATTTTTTCAAAATTTTGAAAATTTTCAACCAAAATTTTTTGGCGGTCTACCAAAATTTTCAAAAGAGTTTAGCCGACGAAAATAAAGAATTTCGTCGGGTAAAGTTCTTTATATAGGAGTTTTATCGGAGGTGGATGGTAAGAAGTCAGAAAAAGTTCCGGATTTTCTTCTCGGCCTAACTCCGCCGTCAAGCCACCGGAGACCGCCACACTTGTCCCAAAAGCTTCGCCGTCGTCTCTACTTCATTGCTGGACAGGTGGTGCATCGAGTGGCGCCGCCATGAGGGATAAATCGAGCTCCAAAACTCCGCCGGTTCGGATTCGGTGTCGATCGAATTTCTCCTTCCTCAGGTCACCATTTGGTGAGTTCTATATATGGATAAGTTGAGTTTGATTAGTATTACATTCTCCTAGAATTTGGTAGCTCGATTCGGTGTGTGTGAAGAGAATCGAAGATATGAAGTTTTTAGGGTATAAAATTGGGGATTTTTATATTTTGATTCAATTGACCTGTTTAGGTTTAGAATTGGGCTTCGACTTCTTCTAGAAAGTTGTTCGAAATGTTGAGAGGAAAATTCTGTCAAATTTTGGTCATGATTGGAGGTGGCTGAAAGTTTCTACAGTTTTTTTTTTCAAAAACCTGCAACTTTAGCCGACGATATTTAAATACTATATTCGTCGGCTATAATATTTTTTATTTTTTTTATAAGGTTTAGCCGACGAATTATGACATATTTCGTCGGCTATAGTTATTTTTAAAATTTTTTATAAGGTTTAGCCGACGAAACAGACTATATTTCGTTGGCTATAGTTATTTTTTTAATTGACACACTTTAGCCGACGAATATCTTAATTGTTTCGTCGGCTAAAGTCTGGGAAAAAAACCGACGACATGTTTTTCGTCGGCTATAGTCCCAAGTTTAGCCGATGAAATTTTTTTTTTCGTCGGCTAAAGTCATTGTCGACGACCTTTTCCCGATGAAATCTTAGCCGACGATGGCTCGTCGGCTAAGATCTTAGCCAACGAATTAAGCTAACAGGGCGACGAAATGAAAATTGGAACTATGGAAGCAATGGGATCCCAAGAAATGAAAATTGGGAATGTGAAGTTTGGAGAGGAGGAAGAAGAATCTGTAAGTATGTTCGAACAACAAGCAAGGATTAAAGATGGCATCATGCATGAAGAGTAGATGATGAGTCATGTATTAGAATGATAATCTGATGGGATATAAAGCATATTGGTTAAGCAGTCTGGTTGGGTGAGATAGAATTAGTTGATTGATGGAGAATGGTAAGGAGATGAGAGAGCATAATCAAAGATTGAAGATCTGGTCCTTCACAGCCTGCCAACAATTCTGGGAAAATTGAAATGAATGTGTGACTTGGATTTTGTGTCTTTTGACTAACCACAGACCAGTTAACTTTAACGGTGTACGTGATTGACACATGACTGAATCAAATGCACCATGGCGCACTGAATCCGTTCCGGTCTAATATATGATGACTTGCGCTGCATATTTGAAGTGCAACGTTGCTGGAAAATCAACCATATCAGCAGGAATATTGGTAATGATGTTGTTGCTCATTGCTTAGCTGTCTATGCTAGTTCTCTAGTTCTCAGTTCCTTCTTTCCTTCAAGCTGCAGCTGAAGTTGAAACTTGTATGCATTAATCTTCCCTTAATCTTTTGATCTTTTTATATTCAATAAAGAGTTGGCTCCTTTGATTCAAAAAAAAAAAAAAAAAACTAAGCGGCCATTATAAATCAAAATTAATGTAGGAAATGAAGTGATCAGACTGTTGGTCTTACCGAATAAGCAGCTAGGATATTGTTAATTGGTCTCTGTCTTTCGCTTTCAATAGATATCTTCTATAAATTAGCTATTTTTTTTTCTTTTGATGCACTTTCTTTTGATGGTCTCGATTTACGAAAGGAATCGAAATCGAGCGGTCACTCATAAGAAGTTTTTACAGTACCGGTACCCCAACTTTTGTGACACGGTCAAAATGGTACCCATACTATAAAAATTATCAATGTGGTATTCAAACTTCTATTTTGCTACCAAAGAAAGGTCTGAGGCTAATTTCTGTTATGGTGATGTCTGTTTGCTGACGTGGCCGGCATGGGCCCCACCAAAAGGGCAAAAATGACATTTTACACGGTATATATGCACCCAAATCGAGTCAAAACTCGACTTCCCTCCCCCCATCTCCTCTCGAACTCCCTATTCTCTTCTCTCTTCTTTCTGAAACCATATTAGGACTAAATCGCACCTGCATGTTCATCACTTTTTCTGAGAATATTCGATCAAAGGAGGGGAAGCAGAGATTCGCTACTTTGAAGAGATTCGACTGCAGAGAGTCATGGAGAGTAGAAAGATGTTTGGGATTTTCAGGGAATCTGGTCCCCAAACAAGACAAGTAAGTTTCTTCTCTCTTTTTGAATCTCTCTTTGTATTCTTCCGAATCTTGTCTTACTCTTCATCGTGTATTGTTCTTCTTGGCATAATCAAAAGGTTCATCGAATTTGGGTTTAAAAAATTGGTTAACTTCGAATTAGAGATTTATTTAGTTTAGGAATTTTCAGGTTAATGGTTAATAAAGAATGGATTGAAGGTAATCGATCAATGCGTTCTGGGTTTTTAAAGGGTTTTGTTCTTGGACTGTTGTTGAAGACTTCGAATTAGGGTTCTCAATTAGTTTAGGGATTTTCAGGTTAGTGGTTAATAAAGAATGGATTTAAGGTAATCGATCAATGCATTCTGGGTTTTTAAAGGGTTTTGTTCTTGGACTGTGTTGAAGACTTTGAATTAGGGTTTTCTTTTTCAATTAGTTTAGGGATTTTCAGGTTAGTGGTTAATAAAGAATGGATTAAAGCTAATCGATCAATGCCTTCTGGGTTTTTAAAGGGTTTTGTTCTTGGATTGTTGTTGAAGACTTCGAATTAGGGTTTTCTTTTTCAATTAGTTTAGGGATTTTCAGGTTAGGTTAATAAAGAATGGATTGAAGGTAATCAATCAAGAGGATGTGTTCTGGGTTTTTAAATGGTTTTTTTCTTAGACTGTTGTTGAAGACTTCAAATTAGGGTTTTTTTTCAATTTTTTTTATCTGGAAAACCAATTCAAAAAGGCTATGCATACAATACTCTGCATTGTTTGAATTTAGTTCCAGTACACTTGTATACCATGGAGATTTTCCATGGAGGTTATTTCGACAAGCAATTGGATGGCACGAAGAAGTACAAGGTACCCAGGTTCAACAAAACAGGGGGGAAGATTTATTTGGATAGGTTGGATCCGGAGAAAATTTCATGGGTGGAGATGAACAACATTGCATATACATTAGGGTACAGGGAGCAGCCAATATCCTATCACTTCAAAGTTCAAAAAACCCATGCAAATATGGGGTTATTCAAATAAAAAGTGATGCTGATTCTATAGAGATGGTGAATGTGATACCAAAGAAGAAGAGACAGATTTTTGTGTACATCACAAGTGGAGGGAAAGGAAGTATTATGAAGCTCTAGCTGATTTTGATAAGCCTAATGACTCGGATTAGGAGAATCCTTTGAATAACCAAACTGCTAGAGATAATGAGAGAGCTGCTTTTGAAGCTAATTTGATGGCAAGTCAGTTATATAGCAGTAAGGAGGGAATGCCTCCAAGATTTGAGAATTTTGATGTGGTTTTAGATGCTGTGCCACTACAGGAAATTTTAGGGCCAGCAATTGACTTGGATGATGTTGTGGACTTAGATGGGAATGGAGAGGATGTAAATGGGGATGGTGAGGAGGTATATGGGCTGGTGAGGAATTAAATGGGCCTGTTAAGGATGTAAATAGGGCTGGTGAGGAAGTAAATGGGCCTGGACCAAGTCAAGGAACCTTGCAGGTTTGTCAGTTTGTCTGATCTTGTGAGTGATTTGCACATGGGTGAAGAAACAACATTTAAGCAGCTCAGTGAGAAAGTAGCTGAGAAGAGAAAGAGAAGAAGGGTGAAACATTGTGTTAGAAGACCTTGGCCTCTTGGTTTTAAAGATGACCTGGCAAGGGAATTTTAAGAGATAAGACAAAAGAGAGAGATGAAGCTGATAGGAGAGAAAGAGAAGAGTTGGATGAATTAGCTAGAGTAGAGACTGAGTTGAGAGAAAGCCAAGCTAAAAATAGACTTAACAGAGAAGAAATTGAGACAAGTGCAAGAGAAGTAGAAGAGAAGAAGAAACAAGAAGAGAGAGAGAAGCAGTTAGAGAAGATGCTGAAAAGAGAGAGAGAGAGAGAAGCTGCCGAAAAGAGGGCATCTGAGACATTAAAGTGAGGCAGCAGTTAGCTGATGAGTTAGAGGAGAGGTTGAAGGAGAAAAAAAGGGGAAGTAGCATGTTGTTGGAAAAAAAATCTAAGAAGAGTGGATATGGAAGGAACCCTGAAGCTGCAAGGTACAACACAAGGAATAAAGGAAAAAAAACACTTTCAACATGGAGAGGAAGCAGACACTGATGATTCAGAGCTAAGTGATGGTATACCGATTCAGTATGAATTGGAGCATGATGTCTTTGATGATGCAGAGTTGATGAAAATGTCAATGGGACCCAGATGTTGTTCCAGAATTTGAAGAAATGGGATATAAAGGTTATTGTTCAGATGAGGTTTGTAATTCAGATGGGTTGGAGAGCTTAGTTGGCAGTGAGACTGAAGAAGATGAGGAAGGAAACCCAATCAAGATGCCTACAAGGTTGGGTAAGATGAAGCTCTACCCTTATATAGATCTGTGGAGATTAAAAATCTAAGTTTTAGGCTAGGGCTTTTATTTCCTAATGTTGTGCAACTGAGAGAAGCTGTCAGGGAGTGTGCAATTAGGATTCAAATAGGCATGTGCTTTGAGAAAAATACCAAGAAGAAGATGCAGGTGAAATGGGGCTGCCCTTTTTACATGTATGCAAGCAATGTCAAGAGGTTTGGTCCAGATAACATGGTTGTGAAGAAATTGAATCCCCAGCACATTTGCTCTCCTATGGTAACCAGTCATTTCTTAACTTATAGAAGGGTAGCTGAGGAGGTAAAGGAGTGATTGTTGGTGGATGAAGACTGGTCTAAGAAGGGGATACACAAACATATAGAGGACACCTATAACATGGATATTCCCATGTAGACCGTCACAAGGGGTAAGAGGGTAGCAAGGAGATGATTGAAGGTCATTACATAGAGCAATACAAGAAGTTGGCTGCATACAGAAAAGAGCTTTTGAGAAGCAATCCTGGATCCACTGTGGAGATTATGACAGAGATGGATGGACCAGTGAGATGATTCAAAAGGATGTACATATGCTTCCAAGCTTGCAAAAAGGGGTGGATGAAGGGATGCAGGTCTCTTATAGGACTGGATGGATGTCATATCAAAGGGCACCATCCTGGACAACTTTTGACAGCAATTGGCATAGATGCAAACAATGGGATCTTTTCGATTGCATATGCTGTGGTGAAAGAGAGAGCGAGAAAAACCTGGACATGGTTCCTTGAATATTTGCAGCAAGATGTAAAGATTGAGAGAGATAGCAGCTATGTGTTTATGACTGACAAAACAAAAGGGATTGGATAATGCACTCAAAGGTAACTATTTTGTTCTCAAAAATTTTGTCTAACCAACATTCCATTGTTATTGCATAGTTTTATACCCAATTCAGAGTATCGACATTGTGTGAGGCATCTCCACAACAATTTCAAGCAAAAGCACCAGGAGAGATCCTAAAACAGTTGATGTGGAATGCAGCTAGGAGCACCACCGTCCCTTGGTTCAACAAGCACATGGATGAAATGAAGATGGTAAAAGAGAAAGCAATTGATTGGTTTCATGATAAGAATCCAAGCCATTGGAGTAGAGCATTCTTTAAGGAGGAAACCAAGTGTGACATACTTCTCAATAATTTGTGTGAGTCTTTTAACTCCTCCATTTTACCTGCTAGGGATAAGCCTATTTGGCTATGTTAGAGAGGATTAGGATGGATATGATGGTTAGGAATGCAAATAAAAGGGTAGCTTGTGAGAAGTGGAAGGTGTGGTTGGTCCAAGGATTAAGATGTTGGATAAGGTTGGACAAAGAGCAACACATATAGAGCACATAGAGGTGGTGAGTTTGTATTCCAAGTCACTGGTTTTGGTGAGAATGGCAGCCAACATGTAGTGGATTTGAGTCTCCATACATGCACTTGTAAGAGGTGTGGCAGCTCAGTGGCATACCTTGTGTACATGTCATTTGCTGCATAAGATTCAAGAAACAAGAGATTGTCTTGTATTGTCATGATTACCTCATGTGTACCACCTATATGCAAGCTATACCCCAGTTATAAATCCCATTGCCGGGGAGGATGATTGGGAAGCAGTCAATCATCCTCCCAGCAATAGGATTAATAAGCTGCCTTGAAGGCCCAGGAAAAAGAGGATCACATCACAAGGAGAAAATGGTAACCCAGCACCACCAGCTCCGGGAAGTTGCCTAAAACTGGTGTTACCATGACTTGCAAACTTTGTGGCCAACAAGGACACAACATGGCTGGATGTCCTATAACAAAAGCCAAGAAAGCAGTTGAAGCAGTAAGCGTCTAGTAAAGTCTCAACTTGGTTATGAAATTAATATGAAATTTATTTGTTTAGGAATCTATATGTATAATTCTTAACTTGTTTTTTCTTTTTTCTTTTTGTTCAAACAAGGAGAAGGAACATCTGCTGGTGGAGCAAGCACTAAGAAAAGAGTGAGAGCAAAGGTATGTATCTGGTGGTGATTATTGATTGTTCATTGTTGATTGTTGATTGTTCTTTTTGTTGTGAAGCCAACTATTGCTGAAATGCTTGTTAACTGTTGAAAATAATGTTGTTGAATTGTGTTGGAAAAGTCTTGTTGAAGTGTGAATCTATAAATGGTTGTTGAATTGTGTTGGAAATGTCTTGTTTGTGTTCCACAGGTCCAAAGGCACAGCCCCACCCAAGGAATCAAGACCTATCAAGGACCAGTCATAAAGTCTAAAAAGGGATGGAAGAAAATGAAGTTGGCAATGGAGGGTAGTTCTGCTGGAAATGGTAGTGGATCAGCTTCAACACAGCCTCCTACTCAAAGCAGCCAAAATCATGTAGCAAGGGGTGATACAAAGTGAATGTGCTTGCTTTTAAATTAGATTGTGTCATAATGTGTATTTCATATGGTTTGGAATCAATTTTTTACAAACAATGTGGTTCCTTGAGTTTTTGGAAACCAATTAAGCTTGAATTATGATGCATAGTATGTTTCCACTACTAGAAGAAAGGTTTAGCCGACGAAAATAAAAAAACCAGGCCGATGAACCATTTTTTCGTCGGCTAAAGTCCACGTTAGCCGATGAAATTTCCTTTGTCGGCTAATCTAAATTTTCGTCGGCTATGGTCAATTTAGCCGACGAAATTAAAATTTCGTCGGGGACAGTATTGTTTTCGTCGGCTATAATCTGTGGACTTTAGCCGACAACTTTAAAAATTCTTTAGCCGACGAAATTAAAATGTCATCGGCTAAAGTGATTTATATTTGCAAATCAGGACAGCAGCTCATCTGGGAAAAAAAACGAGAGAAAAAGTTTAGGTGTTGTCGAAATCTGTCCATAATTAGTTTGTGGAGCTATATATAGGTACGTATATGTGTATATATGTTGATTTTGAGTTTTATTTGAGTTGATTGATTTTGTGTGATTGAGTTGATCGATTTTGAGTACGTTAGATGATATATATATATATATAGATATAATATATGTTAATTAATTTATAATATTGTGTTGATGGTATGAAGTTGTTGATGATGATTTTGTGATGCTGTAGATATATATATAATATGTTATGTAATATTAAGTGTATATATATGTGTGTGTTAATTAATTTGTTATTAATTAGTGTGTAGTACGTCGAATATATAATAAATGATTGAGATTTTATATATGACATGAAATTTAATTAATAATTAGCTAGCGTTATACATATATATTTTTTATATTTTCAGGATATGGATAAGAGTTGGATTTCGCTTCCAAATGGGACACAAGATATGGTAAATGAGTTATGAGTTTTCTGGAATATGCGCTGGCTAATGCTAAGGAATACAATTTTCTATTGTCCGTGCACGAAATGTCAATGTCGCAGCGATATGCATCGATTTGCGATTGACAAAGTATGACAAACACCTGAAGAGTAATGGGTTTTGGGAGGAAGTACACATGTTGGTTATATCACGGTGAAACATCATCAGGAGGTCCGCATGATCATGACCAATTTTAAGACGGGCAGTACATCCAACGATCCAACAACGACCTTTATCAACGACATGTTTCCTTATGAGAGCGGTGTATGCGCTCAAGGACAGTATATGCCTGACCCGGTGCAGCCCTTCCCTAGAGCTGTCAACACTGTTAGTATTGACAAGTACAACAAACTGCTTGCTTTCTAATAGACCCTGTGTACCCCGGTTGTCAGAAGACCATTCTTGAAAGTGTGATGGACGTAATGAAGATTAAGGTTTGAGACAAAATCGACGTGAAGGCGTTGATGATTATCCACAGTACACTCTTCGATACTGCCCCACGGTCATCGTCTTTCTACCACACATCATAAGGTCGATGTATTCTAAAAGATCTTGGGTTTTCCTACATCAAGATCCATGCATGCAGATATGACTGCATTCTCTTCTAGGGTAAAGATCCATAAGGGAATGACTTGGTGGCCTGACGCATGCCAGGTATGTCACATTGAATGTATAAGCTGACTCCTACAGGAAATAGGAAACCTGTGAAGGTACTTCGGTATTTCCCGTTGAGGGATAGGCGGTGGAGCGGTTGTATATGTGTTCACACACGGCCAAAGTTATGAGATGGCACGCTGATAGGGAATGCATGACGAAGATACCCTTATACACCCTGCTGACGGGGAGGCTTGGAAGCATATAGACAGGGAGTTTCCTCTTATTTTGCGTTAGAGGTCCGAAATGTGAGGCTCGGGCTCTCATCCGACGGTTCAACCCTTTTGGCAACATGAGTCTTCAATACAGTGTATGGCCGATGATTTTGGTACCGTACAACCTTCCTCCATGGATGTGCATGAAGAATGAATACAATATGTTGAGTTTGTTGATTTCGGGGCCCGGTTATCCAAGGAAGTGTCTCGATGTGTATTTGAGACCTTTGATTGAAGAGCTTAAGTTTTGTGGGACGTTGGTCATCCCACTTATGACAAGTATATGCACGAGATGTTCCAGATGCATGTCATGGTTGTTGGTACCATCAGCGATTTTCCTGCCCGTGGGATGTTGTCAGGTAACGTTGTTAGGGATACAAGGCTTGTCCAGAGTGCCTTAGCGATGAGGGGAGCAGCAGTTATTACAACAAGATTTACAAATGGGTCACCATACTTCTCCTTCCATATAATCATGAATGGCGGTTCGATGCACAGACATTTGATGGGACCGTAGAAAACGGTGTGCCTCCCAGAAGATGGACGGGGGAAGAAATTTTAGTAGTGCTTAATGAGTACGATTTTCTGGCAGCTCATCAATCATCCCAATATTGTGGCGGCAATACCTGGAAGACCTGACAGGTACAAATTTGGACACATAAAAGCATATTCTGGGAACTCCCATCCTGGAGTAAGTTGTTGATCAGGCACTACCTAGATGTGATGCACATAGAAAAGAATGGTTGCGACAGTGTGGTGGGCACAATGCAAACTTGGAGGGGAAGACAAAAGACGGTCCTAAGGCACGCATTGATCTAAAAAAATGCTTATAAGAAGACATATGTGGTTGAAAGAAGGGAAGAAAAAAAATGCCTCAAACTCCTTACACCGTGAAGCTTGACCAAAAGAACGTAATTTTTAGGTGGATGAGTTTGTGTGAAGTATCCTTCAGGCTATGCAGGAAATATAGCCCGGTGTGTGAACTTCCGGGACAATAAGATGTACGGGTTGAAGAGTCATGACTGTCATATCCTGCTACAACATCTCTTCCATGTTTTCATTCGACCGTTCCTTCCCCGTCAGGTGGTAGAGCCTTCGTCGGCTATAGTTTCGTCGGGAAAGGGTCGTCGGTGATTACTTTAGCCGACGATACTAGAAGACGTCGTCGGCTATTATCCAAAATTTAACCGACGAAAAAAACAAGTCGTCGGCTTTTTTCCCAGAATTTAGCCGACGAAAAACAAGTCGTCGGCTTTTTTCCCAGAAATTAGCCGACGAAAAACAAGTCGTCGGCTTTGTTCCCAGAAATTAGCCGAAGAAAAACAAGTCGTCGGCTAAACCTTATAACAAAAAAATAAAAATACTATAGCCAATGAATTATGGCGTATTTCGTCGGCTATAAGTCCATTCCAGTAAAAAAAAACCCGAAATTTCTAATTACCATTCCAAGCAAGCTGCAAAATACACCAAAACAATTCCAACCATCAACAAGCACATAAAATTATATAATTCATCAACTACACAAAATCTAGATCGTCTAAATTAATATCTGCTTTTGGGGGCTGTTGCGGAGGTTGCAGTGGCTGGGGTAGCGGTATAGCCGGAGGCATGGGCGGAGCCGGAAGTCCCTGAAGATGGGAAGCTGTAAAGTCCTGCATGTACTGGAACATCTGCCGCTGCTGAGTTTGCTGGATGGCATATATCTCGGCAGAATAGGCTGCCTGCGTGGAATTATAGGCTGCTTGCGTAGTCTCTGAACTTCCGACTCTAGCTGAGTCGTCCTGGTGGTCGTGGTCCTGCTGCTGGTCGAGCCTGTCTTTCGTTGAAATCCTATAGTGGTCTTCATGACCCCCTCGCCCTTCTTTCCTAGACCCCGCAGTAGAAGTTGTTTGCTCGCGGTGGGAAGGCTGTGCCCATGATCCTCGCACCAACCGTCGGATCCGAAGTGTCAATTTGGGACATGGCTTCGGACATCTCTTCCTCCTGCGTGTTTGGCCATGTCTCCCTCACTATAGCACTCATCATCTCGTCACTAGCCTCCCTCACCTTCGCCTAATTGGATAGGAAAAAAATAATTAATTAACATTTTGACATATATATAAGTAAAATTAAAAATTTAAAAACGTAAGATGACTTACAATATCCTCCTGGGCGTCAGGATATGCCTTCTCGTATGTATAGACGTACCGGTTGACTTCTAGATGTTCCCTGGCCGCCTCGTCCATGAAGACAGTGAACGGTCTAGAACCGGCATGATGGTTCCTTGTGTTGCGTTGCCGGTTCTGAGCGTTCGCCCGGGAAACGGCCTTCAAAGAAAAAAATACACTATTAGTAAAATATTTAAAAACGCACGTACTTAATGAAAAATTAACTAATTAATTTTTTTAAATACCTGTTTACGAGGGTTGTTGAATTCTGATGTCAGAAGCCAACGCCACTCGTACTCCCTGTACTGGAACTCAGCAGGGGTACCAGAACGTGCGTTCCCGTGCGTAATCCAGTGGGTCCGCAACTCGTTCTTCCACTCCTTGTACCTACAGATACAACAAAAATATTACAAATATTATTAATATCACATACAATTTTGTTTTTTCATTAACTTCTCAACGTACCTTCCCCCATGCACAACGTCCGCCTAGCTGTTCTTCTGGTGCTCGGGAACGACAAACCACACCTACATTTAACCATTTATTAGTTTAGTTTTTCAAGAAATCAACAATGTAATACATAATATTATTGAGACATTTTATAAACTCACCGACATCGCGTTGTGGACCATGTCCTTAACCTCCTGCGGGACCTCACCCCAGTCTGACCACAACATAGGGACTCTATCCCTAATGAGCGCTCCCACGCGGCCGGAGTACGTCCTCGACTTCCCGCCCGATAATATGTGGCCATCCCCGTCAATACCGATGATGATCCTCCCTGAGGTACTGACGGTCTTCTCGAGAGCCTTCCTGTGACGGGGCCTCTCTTCTTCTTTGCCGGCTTCGCTCTGACGGTGCCTATCACATGATAAACCAAATTGATTATTAAAATCGGAGACCCTTTATTATTAATTATAAGAAAACAAATCATTTATCTTTTATTACCTGAGGGCGATGCGGCAGACGCGATGGATTCCGTCTCTGTCGCCGATGATGATACCCTCGCGGAAATAGAGGCGTATCAAAAGGCACGAACCGGTACGCCGCTGATGGAGCCACTGGCGGGGCAGTGGATAAATCGGCGTCCCTGAGTCATCGACTGCAGGTAAGGCCGGTATCATCCGCGGAAGGAACATATGAGGCGGCGGCATCTGTACCCCAGATGACCCATCATCCGAAGCAGTAGGACTCGGAGTGGGCGCCCGGTGTATCTCAGGCATAAGGGGTGCAGACACCTCCGTCTGGGTCTGAGCCCAGAGCTGCCTCGAGGAATGAGGACGCTCGGCTACCTTGATGAAGGGGGCACCTCCGACTGCCTCTGCGCCGTCTCTAGAAGGGCCGCACGTCTGGCTGTCATGGGGCCCCGAAATGACATTTGAGGGTTGCTAGAGGTTCTCTCAGACGATTCGGACCTTTGGCCCTTCGAACCTTTCGTCGATCTAAAATTACCGCTCATCCTGTTTAAAATATTAATTTAAATCTTATGTTTAAAAATTCGATGAAGAATATATATATTAATATATAAGTGAAAAAATAATAATTATGAATTAAAAGGTTTAAATTGAACTTTGATTCTGCAAAATGTAAGGTAGAGTTGAACACTAAAACACAAAAACACCCCCAAATATGAAGTGAGCCCATGATGAATGCAGTACCTAGTTATGGAATATAACAAGTGCACAGTGCAAGCTTCAAGTTCATTATCAACAAAGCATTTGTAGCCCAAAATAGAGATAATTAATCTCCTAAACATAAATTAATCATAAAAGTGTAACGTCTTTAGCCATCAAAATTAGACCGAAGATTACAGATTTGATTGGGTTACCCATATGAATTCATGATCATAACAATAAAATGGGAGATTATATGGTAACAAAAAGCATATCGGCAAAAATCAATTCAAAATCAAAAGTAAAAAAGAAGAAAAACGCTAACCTTGGAGAAGAAGAGGAGCTGGAGAATTTGGAGAGGGAGAGGGAGAGGAGAGGGCGACCGAGAGACCGGGAGAGGAAGAGGAGGCGGAGGAGGCAGCCGGGAGACCGGGAGAGGGAGAGGGCGACCGGGAGACCGGAGAGGGAGAGGAGGCGGAGGAGGCAGACCGGGAGACCAGGAGAGGGTGGCGGAGGAGGCTAGGGTTTTTGAAACGCGTTGTGGAGGCTGTCGAGCGCTGAGTCTTCGTCTGTATATCGTGTAACTTTAGCCGACGAAATTTTTACTTCGTCGGCTAAATCTTTAAATTCGTGGGCTAAAATTCAGACTTCGTCGGCTAAATTTTGAAATTCGTCAGCTAAACTTTGAAATTCGACGGCTAAACCTTTAAATTCGTCGGCTAAAATCTGAAATTCATCGGCTTACCTTTGAAATTCGTCGGCTAACCTTTGAAATTCGTCGGCTAAAGTACTTTTATACATTCGGCACCTTGTGATTGTGATGATCAAACTTGAGACACGAAAATCCGACCGTCAGATTTGACCATCATGATAAAATACATATATGGAAAAAATTCAACTTGATCCGACAAGGTTAAGGGCTCGATCCGAACGGTCAATCCGTTAAGTCAAACCCCTAAACGCACGGAAAAGGTCATTGGACCGTCTAAATTACGTATTTTGGCCAGACCTTCAACTAAAATAGTTTCAAACCGATGAGACCCAACAAGTCATATAAAAATTTTACGGAAAATAACCACCGAAGATAGGGCTACCCATAGGGATAAAGAATGGAAAATTGCATTGACCGTAACTATCGGCACCGAGACTTATACCGGAATACCATGATTTTTCAACCGTAGACATATTTCACCATTCTGGTCATATCTTATTTCACAACTTTTTTACGTTTGAAGGTTCTACGTATAGTTTTTTTTGAAACGAAACATTTACTTAAACACTAGGTAAACAAGTTAGACAACATTAGTAGGCACCTTGTGATTGTGATGATCAAACTTGAGAAACGAAAATCTCACCGTCAGATCTGACCATCATGATAAAATACATGCATAGGAAAAAATTTAACTTAATCCGAAAAGTTAAGGGCTCGATCCGGACGGTCAATCTGTTAAGTCAAACCCTTAAACGGATGGAAAAGGTCATTTGACCGTCTAAATTACCTATTTTGGCTGGACCTTCAACTGAAAATAGTTTCAAATCGATGAGACGCAACAAGTCGTATAAAAATTTTAGGGTTTAGGGTTTAGGGTTTAGCCGACAACATATTAGGGTATTCGTCGGATAAGGTTTAGGGTTTAGCCGACAAGATATTAAGGGTATTCGTCAGCTAACCGAATCTTAGCTGACGAATTATGACTTATTTTGTCGGCTAAGATGATTTAAGCCGACGAATTATGATATATTTCGTCGGCTAAAGTATAAAAAATACATTAAAAAAACAGAAGGTTTAAACCATACTAACTTCCTGTTCATATATCACCAAAATTCATATAAAATAACAGAAATATGAATTCAACATATGTAAACTATAAAGGTTATACATTCTTTTTTATTACAAATTAATGTAATCGGAATTAAAACTAAGGTTCATAATCAGAATTATCCGATGAGTCTTTTTCGGTGTCAGAATTAATTTCTGGTAATCTATGTCTTTCCTCATCGCCAGAGTCTTCGTCTGTTTCTTGATTTGGATCAACATCAATAAGCCTTGGCTCTTCATCACGAATTCGCACCGAACGACCCGCTTTAAAATTACTAAGGCGAACGATAGAGGAGTTAGGAATACCTATTACGCTGGGCTCTTGATACGCAACATCTTCTTCCTCGTCTTTGGCCTCTCCAAGTGTAGCCGCCCGGTAAATGTTTCGAGGGTGCACAAGGTTGACTATTTTCCACGCGTAACTCTTAGCAAGGTCATCAAGATAAAACACTTGTTTTACCGATGTGGCAAAAACGAACGGGTCATCTTCGTAAGAACTTGTAGCAGTGTTCACCGATAATATTCCGTACTGATCGGTCTTCATGCTCTGCGGACTAGTATCAAACCATCTACACTTGAAGAGGTGCACTGTCATGCCTTGCCTATAAACGAGTTCCACCACTGAATGGAGAACACCGTAATAGTCAACTCCATTCCGCCCACCATGCGCCATGACCCCAGAATTATGTGTTCTCCGTCTGCTGTCTCTCTGTTCACATATAAATTGCACGCCATTCATCTTGCATATCGGATAAACTCTTGACATTATCAGCTTCATCGCTAGAAGTCTTAGTTCGTGCGACCAATTTGGGTGACCATCAAATTGAATATGGTTCATCTGCAACCAACTATTCAACTGTAAATATGGATAATTATGCAATAAACATAAACACATACAGAAATTTTGAATTACGTACCCAGCCGCCAAAATAATTTGCGAACTCCCTGTTGTGGTACTCGAGATCACCTTGAATGTCTGGACAATATAGATGGATGTCTTTCCAGTATTCAACTTCTGGACAGTTAATCAATACCCACCAGTGGGCAATGACTAGCTCATGTGGTTGCAACTTGTAGGAGTCTGGAAAAATTCCATAAACTTCAACATCACTGAAGAGTATGGAAAGATTCAACTTCGGTACATCTACCGGTATGGTTTGCGGAGTTTCCTTCAACGCTCCTAAATACAACTTCATGTAGGTGACGCACTCGTGCGCAATATATGCTTCAGCTATACATCCTTCATGCGCGGATTTATTAGCCACATAATCTTTGTAGTCTCCAAGTTGCCTATAAATCAAGTTGCAAAGTGTTATGATTATTGAACATGTATATATATTGAGGAATTCAGGTGTAAAAAACGTACATTTCCATAAGATACATCTTAGTGTAGTGTACTGGACCAGTAAGCAACAATTGCTCGGGAAGATGGATCATCAGGTGAGGAATGATGTCAAAAAAATTTGGAGGAAATATCCTCTCAAATTTACACATGATATAAATGATGTCCTCTTGCATTTCCCGAAGGTTAGATTTTTTCACTTCCCGTATGCATAACTTCTGGAAGAATCTTGCCAACGCTACTAACGGCTCCACCACCTGACGAGGAAGGAACGGTCGAATGAAAACAGGAAAGAGACATTGTAGCAGGATATGATAGTTATGACTCTTCAACCCGTACATCTTATTGTCCCGGAAGTTCACACACCGGGCTATATTTCCTGCATAGCCTGAAGGATACTTCATACAACTTATCCACCTGAAAATTACGTTCTTCTGGTCAGGCTTCATGGTGTAAGGAGCTTGAGGCATTTTTTTCTTCCCTTCTTTCAACCACAGATGTCTTCTTAATTGCATTTTTTTTAGATCAATGCGTGCCTTAGGACCGTCTTTCGTCTTCCCCTCCAAGTTCAGCACTGTGCCCACCACACTGTCACAAACATTCTTTTCTATGTGCATCACATCTAGGTAGTGCGTGATCAACAACTTACTCCAGTATGGGAGTTCCCAGAATTAGTACATGTCGGGTCTTTCAGGTATTGCCGCCACAATATTGGGATGATTGTTCAGCTGTCCAAAATCGTACTTATTAAGCACTGCTAAAATTTCTTCCCCCGTCCATCTTCTAGGAGGCACACCGTGTTCTACGGTCACATCAAATGCCTTGCCATCGAACCGTCATTCGTGATTATATGGAAGAAAAGTACGGTGACTCAATTTACATATCTTATTGCAATGACTGCTGCTCCCCTCATCGCTAAAGATCTTGAATAAATCGGTTTTCACCCAAATCAAGTGGCTCCTGACCACGGAAAGCGTTTGTAAGGTATTTGCTAAGTATCTAGCTGATTAGGGAAGGGATATGAAAAATTATGCCTATTTGCGTGTAAATTATAGATGAATCGTGATAAACTCTTGTTAAACTAAGAGAAGCCACTGATCCAAAATTAAGAATGAAAGGATCTTGGGAATCTTGATCTAGAAAGTGAGGACCATTATTGATGATGCTTATTCATCTGTCAGCTTAAGGCAATCTAAAGGACGATGAAGTTATACCTATATGTATCCCTTGATCGGTCGAAGTGTTGAGAATACTTGTTTTATCCATGTGACGAAGAAGTCTTAGGAGAAATCCTACATCTAAGTACGGTAGTACATTCATGTACTTGTTACAATATGCTCAACTCAACATCTCATTCACTATAAACTTGTAAGGCCAAGTTCTCCTTAGTCTTTCAACTATCTTCCTAGCTGTCGAGCATTTTCTCTCCATCTTAGATGAGTGTGAAGGAATATCAAGGTAGTGCCCGGATGCGCCCACGCAACGCAAATATAATGGCAGTGATTTCTTCTATGAAAGGTTCAGGCTTATTCACTACTGGAAAAAAGAACTTAGGAGACGGAATTATTTCGTCTCCTAAGTGACAGATTTCGTCTCCTAAGTACTTAGGAGACAGAATGTCCGTCGACTAAAATCCGTCGCCTAAGTGTTGTGAGGTAGGAACTTAGGCGACGGAACCTGAAATTCCGTCGCGTAAGTGGTTCTTAGGAGACAGAATACTTTCGTCTCTTAAGAACTTAGGCGACGGATTTTATTTTATAATAAAAAAAAATTATCCACTTAGGAGACGGAATAGTTGAATTCCGTCGCTAAAGGCTGAAAAAGAAATAAAAAAAAAAAACGTCACCGCAGTAAAGTTTACTGCTCCCCAGTAAACTTCTACTGCCCCCCAATAAACTTGCAAAAAATAATTCTCTTTCAATTTCAGGGGCACAACACACAACATATACCAAATCTTACCCTAATAAACAACTTTATTGGCCTCTAGTGAAGCCAGTAGAAGTTTACTGCCCCCCAGTAAAATTCTACTGGGGGTCAGTAATGTTCTACTGGGGGTTAGTAAACTTCAATACAGTATCTCAATTTCAATTTCATGTCAATTATACACAATATATATCAATTATTACCCTAATAAACAAATTCATTGACCCCTAGTAAACTTAGTGGAAGTTTACTGCCCCCTAGTAAAGTTCTACTAGGGGTCAGTAATGTTCTATGGGGGTCAGTAAACATCAATACAGTATCTCCATTTCAATTTCATGTCAATTATACACAACATATATCAATTATTACCCTAAAAAACAAATCATTGACCCCTAGTAAACCTAGTGGAACTTTACTACCCTCCAGTAAAGTTCTACTGGGGGTCAGTATTGTTCTACTGGGGGTCAGTAAACTTCAATACAGTATCTCCCTTTCAATTTCATGCCAACAATTTGCTCCAAATACACCACCACCACCAAATCAAAAACAAACTATTAAAAATAATTACTGAAAACAATTAAATACGCATTTTGGAAGCCTAAACGGACTCGGATGGCCTAAAAAACCCATATGTTGTGGCAAAGCGACGAGTTTGGTTCGTTGGGCCGTTCCGCTTCCAGAAAGGTATCATAATGATCAATCAGACACCGAACGCCAAATCTGGACCGGGTTTAGACTTGTTTCGATCGATCTGCTCTTCAATCTCTATCGTCATCTGTTCTACATCACCGGTGGTGGGTCGGCGAGAAGGCGGAGGTGGAGGGTGCGGAGGTGGCGGGTGATGTTGAAGAGGGTCTTGACGACGTTGAAAGTGGTGGTGTTTGTGGGGACGAAGTCGATGAGTGCGTGGCAGTTGGAGGTGGCGTTGGTGGGGGTGGTGCAGTTGAAGGTGGCAGCGGAGGAAAGAGTGGTGAGAATGGATAGAGAGGCCGGCATGAGAGAGAGAGAGAGAGAGAGCTCTGGGAAAAGATGTGTTTCCCAGAGTGAGAATCGCTTAAGTTCTATTAATAAGGTTGGTGAGTGTGTGATTTAAAAGAATTGATATGTTTTGAAAAATTTTGGTTTGAATTTTCATGAAATTTTACGCGGGAAGATGGGCGCTCAAATTTTTAGAACTTAAGCGACGGAATGTTCTATTTCCGTCGTCTAAGTGATTCATAATTTTTTGTTTTTTTTTATTTTAGAAAATATTTCGTCGCCTAAGTAAATATTTCCGTCTCCTAAGTTCTACTTAGGAGACGGAATTACATTCCGTAGCCTAAGTAATTCATATAAATTTTTTAATTTTTATTTTTTCAAAATGTCATCGTCTAAGTAAAAATATTCCATCTCCTAAGTAGTTCTTAAGCGACGGAATTAAATTCCGTCTCCTAAGTCGTTTTTAGGAGACGAAATCAAAATATTTCGTCTCCTAAGGACAACTTAGGAGACGGAAACTGTTTCGTCTCCTAAGTAGAAATTTCCGTCGCTTAAGTACCACTTAGGAGACAGAATTTTTTAATTTCGTCGCCTAAGTGACATTTTCCAGTAGTGAATTCATCCCTACAGAAAAACACATTAACAACGAAATTAGAATCTGCCCAGTTTTGTAGGTCAACTTCCATGGGACCTACAGGATAGCCCACTCGTTAGAAAACGATGAAATTAATACCATTGGAAAGGTCTATGTGTCTACTTTCCAGGGACACCAACCATTTAATCACACCTATCAAATTGAGTGAGTTATGGCTATTTTCGTAAAGTAAGACGGATCTGTCTGAGAATCTGCTTTGGCAGAACAATCAACTTTGATAGAGCTTTATGATCAGCCCAAGATGAACTAAGTTATGGACCTTATATAGTTGGAAATCTACGTGTGTCTAGTTTCCAGAACTTTATACGGTTCATTCATACCTATTGTATCGAAAAAGTTATGACTGTTTATGTACACGAAGGTCATACCACGCGTGAATCTGATTTTCAATGCGAACTTATGTTTTGAGTTGTTAGGCAACCTTCTTCTTGAAGATCAAAGTAATGCTAAGCATAGCAAGTCTGATCTAAGGATGTTGTGGCTGGATTTAATGACTAAATCGTTGCCCAACTCTACTTTTGAAGTGTATGAAGTGTATTGGCTTGCGCCGTTTATCTGTACTCCGAGATTGAGTTACCAATCAGGGGGAGTCGTTATGTAGACATCAGGGGGAGTCTACATGCATCACATGTTATCTTCAATTGTAGTTAGTGCGTTGTGCTCTTTTTCCCTTCGTCCAAGTCTTTTGTTTTACCCACAAGGTTTTTTTTTTACTTGGTAAGGTTTTTACCAATGCAACACCATAAGCACCATATCGTATTAAGGACGCAACACGAGGGGGAGTGTTTAAGAAAATTATATTTCCGTCCTTTTGTTATGTGTCTTGCCCTAATACACGTAGGATTGGTTAATTCGGTTTCTTTATTAGAATAGATTACAGTTGATATAACTTCTAGATCCTTCAGGAGACTCTATGTAATGCCTATAAATAGGCATTTCTATCAATGAATGAGTAGACCGTTATTCTTGTTACCTTTTCTCCTTCAACACTAGCTAATTATGATGAAATCAATGAGATTGATGCGCAACGCTAAATTTCCTGAAGTGCAGGTGGTCGTGAAGGGGTGTTGATGCCCCAAAAATCACATTGTCATCACACATACCACCCAACTCGTATAAGAAATTTATTAGAATCATTCACGATTTTAGATCGCCAAGCAAATATATCCATTAATGCGGGCCCAAGTCGCATCCACGTGTTTTTGGGGCTTGCAGAAGTGGGTGTGGTGTGAAAGGTTACGAAAGACATGGGCCTGAAATCCAAGCCCAAAGACTTAGATCAACAAATGAGATGGTGAACATGCAATGAGAATTTAGGTCAAACAACCATTTCTTTCAAACCCAATCCCAAACTACACTTAGGCCCAACAACATCTTTCTTGTTTCCCTAGTCTATTTAAATCTTCTCCTTGCAATAGAAAATACACAATCTATTCAAGATCTCCTCCCTGCAGCAACAGAATATTCATTATGATATTTTCTTTCCTGTAACAAGCAACTCTGTACGACTCTTTCTCCCCTACAACAAGCAACTCTGTTCAAATCTTTTCTTTCCTGCAACAAATCAAATTTACCTAGAGGAACCACCTTAAGCAATCTTTATTGATTTCACCCCAACACCTCAAAGTTGAGCCTATAAAAAGAGGGGTTTAGGATCAGAACGAGAAAAAAGAGAAAAACATCACCAGGCAGAAACCCAGGAAACACTTAAACATAGCCTTCAAGCTCCTAAGTATCCATGCCATCAAACCCCATGCCTTCAAGCCACCACCTTCAAACAACCATTCACAAACCTTAATTTTTCCCAGAAGTCTGTCTACCCAGAAAAACCCAAATCTCTTCACCGCAATGCACTTTTAGCTCCCACGCCACGCTTACACTACCAAGCTCTTTACTAGTTTCCATATGCTTTGAATCATGAACAAACTCTCCTCATTAATCACAATTTGAGTTGAGTTTGGCCTAGTCACTACTTGATTTGGAAAAGGACCCCCACAAGGGGTTCCACATCATTATACGTGATGAGAAGGCCTTAACACACATCAGTATTATATTGGGGACTTATATTTGGCCTCAACTGGGAGTCCTGCTGAGGAAAGAGCCGATTTATTGGCTAGAATTGGTTTATCATGTTAGTCGGCGGATTAGAGCACATGGGACTTTTGATTTCTTGCCATCATTCTTGGTCGATTGTCGGTCGATGCCATAGTTTTTGCAGCGCCTACAGTTTCTTTCAACATGATGGAGCTTCTTGTGACAAGAAATTAGAGTGAGAGATGGTAGAGGTGCTGGGTTCAGAAGTGTCCGTGGATCGGGACGCCACTGCCACACCCCAGACCCGATGTCGGTGGTTTTCAAGCACCTGACGCCGTACTTGAGGCGTGAGCGGGAAAAGTAAAAAAAACTAAAATAATTTCAAATACTTTTCTAGAAATTGTAAAAATAAAAGAAAATAAAACGTTTACAAATAACAAAACTATTTCAAAAACAAAAAAGGTCTTGAGGTCTAGCTCACTTATAATCTTCCGTACTTCTCGACTCTTGTACACGTAAGCTAACATCACAGGTAATCTTCTTGAAATATGTCCTTGTACGAACTTAAACAAGAATCTATAAGGGTGAGCTTACGCTCAGTAGGGCCAAACCTCTTAACGTTATTCTTAACTACGTAAAACAATCAAGCTGTCAAACAATCAAACAATACTTTAAATATATAACGACAATTTAATGCATGTATGCTAGTGAATGACTTCCTCAATTACTGGCAATTAGTCCATACATCAAAGACAGGTGAGCCTACACGACCCATACCGTGTATTTTACCAACCAGTGGTGACTCAGATATCTCGAATATATGGTCTAACAATCAGTAATATTTCACCACCTGTACCTCTTTTGTTAGTCATCTTGTTATACTCATGGTCTCTAAACCCGAACCTGATAAGATTGTTTTATTGATGTCTGCCATCAAAAGGGCATACTTTCCCTGAATTTGTGCACGTGTGGGCTACCATGGATCTTGGACAACCCATGAGGAAACTCAACTACACAAAATGTATATATTCTATCAATCTCATTCTCCTCTCCAGAATCTCCATCCTCATAATTTCTCACTATTTCTCACAGTGCATAATGTATGCAACGAATATCAATACTTGCATTTTAATATTGAACACATGTTTATAAAGGAAGCGATAACAACAATCATATAAATCACAAAATTACACATACTTCATCGAAAACAATAACAACCAAGAGTTAATCAATCAATGACACACAAAACAATCATTTCAATTATAAGCTAATTATCGATTTAAAGAAAGGTTCCTCAAGAGAGACCCTACCTAGAATCCAAGTGCTACTTCCGACGCTAACTAAAATTAGTACCTCAGCAACATGCTTCTGAAATCTTTATCCTTCTGCTTCTGCTTCTGCAAGCTCGTGTCTCTCATTCCATCCTCGTACACCCTTACTTTGAAGTAGCCGACATCTATGCCGGAATTGTTAAGGACACCCACATTGCCTTATTTCCAAATCATAGGTCACACGTACTTATTCCTTTTTAACTCCACCTTTTGATTCATCTAGCAGTTCCATTATGTCGTCATATCCTAAATGCGCCCCAACTACCAACTCAACACCAAATATACTCTAGACACTCATTTCCTCTTTAATCTCCCTAGGAACACATCTTCATCCATTACTTCCAAAACTTATACTTTGTTTTCTCCAAATTCACAACTTCTGCAATTCATAAGCCAAAATCACCATTCACAAATGGACCACCATCACCCATTTTTATTGCTGCTACAAAGACCAAACACAATATTCCTCACAACACCAAAATTCCAACACTACAAATCTCAACTTTCTGGAAATTTAAGCATACAACACAAACATCATGTCCTGCAATTTCATCCAAAACATAAACCAAACCCAGAACCATCAACCACCAGTAACGCCGCCTCTACCGCCGTCGTGAACAGTGGCCACCCACGGTGGTCACACTGCACAGAACTCCACATACTCCACCAATATTGAATTCAAGCATCTCAACCTACTCCTTTAAAATAAGAATACTATCAAAAGCCTAAAACTACAAAAACAACCGCTACCGCTGCCGTGCACAGTGGCACACACGGCGGTCCTTCACTGCCAAAACCCAACTTCTCTAACACCCAACCAATCTCAATTCCAATTATGTAAACACATAGAGCTCAACTAACTGACCAATTTTCATACCTGAGTCGACATCAAAGCTCGTCGGAATCCGTCGAACTCTCGCTGGAAAATCCCAGAACTTCTCCTCTTCGATTCTCCCTCCTCAGAGCTCGTCTTGGACAACCAAGGACATAGAGAGATTCACCAAGTCGAGGCGAAGCTACCAGCACCATCCATGCCCGCCTCCGTGGCCGGAATCTGAAGATCGCCGGCGAACCCAGAAATCGTTCTCTCCTTCTTTTCTCTCTCGCCGGAGCTCCTCTTTGAAAATGAAGAACATCTTGAGGACGGGGACGGCGAGACGGACCTGTTGACACCAGTTGGACTCCGAGAGATGGCCGGACCACAGAGACAACTCCTCCGAGCTCCGCCGCTGCAGAGCAGCTCGAGACCGAAGTCAGTCTGGGCTGTGTTTCGATGCAGTCCAAGCCTAATCCTCTTCGATTAATATACTCTTCGATCAACTTCCAAGACTAAACGGTGACTTAAAATCCAATGATCCAGATCAAGCCACCAAAAGTGCTATTTTTAATTAAATTTTTAGATAATATCAAACTTTCAAAAATTATTAAAAATAGATCTGATGTCTGAAAACATTTCCGTAAAATCCTACGAACACGTAATGAAGTCTAGTTTAATCATATGGGCTTGAAAGACAAATTTTGACGAACAAAAAATTTAAATAATTTTTCGAAAGCGAAATAAAAATAACTCAAAAAATAAAGAATAATAGAAATCGAAATAAAAATAACTCAAAAAATAATTTTCCTTTTAAAAATAGAAAACCGAAATTCCAGTATGTTACAGCCACAGTGGTGTGGTTCGCAACTATGTGTGGTTCGCAACTATGTCGTCTAGGTTGACTGTGGGTACAACAACGCTTAGTGTAGTTGCACTAGTTGTGGTTAGGTCACTGTCAGTGATTGGAAAAGTTGAGGCAGAGGGGCTGGGTGGCGCTGAAATCCTAGTGGCGGCTACAATCGAAACCGTTCTTGGTTTTTTGACAGGAAACCCTAGTTTTTAACTAGTGTTGACAACTGAAGACTAGTCTGGTTAACTGGGCCTAAGGGTGGGCTGACAGAGTCTTTCTTTAGGTATTGGAGGGTGCTCGTGTCAAAACTCACCCCGAATTTCATCTTGAAACCCAAAGTAAATCTTACGGGGTCCACCTTTAAAGAAAATTTACCGAAAATTCGGCATAATCTACCTTGAAAATGGACAACCCTTACTTGAAAAAAAATTTCAGATAGACACTTCTATTAAAAATCATCCAACCTCGACTCTTGGAACCTTCCTGCTCCCCAAGTTCATAACATCTCCTAAAATACCTCCAGCCATATTTAACTAATAACAATCTCAAATGGTCATCAAAGCATCTATAATGAAAGAAAAACAATGAATAAAGAATAAGTGGAAGCAGCCTCTGACTATGCCTCGACTCCATGTACGCTCGACCTCAAATGAATTTAGCCTGCGAACTGGGCATTTAAAAACCAAAGGGCCAAGGGGAAAGTAATTTAAAAACGTTAGAGTGAGTGGACAAAAATAAATTAAATAATTTAATAAAAACGTAATTTAAATATTTAGCTAGCAATAATCAATATAAGCTACCCACGGCTAGCTAACTAATAAATATAAATACCGATCGGTTGCCTCCTAGGCTATAATAGCGTCCCACGTTAAGCGCTCTACTCACCTATGGTGAGGACCGCTAATAATGGTTAGCTAGCAATAATCATATAAGCGACCCTATATTATGGTGACTAAAAACATACGAAATCACTTAAATCTATAAACTTCCCTAAGATCATACAAAAGGTACGGTTCCTAACCGTACTTGAAAATCATCATAAGAAATCATA
The DNA here is from genome assembly GCA_010134655.1 of Fragaria nilgerrensis. Taxonomy (NCBI): domain Eukaryota; kingdom Viridiplantae; phylum Streptophyta; class Magnoliopsida; order Rosales; family Rosaceae; genus Fragaria; species Fragaria nilgerrensis. The sequence continues at coordinate 9,247,556 of CM020978.1, forward strand.
TTAAAACTCAATGACGTGTCTCACACGTCAAAATATTCTCAAATTCATAATTATAAGCGAGATTTAATTATCAAATATAAATTGTAAATAATTTCATAATCCGAAAATATTCTCAATGTCAATTTCAATATTCCACAAGTAAATGAGAAAGATATGAATAGAGAACTACCGAAAATGGGATTTTCGGTAATCTTTTAAAAATCTCAAAGTCATCAAAATAACACCGATAATAATTAAATCCGGAGTCATAAAAAATATTAAAACTCAAATACCAACTTTATAACCCGAGCTCAAATCCATAAATCATGACAACCATTAATCAATGCTTCAAACTCAAATAATTTCCAAGATCATCTTATAAACTGAAATTATAATATAAGCTCGGAAAATAAAATAATAAATTATAAATTCTTGCATGCATATTTATTTAAAACCAAAATGCCCACTCACAAATTTAGGCATAAGCCCGACGATATCCGCATTCAAGCGAGGTTCCCTTCGTATCCTGGCACAATAACTATGCTTAGAACCAAACTTCAATTCTAGAAAATAAATACTTAAATATAAACACTCAAATCTCTTCCGCTTAACCCACTACCTTTACTAGGGTTAAGCTTATCGGATTCATGCTAAACTCCACCTACAACCTCATTTCATTTATTTCAACCTTCTAAAACAGAATTAATTAAGGGAAATCCAACGGTAGGATCTTCCCGAGAAACACACCGATAAACCCAATTTCGAATAATCCCAAACATATTCTAGACTTCACCATAATTCTCTAACTTCACACCATTAGACTCCTCTCATCATAACCAAAATAAATAACACAAAAAACTACCCAAAAGAGGCGGTGCCGCAATCTTCTCCACCGGCAGCGACGGCCGGCCACGCAACTCCAACCACCTCCAATGACTACCATATTTTGACACAAGATTCCTCTCATCATGCACAACAACTTTCCTAACTAGCACAAACACCAATTCTAAGCCTAGATATGGTTATCGAACCAAAACATCAAATTAAGCCCTAGAATTTCAATTATACATTTCTCCTTACCAAGATCGAATTGGGTCGAATCTTTTTAAGGGTTTGCAATGCAAGGGAAGACCTTCAAGATGCAGGTGGTGGTGCCACCTAGGTTGGCCGGAGGAGAGAGAACCGGTCGGGTCGCCGAAACAGTCCCTCACAGACTGTTCTTGACTTGCTGCGCTTCACACACCAAAAATCGTCCTACATGGCTGCTATAGATCGATAGGGGAGGAGAAGAGTTTCCAACGCCACTTGTGGTGTCGCCGGAGGTGACCGAAGGGCGGAGAAATCGCTGGAAAAATGATCCGGATCGGGTATGCGAGTCGAGCAACTGGGAAGAGAAAATGAAGGTTCCAAAAAAAAAAAAAAGAAGTTTCCGGAACGGGAATCCTGCACTTCCTATATATAGTGGCTTCCCCAAATAGTAACTTTAGGTTTTTAGACCGTAACTTCTTCATACGAACTCCTTTTTAAGCGTGCCGCGTATCCACGAACTCTGTTTAACGTCCTCTACAACTTTCATGAAGAAAATTTTCCCAAATTTTAGACGAAGGAAAAAGTCAACTTTTGGAGTCTTAAATAGTAAACGGTTATTTAAAACGGTAAAAGGTCAAAGTAACTAAAAAGTAAATAACCATAATTGACTTAAGAATCGGGATGTAACAGCTCGACTGATGGGTACTGGGTCGATGCAGGCTATTGACCCTAGGCTACTTCAATGTCCAAAGCTACTATTGACCCTGGGCTACTTCAATGTCCAAAGCTGAATTGTTGTGACAAGGATGTGGTAAAGGTATTTTCTTCTCCTTGAAAAAGCAAGAATATTATTCTTAAAGATTTTCTATGATAGAGAAACCGATCATAACCTTCAAACATAAAGATTGACCTTTGGGAAGCAAGAATATGAAGTTTCGAATGAAAAAGCTAGTGAAACTGGTTACTCTGCCTCATTTGACAATCTTGAGGTTGATAGGGGAGAGGCGTTAACAACAAGGGAAAGGAGGTAGCCTATTTTTCTTGTTTCATAATCTAGACATTGATGAATGACTATCTGTATTTAACTCATGATTAAATTTAGTTGTACAACAATTAAGGTCTTCTATTTAAAAAACAATTGAAGTCTTTAGGCGACTAGTATTTCCGTCGCATGAGAATTAGATAGTTGTAGTTGGAAGATTTTTGTTTAGGTTTGATTTGTGCTCACTTGTAATGAGTTTCACTTATCATTACAAAGTTTGTCAGGGTCAAGTTATTTGGCGCAAGCGTCACTTGATATATGAGTTTTCTGATCGAAGATAATCAATGAAACAATTCATCTTTAACACAAAAAGTACAAAAGGAGACGCTTGCGACATCATGTATTACAGTAAATAGAGAGGGATAGAAACAGATACAAAATCACATTTTTCTTCTCTGATGGACAGCAAATAGTACATTTTCATTTCTCTGCTGATTTGTAATAATCCACCGAATTACCATCAAAAGGTGCCCTGACTTGAAGTTTACGTACTACTGCAGCTTAAGATACTTCAGAAGCCTGCAAAGTAATGACGTATATGTTCATTGGCATTAGCGAAACACAGTACTGATTGCATTTACACCAAAGAATTTGATGATCTTTAATTAAAAACTTGCTGCATGTAGAGTAGCAGCAACTTTGATATAGGGGACATAAGGTGTGAGGATTTTAATCAAACAGGTTCTGTGCAATTCCCTAAATAAAGAGACCACTTAATTATATACCCAGAATTGTAATCGCATGCATGATACAGATAGAGGTTACAATTACCTTTCTTCCTCGTCAACTTTTGTGGTGGTGGTTCCAAGGGACCTGTAGTTAGGAATAGGAACCTGGCCGGACTCAATTTGCCGGAGATCCTCAAGGAGGATATCATAGTGCCTCTTCACTTCCTCGGGTGTTTTATTACCGCCCACAGCCTTGGCCACATTCTGCCACCGGTCCGGGGTATCCTTGTCGTAAAGAGCCAGAGCCCTCTCAAACACCTTGTTCTGCTTTGGTGTCCAGCAGCTGTTTGAGTCATGTTTTTTCAGAGAGCTTGAAGCCATGAAATGATCAAATGCTACGAGCTAATATACTGACGAGTTCAAGTAGCTTGCTATGAGATATGGAATAGAAGAGGAAGGATAGGTTTGCAGATTACAAGGGGATTTAAATGAGTAGGAATGCTACATGTACGCTATATATAGGGACGTGGTGCGCTAGAGCCAGTTGGCGAATCTATAAAAGGGAGGAGTGCATGAGGCAAACTATTCTTCTTTTACAGGGGGAACCACAAATGAAGAATCAAATAGATTCAAAGAAAATAAAATGAAAGTTCAGAACTAAACAAGAGTACTTTTAAATTCTATCTTCTCCATTTTTCATACTCAAACTTTTCAACATATCTCTACTCAACATATTTACATATATCATGTGTATTTGAAGTTTACACTACATTAGAGTCATTCGCATGCAAGAGTTATCTTATATATTTGCGATTTTGTTTTACAAAACAACGATCATGATCCTTCATGATCGACAACAACAAAAAGGAAACACCAATAATTATTGAATAACCCATCAGAAAATGGACGTATTCATCAAACCCCTCAAAGCTTAAGTAGTCAGAGAAGAGCTAGCTGTGTACTACCCAAGTCTGAGAAGGCGATGATCGAGTTATTGGGTTTATACATGCATGCAGCCCTAACCTGCATATCACTGTCAGTATGTTTTGGATTTGCAAAATTCCAAAGAGGATCAATTTAATTACTTGGGTAATTGAGTTCAATTGATCCTCGGAAATGTGTCTTCGGATCTTTCTTCTGAATAAGATTCCAAAATCTCTATAGCTGGCCACCTGAACTGAACCCGTACCCTGATATTAAAATTACAGTATGAATTGTTTGCTTCTGCATGTATGTGTATCAGTACTGGAGTCTAACAGGTGCATGCTGCATGTTCATTTGGATTCTTACGATACTGGGGATCGATTTTGTGTGCGTTCATTTGGCAGAGAGTTCTCTACGCGCAGTGCATCATATATTGGTATAGATATAGAAATGGATTAAACACAGATACAACCCAAATAGAACAAGTAATTTCAATGGCTTGGTGCAAAACCTTAATGAGGGAAAAAATACCAAGCAAGATTATTCCTTTAATCTTCAAAAGTTTACAAGTGGTAATTCTCACACAATTACATAACTTATACAATAAACTCTCTTCTTACTTTCACACAAGTAACTCAGTTAAGATAACTCTATCAAGAGAGACTAAACTGATCATCTGAGATCTCACACACTCAGCTATACTAGTTCTCACACAACTAGACTCTTCTGCCACTGATTCTCACACAATCAATATTTGTGCAGCATCAACTGAGACTTAGTCACTCTCAATTTTTCTTCTCAGACTGTATCCCCCAGAAGAACACTAATCTGACAACTACCTTGGTCCTTTGACACAACTGGTTTCTCTATTCCTTCCAGACTCAGCTTTCTCAATAAGCCCTTGTTCACAAATCTCAAATGCAACCTGTATGCAAGTAAGAAGAGAGGAACTTAGTCTATATCAGATACACACAAGCAGTTTGTAAGATGAGCATGAATACAAGATCAACTCAGAGACAATGATATCACAGTGTTTTCTCAACTTGTACAAAAAGCTTGTCTTTTCTAATCACAGCAGAAGCAATTTATAGAGTGTGAAACACTCCCCCTTAACTGATGTCTTTCAATGACAAGATCAAATTTCGTTTATAAAAAAATGCAATCAGACAACCATCACTTTTCACTTTCCAAAACGCATATATCAGTTTCATGCTATAACATAGCCATTAAATAAAACACAAATTAATTTCTTAATCACCTGAGAACAATGATTAAGCATATAGGATCAAATATGTTTATGCAAGTACTGATATGAACATTAATGATTTTGAAACAAGATATCCTGCAAATTATCAATTAATGTTCCTGATATGAAAGTCTTTAGAAATAATACTTTTCCATAACAATTTCTCAATCAAGGAAACGTATCAACTTGAAAACCAAATCCACTTACCATACATGAGATGTTAAAATCTCATTACCTTGATCTTTGTCATGATACCTTTGATTATGCCTTTGATCTAGACTTTATGCTTTTTCCTGATATGAAATCTTCTTTCCTCTTTTCCCTCCTTCATTAGGAGTTCTTGTGTTGAATATGAATAGCCAATATGTCAACAATTGGTCAGTTGTTCATACTTTTCTACTTTTCTTCATTTTTGCAGGAAACTAATTGAGCATGATTGTAGTGTGCTTCTATGGTCATCTACGTATATACTGTACAAGTGATTCACCTAGCATTGCTCTATCTTTGTTGACATAGGGATCATCTCGATCTCACACGTTCTGAAGTTCAAAAGGTATTATGTTGGAATTATCAATGATAATATTTGATGTTAGTACATGTTATTCAGTTGCACTTGTGCCCACATATACATGCAATAAGAATTGTGATAGATATACGATAATACGAGTTTAGGGTTTTGCTATATGAAGTACGTAGCACATACTATCCAGAGTAGCATGAAGAAGTCATGCATAAGAAGTACGTACGTCGACATTCATGCTGCAATGTATGTTCTAATGGGTACGTAAGATCGACCTCAGTGAGTCAATCGATCTCTGGAGACACGAGTATTTTCACAGAACATACAACAATTGGGTCAGCTGATGAAAACCCGAATGGCAAATTTTAGAGAAAAAATAAAAATGAAATGGAGTGGTTTAGGGATAGATAGAGAGATTTCAGAATAGACCCATATTTGATTATAGTTTTTAATTTGTATATCAAAATGTTCCTTTCAGGGTTTTTTATTTTTTATTTTTTATTTTTTTATAAATAATAGGATTAGACGATAATAGCTTCTCGGAGACAAATGTGACAAATGTTCCTTTCAGGATTTACATTGTGATCGATCATCTAATTTAAATATGAATAATCATATGTTTTAAGTTTCTGACTGGCTTACTATATGATAGTTCACAATAAGTGAAATTTGTATCTCCTATATGATCGAGCCAGCTGTAACAGATTGAATAATAAAGTACGTTTGATTTCTCTTGGAGAGACAAATTAAGGATATATACCCTGAGGAGCAGGGCATCACTGCATGTGTTCTATTTGGTCAAGCATCACTGTATTCTAATTGAAACAAAGATTGGCAAAGGTTCTGCAATATATTTGATTTTCCCATATAATTCAATGAGCAGTAGCAATCAAACACAATGGACTAGGTTAGGCGCCAGTTTGTTATCTGAAGTCTGAGATCCTTTCTATAGCTAAAAGTGGTCCTCAGCTGAAACACCAATATCTGAAGTCTGAATACATGAATGTTTAATTATATGCAGATTCAGCTAGCATCAGAGACCAATTCAATCTTGAAAGCTTCCGCTCATGGCGATTGGTTAACACCTCCTTTTTTCTCCTTCTGTGCTAATATATAGTGGTCCTCTCCTAGCAAGCTGGAATATCCTTTTTAAGAGTTTGATATATGGGTTTGCAGTTTGCGTATTACAGTACTATAGATTGAATCAAGTAAAGGGAACAAAGGCGCGCTGTTCAGTAGAAACTTAAAGACATATGAAAGTAGAATCCACCACTCATATACCTGGTCCATGAAATCTCTATCAGAGCATAAAATATGCATAAAAGGAAGAATCTAGCTCTAATCATCAAAAGATAGAAATTGAAGAAAATTATGCAAAGCCATCAAAATATTGTTCTATCTTTAACGTGGATAAGTAGATAGATGCACTAGCTGTCTTGGGTACCAAGCAATTGGAATCAATGTGCTAGCTAGCCCTCACTTCATGAATATGATAGATCGATCAATGATATTTGTTTTTGATCTGCAAGTTGGACATGAATGGATTATACTGCAAAACTAGCACCAAGAAGAAAAAAAAAAAAAGGAAAGCAAATACTTATTGTGGATTCAGCTAGATAATGACTTTGTGGTTTGGAATGCATGATGAATATGCAGTTAAAAAGAAACTATATGACTTTGTGGTCACGAATGATGAATTGAATTTGATTTGAAGCGCTGCGTAGTACTAAAGGCCGGGATCGATCTGATGACAATGTTATCGACGAATTGTACAATTAAGAAAATATATGGCATACAAAATAGCCAAACAATCTAGCGTGCACACTTATTCAGCTAGTACCTCTTGCGCTAGTGCGCGCATTCACCTGAGCCAGTGCAACACATACATGTGAAAAATGAAATCAACTTTTGTGCAATCATTGCACGGATTTAGAAAATGTATGCATTGTTGGGACAGAACTCACAGAAGAGAAAGAAACTCCAGCACAAATCCATTCTTAATTCTCACAGCTAGCTCTTTTCTTTAAAAAGGGAATGTTACAACTGATTCGGAATCATAAGCAATCCGATAACAACCGAACCGTACAGTTCACACGATTTCACGAGGGAAGTTCATTCTGATAACCGAAAAGAAAACCAGACTCAAACAAAGAACTTGAAAGGTCAGAAACTCAGAATAACATTGCATTTTTTTTTTTTTTCACAACAGAAACCGCACCTTAAAAACCGAAGAGTCCAAATAATATGGTCCATAATATAGTCCAATCTCAATCATATCCCTCACCAAAATTTTCCACGGCCTTCTGAAAAGTTAGTGCATTTAGGTACTTGCTTTTGGTCCTTGTTCTTTCTTGGTCGTCGTTTGAATCATTGTTATAGTGGTAATTAACATTTTTCTGGAGTGATATTTGGATCTGCGGGGAAGTAGCACTATGGTTCAGAGGATAGACTTTTTTCTTTTTTGGTCAAATAAATGGCTTTACGAACACAATTTATCATACTATAAAATGGCTTAGCTAGTACAGCAGGTTCTCTCATAATCAAATTGACTTGGCTTGCACCCAACCAAGCACCATCATCATCTCATAGGACTAATTCCCACCCCCCCCCCCCCCCCAACCAATATCTCAGTACCATGGGGTAGGGTGGCATGGGTAGGATGCCCTATAAAGTTTCCAATCAAATTCGAGGCCGGGATACTTTCACTGAACTTTATATATATTGATCAAACCTAGCTATCTCGATCTTTCTATATGGGTCATTGGGTCATAAGTTCTCTAACTCGTAACTCAAATGGTGCATCTATTGTCACCCTATAAATCACTTTGCTCACCCCACACGTTGTTGATTTATTATATGACTAATATACCATAATGTAAAATTACAGAAAGGGACAATAAGTTGTTACAAATTACAAATTCTTTTTTTTTTTAGATAAACACGTACTTCATAAATCTTAACCCAAAATTTATCATATTCGATATTTCTATGAAGTCTGAAGAAGACACTAGCATTCAACTGAAGATGAGGTGAACTGTTGTATTTTTTTTTTGTGCGTCTATTGCCACCCCACAAACCACTTTGTTTACCCTACGTTCTCTTCACACCTCACTTATATATTTTTAATTGTAAGTCTACTTTGTTCACCCATTATAATACCTAAAATACCATTTTTCCATTTTTTCTTTATTCACCCTACATATATTTTTTTCAATTTCAAATTTATTTTGTTCACCTTACATTCAATATCTTCTCACCCCGCCTATATATCTTTTAATTTTAAATTTACTTTATTCACCGATTTGCAATACATACAATATTTGCCTCTTCCAATAGCCATTGAACTCCAAAAACAAAATGAAATTAAAGAAAACCATAAGATTAATATCATGTGAGTAAGTGGAATCGCAAACTGAACAATAAAATCATATTAAAGTATAAATCTCAATTAAAGAACAAGAAAAAACTCTCAAACTTAACAACTCATTGGTATCCGTCGATATCAAGATGCACAATCTCTAAAAAGTGTAAACTCTACTTGGAAAAAGCTCTGACGCCGATGAAAAAAAAATTGAATATATATAAGTGAGAGACTAGACATAGACATTTACATATAAAATCGATATGAGAAATAATGAGTAATGAGATAGACGAAGCATCAACAAAGAAAAAAAAATTATATATATATATATAAACAGTTCACCTCATCTTCAGTTGAATGCTAGTGTCTTCTTCAGACTTTATAGAAAGATCGAATATGATAAATTATGGGTTAAGGTTTATGAAGTACATGTTTATCTAAAAAAAAAATTTGTAAATTTGTGACAACTTATTGTCCCTTGCTATAATTTTACATTTTAGTATATTAGTCATTCAATAAATCAACACGTGCGGGGTGAGCAAAATAGTTTGTGGGATGGCAATAGACGCACCCTTTTTTTTTCTTCTCTTCTTTTTTCTTTGTTGATGTTTCGTCTATCCCTTTACTCATTATTTCTCATATCGATTTTATATGTAAATTTACATGTCTAGTCACTCAATTATATATATTCGATTTGTTTTTTTTTTTGATTAATTTCAGTTTACCCCTTGAGGTTTGGGGTTGAAATCGTTTCACCCCCCATACTTTTAATTTTGAAAATTTACCCCTAAAGTTTCAAATTTTCATAAATCATGCCCAATGGCTGAAATTCTATCTAATTCAGACGTTAATTTTAACTCTATAACTCCCTAAAAGCGCTAAAATAGTCATATAATAACATAAATCGTCTTTTAGAACCCTTTTTTCTAAGATTTCATGCGAACATTTAACCTCCAAATTGGACATAATTTTAGCAATTGGGCTTGATTTATGAATTAGAAACTTTAGAGGTAAATTTTCAAAATTAAAAGTATGGGGGGTGAAACGATATCAACCCCAAACTCAGGGGGTAAACTGAAATTAATCTTTTTTTTTCATTGGCGTTAGAGCTTTTTTCAAGTAAAGTTTATAAACATTATGCATCTTGATATCGACGGATATCAATGAGTTATTAAGATTGAGAGTTTTTTCTTGTTCTTAATTGAGATTTATACTTTAATGTCATTTTTATTGTTCAGTTTGTGATTCCACTGACCCAAATGATATTAATCTTATGGTTTTCTTCAATTTCATTTTGTTTTTGGAGTTCAATGAATATTGGAAGAGGATGATATTGTGTGTATTGCAAATCGGTGAATAAAATAAATTAAAAATTAAAAATCATATAAGCGGGGTGAGAAGAGATCGAATGTAAGGTGAACAAAGTAAATCTGAAAATTGAAAAAAAAAAATATATATATATATATATATGTAGGGTGAAAAAAGAATTTAGGGTGAACAAAACAAAAATGAGAAAAGGGTAATTTAGGTATTGTAAATGGGTGAAAAAGTAAACTTACAATTAAAAATATATAAATGGGGTGTGAAGAGAACGTGGGGTGAACAAAATAGTTTGTGATGTGACAATAGACGCACCCAATTCAAATTCATAATAAAAATAAAAATAAAACCATACCAATTATGTTACAACATGATGACTAGAAGAGGAAGTATAGTTTTTTGCTTATTTTGCAAGTAAGTCCCTATAGGGGAATCAGGCTATGTGTCTGCGTATGCACTCAATGTACCTTGTGTCTGTCTTAACTATTCACCATGATCCAATGGACAAGGAATTCGGGAGGGGGGGCTATGTTTGTACCTAATTTTGGTAAATCGGCCCTTGAAATATTGACCGATTGATAAGGAAAATTTGGTGTTTTATTAGCAATATCTCAATATAATTTTATCATGAAATTCTATTAGATATTAACCTTCGGGGAAGAAATTAAAAAGGAAGGCAATAACGGCGATTTCTCATAATTACCGATATATAAAAGGGAAGGAAATAACGGCGATTTATCATAATTGCGGAATATATAATCGAGGAAGGAAATAACCGAGATGTAATTGCGTTTGAAGGTATTGATGACAATATTTCATAATCAAGAGACAATCGATTCTAACGGTGCCTCAAGAAGAAACTATATATGATGCGATTAAGGAATGAGCAATATGGAGCATAATCTTGATTTCATTCATTGAGACCGAAATTTAAATATTTAATTGTATTATCTTTCCTTTATATATTGTGCACTTATAATTGTATATATTCGACCCCCAACCTCATTGTAAAGGGTCCCCGACAACACAAACAACACTTTAATACAAACACTAAATTCTTGACTAATCCTCTACAATATCAATCTTTTCATTCATGTTCTAGCCTAGTTTTTTTTTTCTTCTTTTTATCGTTTTCTTAGCTTTCTACAATTTATTTTCATGCAATTTTCTCTTCCACATCTTTAAATTACATGCAATTTAATTTCTCGCGTTTACTTTAATTTCCGTTCTTTAAAGTTTCATGCAATTTAGATTTCGTTCTTTTACTACTTCAATTTCCGTTTTTAAGTTTCATGTAATTTAGATTGGGTGCGGCTATTTTCACTCCACTAAATACTTAGTTCACCTCATTCCATATTTTTTACCGTTAATGTTCCAATTCTGCCCTTAAAATTTTCTTTTCTTTCTTTTATGTTTCTCATTTGATAAAATCTAAAAATATATACAAATAGTCAAATATCTCATCAATATATTTAACGGAGACCTCCATTTTTCTCAAACCACATCCTATATATGTTCTCCTCAATCTCTTTCTTGAGTTCATTCTTTACGATTATGAATATATATATATATATATATATATATTTGAAGTCATAAATAAAATTAAAATAAGAACAAATAATCCCACCACACTGTATGACCACCATGTTGAAGATTAAGTGATTCTCAAATCTGATTTGAAAGATGTAGAGAATTGTTTTTTTTTTTCCGATATAAAGATGTAGAAAATTGTTGTTGTTTTAATTTTATAGATTTTAGTTTCATATTATATTTTCACAAAAATTATTGATTGTGGGGTTAGTATTGGAATATTTAGTTTAAAATTGAAATATGGGGTGAACAAAATATTTGGTGGGGTGGCAATAGCCGCACCCTTTAGATTTTGGTTCTTTTACTTTCCGCAGTTTATTTCACACAAACTTATACAAAAAAGGAGCAGCATATTGGTGAAAATGCCGAAAGTTCTTGCAACAAGACAAGAGAATCTAAAGGCCGAGACGGTTTCTTCCTCGGCTTACAATCACTTGGAAGAAGTCAGATCAAGCGCAAGAAATTTAATCAAAAACCTCGCTTGGCCAACAGGCTGCAAGTTGGCACGCCCGCGTATATTAGAAGGACGATTACACTTCAAGTCCCTCGACCATCGTTTTGGCTTAGACGATTTTTGAGCAAACAATGGCGCAGTGATGGGAGGGCTGCATCACCTCCTTGGTTGGGCTATTGATGGTGGGTCTCACAATGTTGGGACGACAACTGTGGTTTCAGGGTGGGGTGCCGATGGCAGTGCACGCTGGTTGATGGCTGCTAGGGTTTCCATCAAGGTGACATTGGTTGGGCTGTACTAGACTTGGGTAGTTATTTTGTTTTTTAATTTTATTTCTTTTTGGGTTCATATCTTTTTTCGCGAAAGGATATTGGGTCTTTTATTATCTTACCTTGAACGAGAGAAATCGCAAAGGAAATAGAGACTCGGTAGTCCCTTAATTAATTAGGACTTATATTTTATTAGCCGGGCTCTATAATTTCTTTGTTTTGGGTTTCATACAAGAAGATAGGTGTACTAAGAGATTGCTAGTATAGTTTGGTCTTTTTAGGGTGGATTTGTAGTAGTTTATACGGAACAATTCTCTCTGTCGCTCTCACCGAGAGATATCTTTTTTGTACTGTTTGCTGAGCTAATAAAGGATGACCTTTTTTGATATAAAAAAATATGACCAATCATGGAGATGTATAATCTATAAAGAAAATTTTAGGAGCAATACTCGAAACTTAGGCCCAGTCAGTGACACTGAACACGTACTTAGATCAATTTGTGTTTCAGTAGTTCAGCATAAGGGATAGCAAACAAACCAACGTATGTTCAAGATCGATGTTGATATTTTCAATTTGGTGTATATATTTATTAAGTTGTGGCTATTAAGTTGGCAGACAAAATATATTTATATATATGTACACATGCACATATATCACAGATAAGGAGTACCAAGCGAGACAAGCAAAGAGTGAGTTGGTGCATATATAATACAAAGGGGAAAATTTTAAGAATAATACATAACAAACGGTCAACTCTCAATTTTGGTGTTTTAAGTTTCAAAATAATCAAATTATTACATGACGTTTAAAAGCCGGTACACTTTTAGCACATGCCGTAAATAACACCGTTAACTCTATGTAATTTCTCATTTTTCAAAAGGTACGTGGTTTTGAGTTTTCTTCATTCTTTTTTTTTTATATTATGTTTTCTTTTTTGTTTTTTCTATTTATATACTTTTTTAATCTTATAAACTTAGACCTATTCTCAAAGACTTTGTTGTTTTCCCCTTACCTGGTTCATTTGCTTACTATTCGTTGTATGTATAAGTTACTGGGTTTGGTTTTAATGAAAGGCTCTTATTCATTAAAAAAAGAAAAGAAAAGAAGACTTTGTTGCTCGTCCCAATCCAAGTAAAACTACGACATAGCTTTCTGGCTCTAAGTTACCTAACTCATCAATACCCACCGATATATATTCAAACCCTTTATTCCATAACTTACCAAATCAAATCATCTTTCAACTTCCTCCTACATTCCTACCCCGATCACAATTTTTGTGTATGTTGGGTTTGAACGGGGACGGAAAAGAGAGACAACAACTTTTTCCTTTCTTATTTCCCTCTCCTTATTAATTATTAATTTAATTATTGATTTTAATAATTTATTACTACTAAATTAAGAAATGACGGATTTGCCCCTTAAAGTTTAATGGAAAACATATTAGATAATAGACAATGTAACGGTATGTATATATTTTCGGTTGAGATTACAAGTCCATGTACCGTTGTGATTGTTTTGAAACTTAAAACACTAAAATTAGGAGCAGACCATTTTTTATGTACTGTTCTTAAAATTTTTCCTAATATAAGTGTTGTTCTGAGTAGTTTTATAGCCATAACAATCTGGGTGCCTACACTTTGCCCAACTCGGTCTCCCTCTCCCCAATCACCTAACCTCCTCGCCTTAGAATGCTCCTAATATATATTCACATTGATGCTTTAAATCCCGTACAAAAATCTTTCATTTCAACCTTATGATGTCATTTAGGCCTTCATGTTCTTGTTCTCAATATCCCTACCCAAAACCACTTATATGTTAATGTCTAGCTTCTCTATATTGTTTTACTAAATTGACATGCATATGTCACCTAACCCTAGCTAATTCCAACAAATGGGTTTCCTTTCTTATCTATGTGCCCTTGATCTGTAGAGCACAAAGCACCAAATAAGTAGGTATGGAATTCTAGCATTTATGCAAACTGTCTCTCTAAAGAACCTTGATTTCTTGGTTCTTACAAGTGGTTCTGCATATAGAGATTAAGCTGGCTAGTAGGTAAACTAGCGGAGATTCTTCAGGCCACCGAGCGAAACCTCATCAACGGTTTTGTTAACGACGCGTGAATGCACGCGCTAACAGAATCTGGTCAAACAAATAAAACACGAGGTTGAGTTACCATCACTTAGCATCTCTAGTTTTCTACCATCACGGCTGGATTAGATATGCAGCCCCCAAGCCGTCGCCGGAGAAATTGACGCCGAACCGCCGAAGCTTCTCGCGTCGAATCACTTCACAGTCGATGACCGGATCGGTGACTGTGGGTGGTGGGGACGAGACGACTCCTTGTAGAAATTGCTCGAAGACCCACTCGGGATCCCTCCGATTCAAGGGAAGAGACAGCGAGGACACCCAGAAGAACGGGGGGTCAAGCGGGTTTAGAGGGTCAGTAATTCGATCGATCTCTCCTTCATCTGATTGGCTTGCTCAGAGAATACAGAGAACAATAGAGGCTGAGGAGCTCTGAAGAGGATTAGTACTAGTCTAGACCAGATCCGCAGATCCTATATGGCTTATTACTCATCCAAAAAAGATTCGTATTTTACTTTTATTTGAAGGTCACTTGTTTACTTGTTGTCATGGTGGAGAGGCGTGCACTCAATTGCGCACATTTTTCAGCTAACAGTTTTATCTTTTTTATATTTTTATTTAATTTTTTTATAATTGATGAAGTGAAAGTAATTTGAGAATAGAGAATCGTGAATGATGTGTATGTTATTCATTGATAGGAGCCCTTTATATAGGGAATTACACAATACCAATATGGTAAGGATATGAATACATAGATCTAGTCTAACTACATATCCTATTGGCATAAAGTTAAGGCACACATAAAGAATATCCTAGAACAATAATTTAATTTTTGTTTATTCACCTCTGAAAACAAGAAAATACATATAAATGGTTTTTTTTTTTTGTGAGACTGAATGCATATAAATGTTAGAGATAGTGTCCATTATCCCTAAATGTTATAATAGAAGAGTTTTGTTAATAAGAATTATGGAAATGTTTATAAAAATAAAAATAAATCTAAACAAAATAGTTCAAGTTCTAAAACAATTTTCATGGAAATTCTTGCACTGCCATAAGGACCAGCTCATTCAGTCCTACAAACTCTCACATATATGTGATGTAGTAGCCTAGATAAAAATTTAGGAAAATTTACCTCTCGACGATAGGGTTCCTCATAACGAAGCATATGCGTAGAAAGAGTTGACCGTCTTGATCGGGATCCAAATATTATCGAAAATATTTTAATTTTCTACTATAGTTGTATTTCACTATACCGATCACATCCTACGGCTGATTTTTCAAACTTTTATCCTAATATATAGTTGGTTTATAAAGATGTACAATTGCATATAGCTCATTAAACAAGTTACACCACATTAGTAGAGACATGTGGTTCCTATGACTGAATTCACAAATTGAAAATTCGACCGTTTGATGTGATAAGTATTAAATATGGATATAAAAAAAATCACTTATTTTCGATAACGTTTGGGTCTCAATCGGGCCGTCAACCATAAATTTACGACACTTATTACACGAAAACGCTCATACATATCCTCTTGTGACTTATTTTGATCAATTCTTCAACCTACAAACTCTCACATATATGTTATGTAGTAGCCCATATAAAAATTTAGGAAAATTTACCTCCCGACGATAGGGTTTCCCATAAGAAACCATAAGCATAGAAAGAGTTGACCACCTTGATTGGGGTCCAAATATTATCGAAAATGATTGAAATTTCCACTATAGCCGTATTTCACTATACCGATCACATCCTACGGCCAATTTTTCAAAATTTTATCATCAAGATACAGTTAGTTTATAAAGATGTACACTTACATATAATCTATTAAACAAGTTATATCACATTAATAGGAATGTTGTGGTTTCAATGACTAAAAATCACAAAATAAAAATTTGACCGTCTGATGTAATTAATACATTTAAAACATGTCCAAGATAAAAATTCACCTATTTTCGATAACGTTTGGGCCTTGATTGATGTGGTCAACCCTAAATCAACATCACTTATTAACGAAAACGCTCTTACCTACCCCTATGTGACTTATTTTGGTTGATTCTTTTACCCACACACTTTCACATAGATGACATGTAGCAGCCCCTATAAAAATCTGGGGAAGTTTACCTCTCGAAGATAGGGCTCCCCATAGAGAAGCATAAACGTAAATAGGGTTGACTACGTCGATCGGGATCCAAATATTATCGAAAATATATGATTTTTCTACTATAACCGTATTTCAGTATACTAATCACATCCAATGGCCAATTTTTCAAAATTTTATTTGCTAAATATAGTTGGTTCAAAATGATGTACCATTTGTATATAACTCACTAACCAAGTTATACCTATTAGTATGCACGTTATGGTTCCATTAACTAAAATTCACATAATGAAAATTCAACCGTCTGATATAATAAGTATACTTAAATATGGCTTAGGAAAAAAAATTAATTTTTTTTTCGTGAACATTTGAGTCTCGATCGACACAGTCAACCTCAAATCAACATCACTTATTACATGAAAACGCTCTTACCTATCACGTTGTGACTTATTTTGGTCATTCTTCCGCTTATATACTCTCACACATATATATAAGATGTAGCAGCCATATAAAAATTTTGAGAAATTTACTTCCCGACGATAGAACTCCCCATAGGGAAGCAAAAACGTAAAAAGGGCTGACCATTTCGATCGAGGTCTATATATCATTGAAAATATGTGAATTTTCTACCGTAACTGTATTTCACTAGACCGATCATATCTTACGGCTGATTTTTTAAAATTTTATTTACTAGATATAATTATACCAAAATAGAAGACACGTTGCGGTTCTATTTTCCAACATAATACAAATACTACAAAGATGCCACGTTCATGATCATTCCTAAGGTCTAGCTTTGAGATAATGTACACTTTGAGAACTTAATTAGTTTCACAATTAATCAAGTACAATTTTTTACTATTTTATTTTTACGTCACTGTAATGGTACTTTTTTTTTTTGAACAGGTGCCAGAAAAATTTATTAAAATTCAAAGTGTAAATATATATATATATACACACACGATGCTGATCAGGTAAGGACCTCCTTACCTTAGCTAAGGTACGTAAGGATTTCTTTATTCGACCCACTTTTTGATCACATTTTCTCATCTTAACCGTTTAGTATCTAGGTATATATGAGTAAATCATCTTTACAAATTTTCAGCCAAATTGATAATGGTTAAGGCATTCAAAAATGTGATTTAGAGTTAAAAGAACGTACGGTTCAAGTTGAACAGAGTCGGTTGGTTCATTGATTTAATACATTTTTGATATCTTAACAATAACCAAATTAGCTGAAAATTTACGGAGATGATCTAATCATGTATATTTAAATATTGAACGGCTATGATGAGAAAATATGATCGGAAAGTAGGTCAAATTAAGGAAATCCGTACCTTAACTAAGGTAATGAAGTTCTTATTTGAAAAAAACTGTGTGTGTATATATATATATATATATATATATATATATATACAGTCTCTATCCAGAGCGAAGCTTCGCTCTGGAATTAACGTGCGAAGGTCCTTATTTGACTCACTTTTCGGTCATATTTTTCAATCATACCTGGTCAGTGTCTAGATACATATCGTATGATCATTCTTACAAAGTTTCATCCAATTTGGAGACCGTTTAAGCCTCCATAATCATGATTTACTCCAACGGTTCTACTTGGACAGATTTTGTTCTATTGATTTATTTTATCTGATTTGGTGTGCAACGATCACCAAACTGAATGAAACTTTGTAAGGATGATCATACGATATGTATCTAGACACTGACCGGGTATGATCGAAAAATATGACCGAAAAGTGAGTCAAATAAGGACCTTCGCACGTTAATTCCAGAGCGAAGCTTCGCTCTGGATAGGGATTGTATATATATATATATATATACAGTTCATATCCAGAGCGAAGTTTCACTTTGAAATTAAAGTGTGAAGTTTCTTATTTGACTCACTTTTCGGTCATATTTCCACATCTTCACCGTTCAGTTTGTAAAATCTAATGTATAGATCACTCTTGTCAAGTTTCATCCAAATTGGTAATCATTAAGATACCGAATTAGATTAAATCAACGAACGGACCATAAATCTGTCTATTCAGAACTGTTTGTGTAAATAACGATTATGAAAACCCAAACGATCATCAAATTCAATGAAACTTGGCAGAAATAATCTATGCATTATGTTCTACAAATTAAACGGTAGAGATGTGGAAATATAACCGAAAAGTGAGTCAAATAAGGAACTTCACACTTTAATTTCAAAGTGAAACTTCGCTCTGTATATGAACTATATATATATATATATATATATATATAATATATATATATATATATATATATACCTAAAAGTAAAATCATTCTAGTAAAGAAACCTAAAATAATAAACTAATAAATTAAAACCAAAATAACACAAGCCCAAAGGCAGTCCAAGACTAGACCTAATCTCTTTAAACTTTCTTAATTCCTATTTAAGACTAAAGTGTATGAAAATGACGTGTGGAAGATATGGCTGAGAAAATCTAAACTCAGTTCATCTGTCTTCATCTTCCCTTGATTCCTCATTCATTTTGCCTCTTTAACAAGACCGAATGTTTATCACCCAGTTCGGAACCTCACCTCGCAAGCTCTGGCGCCGTTCTTCTTTCTATGCCTAAATCAAAAACCTGTTCTTCCTCGTCTTGGTTCTGGGTAGTTCCGATTATGCTGCGGCGGAGGCGGAGGCTGATGGTAGAAGCATCAAATGGAAAAATCTGAAATCGGGGCGAGTTTCCAGCACCGACGCGTCGCTCAAGTCAGCCTCCGACTCGGTGGAGGTGTTGACGCAGCAGACGCCGGAGGAGGCGGCGATGCTCAGTTCAACTGAAATGTTGACATTTAACCCGGTCACGCAAAGGGATTTTACCCTTGTTTTCTACCTTCCACTCACCACTTTCTAGGTTTCAAAAAAAAGTTAATGGAGGAATATGAAGTTAGTCAAATCTTGGTCTAGACTGAAATGTGTGGTTGTAATTCTGCCACGTCACTTGGTGAATTTTCACCCTGTGAACGGAAGAATTTCCAGGTAAACTAGATATGTTTGTCTAATCCCTTGTCTGTGAGCTAGCAAGTAGATTTGATAGATAGTAACATATCTATTCGATCTCAAGCTAGATAGAATCTTTTACTCTTTTTTTTTTGACAAGTTGATAGAATCTTTTACTAGCTAGCTAGTTGATAATTGATAACTGATAGGAAATTTTTTTTTTTTTTTTTTTTTTTTTTTTTTTTTGGTAATGATATAAATGTATTCTTGAATAAAGGTTGATCTGCCATTGAGCTAGCTAGGAGTTATATTTTTGACACCCATCGTGGCCATCATATTCCTATTCTCATAAACACTCAAGCTAGCTAGCTGCCTTGCAGTGTTTCAAATCTTGTTCTCTTTAGATGTCATCCAACAGTTGGTCATGACCATTGGTGAATTTATTCTTTAACCACATGAATTGATGGCGGAAACTTAGATATGTTTTCTTGCAAATCCTACTACGGATCCATATATTCGTCACCAATATAAATGTATCTTCAGAAATTAATTAAGCAGTTGGAAACTTGTAATTAGTCTATCAAAGAATCGAAGTACTTTCGTAGAGTAAGAAGATGTCAATTGTCAAGTCATGATGCCAACCTAAGTTCAGACAGGCTTGGGATAAAGAACACATTCCGCATTAGGTACTGAATCTGACCTAGTTATACTAATGCAGCTAACTGAAGGAAGTCAGAGTGATTCTTTGGCATGAAACATAGCTCCGCTCAAACCTTGTTGCATTATTGATGGTTTTTTATGGGTCTGTTGCAGATTTTCTCCAACAATTTAACGAAGAAACAAGACCAAACCCTTGACGACATATAGCAAATTAACTTGTAGTTGCCACAAAACTTAGCCAACTCATGATGAGAAATTATATTGGAGAGGTGAGAATAAGAGCTCTTACACAATGTCTTTAGGGTGGTCTAATGGGTTCCGTCCAAGTTGCAAATCCAATTCAGTTCAGACTATTTTAGGGTAAATTACAATTTACTGGAATCAGCTTTTCACAGTCACCTTATCATTTGCTCACCTTACAAAAACAATCTTTAGCTGAAGATTTTCTTCAAAAAAAACCAATAGATTTACACACACACACACAGTTACGCACACACAGAAGCTAATTAGAACTTCTAAACCTAACAGACCTTTTACCGTCTAATGCTAGGTCTATCCACAACACCACCACCCCCATCCCCCTCTCAGCCCCTCTCTACCCCTTTCCTTCACCGTACCTTTTTCTTTCCCGAAAATATATATATTCTTCAACCTAGCTATTTCTTTGGCCTTCTCTTTTTTTTTTTTTTTTTTCCTTCTCTTATCTCTGTCCTGAATTCATCTTGTTATATTGCATTTTGGTTTTGGCTGGCATAGAGATACAAATAGAAAATTAAGTTGCATCCCTGAAGTTACATATGCAATCTTACTATTTGGGTCCTGGGTGTAATATGCATTTACTCTAGCTAATGTGGTTAAAATACTGACGTTGAATATATAATATATATATATATATATATATATATATACAGTTCCTATCCAGAGTGAATCTTCGCTTTAAAATTAAAGTGTGAAGTTCCTTATTTGACTCACTTTTCGTCATATTTCCATATCTATACCTTTCAGTTTGTAGAACCTAATGCATAGATCACTCTTGTCAATTTTCATCCAAATTGGTAATCGTTAAGGTACCAAATTAGATTAAATCAACGAACGGACCATAAATCTGTCTATTCAGAACTGTTTGTGTAAATAACGATTATGAAAACTCAAACGATCATCAAATTCAATTAATTTGGCAGGAGTGATCTATGCATTAGGTTCTACAAACTGAACGGTGGAGATGTGGAAATATAACCGAAAAATGAGTCAAATAAGGAACTTCATATTTTAATTTCAAAGTGAAGCTTCACTCTGGATAGGAATATATATATAATATATATATATATATATATATATATATATATATATATATACAGTCCCTATCCAGAGCGAAGCTTCGCTCTGGAATTAACGTGCGAAGGTCCTTATTTGACTCATTTTTCGGTCATATTTTTCGATCATACCCGGTCAGTATCTAGATACATATCGTATGATCATTCTTACAAAATTTCATCCAATTTGGTGACCGTTTAAGCCTCCATAATCATGATTTACTCCAACGGTTCTACTTGGACAGATTTTGTTCTATTGATTTATTTTATCTGATTCGGTGTGCAAACGATCACCAAACTGGATGAAACTTTGTAAGGATGATCATACGATATGTATCTAGACACTGACCGGGTATGATCGAAAAATATGACCGAAAAGTGAGTCAAATAAGGACCTTCGCACGTTAATTCCAGAGCGAAGCTTCGCTCTGGATAGGGACTATATATATATATATAGACACACACCGTATATTACGCTTATTAGCTAGATTTGTAACTGCAGTAAGTTCAAATAATTATCAAGAAACCTATGTATGGTTGTCTAATTCTAACCAAGTGATCTCTCCGAGTCATCTGTTGAGGGAAAGAATCTCGTGTAATTTTTTTTTTGAATCTCGTGTATGGAATGAAGTAATTGTGATATCCTAGATTAGAATGGTAGCTGTTCTGATATCTTAGATTGAGTGTTTGAGTTGTATTACTATATTAATCCCTAGAATTGTGGATCGAGTATTAGCATGGTGTGTATAAGATGTAAACTATTGTACTGACAAAGTTAAGGAAAAACTTTCTTCATCACATCGTTCTTTATCATCGATGAAAGCAGGCTAGCTTCAAGTTACAAAACTATACAAAACAAGAAATTTTTGTAGGTACCCATGTACTAATATGACAACAATAAAACAATAGTTCTCATGCTATTAAATGCATATTCGTTAATAGCATTATTCGCCTTGAACTTGATGTTGATGACATGCGAGATACCATTTTTCGATACACAACGTAGTCTCATAATCTGGAGTAGCACACCCATTCCGTTTATATCCATCGTCAGCAGTAACGCAGCATCTTGGTTCTGCAGTCTGCACAGTTCGTAGTGACAAAGAATGGCACGCATATTATTCATATATACTAGCTGACCCAGAAACCCTAAAAAATTTGTAAACAAGACAATTAGATTCGTCTCAATACATAGATCTGGGATATGCGCTAGCTTAGATTGAGAGCTACGCATTAAAGAGAGAGAAGGAAGCCCATGGTATTCTCCATCTGCTGCATATATCAGTATATTGTATATATACACATACATACTATATATCATCATCCATATCAATGTATGAATGATTGGAAATTAATAATTGTATGTGAGAGGAATGGAGCTCATCAGCTACTGCATTCTGCAGAAACAATCAAACAATTAACAGAGTAGTAGTGGATATCCGTAGTAGTGAATAGTAGTGATGCATGTATATATAATAGTAATGTGGGACTGAGGAGGGCCTGCAAGAACTAGGATTCCCAATACATAGGATCTGATGCTATCTTTCATTGCCTCCTCACCCATCTCTCCCTCACTCCCTTCATATTCTATTCATTTCTTCAGTTTATCCATTAAAGCAGATAGATAAGAGCTAGCATGCAGCTTCAATCTTATATATTTGATTTGAAATTTACTACATCTGTATACCCTGCAGATTTCTTTGTATATATTTCAATTCCAGAATATATATATATATATATATAATGCTTTCCGCTTTTTTTTTTTTTTAAAGATACGGATGTTTGACGAACATCGTTGGATATGTTTAAGTGCTCCTCAACGGCTAAGATTATAACAGGTCGAAATAGGTTGTTTTAAAAGTTATACGGGCGGGTTTGAAATGGGATTCGACCGAGACGGGGAAAAGACGCGTCTGCAGTGATTATGAACAAATAGAACGGATTCTTAATCAACCCCGAACGAAAAACCCAGAACCAGAACATTCTTATAAGATTAACCCAAAATTAGATAATAACAACTACAAAAGGATACATCTTTAATACCGAGAGCAATTTTAGTTTGGGACCCAATCTGATTAACAACACAACACAGCAACAAATGGGTCCAAAACAGAATACTCAATACTGAAATATGAACTTGCTTATTCTCCTCTGTTAACACAATAAAAGTAAATATAGGTAGGCAAGCACCAGATTGAGGTGATAATATAAGAGAAGGAAAGGAAAAAAGAAAAATAGAGAAAAATGAATAAAGTTCCGTCTTGTTTGAGATTGAGGCAGCAAACAGAGTGAATTAATGTCTGCATATATGAAATAACAGATTGCAACCCATCTTTGCCCCTTTTTTCTCTCCCGCTTATCTCTTGTATTTTGCTCTTTCTCTCACCAACAAACACGTACACTTCGCCTTTTTATCCTCTCCATTATCTAATTTTCGCAACCCACCCTCTTTCCCAACAAGAGAGAGACACCCAGAAATGCGTAAAGGAAAAGGGAGAGACAAAAAGCACGTATTCTTTTTCTTGAGCCAGATGAACCCAAAAAGATTTATGCTTCCTAACTTGACAATCTCTTTGTTCTTATTCTGGGTTTTTGGTTGGTGTTGAATGAGAATCATGAGATTCGTTTTATTATTTCCGGGTCGAATTCCATTTCAAACCCGCACCCGTATAACCTTTAATACAACCCATTTCGACCTTATACAATCATAGCCGTTGAGAATCACTTAGCAGATCGAACGGTGTGCGTCAAACATCCATATCTTTGAAAAAAAACAGACGTCCTCATTTGAAAAACATTATATATATATATATATATATATATATATATATATATACACTACCAGAAGAAAGGCTTTAGCCGATGAAAATAAAAAACCAGGCCGACGAATTTTTTTTTCGTCGGCTAAAGTGGACTTTTTTTGTCGGCTGAATAATTTTTTTCGTCGGTTATAGTCTGTGAACTTTAGCCGACGAAATTTTTAAAAGTTTAACCGACGAAAGTTTTAAAAGTTTAGCTGACGAAATTTTTAAAACTTTAGCTGATGAAATTGAAAAGTTTAGCCGACGAAAAAAATAATTCGTCGGCTAAAGTGCCTTAATTATATTTGCAGATCTGGACAACAACTCATCTGGAAAAAAAAAAACTATACGTAGTACCTTCAAACGCAAAAAAGTCGTGAAATAAGATATGACCAGAATGATGAAATGCGTCTACGGTTGAAAAATCACGGTATTCCGGTAAAGTCTCGGTGCCGATAGTTACGGTCAATGCAATTGATCCTTATTATTCACTATGCTGCAGATTTGACGTCTGGTGTCCGATTGACTATTGTGATACATTTCCAGAAGCGTAACGGCCCTACGAGTCAAACTCATCGCTATTGCCATGAAATATAGGCCTTTTCGGCCATCCGAGTCCGTTTAGGGCTTCAAAATGTAGTTTTCTTATTTCCGATTAGAGTTAACCGTTTCGATCGAGCCCTTAACGTTGTCGAATCCAATTAAATTTTTTACAATAGACATATTTCGTCATATCGATCATATCTGACGGTCAAATTTTGGTTTGTAAATTTTAGTCATCGGAATCACAACGTGTTTTACTATTTATCGTTATTATTCCCTATGGGGAGCCCTATCGTCGGAAGGTAAATGTCTCAATTTTTATATGGGCGGTTGCGTCTCATCTACATGAGAGTTTTTCGTGTGGAAGGTTTGAACAAACTACGTAATATAGAGCGAGATATGAGCGTTTTCGTGTGATAAGTAACGATGGATTAGGGTTGACCGTTTCGATCGAGCCCTTAACGTTGTCGGATCCAGTTGAATTTTTTACCATAGACATCTTTCGTCATAATGATCATATCTGACGCTCGAATTTTGGTTTGTGAATTTGAGTCATCGGAATCACAACGTGTCTACTAATGTTGTATAACTTGTTTAGTAGGTTATACAACTTTGTGAACCAACTCTACATAGAAAGCAAAATTATCAAAAATCTCGTGAAATAAGATGTGTTCAGAATGGTGAAACACGGCTATGATTCAAAAATCACGTAAATCGGGTAAAGTCTCGGTGCCGATAGTAGCGGTCAACCCTATTTACCGTTATTATTCCCTATGAGGAGCCCTATCGTCGGAAGGTAAGTGTCTCAAAATTTTTATATAGGCGGTTGCGTCTCATCTACGTGAGAGTTTTTCGTATGGAAGGTTTGACCAAACTACATAATATATGGGAGATATGAGCGTTTTCATGAATTTATAGACTTTAGCCGACGAGATATTAAAAAAGTCGTCGGCTAAGGTCAAAAAATTTCAAAATTTTTTGGGCGGTAAACCAAAGTTGGAGGAAAATTTTCAAAAGACTTTAGCCGACGAAAATATATGAAAAGTCGTCGACTAAAGTCGAAAAATTTTCAAAATTTTCAACCAAAATATTTTGGCGGTCAACCAAAATTTTCAAAAGAGTTTAGCCGACGAAAATAAAGAATTTCGTCGGCTAAAGTTCTTTATATAGTACCGAAGATGGATGGTAAGAAGTCTATTATCTGCTTAATTTTCTTCTCGGCCTAGCTCCGCCGTCAAGCCACCGGAGACCGCCACACTTGTCCCAAAAGCTTCGCCGTCGTCTCTACTTCATTGCTGGATAGGTGGTGCATCGAGTGGCGCCGTCGTGAGGGATAAATCAAGCTCCAAAACTCTGCCGGTTCGGATTCGGTGTCGATCGAAATTCTCCTTCCTTAGGTCACCATTTGGTGAGTTCTATATATGGATAAGTTGAGTTTGATTAGTACTACATTCCCCTAGAATCTGATAGCTCGATTCGGTGTGTGTGAAGAGAATCGAAGATTTGAAGTTTTTAGGGTTTAAAATTGGGAATTTTTATATTTTGATTCAATTGACCTGTTTAGGCTTAGAATTAGGCTTTGACTTCTTCTAGAAGTTGTTCGAAATGTTGAGAGGAAGATTATGTCAAATTTTGGTCGTGATTGGAGGTGGCCGAAAGTTTCTGCAATTTTTTTTTTTCAAAAACCAGCAACTTTAGCCGACGATATTTAAATACTATATTCGTCGGCTATAGTATTTTTAAATTTTTTTAATAAGGTTTAGCCGACGAATTATAGCATATTTCGTCGGCTATAGTTATTTTTTTAATTTTTTATAAGGTTTAGCCGACGAAATATAGTATATTTCGTCGGCTATAGTTATTTTTTTAAATTTTTATAAGGTTTAGGTCGGCTATAATTATTTTTTTAAATTTTTATAAGGTTTAGCCGACAAAATATTGTATATTTCGTCGGCTATAGTTATTAATAAATTGTTTATTACACACTTTAGCCGACGAATATCTTAATTGTTTCGTCGGCTAAAGTCTGGGAAAAAAACCGACGACATGTTTTTCGTCAGCTAACTGTGGACTATAGCCCACAAAAAAAAAATTTCATCGGCTAAAGTTATCGCCGACGACCTTTTCCCGACGAATTAAGCTAACAGGCTGACAAAACTTTTTCGTCGGCTAAAGTGCTTGTCCTGGTAGTGATATATATATATATATATATATATATGGACTTGGCCAGATGGACCAATAAGAAAAGACATGTCGAAGGAGCTTATTTGTTGACTCTTGGCAATGTCCATTAGGCGACCACAATGTACGTAACAGATCATTTTCTGGGAAATTTCTGCTATGTCGTTCCGCATTTCTGTGCAGCAACCGTGAAGGCGTGAACCGCGGATCGTCTTGATATTTCTGTGCAGCAACCGTGAAGGCATGCGGTACCGTACAACAGCCAAACCTCATTTTCAGTATCTAACCAAATTTTCGTTCCTTTTTTTTTGTACATGACGAAACAAATTTTTGTTTTAAAACGTCTGGTATGTCCCATGCAGTCACGAAGTACAAGATTTAGTTATATATATATATATATATATTTTTTTTTTTGATGGGATCGAAATGAAAAAGCTCCATTGATCAAAGATCATGACGACTAAAATGTCAAGTATGAATAATCCGAAAACCATACAAATGCATAGCAAAGCTAAATCAACCTAGCTACATCTAAAAATTGAAAACAACCTCAAAACTACATAAAAAATGGTGGATATGACAAACTAGAAAGGATAACCTTCCAACCTCTAACAACAACTCCACTTTCAATCGAATCAGGCCTAAGACCCAATGGTGTGCCTTTCATCGAGTTGAAAAGAAAGAGAGGAGTTGTAAGACGTTAAAAAGGATCTTATTCCATAGTAGACCCATAACAAAACTAACCAAGGCCCAGTCCAAAATTAGGCCCAACAAAGAGCAAAGCCTAGCCACATGGCTCCTCCCTCTCTGCCAGAACCTATTGCACCAGCCCAAACTAGATCCGTCATAGCTGCCCACCGCCGAATCAGTCCGGCGGTCTCCTTGACCTCCCCATCATGCTTGAGTGCTTACACTTGCAAAATCAAGTCATCCGCCTGTGAATCAGCCACGGAAATTGAATTTCAGTCCCTGGCTTCAGGCCTCAAACCGCCTCTACAAGTGTCAATCCCCCGGCCGCCGTCAAATCTGCCGCGGTCTTCAAGCCCTAGCTAATCCGCCGCTTCAAGTCTCAAATCGTTGCCACGAAGGGAAACCTCAATGAACTATGCCCTCGACCCGTCGTTCCACCAAAACCTCACTAGAATGAAAGCAAATCACAAGCCCACACACCGATGCAGATACTGACTCCTCGCCTTCGCTCGACAACCAGAACCTACGCCAACGACGTCCTAACGCAGACGGAGATCCAAGATGGAACGCCGCCACCCTACTCTCGAAACCTAGGAGACCTAGGGTTTTGGTCTCTCCTGTCCCGTTCCTATAGATTTAGTGATATATTGATGAATTGTTTCTTATTAATATTAAAATTGATGTACAAGTTAATGCATGCTTGGTTTAAAATTGGAAAAACAAAACCCTCTAACGACACCTGAACTATGTTTCAAAACTAGCTAGGAAAATTCTAGCATAAATATCTGCATATGCAGGTGCTTTTGTTAGCGTGTTGTGCTTTTGAAAATGGATTTTGTCATGCAATGAGGAACACAAAATCGAACAAGGTTGGAATTGAGTGTGGTCTCTAAATCATAAACAAACCCTCAAAACTAAAGTCTAATTAGCGGAAATTTCGAAATTACGCTCTAAATCTTATATGGCAATAATATATATATATATAATATATATATATATATATATATAAATATTTAGCAAAATCTTATACAATATTGACACATTATATAATACTTCAATCCATAAAATACATAATCATCAACATATCAAGTACTTGATATGGAGATTGTGACTTGAACGGTGAGAATTACTCCCCATGCAATTTGATTAACTGGACCACATATATCGATGTACACGACTCATGAGCAACAATACGTACAGATACTTTGTCTCATTCTACAAGAGATTATAGTTAGGTTTAATTTAGGCTTTTAGCATTTTCAACCACCACATCTGAGATCCTTTCGTCTCAAATTAATTATTCCAAAATATATAAATGTGAAAATTCAGTGGCAAGTGCTAAATGGGAAAAGGGTTCTAAGAATTTCGTCGTTTGACAGACGATATGAAGTTGTCAAATATATATAGTTTGTCGCCTTTGCCTGGTCTGTTTTCCGGCCGGCTCAACTTCGTAGAGTAGTTCCCGCATGCAGATTAACCACTCGAACAATTGCAGCGCCTTTGCCTTTGTCTTCGTCTTGGCCTTTTTATGGTTAAATCGCAGAGCCTGATAAACGATAAGTAACGGAGTACTGTATATAAAACCTAATACCAGTCTTGGAAGAAGAAATGTTTCTTCTTTTTATTTGGTAAGTGGAAGAAGAAATGTTGGATAATCACAAATAATTCAAGAACCCCACTCTCCTCGTGGAGGAGATCGTCGTCTTTGATAATTATGCCGACTTGGGAACGCAATTGCATGCAATGGATCTCTACAGCTAGCTAAAACTTCACTGTACTTAACTAGTACTTTGGGGATAGCTAGCTTTTGAATCGAATCAAATGTGAAAATCGAGCGCGCATAGCAAAAGGAAAAGACACTAATAAGGGATCGACCAACAGTCTTTTCTGTTCATCAAGACCACACACTTGCATAAAGAGAAGTGCTAGCTATATCACCTATATGCATGAAACTGAGTGACTGAGATCGATAGTCAGGTCCCATTGGCATTCAGCTGTAAGAGAGAGAGAGACAGAGAGTTACTGATAAAACTATTACTGATCCCATTATCATCATTTGACCCTAGTTTACACTATTTAGCTAGGGTAAAATATTGTATAGTCCAACCTTGTGGTTTGAAGTCGACATATGTTCAGTCTTTGTGGTTTCATTTTAATCTAAATGGTCCTCAAAGTCACGATTTTTCATCTAAATAGTCATTCCGTCAATTTTCTCAGTTAAATTACTGACATGGCCATTAAAAATTATAATATTCTTAACGGCCACGTCAGTATTCTAACAGAAAAATTGACTGAAAGATTATTTTGATGAAAAAATCTTGACTTTAAGGACCATTCAGATTAAAATAAAACTATAAGAACTGAACAAATATCGACTTCAAACCATAAGGACTAAACAAATTTCAATTCATTTAGCTATAACAAATCTAACAATATAAGGGGTCTTAATACCTTAATCTTTTGTATAGGGCCCTAGATGGCGACCTAATTATCCTGCATAATGGGATTGATCAATCGATTATAGGATTGTAACATGCATATATGATGCTTATATATTAAGAAATACTATAACGTAGTATTAGATCATCTATATACAGTCAGTAGATGGGGTTTTTGGTCAAACCCAGTATATATAACGAAGGAAAGCAGTACATGAGACTGGAGAGAAAGCAAAACGGGAAGACAAAAGATAAAGGGGCCAAGATCGAGCAGCTAGTTTTTCTGTTTATTATGACCACAGAGAGAAAGTGATTGAGGAAATGAGATGGAGAAAGCCAGCAGGTCCCATTTGGCCTTAGCTATATCCTAAAGTCTGATAGTAATGTATGCAATTTGAAACAGAGAGAGAGAGATGGTGGTGGGGAGGGGGCCTGGCCGGGGATGAGCTTAGGGTCCCTGATCGAATTGATCGATAATGGAAGTAGCCTTCATCCTCTCTGGAACGAGTTCCCACAAATCAAAATTATGTTTGGTACCTTGATCTGCTTCTCTTCGATCTGTTGCTTCAAGCCAAATTCAGATGGCTCCCTACACTAATTTGCAAGTAAAGCATATATAATTTCAACCTGAAGTCGTACTTGCATCATTATATAAAGACTACAACTAGCTGCACTGTAGTTCAAGTTAAGGAGCTAGTCATTATTAACGTTTTGGAATATTAGATGTAACCAATCCCTGTCACTTCTAGTCTAAACGATTTAGCCACTAATGTCTATAAATGATTTCATTAATTACTTATCCACGAACAGAAGACAGTTATGTTGCACGGACACGGCGACACGACACGACACGACACGCCGACACGGCAAAACTCAAAAATTGAGTTTCCGACACGGCTTGGACACGGCAAACAAAATTATATATTTATGTATTTTTAATAAACAAAAAATATACTAAAATATGAAATAAGTTCATAGGATTAATCTAGACGTCGTTACGAGTTCATAGGATTTTTCGGAGCTATTTTTAATGATTTTTGGAAGTTGGTATTATCTAAAATTTTATTAAAAATAGATTTTTAAGGTGGCTTGATCTGGACCGTTTGATTTATTAGACTGCAAGATCTAGGTCGTATATTTTGGAGTATATACGAATGTGGATCAGTTTGGACTTTGGACTCAATCAGTTCGAGCCTAAATTGACTCGGTCTTGAGATGCTCTGCAGCGGAGGAGCTTGGAGGAGTTCTCTGTTGTTCGGCTATCTCCCGACGTCCAACTGGTGGCTATGGCTTAGTCACGTCGTCCCCAACGTGGCTGTGATGTTGGACTACGAAGAGGAGCTCCGGCGAGAGAGAAAAGAAGCAAAGAAAGAAAATATGGGTTCGCCGGCGATCTTCGGATTTCGGCCACGACGACGAGCACGACTGGTATGGATAGCTTCTTCTCGTCCTCCCTGATGTCGCTTTAGTATTGGATTTCCATGGGAAGTTGATGAGAGAGAGATTCGAAGAAGAAGAAGCTTTTCTAGGTTTGTCGGCGATTTTTCGAATCCGGCCACGGCGACAGGCACGGATGGTGCTAGTAGCTTCACCTCGACTTGGAGAACCTATCTATGTCTTTGGTTGTCCACGACGAGCTTTGAGGAGGGAGAATCGAAGAGTAGAAGTTTTGAGATTTTCAGCGACCTCTGAGTTAATAACGAAGTTTTTTTTTTTTTTTTAAGTCTGAAACGCTGACGGGGCGTGTCGGAATGCCGTGTCGGAGCCGGTCAACGTGTCCAAGACGTGTCTGAAAAGTCAACTTTTTCGGACACGCCACGTGACGTGTCGGACACGTATTTAGCCGTGTCGGGCGTCGTGTCGGCGTGTCGGAGCGTCAGACACTCCGACACTCCACCCTAGTGGAGTGTCCGTGCAACATAAGAAGACACATACATCAATCGTCGTGTTGCGCTAACATACTGACTACAAACTACCGAACTAACTGACAAACAATTACATTAAAACATCTCACTTATTATGGACCAATTGATCTGTGGTGACAAACACCAATGACATTTTTTTCAGTTCAAACGATTTTATGTGACGTCGACTCAATTCTAGCCTATCTACGAGGATTCAACAAAGACCAAACCTTTTACGTTTGTTTTTTTGGCAATAAAATCTTTCACTTGGCTATGATATACATGATGTACGTAATCAAGCTTAGTTTATTATCACATTTCATGTAACTGATTTCGTTTGGTTACATCGAGTAAATGCAGGGATAAGGACGAAGCATATTTTAACATAACTTGCTTTGGGAACTTATATGATTATGATCTCATCATCTCTGATATTTACTTATTTTATTTCAATCCAAGGCACTACAACAATATTATTGTTGATCAATGACCAAGTGTAGCATGCAAACTTGCAATTACTCATAAGTGTGACAAATTAGTAGAATATAAGAGAAAAATGCCACACATATGATAGGCTACACTTAATGTGTCGTCATTGATCAATATTGTTGTAGTGAGGTAAGGCTTCATATGCTTCAGAGCTCGTTCACTGCCTTCCTCAGTTTGTTAATTCGGATCAAACCATGCATCAGCAGAAGAAAGTGAATAATAAATAAATAAAAACTGCAGCTATAGATTTTTTTAATAATGCGTTTCTGAAATGAGTAAGCTCACTAGACCAGAAAAAATTACCCCGATATGATAACACGACACAGACAAGAACGAGATTGATTATAAAGGATTTGGTTTGAAGTTTATGGGTGTTTATAGGTTAGGTCACCACAATAACAACACAATTTTTAGTGGTTTGATTTAGGTTACAGCAGTGAGACGATAAAACATATTAATTTGTAATCTACATTTTCTTGTCTGTTGTATACTAAACCCCCTAGGGCAACTCTTTTATTTATGATCCTACTCACTTTCAACATTGACAATCTTAACGTGATTGAACTTTACCGTTTGCTTTTTTAAGCTATTCTTACATGTTGGAGGTGTAAGTTGATTTTAAAACTAAGTTATTTCAACTTATAAAGGTTTTAACAGGTTAACACGATATTTTAGTGTTATAGACCATTCAAGTCCAAAATAAAGTAACCATTAACACTATCACTTGGTAAACCACGGACTCACTTACCTCAATTTATTTTAAAAGACAAAAATTCAAAAACGGGATGACTTGTGAAAAGACTCGAGCTAGCCCAAATAATTAAGAAAGGACATACAATAAGGGAGATTGGGCCGAAAAGACCCAACACAGGCCCAAGCCAAGAGCTCCCCCATCTCCCTCACAACCTTACTGGACTAGTCAACTCATCGATGACGTAATCACACCCTTCACTGCTCCGGCAGCCGTCAGCGGCCCTTCGCCATGGCTACAACACTAGAGATCGACCGAAAAGCCTACATCAATTACAAAGCCTCCTAACCTCAACGATCAAGGTCAATCACAGCCTGATCTTGAGAAACCACCGGAAAACGTACGAAGGATTTTCACCTCATCAAGCACGATCACAACGAACTAACCTTAGTAAAACTCCGACAACCCAACCCTGAATTAAGCTACCATGTCAAACTGAAGTTAACGACGCCACCAAGAAGATGCAAATAAATCCACCTTCTCAAACCCTCACTGATCTCTAACAAAAGTCTGTTGAAGCACTCCACCAAAATAGCGACGTCGCCGCTCCGCCATTCCAGGTGTGAAACCATGTCGTAGACGTCCTTGTTGCTTGATTTAGGGACTGGTAGGCTGCCGCCGGAACAACGACCAAAACCTAGATGGTGTGTAACCCATCTATATTTTTATTCCAATTGTTTCACCGACTTGAGTGTGTTTATTTTAAATCCCTACATAATTTTTTTTTTCTTTCTCACATAATAAAGGATTTATTTACATTTTTTATTCCAACAATTTTCATATCCCCTCTTCTATTTTAAAAGACGCATAAAACTCATGTTCTAAAAAGAATGCTGATTCGGAAGCTTTCTTTTGCTAGAATGAGTTTTCAATTCAAGTTGTTATTGGAGTTTCAACAAGTTATTAATGAACCTTCGTGATTTTTTTTTTTTTGCAAACTTGATGTTGTTTATTGCGGTCTACGATTGCTTAAACAGTTAAACGATACAAGTGATGATTATTGGTGCTTGTTGCTTGATTTGACGAGACTTTACTTTCAATGATTGAGATCAAACTAACTTGTATGCTGCATTTTGCCTTTTGGTCGGAAACCTAATGTCGATTTGTCATTGGACGATTTCTATGTGTTTTATTCTATTCTTTTTTATTCTTTTTAGGTAAGAGAATTAATTTTTTTATACCGTCTGATTTCATGAGATATTGTTAATAGGGTTACGTTCGGATCGGATCTATTTTTTTGAAATAGGATCCGCGACCCAATCCGTTTATTTTTTCGGATCGGATTTTCATTTTTAATACCTAATCTGAACGGATCCCGAAAAACCGGTTTGGATCTCGGTTTTTTGTTCGGATCCGTAAAGCCTAGAATTGAGACATATTTCCATGAAAGCAAAGACATGTTTCCAAGATTCCAAGTTTTCAAAAGTTCAAACCAACTTGGACACAAAATAACATTAAGCAACGAAATTGCTAAGCTTACCTCTTGGAGAATGCAATTGCAAATGAATTAGAGAAGAAAGGGTCGAGAAGTGAGAGACTAAGACAAACGACTAGGCGAGAGATTGGGGGTCGAAGCCTCAAAGTTTTGTATTTTATCCTTGGGACCTTTTCTTACCCAAATAATCTAACGGCCTAAAATAGATATAGTCTAACGGCCTAAAAAATAATAATAATAATAAAAGACATGTTTCTCCGACCCGTCCAGACCGCCTACACCCGCCTAGGCACCGCCTGGGCCGTCTGCTAGGCGACCGATTTTTAAGGTGCCGCCCAGCTCGGCCGATTATGGGGTAATCCATTTCTTCTTTATTCAAATTATGATTTTTAAACTTTAAAATTCGAAATTTATTTGGATGGACTTTAAACTATAAAGTCTATATTGTGTTCAAAGAAATTTTAAAATTATGGTTTCTTGGTGCGTTAGTGTGGTCAATTCCCAATACTTTCAAAATTATTGAGTATTAAACTTTCAAAGTATCTATTTGGTTTATAGATTGTTGGTTTGTTAGAGAATCATTGTCATAAATTTTATTGATATGTTATATGTGCTTATAAAAACAAGTAATGGAAGAAAAAAAAAGACCTAAAGTACAATAATTTTTTACTAAGCTAAAAACATACAAATTTTAAGAAAAAATGTTTTTAAAAAGAAGAAGAAAAACCAAAACTGAACCGAACCACGGTTTTGTTTAGTTTCCGGTTCTAGGTCTCAAAAAATGTCAAACCGAACCGAACCAATTTTTTATTCAGTTTGGTTTCTGGTTTTAGGTGAAAACCGAACTCACCTCTAGGCCTTAGGCGTCGATTTTTAGAACCTTGATACTAAAGATAATGGAATTGTGAACCACTATGCATATAAGAAGTGGATTCTACACACGAATGTACACTTGAACCACCAATGTGCTAGCCATGGTTGGAGCTGCGAAGATAGAATATAAACTGGAAACCCTTAATTCCTTCCTCTACTTTTCATTTCTGATCATATTAAATTAAACGCTTCTAATAAGAGAACCTCTTCTTCGACCTCATTCATCTTTTGTGTTGGAAACACTTGGACAAACTTTTTTAGGTTTCAATTTTGTTAACGAACATTAATATATATATATACAGGGCCCTTTCACTAAGGGATCCCTTTTTTTTACATATATGAGGGATTGAGCATTAGACCAACTTTTCGATCACAAAATCACATCTTCACCATTCACTTTTAGTTCTATATGAGTAGATCACTTGTGTAAAATTTCATCCAAATTGGTGATCGTTAAGGTTTCGAACTAGCTTAAATCAATGGACGTATCAAAGTCCCTCATATATGTCAAAAAATGGATCCCTTAGTGGAACGGCCCTGTGTGTATATATATATGTTCTACAATATTCTGTATCTTTCTATATATTCTTTATGTGTGCCTTGGCCTTATGCCAATAGGATATGTAGTTAGACTAGATTTATGTATTCATATCCTTACCATATTGGTATTGTGTAATTCCCTATATAATGGCTCCTATCAATAAATAAGATGATGATTATCTTGCTATCTGTTTGTCTCTACACTTTATCCTTCATCACGTTATTATGCACTTTGTTCTAGCCCTAGAGCCAATAGCCCACAATTGTTTTCCAAAATCCTAAAATCGGGCAGCCTTGTTTTTCCCGATTTCCGACCAAAATTCCGACTGCCCTCCGCCAGAATTTTATATCCCTAGAAAGCTCTCTCCGTCCCGGATCCAACGCCGCCGGCCTCACCCTGAGAACCGGTCGGAAAGTCTCCGAACCGGCAGCCGGAAGATTCCAGACCGCCACCGCTACTGACCACGGTTCACCACTTCCCTTGCTCCGATCAATCTGAATTTTTGACAGCAGCTGCTGTCACATCCCGACCCTTAAATTTTTACCTTATTTACTAGCTTGGTTATAATAAGAATTTTTACCATCTCCGGCATTGAGATATAGTTTAATTGGTCCCTAGAAGGGTTTTGGGGGACGATTATTTCAGAGAGTTATTCGTAGGAGAAAAATGTGTAGACGGTAAAAATGGTAAATTTTAGCTAGTAAAAGGTAATTTTTAATAGGGTATTTTATTTTGGGGTGTTAAATTGGTGAAGTTGGGTATTTTTATGATGTTGGGCCGGGTTGGTGTGAGGCCCAAACCCATCTCCTCTTTTTCTTTTCTCTTCTCTCTTTCTCTCTCTTCTCTCTCTTTCTCTCCCGACGCTCTCTCTCTCTCTCCCACTGCCGGAATCCTTCTCAGCCGTCTGCCGCCGTCCGGCCAGCTACCGGCTGCCGCACCACTCCCATTTGGACCCCTGCCACCTCCTCTCCCTCCCCGACCTAGGACCCGAGCCTCTAACCCGTCGGAGACGCCGGGAAGCTTTTCGTCGGAACTCCCTCCTCCGGCCACCAATCCAGGAAAGCTTGGTACGGTTTTGTAACTCTCCTCTCGTGCAGTAACCCCTCCAAAAGGCTCACTCCCTCTTGAGCTCGGTAAGGAGAAATTCGAAGTTGAAATTCTAGGGTTTTTAGGATGTTTTCGTTCGATTGACCTAGTTAGGCTTGAAATTGGACTTAATGATAGTTATGAAAGTTGTTTGGGATGTTGAGAGGAAGATGCTGTTAAAATTTGGTAGAATTTGGACGTCGCAGGAATCGGCCTCTGGCCGCCCGTTTGCCGGCGGAGCTGCCGCCGCCGCCGTTTTGGGGTTTTGTATAATTTTAAATGTGTAATAATTAGAGGAGTTTAATGAAGTGAATTGTGGAATTTTTGGATGAGATTTCGATAGGTTTGAGAATTTCCAAAGTTTGGTATTTTTGCGGTTAAATAATGTAAAATCCGGCCGTAGAATTTAAGTCAATTTCTGGGAAAGATTGTATTTACGGCTGCCGAGTATGGTATTAAAGTTGGGTCATTCCGATTTAAGAATATCGAAGTTAGGCAATAATGAGCGTGTTTATGGCTCTTAGTTATTTTGCCTATTTTGAATAAATATTGGATTTTTAATTGGGAAATTAATTATATATTTGGAACAGGATGTGAGGAGACTCAAATTGGAGAGACCTCGGATCGACGTCAGGCTTAGGCCTAAAGTTATGAGTGGACCTTTGTTTTTAATTGAAAAACATGCGATAAATGATTTTATTGATCATTTATTTCTTCTGACGAGACTTATTGATTTATCGGCTATTTGACAATTTTTCCTCCTTTGGAGAGATCCCGAAAATGAGATTTTCGGTGGATATATATATTTTGGATTTTATGAGTATAGTATGTATATAAATGCTAGCTAGCCATACGTGTTTAGTCCGTCATAATGAGGTAAAATACATTATGGTGTGGCGTGAGTGTTAGACACAAGCGTCATAGCCCTATATGAAAACTACTTTCTTTTTTCGGTTTATTTAGGTTTTCATATAGGGAGTCCACAAGTAAATACACCGTCCTTTTCGGTCATAATGAGGAAAAAATACATTATGGCGCAACGTGAGCGTTAGACGCCAGCGTTGTAGCCTCGTATGAATTTCTATTTTTCTAAATTGTTTCTAGGATTCATACAAGGAGTCTGACGAGTGTAAATACATACGACTATATGTTTATATATAGCTTAGCCAGAGAGGCTCCATTTTATTTGAGTTTGTGACTAGCCAGTGCTAGTCGTGAAATTGCTAGTTTATGAGTTGAGCACTTTTAAGCTGCCGCATGCAGTATATTTTTCTATGAAATTAAAATGGGAATGCATAAATATTTTATTATTAAATTATTTTTGTCCACTCACTCTAACGTTATTACATGGTTAGATTGTGCCGTTTTGGTCTCTTCCAAGTGAAGATGACGCACGGCCTTGTATCCTCAAGAAGGATCGCTAACGTGTTTTCGGTTAAGTCTTCTACCCTTTAGCGGATTTTTCATCATCAATTATTCAACTAGGCTCATTCAAGCTCTGTGTGATGTCTTAGAATTGTCCGAAATTAAGGAGATAATGGTTTCAAGTGTGTCTCGCACTACCGACCCTCCACGGACATGCCTAGTCATACTGACTTGGAGTTACCGAAAGCTTTTGATCTTGGATCCCCCTACGCTATTAAACCAATTGCCGTCTTGCAAAAGACATTGAAGACTTACCAAAACCGGAAAATTATCATCATGATTGAATCCTCTAGGTCCTCTGAGTTAGTTTATGTTCATGTCAGGGAGCTTTTGCTAACTAGTCATGGAGTTAACGACCTTAGAATGACCGAAAGGACTTGGTTTTGATCATACACACGTCACTTTTGGCTAAGGCAAAAGCCTACACGCCACCTACAAGCTTCACAGCTTCGCACATGCCAATTCTGCGAAAAACAGCAATCTGTCCCTTCTGGACAGTCAAATTCGTTTACGTTTTGTGAACAGCTCCGGACGAACCAGACAGTGAGTCTTATATTATTGGAAAGCTCTACGAGTCTAGATGTTATGGACAACCCTGTTTTAACGAAGTTTGTCCATATCTATTTTAACGAAGATGTTATGGCTGTTATAGTGTGCAAAGGTCATTCTGCGCGGAAATTTTTATGCACTCTCGGGATTGCAGCTTTTCGTAGCTTCTTTCAATCCTTCTAAATGGTTCAAGTGGAACTATTAACTCGCTTATCTACTCCTTCTTGTAGATATATCTCATCGAGACATTGAATGTTTCGCAGATAGTGGAACTATCCACAACATTCTAAGGAACCGGCAATAAGTGCCTTATAAATCTTCTGTGACTACAATGATTGAATCATACCGGTCATTCAGGGACGCGGTTTAGCTTGAATCTTGATGCCTCATGGCACCATGATCAACGTCACAGATGCCCTCTATACATTGAGAGGCAACCGAACCATATTGAGCTTTAAAGACATTCCTGCTAATAGTTTTCATATGAAAACATATTGTGAGAATGAACAACAATTCTTTTGTGTATATCTTCTCATGAATGCGGACTTAAGCGCATCTTGGAGAAATTCATGAGTCAATCTAGTGGACTGTATGTCACTACGATTCGATATTCGAATCTCATGTTGTCACCAAACATGATATTTGGGACATCGACTCATATAGGCTTTGGTTTGACCAAATTGGTCAACCTGGAAGAGATATAATGGTTCAAATTTTGAGAAATTCTTATGGACATCTATTCTTCCGCTCAAAATGAAGACATTCGAGATCTAGCATCACCATGAAGCATGGTGGTGACCCGGGGGACATTGACGTCACCCGAACATGACTCCAACTTCCTAGAGATTGTCCGGTCAATTCCTCAAGCAATTGAGGTACACCGGTCTTCCCTCGATGTCGCATTGGCCCCCTGCAATGCTCATTGCTCGTTTTGAAAGCCTATTTTTTAGCTAAATTAGGAGTGAGACCCTCCTACGCTAAATGACACAAAAGAGAACATTTAATTCTTACATCAAATTATGTAGATAGATACAACCAACTTGCGGACACCTTTATATGCTTTATGGTGTTGGTTGAAGTGTTAACACACTGGTCACGTGTTACACTATTATCTACTGCTTATGCTGCTTGTACTTCTACGGGCTCACTACCCATTCTTTAAAGAAGTTTATCGGGATGTAAGTTGAAGTGTCATGTACCCCATGTTCACAGGCAATACGGTCTCACCGAGGCTACGACCAAGCAACTTTAGCTTGTCGCTCGAACATTATTGATGCGCACCAATCTTTACTATTCATCTACGACCCACCATCATTGAATATTTTTGTACTACAGCTCGTGTCTATGTACCAGGATTGCAATCATTGAGCTCAAACAAGATTGAAACGGATCTCCAATCCTTAAGCTCGGCTAGATGTTATTTCTAGGTGCCAAATCGCATTGCCACTTCATACAATGATGGGTCATTTGAGATGAAGAAGTATTTAGGTTGGATATGAACCTCCACCTATAATCCGCATATGTAGAAACCTTGTTAGGCGATCTCATTCACCGCTAAATTACGGATTGTCACTTTGATGAGACAATATTCCCGCCGTTAGGGGGAGATATGTACACTAGTGTAATACTTGTAGAGATCTCTATATAAATTGGATTTGATATTGAGGGGTCCCCCAACAATAATCACAATTCAAACTTCATGAGACGGATTTGAGTATCATTAATCAATGGATCAAGTTATGCCAAGCTCGCTTTCTTCTTAGTGCGAGAAAATATCAAACCTAAGGGCCTCCCTCCTTTTAGGGAGCCACACGGCCTTGTGACACCAATTTTGCCACTATATGGCGTCACCATATCACCATCCATGGTGATGGCGTCAAGACCACACATTTTGGTCGCGCCATGTCCTTTTGTAGGACATCAATCCTTGTAGACATATTTGCAACATGTGATCTCGTCACTTTAACACTTTAAACATTTGGATAAAGATGAGACTTAGTGGGACAAACCACGACAATTCACGTCGTTCCACTTAAATGAGGACGTGAGATAATGAGTCTACTATCGAACCACCTTTGAGTTGATGGATATCAACTTAATTGATTGGCCTAATGGAAAGATGTGATCCAGCATTCACAAAGAGATAGGTCCTTGGGCAGGTGATGCCGACACCGCAAGCTAAACCCTATCAACTATACCTTTGTTAGATAGCTAGCATAGTGAGAACAAGAGCTTAGACTCAACTTATGGTGCAAGGTCTCTCACTAACACGCATTAGGATCGACTACGATGAGATTTGCTCTCGTAATGGATGTCATTGCATTCCACTACTTTATCAGTTTGGTAGTTTCCGAATAACTGAACATGCAGCCTATGAATGTGGTCATAATAGCATCTCTACGGGATCAGAGATATACATGAAGGTCTTAAACGTACTTCATTCATCCGAATCAAGTGGCTCCAGACCACAGGAGCACGCGTTTGCTAAAGGTATTGAAACACACATGGATTCTACTTGATTTGGAAATGATATGGTGAATTATGCCTTTGTGTGTTTATTCTGGATTTACATGGACTCTTGATGGATCAAAAGATGCTAATATGTATCAACATCCGAAGAAAAAGATCTTAGGAAGACATGGTCTCGATAAGGCACTCGATGACTATATTGATGATGATTTTCCATCAATCGGCTTAGGCGCTCTATAACTAGTGAGGCCTACATATACTCCTATGATTAGTCAAGGTCTTTGCTCTAAAGAGAGATCCGTTGTTTTGTCTAAAGCAAGATGACAAATATGTGTTAAGAGATGGAGTTCCCATCTAAGTACAATAAGACGCATCAATGTACTCAACACAATACGAAAGACTTGACATCTCATTCGCTATGAAAAGTTATAAAGCTAAGTGTAGCTATGCGCCCACGCAACGCCAATGTAATAGTAGTAACTTCTTTTTCAATACTTAATAGTAGGAAAGGTTGAGGCTTATTCTATCCCTACATAAGAAAGACACATCAAAAGTGAAATCAGAATCTGTCCATTTTTGTAGATTAAATTCCACGAGACCTATAGGAAATCTCACTCACTGAAAAATGGTGAAATGGGTACCATTGGAAAGGTCTATGTGTCTACTTTCCAGGGACACCAACCATTTGATCATACCTATCATATTGAGTGAGTTATGACCATTTTCGTAAAGTAGGACGAATCTGTCTAAGAATCTGATTTTGTTAAACAGTCAACTTCGACGGGACTTTGTGAACAACTCCTGGTGAACCAGAATGTGTGTAATATACGGTTGGAAAGATAAATGAGTCTAGTTTCCAAAACCTTTACGGTTCGTTCATATGTATTTCCTAGAGGAAGTTACGGTTGTTCTAGTAACTGAAGGTCATGCTACGCGGAAATCTAATTTCCTGCATGAACTTATGTTTTGAGTTCACAAGCGGCTTTCTCCTCAAGATCTAAGTGTAAAAGATTATTTGAGGACAATACGGCATGATTAGTTAATCATTGCCTAATGCCACATTTGAAGACATGTTAAAGAGCATTGACATGCTAAGTTATTGAAATTTCTGTGATTAGTAAGAATCCGGAAAAACCCTATGATTGATGTAAAGATTAGGGGGATGTGCAAACTTCAGGAGGAGTCTATCACATATATACATGTCACTATCAAATGTGAATGATGCGTTATACTCTTTTTCTCCTACGATCAAGGTTTAGTTTTTCTCCCACAGGGTTTTTGTGACCTGACGAGGTTTTTGACGAGGCAACAGATCAGCGTATCAGCGCGCGGCACAAGGAGGAGTGTTCTAAGATATTCTGTATCTTTCTAGATATTCTTTATGTGTGTCTTGGCCTTATGCTAATAGGATATGTAGTTAGACTAGATCTATGTATTCATATCCTTACCATATTGGTATGTGTAATTTCCTATATAAATGGCTCATATCAATGAATAAAATGATGATTCTCTTGCTATCTCTTTGTCTCTACACTTTATCCTTCATCAATATATATATATATAGAGGATCAGAAGCGGACGTCCGCACGGTCCTTAAAGTGCGGACGTCCCTCCATTCTTCTCCGTCCGGCGCCGGCGACGGCGCGCCTCCACCCCAGAAGACTCCAGCAGCCTCACCGACCACTTTCTCTCACCGGCGAGTCGTTATTTTCCAGTTTTCCGGCGAGATCACCCAAGTTTGAAGTTTTGGGTGATCTCGCCGGGAAAACTGGAAAAGAACGGACTTGCCGGTAAGGGAAAGTGGTCGGGGACGTGCTGGAGTCTTCTGGGGTGGAGGCGCGCCGTCGTCGGCGCCGGAGGGTGGAGAACGGAGGACGTCCGCACTTTAAGCCGAGTGCGGACGTCCGCCTCTGATCCGGCCTCTATATATATATATCCGGATTTAGAAAGGACATCTTTAAACTCTTAAAGCAAGGATGTTTTTAGTTCTAGCATGTATTTTAACAATCAAAGCCACTAATTCTCTAGTTACATATCCACATATGATTCATACAAAAAATTAGCTAAAATAAAAAACGTTTAACCATTTGATTAGCATATTATTCGTTTTAATTTTATCTAACGACTTACAATTATTTACGTCAATTTGAATCACCAAATAATTATAGAATTAGTTGAAATTTTGTAGATATGTTTCTTGCATGTGAATCTAGAGGATCAACGGTTGAGATCGTTAAATAAAGTTATCTACTAATGTAAAATAATAAAAATTTTCAAATTTTTAAAATAAAGAGGTCATG
Source organism: Fragaria nilgerrensis (assembly GCA_010134655.1). Classification (NCBI taxonomy): domain Eukaryota; kingdom Viridiplantae; phylum Streptophyta; class Magnoliopsida; order Rosales; family Rosaceae; genus Fragaria; species Fragaria nilgerrensis. Next base: position 9,291,567 of record CM020978.1, read on the forward strand.
TTTAGATCATACATACATACATAATAAATCATAATGTCACGTGTCATCGGATTAAATATCATTAGTTGTTTGGTTTACTTCAAGATTATAAGCTGTCATAGTCATTGTTTGACAAGAGAATATTGATTAGTCAGCCCGTTGTTTATTACAAATAGATTCCTTAATTATAAGCGTGATTACATGCAGCCGTAACTTGCTAACCAAAACCCCATGCAGCTGAATTAGGCAAATCTAGAAAGATCGCTGAAGCCTCTACAACCCCGTTCCGTCGGAACCAACATTCTTCACCCAAAAAAAACTCCGTTTTTAGCCGGACAAGCCCACGTGGCGGTCATGTCAAACGGGACCCACAGCCCACGGCCTCTGTTATGTGGATACATTCGATGGTTCTCTGCCCCAGTTGCTTCTCCATCCCCTCTCTCGCTTTCTCTCTCCTCTATCATCTTCCACTCTCTCTCTCTCTCTAATAATTCCGGCTACTTCACTTGTCAGATTCCGGCCAACCCCTTTCTTTCCCTTTATATATACCCAACTCTCACCCTCCCCTTTACTACTCTTACATTTCAATTTTCCACACTCTCTCTCTCTCTCTCTCTCTCTCTCTCTCTCTCTCTCTCTCTCTCTCTCTCTCTCTCGTCAGTCTCAGTCTCAAACACACCAACTGCTCTAACACAGTCACCCACCAACTCCATTATCATCACTGACTGAATATACATGTACTTTCATGCGGACCCTTACGACCAAACCTTAGTCACGTACCAGTTTTAACCGTGAGACCTCGTTTTTGATATGAACTAGTTTAATCCAACCCCTCTCAAGTTTGTGATCGATCTCTGAGTTTCAGTCGTGGACGGAATTCCAAACTATCCGTGTGCGCGTGTGATCGATGAACAGAGCGCTGCCGGAGATGTTGAACTGTATGAACGCGCCGGGAAGTCTCGTTGCCGGAAACTGTACGGACATGACGGTGCTGGACAGGCAGAGGGCTCGGATGAAGTGGCAGCAAGACCAGTTCCAGCAGCAGCAGCAAGGCTATTTTGGCGGGAACGAGCTCAATGGGGTGTTCAGTCACATGCCGATTCAGGCGAGCCAGGTCCAGAGTTTCCAGGGGTTGATCGGGCTCGGCGGCGACATGGGGATGGGGCAGGCGGTGAAACCCGACCCGAGTTCAGAAAATGGGTGGACCGAATTGGGGTATGGGTCTTGTGGGTTTGAGATGAATAATATTGCAAGGACTTTCAGCTGCCCGCCCAAAGTTGCCGCCGAGACAAAGAGCAACAACGCCGTCGCGTCTCCCAAGATCAGCTCACCGGCCGGCAAGGAAAGCTTTAAGAAGAGGAAAGCCGATAAGGCACAAAACAATAAGGTATCTAATTCTGTCTTTTATTCAAACTTCATAGTTCATAGTCTCATACACATTCTTACTTGTTAGTTCATTCACATTCATATTTATTGCTTGATTTGCTTCATCATAGCCAAACTCTGAAAAAGGTCAACCTGTTGGTCAAATTTTGTAAATTTGCTTATGCAATGCTATCTTGGTTTTCTAGGCTGTAGGAGAAGATGATTCCTCGGACAAAAGAATGAAAGGGTGTGCAGAGGAGGGTGACTCCAAGATCACTGAACAAAACAGCCCCAAGAACAACGACAGAGAATCTTCTGCTGATACTTCAAAGGGGAATTCGAAAGTTTCCGAGGTTCAAAAACCCGATTACATTCATGTTCGGGCACGCCGCGGTCAGGCCACTGATAGCCACAGCTTGGCTGAGAGAGTGAGTGTTACAATTAGAAGATATTGGCACTCTTTGGTTGTTATGTGATAGATCCTGCAGTTCGATTTTGTGGTATTTATGCAATTTTTGCTTGTGATCTTGAAGGTGAGGAGGGAAAAAATTAGTGAAAGAATGAAGTATCTGCAAGATTTAGTACCAGGCTGCAATAAGATCACCGGCAAGGCTGGTATGCTAGACGAAATCATCAATTATGTTCAGTCCCTTCAACGACAAGTAGAGGTGACATACATTTGAGCTTGCCATCACTTGTTGAATTTCCCGGATATCTTTTATTCTTATGTATTCTTAATTTTGATCCTCTTCATAATTAACAGTTCCTGTCTATGAAACTAGCTGCTGTTAATCCGAGGCTTGATTTCAACATCGATGACTTGATTACAAAAGAGGTAAGGAAACTTACGGCAACTAGATACTATGTAACATAGACTGAAAAAAAAAAAAAAAAACAAACGAACTGCTTGAAATGGCTTAACAAATGAGATAGCTTATCAAACAGCTTGATCCAATTAATTTTATGTTGCTAACTCAGTTTCATGTTGAAAACAAACAGATGTTTCCGGCTAACATGACCAATTTTCCGACAATTGGGATGTCATCAGAGATGACTAGTTCTGCGTATCTACAATTTAATCACGTACAACAATTGCTTCAATGTTCGGGATTGGAGAGTGGGATTTCTTCACCTGATTCAACACTACTTCGAAGAAGCTTCAGCACTCCTGTATCAGTCCCTGAAACATTTGCTGACACATCTTGCTTCACGGTAATTTTTTCTACACTCCTGCATCTATTACTAAATAAGCAAATTTTAGCAAAATTTGATGGTAGATTATGTATGCTCTTGCAGCAAGTCCAACCTCCTACAACTTGGGATGCCGATATGCAAAACCTATTCAATGTGGAATTTCATCAAGGAAGAACAGCACCATTTCCGTCTCAACCATTTACTGGTAGATACAACTAACCAATCTGTCTTTGGTGCATTTTTATCCTTCAATTAATTAGGTTTAACCACCTTGACAGAGACATGACTGCATTGACCCCCCTAGACTCTAATCATTTTGCTTAGAAATGTAGCAGGTCCTTTATTATTGGAATCCACAAAGTTGTATAGATGAACTATGAACCACCCTTTCCTTGTCTTCCAAAATGGATGATCACAAGCAGACTTGCTCCTTTTCTGTACATGATTACGATATTGCCTAAACATTTCGGATAGAAAGTGGTAGCAGTTAGAGGGTCTGTTGCATTTTGACTCTGTAAACCATATAATGGCTACCATCAGTAATGGTGATGATGTATGTTTATTATATAAAGTTCCCCTGATTCACTCAATCAACTACTGATGATGCTAAATGAAGTGGAAACCAGTCCATGTGTAGTTGTATCTTATCCTACATTTCTTTTCTAAGAACCCTCGTATTACTTTTACAGGTTCCATTGAAGCTGGCAATTTAAAGATGGAGATGTGAACCAAACACTGATCAATCATTTGATGATTCTTGGAAGAGTTTACCTAATGCCTCTGATCCAGATTATTCTTTACTCCTCTAAGTACATAACATAATTATGTTTGTATGTATACCTACAAGGCTACAACATAGTATGAATAAAATAAATTCCTCTCTATTAACCATTTAATACCTTCTATTCTCCATTTTACATAACAACAACCTAGCAGAATTTGCAAGTCCAAAATGGTTGATGGCAAAAAGCAAATCGAAACCCTGTAAAACAAGTCTGAGTAAAGAGGAGGCCTAAATTGCCATCCATATGAAGTAAAACTGTAAAAGCGAAAGACAAAGCTGTGCATGAGAAGCAAGTCACAATTGTGAAGCAAATAGCTGTAATTCAGTGTTGGAATGCAGCTATGGAGGTTGTCCCTATGATAGATGAATATGAGAGACAAATTCAAGCGAGCACTACATGAGGGGCAGTGGGCAGGAGCCTACCGGTGGACCTTCTCAGCCCCCTTTTTAGAAGAACAATTATATTTGTTGATAGAGACCCTGATAATTTAAGCAAACAGATTGATGAAGAGGGTGTGACAGCAATTTAAAGCAGACCAAACAGAGCAAATTGCCAAGAAACATGACAAATTTGCTTATCCAAAACCTTACATATTCAATTGGTTAGACTTGTTTTCATGTGCCTGCTGAGTAAAGCATTCACAACTAATAATCAGGACCGGTAGGGATTTTCATTTCCAATGCAACCAAGCGTTTATCTCTTATATCACATTAAAGGTCACCTGATGAGCAATAAGCAATATTTCCAATTCCACTAATACGAACGGTTCATATCATATAATGACATCAGAATAAACTCCTAAAAATGCAGTAAGCCCTCAGTACATAGTCATTTTATATAGACCACATTTTGAACTTTACACCTACATTTATAATGAATAGTGATGATGTAAATATAGATAGTGACCCTGAGACTACAATGAATAAATTATTTGATACTCAATGTGAAGGTGAATGATGAATTCAGCAACATTAAAGTTGAAACGGCCTTTGCCAGAAAACATGCATCACTGCAAATGACCAGTTAGAAAGTTCATATGCACTTAATAGTATATGTGAGCATGGATGACTCGAAAAGTATGTCATGTATATGAAGCCTCATCAAGACATCAGCTACCCGTTTACGGGTATGAAACAGATAATAGAACGGTTTCTATGGCTATCCAGGCTCATTTTTCAGCTGAATATTTGGAAAGAGAAAGAACAAACTCAAGAGAGGTCTTTAGGTCCTCCCTTTATTCAGGCATATACACTTTTCAAAATATAAGATCTACTCGTGCTTTTCTGTATAACTTTGATATACACAAATAAATGTAATACATTTAAGAAGTTCCTATATTATAAACCTGTAATCAGGCAGCTAATACTAACAGGTTATGAAATACGAACCTTATTGCAGATACCATCTTCACCACGAATATTTGTCACCTAAAGCTTTCATGTCACCACCGAAAAAATTATCTTCTCTTGTCGGGTTTCCTCTCTTTCGTCTCTCTCTATCAAGCAATGAAGCCATGAAGGTATGTCACACTGTTGTTGTTTTACTACAGATACAAAATAGAAAGAGAAGCTTTCAAGTATTAAGTTGCAGGAAATTGGTTTGGGACCACTGCAGATTACAAACAACTTACTGCGTCTTCTTCCTCTTGTAGTTAGAAATTAAAAGGATCATCTTTCTTCATATTCAAGCCATATGTAATAGTGAGACGGAGGTGGATCTGGCCTCATCCAAAGGAATTATCTCTTTGATTCTCTTTGTTCCTATTGATAGTGAGAGATGATCTTGCCCTTTCCTTTTCTTGGGACCCCTTCAACTCTGTGTGAAGTTTTTCTATGATCTCTGAGGACTCTTGCCCACCTTACCTCTACATGGTGCTATTCCAAGGAATAAAATGCTAAACCGATAAAGATTCTTTCTGCATTGTGGGAATTATTTCAGCTCTACCATTGTGTTTGGAGCTAGTCAGAGCTCCTAGTTTGTGTCTTCTTATTACTAAGAGTATCTAGAAAGGTTACCACTTACCACACAACCCTAAAATTTAGGGTTCGTTTTGAAGGCGGGAAGCTTGTGAGAGGCATAAGGATGCTATGAGTGATGACAGACCTTGCTACGACAAGGGGTGAGAACCGGTTTTCAACCATCTCAAATACCGCCTTTGTAACAAAGAGACCCAACAAAACCCAACATGTACATTAAAACACAATCAAGCCCAGTATGATCTACGAAAGTACATATACAAGGTTTGTTGGACAAAGCCATCACCCTGTATCAAGGTTTACAGCCCTCATGTGGGTTGGCAGTTGGCACCAAAATGGGATGGTTCTAGATGCCCTATTCCATATGTAATTGGGAGAAGAAGAAACAAACTCGTGGTAAAATCACTTTTACTCTAGGCCAATTATAGTTGTGGATTAATTAACCTCCAAGGATCTGGTCATTACGACTCAAGGATGCCTACGCTCCAGAGACCAGATATCATCCATCTTAGTACTTCTCTATGCATAAGAATACCACTCACTAAACTCAAGAAGAAGCCTATTAAGTTGAATGTCTCACTAACTTGAACATCAAAATTTCATTACTCTAATTCTCATTCTTCGTGTAATCACAGGGCTGGAGGAAGTAACAAAAAATTTCTCTGTCGAGAGAAAACCCAACAAAATACTTAAAACGATGTAGAGTACGAGCCATGCCTTTATAATCCTCTTATTCCTCTATGAGGCTTCTGCAGTGTAAAGCCAGTGAGCAACACTAACCTTGAGACTCATCTATAGCCAATCCTCTAGGTAGCCTGCTTATTAATTTTCTTGTAGGAAAATCAACTTTCAAATCAAAAATTGGATTCATCTAATGTGATGACTTGTGGATGAATACCGTGTATTGGCATGTCAGGCATATACTCCAAATCTGGTTTCACTGCAAACTGGCTTCCCATACTCGCTTCCTAGAGTGAAACTTACAAGGTAAGATAATGCAATTAACTGCATGGGTCGGGAGGAATCAAGGTCCATCCGCGGTTCATCAGCTATCTTTAAGATAATATTAAAAATGCAGATAGAATTAGATTGAGAATCACTCCCCTCTATCTTGTATGATTGAATCACCCATTCCGACTCATACTACACTTATAGCAGAATCTCCCGCTCACATTATTCTCCAAATAATAAAACTAAGAAATCCATAAAAAATATCTATCATAACAGTATCTATACATGAACAAAGTTTAGGAAATGAAATCAATACCAGCAGTTTAAGGCTTTAAGCTATACAAGGAATTCTGAACACTTAAAATAACTACTACTTGGGTTTAGTTGATTCTTACAAGCCCTTTGAATTCCAAATACACACATCCAAGCTAGCAATTTACTAACAGAAACTTACAGAATAATTAAAGGACCAAACAGTGGGTCTAAACATACCGTGAGTTCCACTAGCTAGATCAATGACTCTTCTCCAGCTTCTGCTAATTCAACATCAAAAAGTTTCAGTTTCTATATTCTGTATGCAGTGAAGTTCAAGGTTCAAATTATAAAAAGGGAAATGGTACCTTTCCCAGGAACAATTATAACAGGAGCTGATTTAATGTGGTGGTAGCAGTACTCACTGACACTCCCCTGTAGTACACTGAAGATCCCAGCAATTAATTTGAGTGAGTGACAGAATCAGAGACAGATTGACAGACAAAAATAACAAAGGAGTGAGAGAAACAGAGAGAAAACCTTTGAATTAAGCTTCGGCCTCTACTACCTAGGACCACAGCCACAGGTTTTATTCTTTCTGCTTCCTTGCAAATTACTTTCCCTGGATCCCCTTCCACAATTCGAGCAGTAGTCCTTACCTACCTCCATCAAGATTATTCAGAAATTAAACATAAAGAATAGCTGCAAAATAAAATAAGCATGTTATTTGTCTGCTTCTCAATATTCCAGCACAGTTTACATATATAGATTTCTCCTAAAATACAAATGAACAATATCAACAATTCTAGAGTCACCAGAATTATTTAAAATATGCTCACCAAAATGATTTCCAGATGCAAATACCGAAATGACTCGAATGAGTTTTAAGAGTAACCACAAATACAAACAAAGAAAACACTATCAAATTACTTGGTGACCAAAGTATTGTAAACAAATCTAGTTACTTATTATGATTACTCAATTAGTGATCCACTAGATTAAACGTATCCATCAAATGATACCAAATGTTGGAGAAAAAGAAAATAGAACTACTTGAATGCAGTAAAGACTGCAATAAGGCCAACCAATGGCCAAAAGTCATTTAACCTATAATGTTCAGGTTTGAGACCCAAATGAGATGATCCACCATTAACAATATAAATTGGGGATGCGCCTAACTCACCATAGCAACTTCAAATGCCTCCAGAGCAAGCTGCTGCATTAGCCCCTGGCTTGCCTCGTAAACAATCTGGTTTTGCACACCTGAACACAAAACACAATAGGTATTACTACATGATCCAGCACTGTACTAAATCAAACATCAGACCAATGTAGAATCCACATGCATCTATAGTTGAATTTATCATATACCAAATGATGACGCAAAACCCAGAAAAACCCAAGAATCAAAGTATGAAGCTTTAAGAACAAGACTCATAGATGAACTAAAATTCAAACAAGAAAATGAAGTAATAGATGATTAACTGGAAACTGCATGGATGAGATGGATGGTGTCAGCAAGCCTGCAAAAGTGAATGAGGGCCCAATCGAAGGCGTGCTTGCTGTTGGGCCCATGATCGATGGCTATGAGTATGTCACGGCCTCGCCTTCTCTCCCCGGTCTCTCTCTCAAGGCTTGATGATGACTCTGAGGCTGAATGAGGTGATAGCGTCACTTCTCTCCAGCTGTAGACTTGCTCGTCCTCCTTCACCGTCTCCAAGGCCATTGCAACCTAAAATGCTAATCTGGGCTCCAAAGTTCTCAGATTGATTGTCGCTGGTTTTTTGTTGTCGAATCTGGCTGGCTGGTTTTTCAGGATTTGGACATGCGCTGCGGTTTTGACGACAACCGCCAGAAGACGTGTCCATCTTTTCTTGTTTCTTGAAAGTGCTTTCGAAGTTCGAACTGTGGGGTTCCAACGAGGATTAGTGGGAGAACTTCTTCTTTTCACGTATTTTCATGTAGTAGTAGATATATATGAGTATCATTTCAATAAATTTTTATCTAAAATTAAAAATCGTTATTTATGAATGTGATTTATTAATTATAAAGTCAGAACAGTTTCTGTTTGGATAGTCTATTAATTTGATTTAGTTTGATTTTTTATTGATTATTAATTTGGCTGAAAATTTGTATAAGTGATATACTTATATAGACCTAAAAATTGAACGCTGAGATCTAAGAAGCATGGAAGGGAAGCTTGCCTTCCATCACGCTTTACGCTTCCGAAGCTAAAACGCGATGGAAGCGCTCAGAATCGCTATTCTAGAAAAAAAAAGTGTCTTGGAAGCGTGAAAGGAAGCACGGGCAAATTAGTCCTTTTAATTAAAATCTAATCTGATTTACTTACCTCTGCCCAGTCTCCATAGTCGCATTTTACCTCTAACTTTGATATAGACCTCGACTTTTTCTCCTCCAATAACTTTGATTTTGTTATGAATTTGAATTTACTATTTGTTTATTTTTGTATGATTAAATTTTGTTACATCAATTTACATCAATTTGAGGGTCTATATAAGTAACATCAAATTTATACCATTCAAGTGGTTGAGCTATGTTACATCAATTCACATCAATTACTTACATAGTTGCACTTTACCTCTACTTATATTTTTGTTATTTACATCAATTTAAATAACCAAATGATTATAGAATTAGTTGAAATTTTGTAAACATGTTTCTTGCATATAAATATAGAGGATCAATGATTAAGATCGTTAAAAAAAGTCATCTACTAATGTAAATTAATAGAAATCCTCAAATTCTTAAAGTAAGGAGATCTTTAGATCCTCCATATATATATATATATATATATATATATATATACACACACACACGCACGCAGTTCCCTTCCAGAGTGGGACACCGCTTTGAAATTAAAGTGTGGTGCTCCTCGTTTCGCTCACTTTTATGTCACATTTTCACATCTTCACCGTTCAGTGTATAGAACATAGTGTGTAGATCATTCCTGCAAAGTTTCATCTAATTTAGAGATCATTTGGGTACCGAATTAGATTAAATGAATCAACTGAACAAAATATGTCCAAACAGAACCGTTCATGTAAATCACAATTACAGAAGTTCAAATGATCTCCAAATTGGATAAAATTTTGCATGAATGATGTACACATTTTGTTCTAGACATTGAACGGTGGAGATGTGAAAATGTGACCTAAAAGTGAGCGAAACGAGGAGCACCACACTTTAATTTCAAAGCGGTGTCCCGCTTTGGAAGGGAACTGTATATTCCGATGCTTCCAAAACGTTTCGGCTTCTAACAAATTTTGAAAAAAAAAACGCTTTCGCGTCACGTTTTCGCTTCCGATTCCACGCAGCATAGGTTGAGATGTAAAAATGTAATTGAAAAGGATTGGAATTGTTTTGTTCTTTTTTTCACCATATGATTTCATTCATAAAAAGTGTTACAAAGTGTCAATTACTAAACGGAGTGATCTCTTCTCTGCATCTTCTGGTTGCACATAATGGCCTTTTTTTTTTATGGCTTGCTATAAGAGGTGGATCGGCTACAAAGGATAGGCATCATACACTCGTACACCTGATATCTATCCACGATGTATTCTTTGTAGGTCTGAATTTGAATCTCATAATCACTTGTTATTTGGACTCGTCTTATGAGCCAATGCGGGGAGAGTTGGCTTTGCCCCTCCTTGGCCAATGGAGGGAATAGTTAGTTAGGTGAGGGGGCGTCCTCAAATAAAGTCCTCAAACAACAAGAGATACCTACCACTTATTGTATGGTTGTGCGAGTTAGAACTATTTAAGCTGAACTTTTTCCTTGTAATGTCATTCTGTGCAAGCCTGCAAGGTCTTTCGACCCATCAAGTCATCAACTGTTTGGAATGATCAACAACATAGTTTTTTTTTCTTTTTTCAGAATGAATGATCAACAACATAGCTCAACCACTTGAATGGTATAAATTTGGAACAGAGTTAAGCAACCTGTCACTTGCTCATTAGACCCATAACTCACCTAATTAGACAAAATCGTCCCGTAACCAATTTTGCGTATGATGGTTTTCAACATTCAAGAACATATTCAAAATAGTCTCCGTTCATGACATAAATCTTTTTTCACTAAAGGGTACCCTGTTCCAGTGTTCCATCAATGTATCGGACCCAATAAACAAATTCATTAAGGGTTCAAATCCAATCCACTAACACAAAACTAAAATCCCAAATTAACATTATAATCAAGCGGATTTGAAATGTCAGATACCTGCTACAATGGCCCATGCCCTAAAAAGAAAAACAAAAAACCCAGAAACTCAATAAACACAGAAAATCAATCACACAAAAGAGAGAAAATGAAACATATACATACAAGAGAGGGTGCTCAGAATGAGTATGAATGGATGAGAAGGTTTCTCCTCATGTTAAAATCAGATTAACGAGATTATAATTCTCATCATCATCGCACCTTTAGGCATAGAACTAACAGATACATAGAAGAAAACAAACAGACACAACAAACATAGAACTAAGAAAAAGATGCATGAAAACAAATAGAGAGATTAGGGTGATGGAGCTGGAAGCCAGGAACTGGGTTGTTGTGTCGGCTGAGAAGAATTGGCAGGCGAGCGTGTAAGGGGTGTAGGGTTTCAACTGGATACTAGTATTTATAGCCAAAACATACAGACCCCCACCCATTGGGCCGAGCCCATTTTTCTGCATCCATATGGACCTTATGTTTATACCACCACCAAAATAAAATACGTAAAAGGACTATTTGAAACTTATTTTTTTTTCTCTTTAATTTCCTCAAGCTACATCCATATTAAATTCTTCCATATCTTTCCTCTATATCTTTTTAACTAAATCAGCTCAAATTTACTACTATGTATTGAGGTTCATATTTATGAGCAATAACAAACCGGATATATTGTTCTTGTATAACGTTTGAGAAAGGGGCCTATTACCAGGACAAGCAAAGATCTTAGCCGACGAGCCTTCGTCGGCTATGGTTTCGTCGGGAAAGAGTCGTCGGCGATGACTTTATCCGATGAAACTAGAAAACCTTGTCGGCTATTGTCCTAGTATTTAGCCGACGACAGAAGACGTCGTCGGCTATTGTCCTAGAATTTAGCCGACGAATATCTTAAATGTTTCGTCGACCATAGTCTGAGACTTTAGCCGACGAATATCTTAAGATATTTGTCGGCTAAAGTATGTAATAAAAAATTAAAAAAATAACTATAGCCGACGAAATATAGTCAGTTTCGTCGGCTTTAGTAGGATTTAGCTGACGAAATATGCCATAATTCGTCACTTTTAAAAAATAAAATTAAAAATACTATAGCCGACGAATATCTTACATGTTTTGTCGGCTATAAGTCCATTCCAGTAAAAAAAAAATACCCAAAATTTCTAAATTATCATTCCAAGTAAGCTGCAAAATACACCAAAACAATTTCATATATATAACTAACAATAAGCACATAAAACTATATAATTGATCAACTACACAAAATCTAGATTGTCTAAATCAATATCCGATTCTGGGGGCTGCTGCTGAGGAGGTTGCGGCGGCTGAGGTAGCGGTATAGGCATAGGCATGGGCGGAGCTGGAAGTCTCTGAAGCTGGGCAGCTGTAAACTCTTGCAAGTACTGGAACATCTGTTGCAGCTGGGCCTGCTAGGTGGCATATACCGCGGCAGTATAGGCTGTCTGGGCGGTGATCTGGGCGGCATGAGCGGCAGCCTGAGCAGCTTGCTGTTCCCGTAGTCTCTCAACTTCCGACTCTAGCTGAGTCGTCCTGCTGCTGGTCGAGGCTGCCTTTCGTTGAAATCCTGGAGTGGTCTTCAGGACCCCCTCGCCCTTCTTTCCTAGACCCTGGCAGTAGAAGTTGTTTTCTCGCGCGGTGGGAAGGCTGTGCCCATGATCCTCGCCCCAACCCTCGGATCCGAAGTGTCGATCCGGGACATGGCTTCGGACATCTCTTCCTCCTGCGTGTCCGGCCATTTCTCCCTCACTATAACACTCATCACCTCGTCACTAGCCTCCCTCACCTTCGCCTAATTGGATAGGAAAAAAATGATTAATTAACATTTTGACATATATATAAGTAAAATTAAAAATTTAAAAACGTAAGATGACTTACAATATCCTCCTAGGTGTCAGGATATACCTTCTCGTACGTATAGACGTACCGGTTGACTTTTGGATGTTCCCTGGCCGCCTCGTCCACGAAGACAACGAACGGTCTAGAACCGGCATGATGGTTTCTTGTGTTGCGTTGCCGTTCTGAGCGTTCGCCCGGAAAACGGCCTTTAAAGAAAAAAATAAACTATTAGTAAAATATTTAAAAACGGACGTACTTAATGACAAATTAACTAATTAATTTTTTTAAATACATATTTACGAGGGTTGTTGAATTCTGATGTCAGAAGCCAACGCCACTCGTACTCCCTGTACTGGAACTCAACAGAGGTACCAGAACGTGCTTTCCCGTGCGCAGTCCAGTGGGTCCGCAACTCGTTCTTCTACTCCTTGTACCTACAGATACAACAAAAATATTAGAAATATTATTAATATCACATACAATTTTGTTTTTTTCATTAACTTCCCAATGTACCTTCCCCCATGCACAACGTTCACCCAACTGTTCTTCAGGTGCTCAAGAACGTCAAACCACACCTGCATTGAACTTCGGTATATCTACCGGTATGGTTTGCGGAGTTTTTCAATGCTCATAATACAACTTCATGTAGGTGACGCACTCGTGCGCAATATATGCTTCATCTATACATCGTTCAAGCGCGGATTTATTAGCCACATAATCTTTGTAGTCTCCAAGTTGCCTATAAATCAAGTTGCAAAATGTTATGATTATTGAACATGTATATATATTGAGGAATTCAGGTGTAAAAAACGTACTTTTCCATGGGATACATCCAAGTGTAGTGTACTGGACCGGTAAGCAACAATTGCTCGGGAAGATGGATCATCAGGTGAGGCATGATGTCAAAAAATTTGGAGGAAATATCCTCTCAAATTTACACATGATATAAATGATGTCCTCTTGCATTTCCTGGAGGTTAGATTTTTTCACTTCCCGTGTGCATAACTTCTGGAAGAATCTTGCCAACTCTACTAACGGCTTCACCACCTGACGGGGAAGGAATGGTCGAATGAAAACAGGGAAGAGACGTTGTAGCAGGATATGACAATCATGACTCTTCAACCCGTACATCTTATTGTCCCGGAAGTTCACACATCGGGCTATATTTCTTGCATAGCCTGAAGGATACTTCACACAACTCATCCACCTGAAAATTAAGTTCTTCTGGTCAGGCTTCACGGTGTAAGGAGCTTGAGGCATTTTTTTCTTCCCTTCTTTCAACCACATATGTCTTCTTATAAGCATTTTTTTTAGATCAATGCGCGCCTTAGGACCGTCTTTCGTCTTCCTCTCCAAGTTCAGCACTGTGCCCACCACACTGTCGCAAATATTCTTTTTTATTTATGTGCATCACATCTAGGTAGTGTCTGATCAACAACTTACTCCAGTATGAGAGTTTCCAGAATATGCTCTTATGTGTCCAGAATTTATACATGTCGGGTCTTTCAGGTATTGCCGCCACAATATTGAGATGATTGCTGAGCTGCCTAAAATCGTACTCATTAAGCACTGCTAAAATTTCTTCCCCCGTCCATCTTCTAGGAGGCACACCGTTTTCTACAGTCCCATCAAATGCTTGTGCATCGAACCGCCATTCGTGATTATATGGAAGGAGAGTACGGTGACCCAATTTGCATATCTTGTTGCAATGACTGCTGCTCCCCTCATCGCTAAGACACTCTGGACAAGCCTTGTATCCCCTAACAACGTTGCCCGACAACATCCTATGGGCAGAAAAATCACTGATAGTACCAACAACCATGACATGCATCTGGAACATCTCGTGCATGTATTGGGATGACCAACGTCCCACAAAAACTTAAGCTCTTCAATCAAAGGTATTCAAAAAATAAAATGGAATTGTCATATACCTGAATCCAAACCAATTACAGAACACAATAGCTGACAGTTCTCAATATTTCTCTACTTGAGTTCAAATCAGGTACAAAATGTAGTAGATCTTTCTTATTAGAACTTGCAAAATGTTCTTATAGAACCAACACATACCTATGAATCTTAGCTTCTTCAACTTCGATTAAGCAGTAGCAAGACCAAAACCAAATACTTTATTTCTGAGCAAGAACTGAAAAGATAAAATAAAACAACAATACAAATCACAAATAAGTAATCGTAATTAGTTGATGGCTATGATAATTAGAGTACTGATATTTTGCTTGCAAATATTATAGCCTTCACAGTTTTAGTTTTCTATGTAGACTTTCAATTAAACTTCATCTATTCCACAGTAACATATGAATGTTGTCTGTTGATGAAAACACTATAACCTTACTAATCCCATGATATTTAAGCACAAAGCATTATTTATTCTTACTCAGAAGTTAGCATCTCTTAAGGTATAAGAGAAATCAAACTAGGCACAAGGCTAAGCAAGATAGCCTTTAACTCGACAGTTGAGTTGGTATTACAAGATACCAATCTTCTGACTGTGGAATCACATCCTTTGCATCTTCATGGTTACAATTTCTTCGTTGTTGGGACTGGAGTTGGGAACTTTGACCCCAAGAAGGACCCGGCTAAGTTTAACTTGGTGGATCCTCCTGAAAGAAACACAGTTGGTGTTCCTACAGGTGGTTGGGCTGCCATAAGGTTCAGGGCTGATAATCCAGGTGAAGTCTGCTGAATTATTAATGATAGTTTACACTTTACACACCAGTTTGTTATGCATCAGCTTTAAAACCTAAATATTTTACTAACAAATTTGAAGGATTATTGATCATGTATAGGGGTGTGGTTCATGCACTGTCACTTGGAGCTGCATACTAGCTGGGGTTTGAAGACTGCATTTGTGGTGGAAAACGGGAAAGGGTCAGATCAATCTGTCTTGCCTCCACCTAAAGACCTTCCACCTTGTTAACTAATTCATCTTGAGGATTCATAATAATGCTTCTCTAGAGAACACAAATTCTCTGTCAGTTAATTGATTTGTTTGCGGCATTTTGGCTGATCGTTTCTTGCAACCGTTCTGCAAAACACAGTAACATGCGCATAGATTCCTGAAATCTCTTGTTTGATGACCAGTATATATAAAAGCTGTAATGTGATTTGATTCTTTCTAATTTAAATCTTTAAACCCCATCTCTTTGGATTCATGTCGAGTTTCAGCTGAACTGAAAGTAAGCTCTAATAAAAGAAGCAATATAGATCATATCAGAATAAAGGACATTCATAACAAGCATTCAGATCCACATCTCTTTGCAAAGATCCAAATTACAGAAGAAAACATTATGTGGATAGACGTAGAGATATTATCTAACACATTGGTCTCCCTAAAACACATTGGTCTCCCTAACACACTGGTCTCCCTAAAACAGTTATCACAGCATTGCATTCTACATTGAAATGCAATCAAAACAAAGATAAAATGATTAGCCATCAACCAGTAAAGTCCACCCTATTCACATACCAACACTCCACTAGAGCCCCATTCCATCTGCAACTTTTAAGAAGCTATGATGGAAATAAAGCACACCAATACACAAACAGCACAAAAGCCATAATCCAACAAACCCACTTTCCTCTTTTCTTCTTCAACTGCTTAGCATGAAGGAGTTCCTTGGTTCCCCACTTATGTAAACCGCAGCATCAGCCACATTCTTTTCGATATCATTAATCTGTTCACCTTGTGCTTCAACCAACACAGCCATGTCCAGGAAAACTTGATGCAGTTCTGTCAAGCTTCTCTTCAAGTCCTTCAAGGCCTCGTCTCTTTCCTGATTCTCCATCACCAGCTCTTTTTCCCTTCAAAAACTTTGACCTCCCCGCTTCTCAAAATATTCTCAATCACTTCTTCAGTTGCTTCCTCTCCGGTTGCATTATAGTACCTCCTCTTGAGACCCTCTTTGTGCTCCTTAACAATCTGTTCCCTCAATGCCAGAAAATCATTCATCATATCTCTCAGCTTGACTCTCAGTCCACTAGTCACTGAAATCCTCATTCTATCAACAGGGCTTCCTTCCTTGTACCCAGCCACCTCTCGGTTAGCAATGTTAGACTGATCAAGCGATTCCAACCTTGCTTTGATGTTCTTCGCTTTCCTCAGGATACTAACCATGTCAGCATTGATTCTGTCTCTCAGCCCCCTAAGAACTTTAGCACTGTGTGTGGACTTGGTTTCTTCATTCAGATCCTGAAGATCAAGAAGCAGGTTCGTAATCTCTTCCATGTCAGCCTTGATTGCTGTCACTTCTTCAAAAAAATTTGCAAGATTCTGTTCTTCAGCAGGCTCAAGTTGCCCCATCTCCAAGTCAGGTTCTGCTTCAATGTCTTTCATGACCTGTTTCTTAAGGTCCACATAACTGGTGAACGATTTGGTCATCAGATCATTCATCTTTCCCACAATTATCGAACACCCACCTGCAACAGATCTTCACTTCCTTAAAATCCAACTTAAAACAGGAATTGAAAACACTCCAACAGTTTGGTTTCCAAAAATCTTCACTAACAAAAACACTAACTACTCTAATTTGCTTGAATTTCCTACAACAGTCACAATCTCATTTTGGAAACCTTCAAATACCTAAACCACATAAAATTCCAGATACCCAACCTTGATAACATACACGATATCTAATCCTCAAATAGATCTTAAATCCTTAAAACCCATAACAAAAAAAATCAACTAAATCTCAACGAAACACTCATTACTTGGTCGGATTTCCTAAAATTCCATTTCCGAAGCCATAGATATGCATACACAACTTTTGTGACCGACATTGATAATCTTCAATAAACAAGCAAAAATCAAGGAACTGCGTTCAAAGATAACACGTTCTAGCACATGATAGACAGAGACAAGATACACAAGTATGTTCGCATAACAACTAGAACAACGGAAAGGAAAATTGAATCTAAAAAGCAAAAAGAAGAGTAAGAAGAAAACCTTGAAGAATAGGTGATAGTGCGAACAAGGAAAGGCCAAGTGCTAGCCTGCTACTACAATTCTTATTCTCTGAGTGAAGAATTCCGCGGTTGAAAATTTGAAGAGCGAAGAGAGAAATTGCAAGGGTTTTGGTTTTGGTTTTTGGGTGTGGAGGTTTTGAAGGGTTTTTTTTTTTTTTTTTTTTTTTGAGAATGGGTTTGAAGGCTTTTTGACTAAAAGGCTTTTGGATTTTCAAATTTCAAATGAAAAGGTTTTTCCGCTTCGGACGGGAGCCGTTACAATATATGAATCTAACGTTTGATGTCACCGTTTGACTATTCATGAGTCTACATTCTACAACGTCGTTATGTTTCAAACCCGTCGTTATGTTTCAAAACCGTTACAAGTAAACAACGTTAACGTTGTATCATGTCTTGTTTTTTTCTTTTTCTTTATGTGATATATAT
The DNA here is from genome assembly GCA_010134655.1 of Fragaria nilgerrensis. Lineage (NCBI taxonomy): Eukaryota > Viridiplantae > Streptophyta > Magnoliopsida > Rosales > Rosaceae > Fragaria > Fragaria nilgerrensis. Next base: position 9,309,554 of record CM020978.1, read on the forward strand.
ATATTTTTTTTTTTTTTAGTTGAAATGACAACTTCCTTGATAAAGATGGTACCAGCGCTCTTCAGGTTAGCTCAAATGTGAGGAATTTGAGAATTTGATTAGGATTAAGCTAAACAAACCCTTATACGTACATAACGCTACACTATGTTTGACAACATAATCTTACTCACCTTAATGACAAACCAAGTTAAACAACATAATCTTACTTGATGAGAATAGGTAGCAACACACATGAAAGAAAACTGTGCCTGACATTCCTACTAACCCGTCATCAGTAAAGATCGAGTGAAAATTTGAAATTTGTGGAGGAAGTTCAACAAGGACTAAAATATCCATAATATTTTCGATTTTTCCTCACTATGTTAGGCTATAACAATATGAATCTAGAAGTTTGGAAACATGCAGGAAAGGAAATCAATAATGTCAGAAACCTTTTCTTACTCACCTTAATGATTCCTTTGGAAAGATTTAATTGTCTTGATATAACCTTTGGATTTGGTTAGAGAAACATGTATGTATCTCAACTGGCATAAAGCCTTAGCCTTTTTGCTTTCTTTTGAGAACACACCATAACAAAGGGGTAGCTAGAGATATCTACTAATCAATCTAAACTAGTCAACCTGAAGTCTCTGGCATCCAATTTTGAAGATTATTGGTTTATTGAATTGGATATGATATCTCAAAAGTATCTATTGAGCTGTCTGAGCAGCTGAGCTTTGCATTTCCTGTGCCCTTGGAAATAATAATACAGAACCTAAATAGACAAAACCCCATTTCATACCAAGACCATAGGTTTTGAAGAAAGATAGTCTATCACGTAGGGAAGGGGGTTCAAGGGGTTCAGCTGACGTCCCTCACATTTTTGACTAGGTCATATTGTTATATAATTTGTCAGTTGAAATGTGATGTTGACACTATTTTAACCCTCCTAACCAATTAGAGAAAAATTTGACATATAAAATATTAATTACAACAATCAATTTGGATAGAGGAGTGTTCAACTCCTCACGTGTGTTTGTCTGCAGGTTTAATATAGGTTTAATTACGTGTGGTTCTCTTTTCTTTTTTTAAGGAAAAATGCCCTAATGCTCAAATATTTGAAAACTAAAGCCCATTTGAATGATTTTTTTTTCCTTAACCCATTCCAATGATTCTTATTAAAAAGACAAGTATAACCTTATTTCATATCAACCAACCAACCATCTCTCTCTCTCTCTCTCTCTCTCTCTCTCTCTCCTCTCTCTCCTGGACGACGCAACGACTCAACTCATGCCTACCTCTGCTCTCTCCTCTGTAACCTCCTCCACTGCTGCCGGAAATCAATGCCGCTCGTCAACGACCTCCTTCTCCGAGTCCCCTGATCCGACCCCGGCAGCAGATCCAAAACGCTGTGCCGCTCGTCAAACGTCGTCGTCCTTCTCCGGTGATCCCAAGCTCCTTGGAGAGTTGACTCTGCATGATCCCTTTTGACCCAGCCGCAACAACATGCTCTAGGGTTTTGCATTGGTACACGCACATGGCGTCGGCAGTGGACCGGACATTGTAGAGGCCGAGGAAGTTGTTGCGGAGAGGGTGATCGGCGACGAGCTTCAGGTTGAGATTCTCGACGTCATGGAACGACTGGATTGAAAGGTCGGTTGGGAGGTGCGAAACGATGGCGTTTTGGTTTTGGGTGTGGAATTTGAGGGAGGGGATGGAGAGTAGCGCCGCCTATAAGGGTTGTTGGAGTGGCGGAGAGAGGTTGAGTTTTTGGCAGCCTTAATAACTTGGAGGTGAAGTAGTTTCGATGAGGGTGATAAGGGAGTAGATCCAGTGTGTGAGGGTGCATGGCTCTGCGGTAGGTGTAGCTGATAAAAGGAGATGGTGATTCTTTGCCTAAAAATGTTGTAGAAGATTCCCATAAGAAGCCAGAGTTGATTGAGGAATTTCAACGATTGTATCGATCACTGGCTGGGTGCTTTGGTCACTTGGAGAAACAATGAGAGAGCTTAATAATGCAGTAAGTGATTATTGAGAATCAGTAAGTGATTATTGGGGGTCAGTAACTGATTATGTTCTGATATTTCTTCTTTTCTGGTATTATTAAGCTGAAATAAGTTGATTATTGGGGGTCAATAACTGATTATTAAATGTTAGTAACACGATTATTAAGGGTCAGTAACTGGTTACTGGGTGTCAGTAACTGGTCAGTAACTGGTTACTGGGGGTCAGTAACTGGTTACTAGGTGTCAATAACTGGTCAGTAACCGATTACTGGGGGTCAGTAATTGGTTACTGGGTGTCAGTAACTGGTCAGTATCTGGTTACTAGGTGTCAGTAACTGGTTACTGGGTGTCAGTAACTGGTTACTAGGTGTTAGTAACTGGTTACTAGGGGTTAATAACTGGTTATTAGGGGTCGTTAACTGGTTATTGGAGGTCAGTAACTGGTTACAGAAGAAATTCAGGTGACCGGAGTCCGACGGCCGGTGACCGGAGTCGGAGTCCGGTGAGATTCTGACCAAGTATTCTCTCTTTCATTTTCTCTCTCTCTATGCATGTTTAAGGAGTGAGGGCAAAATTGTCTTAAAATAATATGGTTTGTTAAGACTTTAGTAAAGATTTGTGCATTTTGGCATAAAAAAGTTACCTTATATTAGAATGGGCTGATGAAAAAGATTGTCATTGGAATGGAAAATAAGGGGTTTAAATTAGTATTAAATGGGCATTTTCCCTTTTTTTAATATAGGTTTCTAATCCTAATCAATGATTGATTGCATCTCCCTTTAATATTACAATTAAAACATATTCCGGCCTACTCTTTTTAATTAATATGTTTTCCTAATCAATCAATGATTGTGATTGATTTCTCGTGCACCTCTATATAAACAGTTTTAGTCGCTTCTTTACGTATTTCTTTTTGTTATCTTTCAGTAAATTTTTTCATGTCATCGACAATCTTCATAATCAAATACTTGCAATTATAGATGCTTTAGCTTTATTTGAAGTATTGTAAGAGAAAAGTAGCAGAATAGTCGACATTATCTGAAGCTCCTCCAAAATTTCAAAATATGAGCAATCGTCGAGGACAATTATAATTGTTTTAAAGAGATTTGTTATTTTGTTTAGCTTTTATTTTCGAAGTATTGTATGAGTTTTTATATTATTCAATAAAAATTATATTTTTATTTTGTGTGGCATTATTGTTTAAACTTTTGACCTTCTACTTGTGGTTTCTGGCTACGCCACTGAAGATAGATATCAATAAAGTACATCTAACAGAAGAAAGATAACATAAACCAATTCCCTTTGTATTCAATTTATTGAATGCAACTCTCCTTTTCTATTCCACGGCACTTCTTTCTCAGGAAAACACAAATTCTTTCATTTTCATTATTTGTATGAGGAAAAGCTCATTTAAGAGCAAGAGATTTCCCTATTAATTTTGCAATCGAGAAAGGAAGTAAATGAGATGAAAGTCATGAAACCCTTTTGATCATTAGCTTACATATGGGGTAATGTAGTTATGCGAGCATAGCAGCTTTTCATGAAGGTATACTTATGAATTGGCTAGAATACTAATGTAGATATATAAGCAAACTCTTATTCTTCAGAGGAATTATGATACTGGATTTGCTAGTATAAAAAGAAGCAAAAAGAAATCAGAAAGTTTAGAACTTTTTTGTATCGACATTAATTACTTTTGGAAGTGTAATAAAAAATAAGTTGGCTTCTAAGATGTTGCATGTTCATCTAAAGCTATAAAGTTCTGGTTCTAGTTCAGAGTTTTGTTCGAAATCATAGAAGGGCAACATTGTACAGTTTGGCTAACCATGGTCTCAAGAATGATGGCAGTGTTGGTGATACTATCTTTTGTTTAAGAAATTGTGGCTGCAGCAGAATCATGACCACTGCAGATCCAAGAGTAAACTTGGAATTGGAAAAGGAACTTCAAATTCTTAACAAAAACCAGTCAAAACAATTCAGGTATTAATTCTTATGATTTTTTACTTGATATTGATAGGATTTCTTCATATGAAAAAACATGCATGCAAGTTTTCAGCAGATAATGATATGAATATGCTTTTGATGAATCTATATGCTTTTGTCTCTCATGAAACAATATCTCATTTTCCTCTCTTTGTGTCAAAGCTTGAAGAAGGTGATATTATCGATTGCATCGACATTAAGAGTCAACCTGCTTTCGATAACCCTTTACTCAAGAATCACAAAATCCAGGTAAACTAATTGATTAGTAGTTAAGTTCCATTCTTTTCATCTTTTGTTTTTACCATTGGAAGCTCATAAGACAGAAATGAATTCATATTGTTATTCAATAGTCGTTTTTGCCAAATGAAACATCACTGTGGGGTATTGTACTCGAGTGTTTATATGAGAAACGATACTTGTGCAGCTGCAACCAACTTCATTTCCAGCCGAGACAAAAGAATCAAGTAATCTTGTGACTGATCCAACAGATCAAACATGGTGTAAGCAAGAAGCATGCCCTTTTGGAACAGTTCCTATACAGAGAACCACAAAGGAAGACTTAGTAATGACCCAAACTCTTTCGCATCACATGTTCAATAACATCAGCAGTACTAATGATTTTGCCCCTAATAATCACGTAAGTTTCTGTTTTTTTTTTTTTTTTTTTTTTTTTTCTTCTGCATTCGGAGGTATGATATAACTAATAAGTTGATTTTGCCCCTAATAATCACGTAATTGTTTAGACTTTGGTGGTCTCAAGTATTTCGTGTACTGTCTGATGTTAATGTTCAATGCTTACTATATCTCAGAAAGTCTTCGTTAGACTAAACGAAACACGAGGTATCAGATACTCTGGACTTTATGGAATGACTTCGGTATACAAACCAAGTGTCGCACCTGACCAGTCTACTGCTGGCACTATTTGGGTGAGAAGGGGTTTGGGTGACCAAACTAATCTTCTTATGGCAGGGTGGATGGTAATACTTATAAGTTCTGAACATCTTGATGACTTCCTTTTAACTCTTAAATCTATTATAGGTTCGTCTTCAATAATTTAGCAGAATTTAATATTTCAATTTGCGACAGATTTCACATTCAATAAACGGTGATGATCTGCCTCGGTTGTTTGTGTATTGGACTGTAAGTTGATCTCTTTGAACCAATCCTACATACAGCTTTGCTATCCATATATATCATTTTTGGTTTGTTTCTATCTAGTGGTCTCATAACAGATAGATCCTAACAGATATCTGTCATGTTTTGTTCTCGTAACGTACATTTACATGAATTCAGATTATTTGTAATAAAATTGACAGGTGATTGAGGTGATCGATATATAATATATACAACATACCAGACTGTCTAGCAATGATAATTTACAGAAGCCGCATAGTTTAATTCCATCATTTGTGCTGATGAACAGGTAGATGGAGGCCATATAGGATGCTTTAATTTGCTTTGCCGATTTGTACAAGATCGAAAATTTACTCCCAAACTTACTAGGTTTGAGCCATTGTCTACTGTTGGTGGAAAAACATACGAGGTCAAGTTTGCAATTCACCAGGTAAACCAGAAATGACTTGACTAACGCCAGCTTTCCCTTCTACCATATTATGTATGCTTCCCTCCTACCATATTATGTATGCTTTCCCTCTCAGATATCTGGTTCATTGTGTTGTCACAATGGATATCTGAGTATTCAAAATCTACAGTTTGACGACATAACAGAACGGATTCTTACAAGTAGTGAATAATTGAATAAATTTGTAGCTCATGCTATGTACTTGTTTGTCTTCCAATTTCGTAGGACCCCGTAACGGCAAATTGGTGCTTACAATGACAGACTGGAATATTACAGTGGGGTATTGGCCAAAGGAAATATTACCTCATTTACGTGCAGGAGCAGGAGAAGTAGGGTGGGGAGGACTTACCATGGCCACCGGTAAAGATAGTCCTCCAATGGGAAGTGGTCTGTACCCAGATGGCACGACTAATCATGCTGCCTATTCAGGAACTTACGTTACTTGAGGGCTTGGAATAAACCACTAGTTCCGTCAGATAAGGATCCTGTGTTCGAGTTTATAGAATCAACTGGCTGTTATGGCTTACAGAATGATAAAGGTACTAGGCACGGGTATTGAGGTTATACTTTCTAATAGGAGAATAAATATGCGACGATATAATAGTTAATTCTCTTTTTTATTTTGTTAGTTTATCGTATTTTTCATTTGATTTAGTTATTTTTATGTTTATTAGGTGTTTCAGAGCAAGAAGGGAATATGAAGCAAAAGAGGAGAAATCTTGAAAGAAAAAGAATTCATGTCGTGCAAAGAAAGAATTATGAAGATTTGCTAGAAATTATCATCTAATTTCGACATAGAATTGTGATCAATTCACAATGATACAGACGATGAGTTATATATCAATAGAAAGCTACAAGAGTCTACTTTTTAGAACTTTTTACGGATCATCAATACCTATTTTAGAGAAGAAGTTATGATCATTAAAGGTCAGTCTGCCCGAATTTCTGATTTGGACCGAAACTTCAATTTCAAGGCCCAAACCAAATCACCAAGCCCATAGACGAAAATTGAGGGTTCTCTAACCCTAATAACATCTGATACACAAGAAAGGAGGGCAGTAGAAGAAGTCGGGAAGAAAAAAAACGAGAGGAATTAGATGGAACAAGATCGAGCTCTTCTAAGGGATTTTCCAATCTTGGTTATGTTAAGTATACAGGCCCAGTGCAACAAGCCCAGTCCACATCCTTGCAAGCCCAATCCATATCTAGCACTACTCACTTCAGCTTGGAGAACAAGCCAATTAGAATATCTGTATTGCGTTCGTCTCCAACAGAAATTGATGTTCTTCACTTCCTTTCAACCCAGATTTACAACCATAGTCTAATAAAAATATTGATTCTTCACTTCCTTTCAACCCAGATTTACAACCATAGTCTAATAAAAATATTGATTCTCACTTTTCTCTTTGTTTCTTCGTCTTCAATCTTTAGGTATGATTTCAATTTTTTATATCAGATTCTTGATTTTAGCATGGTATCAGAGCTCATGGCGGCCTGAGCATCGCTTCTCCACTCTTCTTCCGCTGCGTTTTTCTCTTTATCAGATATCTCAAACCCTAGATCTATCAGTTTTGTAAAATTACTAGTTCGAATCTCTAATTTGTACAATTTTACGAAGCAACAGTCAATTACAAGTACAAATATCTCTGTCTTCTAGCTAGCTCATTTTTTCAGTCATCAATGACTTCATCTTCACAGACCTGGAATAGTATTTCTGTTCATCTTGATGAGACTAATTATCCGACCTGGTTATATTTGATGCATCATCATACTATAATGATTGCACTGATAATGATTCTGTCCAAATTGGTACAGACTTGTCAAATGAAGAGCACCCTCATACTATAGTTGGAAAAGGCACAATTATCTCAGAGCTACCTATGCCCATTCCTGGTGTTGTGTCCACTCCATCCCAGCCATCTCACCAAGTCCTTGCTGCTTTCCTCACTTCTAAACCAGTGCAGGCCTCTCGATCTATGGAGCAATGCCGATTACCTACCTTTTTTCTCCTGGTTGAAATAAAATGGACTCTTTGCTGCTGCGTTTGCAAACTAGTTCTTGGTTCTTCCCAAGCACTAGTTTGAGGGGGGTTGTTAAGTATACAGGCCCAGTGCAACAAGCCCAGTCCACATCCTTGCAAGCCCAATCCATATCTAGCACTACTCACTTCAGCTTGGAGAACAAGCCAATTAGAATATCTGTATTGCGTTCGTCTCCAACAGAAATTGATGTTCTTCACTTCCTTTCAACCCAGATTTACAACCATAGTCTAATAAAAATATTGATTCTCACTTTTCTCTTTGTTTCTTCGTCTTCAATCTTTAAGTATGATTTCAGTTTTTTATATCAGATTCTTGATTTTTAGCAGGTTATTGTTGTCTTCCTCTTCCATGAACTCTTTTGTGTTTTCAATTTTCATTATGTGCAACTAAATCATAGTAACTAGGGGGCTGTTGAAGCCCCCACACATGATTCATAACATGCTTTGATTTTCAATTTGTTTTTCCAATTAATGACATTGAGGTTTTGTTTACCGATTGTTCATCGATGAATTCTTTGTGTATGTGCTTTGGAGGCCTACTTAGTATGCATGCTAGGGTTCTAATACTTTGATTATTTGATGCCTGGGTCAATATCGGATCTCTCAAATTGTCTAGAGAAGTAATCGGTAGTTTTCACTAGCGAGTAGACGAAACCTTAGGTTTAGCAAGGCGCTAAGTTTATTGCGATGCCTAATGATTGCTCAAACTCTTTTCATGCTTATTGATCTCTGCTTGTTTAACCTAATAACGTACCTCTAGGTTACAATGTTTGAGAATAGTTTAAGTGTAGAGCACTTCCTGCCTAACGTACACAGTAAAAAAGAGTAATAGATTGTACTCAAGCGTACCGAGTCAATTTGAGCATCTTCAATTGAGTTAGTTGGTCACAAATTGGACAAAGTGTGTTGTGTGTGATTGTCGGGGTGGATACTTCCTCCCTAGCTAGTCTCATTATCTGATTCTCAACTACTTTGAAATCAGTTTTCAGTCTTCTTATTTCTGCTCGTCATCTTCCCGTATTTTATTTGGGATCCCCTTGCATGCCTTGGGGTATGCATACCTCGTCTAGGTGGCATTAACTCTATTAGCTGACTCACTAACTCTGTTAACTAACTTACTAACCCCGTTAAGTTTTTTTTTTTTTTTCAATTAATCCTCAGCTTTTTTTAACCTCTCTCTCTTTCTCTCTCTATCTCTCTCCCTCTCTCTATCTCTCAAAAACACACCGAAAAACACAGCAACCTTGCTCAGTAGCTACGAAGTCACTTACCACTGCTTAACACCTCTGAGTCGACCTAGGTCATCGGAAGAAGTAGAGGACGCCAGAAAGCCTCGTCGGTATCCACCGCAACAGCTCGCCGGAAAACTCAAAATCGACAGTAAAGGGGTTATTAAGATTTGTAAAACATTCAAGGGATTAAGGGCACTAGGGTGCAGAGAATAAAGGGAAAAGTTTGAATATGCCAGTTCTAGGCCAAGTCGTCATCGGAGACGGCGGAAACAGACGAACACAGTCGGAGCTTCTCGCCGTCGATTTGTCTTTGAATCAGTATGTGCGATTCACGGGCTGGGTTATGTAGAGGGGAAAGAGAGAAGCAATTTGGTGGCGGTTTTGTGGAGAATGGTGGCCAGAGTCGGCCGGGCGGCGTCAGAGAAGACGGTCGGGGACGGAGAGCTTCTCAGCTCTCGTCGTACGCGAGAGAGGAGTGCTTGACCTGACTTGGGTCAGTTGACCTTGGTTGGGTTTTCAAAGAAGGAATCAACGGTCAGGATTAAAAGAGAACGAGATCAAAATGGTCTACCTGTTTACGAACACGAACCTACTTGTTTTGTAAACATGATCTACCAGGTTTTCGAATCATTGTCTCACACTACGAGTAGACCAACTCTAAAGAGTCCAGAATTCACACACACTTGAAGAATTCTTGAGAGGTCTAATTGTTTACGAAGTCTGGTCTATTTATTTACAAGAAATAGTCTACTTTTTTTGTGAGACAAAATGGTCTACCTGTTTACGAAACCTGGTCTGCTTATTTACGAGAAATGGTCTACTTCTTTTGTGAGACAAAATGGTCTACTTGTTTACGAACACTAACCTACCTGTTTTGTAAACATGGTGTACTAGGTTTTCGAATCATTGTCTCACACTACGAGTAGACCAACTTTAAAGTATCCAGAATTCACAGACACTTGAAGAATTCTTCAGAGGTCTACCTGTTTACGAAGCCTGGTCTGCTTATTTACGAGTACGGGTCTACTTTTTTTGTGAGAAAAAATGGTCTACCTGTTTACGAACATGAACCTACCTGTTTTGTAAACATGCCTACCAGGTTTTCGAATCATTGTCTCACACTACGAGTAGACCAACTCTAAAGAGTCCAGAATTCACACACACTTGAAGAATTCTTGAGAGGTCTACCTGTTTACAAAGTCTGGTCTGCTTATTTACGAGAAAGGGTCTACTTCTTTTGTAAGACAAAATGGTCTACTTGTTTACGAACACTAACCTACCTGTTTTGTAAACATGGTGTACTAGGTTTTCGAATCATTGTCTCACACTACGAGAAGACCAACTCTAAAGTGTCAAAAATTCACAAACACTTGAAGAATTCTTGAGAGATCTACCTGTTTATGAAGCCTGGTCTACTTATTTACGAATACATGTCTACTTTTTTGTGAGACAAAATGGTCTACCTGTTTACGAATATGAACCTACCTATTTTGTAAACATGGTCTACCAGGTTTTCAATTATTGTCTCACACTACGAGTAGACCAACTCTAAAGAGTCTAGAATTCACACACACGTGAAGAATTCTTAAGAGGTCTACCTGTTTACGAAGCCTGATCTGTTTATTTACGAGAAAGGGTCTACTTCTTTTGTGTGACAAAATGGTCTACCTGTTTACGAACACTAACCTACCTGTTTTATAGACATGGTGTACTATGTTTTCGAATCATTGTCTCACACTACAAGTAGACCAACTCTAAAGTGTCAAGAATTCACAGACACTTGAAGAATTCTTGAGAGATCTACCTGTTTATGAAGCCTGGTCTGCTTATTTACGAGTACGGGTCTACTTTTTTTGTGAGACAAAATGGTCTGTCTGTTTACGAAAACGAACCTACCTATTTGGTAAACATGGTCTACCAGGTTTTCGAATCATTGTCTCACACTACGAGTAGACCAACTCTAAAGAGTCTAGAATTCACACACTTGAAGAATTCTTAAGAGGTCTACCTGTGTACTGGTCTTATAGGCAAGGTCTACTCATTTTGTAAAGAAAGTATACCCGTTTAACGTGTCGAGTGTGCTATATTCATGAAATATTTGCTCCTATAAAAGTAGACATATTATAGGGTTGTACTTCAAAGTGTTACGAAATGTGCTGTTCTTATATGCAAGGTCTACAAAGTCTACTCATTTACTATGTCGAGTCTACTATTTTCATTAGACATTTTAAAAGGTTTTTCCACTAACTCTACTACTTTCATTTGATTGGTTCTTAGACATTTTCATAAGACAGTCGCTCATATAGACTTTGCATACGAGAGTCTACTTCTACTTGAACAAACCTTTTAAAATGAACTGTGTTGCCTAAGCTTCAGACATGCAACTATCACAAAAGAAACGGTTGTACATAAAAACCCACCTAAGAGCATATATTAGCTTGTACTGTTGAGCATTCAATCAAACAAATAATGTACGTAACTTTTAAATCATTCATTTAGCTTATTTTGACAATTGTATCACATAATCTAGATGTACTAAACATTGAAAGCATCTCTAATTGCTGGCATTCCTAGCTACAATCAAAAGCTGATAATTGTTCTAGTAACCTAGAAAAGTTGTTCTACAAGATCAGTAAAAATAAGGCGTTAGGTTGAACAAGCTTCACTCCCCGTCTTCTCCATGTTCTAACTCCTCATTTCTGCACACCATGATATTAATGATCTAAAAATTGGATGGCATCAGCTACCTGAAATGAAGGGATTAGTTTTTGAATAAACTGCATTCACCAATAGTTTTGCCGCCTACTACAATTGTTAATATAGTGCACCTTATCTCCCTAATTAATAGTTTTTGCCGAAGAATGCATTAAACAATATTTATGTGTTACTAATGAAATTAAGAAAATATTATCTAGATTTGATTATTTTATATCACCTGTAGAGAAAGTAAAACTATGACCATATAATTCTGATGGTCGAGCACTTAAAGTGGGAGGGCTCATGCATATAATGTGTATCTACTAAATTAACAAAAAAAAAAATTTGACATGACTCATTATCTGCATTATAATGTGTTTATGAATGAACGAAACACTATAATATAGTTAAGTTATAGACTTCCTTGAGAAGAGCCAAGCATATCATTGAATCCATACAGAAACCAACAACATGTTGAATCGGGCTTGTTTGAATCAGTTGAAAAAAGCCTTTGTGATTGAGTAGACATCCATTGAACTCACAAAATTTATTTACTCCAAGTTGAATATCCAAACAGTTAAATAACAATCTTATTTTACATAAAATTTATTATACATCATAGAAGAAGAATAGTATAAACACACCTAGTTAGAGCCCAAACAAGTTAGCTATGCAAAATCATTAGCTATGCAAACAGCAAACTAGTTTTTTTTCTTCAACTTATTGGGCATTAAGAATGACATTTGCTTGTCTACCTTTCTGTCCTGTTGAGCTAAAGATTGCACTGGTACGTTCTCTCTATAAGACTGAGCAACGATTTTTTCATCACTGGCAGAGACCATTTCGGCATTAACTTGTCTCCTCAGCAATGCTAAGCAACCAACAAGTGCACCACGTAAAGCTCTCCAATCTGACTGATAGAAGGACAATATCACCAATTTACATTGTGAAACCAAAATATGAGATTCTAAAGCAAATGTTACAAAGTAAAAACAAAGAAATGCCCACCCACCAGTCTATCTGTGAAGAATCCTATCAAGCTATGAATAGTTGCATTATTTAATGGCTTTGATGAAAGACCTGTAAGAACTTCTGCCAAATTATTAACTGCATTATAATGTGTATCAGCTATTACTTCCCCTATGATTCTCATTATCATCATCTTGATTCTCAATATCATATTTTTAATGGAGGATGACATTATCATATATATGTTGATTACTGCAGCATTTAGAAAATCAGCAATTTGACATGACCATGGAGCTGTGATTTTAAGTGGTGCACATATTCATAATCCATAACAATATAGCTAGAAAATAGCAACATACTCAATTTATAACACCTCTGGAATTCAATCTTGTTAAAGAAAAAGACAATTACTTTGCTATTACAGCTGCATACTTCAAGGTTAGAATCATACTACACGATTTAGAATCACCGATCTAGTTACTACTTCATCAATCCTCTCACTCTTAAACACTCTCATACTCAATCAAAAAGAAATGAAAAGGAATACGATCAAAACCCATGAGAAAAGAAACACACAACCACAAATTGAAGAAACAAAATTCCAAAAAGCCCAACCTGAAATCTATCGGGAAAGAGGTTAGAGATGGCGCCGTCGAACAAAGATCTTGACGAAAATAGTGAAGCGCTCGACGGACGTTGGTGTCGAGCTCCTCGAAGCGACCGCCCTAAGGCTTGTCCTCCTTGGGCTTAGTGGTGACGCAATGGAGGCGAAGCTTGGGCATGGGTCTGGAGGGTGAGATGTAAAAAAACAGTGAGCCTCTACGGCTTCTTGAGGTCGTCGGTAGACATCAGAGATTAGAGAGAGAGAGAGAGAGAGAGAAGGAATGCGCAAGGGGAAAGAGAGAGAGAAAGGAGAGAAACCGCGGCTAGGGTTCCATTTCCTTTTTATATTCATACTTATGCGGTGAAATGACGTGTTTGTCCATGCTGTTTAGGGTTTAGGATTTAGGGTTTACGGTTTTGTGAAAATTTGGTTGTACGATGTGGCCACGATCATCATAAACCTTATATATACTAGAGGTGATCAGTGCTCGATTATCATATAATATGTATACGCTAGAGGTGACTATTGCTCGATCATCATATATAAACCCTAAACCATAAATACATATATGAATGGTGATTTGTACTCGATCATCATAAACCCTATATCCATTAGAGATGACTAGTGCTCGATTATCATATACCATGTATACGCTAGAGTTGACTATTGGTCAATCATCGTAAACCATAAACTTTACATATACTAAAGGTGACATTAACTCGATCATCATACATTGTAAATTATATATATACGAGAGATGGTTATTGTTTGATCTTCATAAGCCCTAAACCTTATATACACGAGAGGTGACTTGTAGTCGATCATCATAAACCCTAAACCATGCATACAATTGGGTTAACTAGTGCTCGATCGTCATCATAAAGCTTAGATATACACTAGAGGACTATTGTTCGATCATCATATACCCCATATACACTACAGGTGGCTAGTGCTTGATTATCATATACACCATATACACTACTGCTCGATTAGCTCGATCGTTATAAACCATAAATCATATATACACGAAACATGATTATTATTGGTTCTTTATAAACCATACTCCCTATATATACTAGGGATAACAATTGATTGATCATCGTAAACCCTAAATCATATACACATGAGGTATAATGCATCATTAAATGCGTTCTATGATCCTAAATGTAATCATGACCTAAAATGAACTATGTAACTATATATCATCACAACTATAAACATATTAATTACATCACTAACTCTAACATACATAATTGAAGATCCATTATTGACCATAATTAAAGACATTCAATATTTCACATGTGTGCTCATTGACCCTAAAAACCGTACATCAAGTACAGAAGCCAAAAGGAAGAAAAACAACTAGCTCAACTCTCAACATGCAGCCATGCAATTATGAATGTTTACTGTATTTAAGGAGTTATGCATTTAAACACAATAAAAGCCAACGCATGCGTACATGCAAAATTTCAGACCAAGTATTGAATATGAACGCGATCACACAAGTCAAAAGAAAGAGAAGACATCAAACGCTGAAAAATACTCTCCAGCACAAACAACATTGTTGGGCATCAAACCCAAGATTCCAGCAAATCCTATCCTCCATCTTTGGAAAATCGTGCCTGCAAATAACTCATTTTCTGGAAATCTACAAAGGCTGGAGAAACAATTTCTACTCTCCACACCCAGCAAACAACACTGGCACCCATCAAAACACATAAATGCTAGCACGCGAACTAGTCTGCAAATCACAAAAGCCTTTTTATCTTAACCATCAGTTTTCTTTATAATGAGAGGAGACATTTGACCCGGTCAAAGTGCTCAGTCGAGAGTCAACCGAGCCCAAACTTTACCCAAATTCTCCGGCCGTCTTCTCCGAGACCATCAAGCCAGCACTGGCCACTAATCACCACCGTCCGTCCACCGATCACTACTGTCCGGCCATCTCCGACGCCGACGCTGAATTGAGGTGGAGAAGATCGGGTTGAGGCACTCGGGTCTAGTTTCCAATTGTGAAGATGGAGCGGCGCTGGTGGGGATGTATCGGGTCTATGCCGAGAGCGGCTAATCACGATGCTGCTGTGTTTGGGTGGCCAGAGCAGCATGGAAGCTTTGCTTGGCCGGAGCTTGTTGGGCAGGATAAGACGCGCAAGGTGGGCCAGGGTTGGCTAGGTAGGACTGTCAGGGAAAATGGGCACCTGTCTACATTTATGGACACTTAAGGTTCGATCTGGAGAAGAGAGAGAGAGAGAGAGAGAGAGAGAGAGAGAGAGAGAGAGAGAGAGAGAGAGAGAGAGTTCCTTTTTAAAAAAAAAAATCTGTTAGAAATATTTGTTAAAAAAATCCGTTAAGAAAAAATCCATTAAAGAGAGTTAACAGACATTCGTTATGTAGGTCCCGTTTTTTAAGTGATTGTCCTATGTGGACCAATAAGACAATGACACCTTGCAAGGTACTAATACCCCAAGGCACCTAAGTCTTTTCTTTATTTTTAAATGGATGACTAAAAAAGATTTTCTAACTCGTGTTAGAGTTGAAAATAAAACGAAAGCCTACTGTATATATTCCTTACCAATTCATTGGACATGAAACAAATATGTACAATATGTATATAAGATACGATACTACAAATGAAATTAAGAAAGTACTTTCTCCAGATTTGATTACTTAAGAGAAAGTAGAACTATGACCACACAATTTTGATGGTCAAACACACAAAGTGGGAGGGCTTATGCATACCTGAGCAAGCATCTGACAGTAGCTTCTATTCACATATCTTGGGTTCAGCTGTACCACAGTATACCTTGCACACAGTTGAATCAATCACTTATCAATTTAAACAGAAAAGCACTTGCGTAACAAAACTTATATCAAGAAACAATGTTTAACAATTAAGTGAATTAACGGAACAAGTTCTTAACAAAAATGCATATCTTACACATCTCACTATAAATATATGATACCTTTTTATCCTTTTGGGATAGTGCAGCAGTGGCATTCCACAATTGGAACTAGAGCAATTAGAAAAAATCTCATATAAACAAAAACACAAAATATGTCATTGACCCAATTAATTCCTTCTGATAGTGTAGCATAACATATTGATATGCTATATGTGTGTAGTCCACCACCTACGAAGCAGTTCTACTGCTCTTAATCCTGCTTTTAGATGCATTGCCTTGACCTGCATTACGGTCAAAAGTTAGTATTAGGATACCGTTTATAAAAACCAAAACGCCAACTAATTCTATATTTACCTCTCCATTTAAAATAGAAATAAACCCAAAGCAATTGTTCCCTTGATGATTTTGACTCATTTGTTTGCATAATACCCTCATAGAATACAACAATACCAGAAGTACAAAACTTATATCAAGAAACAATGCTTAACAACTAACGGAACAAATTAATGCTTAACCAAAATGCATATCTTGCACATCTCACTATAAAAATACGATACCTTTTTATCCTTTTGGGATAGTGCAGCAGTGGCATTCCACAATTGGAACTAGAGCAATTAGAAAACAAAAATGTCATATGAACACAAACACAAAATATGTCATTGACCTAATTAATTCCTTCTGATAGTGTAGCATAACATATCGATATGCTATATCAATATTGGTGCAGCAGCTTACTATTTTTTGAAAGTTTGATACAAAGGACAGAACAGACTGCTTAAAATGTATAATTTGGGTTGAGATTTTAAAGACCAGTCTCCATGTCAACTATACTAAGAGACAAAGAGATAAAGTGGTCCTCTTGGTTTGAGAAAACTAAAATTTAGTGTAATCCATAGTTTCAATCAAAGCTGAAAAAATGTAAAATGCAACAACAGTAAAGAGAAAACCTTCTTGTTGAGGGAGCGGCGAGACTAAATGTAGCTCGATCGTCAAACCTTGCAACCCCGATCCTTCTCCCTTTCCAGATTCCTCAAGGTCAAATTCAGAAAGCCCAATACCCAAATCAAATTAGAAGAGAACGAAGCTTACCGGCCGCGAGAGAAGAAGGGACAATCAAGAGGTCGATGTGTGGACGACGGCGGCGGTTGAAGATTGTAGGTCAACGGTAACCCAGCTCCGGTAACGATTCCTCTATGGGCTCGATGGTGACGGCGGTGAGTGGAAAGGGTGGCCGGAAGTAGAGGCTTTCGGTGGGCAAGGCGACTGGGCTAGTGGTGGTTGCATGTAGTAGCAAAGGGTGGATTCTGCCGTCGATATGGGTAGGGTTTTTTGGTCAGGGTGATGTGCGGCATCGAATGGTGGCCTTGGTGAGGTGAGACGGTGACCGGAGGTGGCTTTCCGGCGCTGGCAGTGGCAGTGGGAGAGGAGAGAGAAAGGAGATGCGCTGCTGCATGGAAGAGGGGAAGAACATAAAATGAGCTTAGGGTTTCTCCTCGTTCTACTTATATTAACCACGGAAAGAACATTTTGCCCTTGTTCGGTTTAGAAGTTCGGTTTGGTGGGTGGTGGTAGTTTGAGAGAGAAGGCCCTGAGGAAGGCGTAGCCGCTTATTGCGGTTTAATGATTAGGGTTTAGGATTTAGAGTTCTCTTTTGTGAAAAATTTGATTGTAGATGCGATTACGATAGTTAATTTCGATTATCATACAATTGATCGATCATTACAAACCCTAAATCATGTATAAACTAGAGGTGACTATTGCTCGATCATCATAAACCCTAAACCATATATACATGAGAGGTGGTTTATACTCGATCATCATTAACCTTATACACATGACTAGGGCTCGATTATCATATACCAAGTATACACTATAGGTAGCTATTGATCGATCATCACAAACCATGAATCATACATACACTAGAGGAGGAGGCTATTGCTCGATCATTATAAACCCTAAACCATATATACATTAAAGGTTATCTGTACTCGATCGTCATAAACCGTTAACAATGCCAACAATAGAGGTGATTAATGTTTAATCATCATAAACCCTATATACACTAAAGATGACTAGTGCTCGATTGTCATATAACATGTATACATTAAAGGTGACTATTGCTCGATCATTATAAACCCTAAATCATATATATATGCATGAGAGGTGATTGTACTCGATTATCATAAACCGTTTTAAGGGTGATTATGTAACATCTCAATTTTTAAAATTTCTCAAAATTTATTTTTCTTCTTAGAAATTAAAAGTAGAGGTTGTCACGAGTTTTTCGTATTTTTCGGTGAATTTTTCGGACTGCCGAGATATTTTTAATGATTTTTCAAATTTTCGTCAAAGTTTCATCAGACCAGTGACGTGGCAACTCCTTATTGGTCCATTTCTCTTTGACTTAGTGACTAACTCAGCTGATCCGCAAGTGGGCAAGTGGATTGTGCAAGCTAACATGTGGCAGATGATGATGAACTAGAGTGTGACACGTGGCAACAAGTGTATGAAATTTAGTCTCTCATGCTTGTTGACAAGTGTCGATTTTTTATTGGACCAAAAAGCTTAGTTGACCCTTCTTGTCGGTCAACCCAAGCCTATAAATGGGCTGACCTGGCCAGTTTAGTTTTTATGTCATTCATTTCTCTCTCCTCAATTTTCGTCACTTTCTCTCTCTAGATTTTCTTTTGCGACTAAACTTCGACGGATCATAACTTTTGATCTGTCACTCCAATTTTAAATCCGTGAAAGGCTATGGGTTTGTATCGATGTCCTCTTTCTATCCTAGAGGTTTGAGCTAGATCCAAAGTTGATTTCTAGATGACTCGTTTTAGGAGGCTCGGTTTACGATCGGTATTCGCGGCGGGGATTCGTATTGTCAAGGTGAGTGACAAATTAACACCCGATCATCATAATTCTATATACATAAGAGGTGACTAGTGCTCATTATCATATACCAAGTAGACACTAAAGGTGAATATTGATCGATCATCACAAACCCTGAACCATGCCTACACTAGAGGTGGCTATTGCTCGATCATCATAAACCCTACACCATGCATACATTGGGAGAGACTTGTGTTCGATCATCATAAACCCTATTGATACTAGAGGTGACTAGTACCCAATTATCATATATCATGTATGTACACACTAGAGTGATTATTCGATCATCATAAATCATACCTTACATACAATCGAAGTAACATTATCTCGATCATCATAAACCATAAATCATATACACAAAAGGTGATTATTGCTCATTCTTCATAAACTATGCATCCTATATACACAAAGGGTGACTATTGATCGATCGTCATTAACCCTAAATCAGATATACACATGAGATATGTGCTTCATTAAATACCCTTAATGATCCTAAATGGTTATTGTGGCCTAAAATGAATCGTGTAACGGTATGTACCTTCACAAATCTAAACACAATAAAGATTCATTAGTGAATGTAGAGGAAATCACTATACAAGTAGGATGTCACATGTGCTTGAGAATGAGGCTATTTCTTGTAACACGCTCGATCTTGGTTGTTCTTTAGAGTGAGGCTATTTCTCTTACATACAAGGTTTACTTGTTTTGTAATAAAAGTCTATTCATTTCATAATTGAAGTCTACTAGTTTCATGAGACACTTGCTTATTTAGAAGTATACTTTTCTACGTAAAGTCTACTCATTGGTATGCTAAGTCTACTATTTTCACGAGACACTTGCTTATATAAAAGTAGACATTTTGGGCAGTTGTTCTTGAGAGTATCATCTAGTGAGACCACGATTTGGAGTGGAATTTGAACTCTGTAATCAAGGTCTGGGAGTTGTCGACTTAGCATCGATGAATTCTTTCAATGATTATAATGGTGGGGTGGTTATCCTTGATGATATAATGATATTGAGGTTTATAGTTGGGAATTTTGGGATGGAGATCAATGAACCACTCTTAACCATGAATTTTGAGGGTATCAAAAGAATTCGATTTTGGGTGTTATTTGTCCCTTGTTTGTTTTGGGCTAATTCATTGTGTTATTCTTGGGTTTATGAATTTGTTTCATTGTGCAAGAGGTTGAAGGAGAGAGAGAGAGAGAGAGAGAGAGAGAGAGAGAGAGAGAGAGAGAGAGAGAGAGAGAGAGAGAGAGAGAGAGAGAGAGAGAGAGAGAGTATGTGTGTGTTTTTCGTTAGAGTTTTTTTTTTTACTATTATAAAAATCCGTTACAACAGTTACAAACATCCGTTAAGACAATTATAAAAATCTGTTAAGTTTTTAAGTTGTTATCCTACGTGGACCAATAAAATAATGACACCTTACAAGATATGAATACCTCAAGGCACCTAAGACTTTTCCATTTTATTTTCCTATCAAATCAACTTCAAATAATCTCAAATTTTGTGTGCTAGACGCTCGATGTGTCTAGTACACCTCTATAAATTTTTGTGTTTTTTTTAGCATTCTAGGTTAGGTTTTTCTTTTATTTTTTGACTGTTGTTCAATAGGAGCTGCAGTCACGTTTTGTGACATTTGTTGAAGCTTTTAGTTTAATTTAATCCTCTGCGGGAGACCCTTATTTCTCTATATTACAATCGAAAAATTGTAGGAGAATAAAAAAATAAATAGCTTTTAATTTAGCTATCACTTTCTCTATGGAGGACCAGGGGGCTCTTGTTAGAATCTTCATCTATGTTATGCACTCTAATTACAATTATTCATACTAGTGATGCATGAACTTTTTGTTTTATTGATCAGTTGAGTGTTTGGCAACTATTTTAAAATTGTTGTAAAAACCAAAAATCATTTTGAGTGCTCATGCATGTTGAAAATGTTGTTATATAATTTAGTTTGACATTTCAGGTAGTACCAACTCTGTGCGTGTGTGTGTGTATATATATATATACACACACTACCAGAAGAAAGGCTTTAGCCGACGAAAATAAAAAAATCAGGCCGACGAATTATTTTTTGTCGGCTAAAGTCCACTTTAGCCGACGAAATTTGACTTCGTCGGCTATGGTCAACTTTAGCCGACGAAATTTTAATTTCATCGGCTAAAAAAATTTTTCGTCGGTTATAGTCTGTGCACTATAGCCGACGACTTTTAAAAATATTTTAACCGACGAATTTTTTCATCGGCTAAAACCTAGGTAATAATTCGTCGGCTAACCGCATCTTAGCCGACGAATACCCTAATATTTCGTCGGCTAAACCCTAAACTCTAATGGTGATATATTTTTTATACGACTTGTTGCGTCTCATCGATTTGAAACTATTTTCAGTTGAAGGTCCGGCCGAAATACGTAATTTAGACGGTCCAATGACCTTTTCGGTGCGTTTAGGAGTTTGACTTACGGGATTGACCGTCCGGATCGAGCCCTTAACCTTGTCGGATCAAGTTGAATTTTTTTCATATATGTATTTTATTATGATGGTCAGATCTGGCGGTCGGATTTTCGTTTCTCAAGTTTGATCATCACAATCACAACATGCCTACTAATACTGTAGAACTTGTTTACCAAGTGTTAAGTAAATGTTCCGTTTCAAAAACAAACTATACGTAGATCCTTCAAACGCAAAAAAGTCATGAAATAAGATATGACCCGAATGGTTGAATACGTCTACGGTTGAAAAATCACGGTATTCCGGTAAAGTCTCGATGCCGATAGTTGCGGTCAATGTAATTTTCTCTTATTATTCACTATGCTGCAGATTTGGCGTTCGGTGTCTGATTGACTATTGTGATACCTTTCCGGAAGCGTAACGGCCCTACGAGTCAGACTCATCACTATTGCCATGATATATGGGCCTTTTTGGCCATCCAAGTCCGTTTAGGGCTTCAAAATGCAGTTTTCTTATTTCCGATTACAGTTGACCGTTTCATCGAGCCCTTAACGTTGTCGAATCCAGTTGAATTTTTTACCATAGACATCTTTCGTCATAATGATCATATCTGACGTTTGAATTTTGGTTTGTAAATTTTAGTCATCGAAATCACAACGTGTCTACTATTTACCGTTAATAATCCCTATGGGGAGCCCTATCGTCGGAAGGTAAATGTCTCAAAATTTTTATATGGTAGGTTGCGTCTCATCTACGTGAGAGTTTTTCGTGTGGAAGGTTTGACCAAACTACGTAATATAGGGGGAGATATGAGCGTTTTCGTGTGGTAAGTAACGATGGATTATGGTTGACCGTTTCGATCGAGCCCTTAACGTTGTCGGATCCAGTTGAATTTTTTACCATAGACATCTTTCGTCATAATGATTATATCTGACGCTTGAATTTTGGTTTGTGAATTTTAGTCATCGGAATCACAACGTGTCTACTAATGTTGTATAACTTGTTTAGTAGGTTATACAACTTTGTGAACCAACTCTACATAGGAAGCAAAATTATCAAAAATCTCGTGAAATAAGATGTGTTCATAATGGTGAAATACGGCTATGGTTCAAAAATCACGTAAATCGGGTAACGTCTCGATGCCGATAGTAGCGGTCAACCTTATTTACCGTTATTATTCCCTACGGGGAGCCCTATCGTCGGAAGGTAAATGTCTCAAAATTTTTATATAGGCGGTTGCGTCTCATCTACATGAGAGTTTTTCGTGTGGAAGGTTTGACCAAACTACCTAATATAGAGGGAGATATGAGCGTTTTTGTGAATTATAGACTTTAGCCGACGACTTTTTTAATATCTCGTCGGCTAAGGTCAAAAATGGACTTTAGCCGACGAAAATATATGAAAAGTCGTCGGCTAAAGTTTAAAATTTTCAAAAAACATTTGGCGGCAAACAAATTTGGGGGAAAATTTTCAAATGACTTTAGCCGACGAAAATATATAAAAAGTCGTCGGCTAAAGTTCAAAATTTTCAAAATTTTTATTTTTTTTTTAAGGAGAAGAGGGTGTTGGGTTGGTCGGCAGTTGTGGAAAGAGTTCTTCTAGCCCTTGGTGCAGTTAGGGGAGGTGAATCGATCTGTTTGTTATGGTAATCATGTTGCCGAGCGTCGGTGTTTCGACGCTGATTTCTGGCGGCGCATTATTGTGGAGGACGCCATCGATTCTCTCTAGGTTGGGCTACATCGTTGGATCATCAAGCTTTTATCTTAGGTCACCGGCGCTAGCCTTGCGTATGAGGGTAGCAACTTGGTTCAATGTGGGCTTAGTCATTGTTGCAAGGATACGAGAGTTCCTATGCAGTCTAGGTTTGAAATGGCAGTGTAGTTAGGTCGATTGGTGTCGGTGGTAGTTTCTGAGTTGACCGTTAAGAAGCAGGTGAAGGGAGTTTCACCTTATGCGGCTTTAATTCCAGTGAGTTATGTGGCTTTAATTCGATTGAGTTATGCGGCTTTATTTCCAATGAGTTATGTGGAATTAATATGGGAGTTAGTGCGGCTCTAATTGCAGTTAGTTATGCGCTTTAAATTCGATTGAGTTATGCGGCTTTAATTCTTGTGAGTAATATGGCTTTAATTCCAGTAACTTATGCGGCTTTAATTCTCCCTCAACAATCTTGAGTCGTGTAGTGCATGAGTTTCCAAAGGCCGAAAGGTCTCTTTTTAGGCTTTTGTGATAGATGTTGTTGGAAATTTGGTCTTGGTCTTTGGGGTCAGGCTATTTGGATCCGGATTTGGCCAAATATATGTTTCCAGAGTTAAAACTATTTAAGAAAATTATGTTTTTATCCTTCTGTTATGTGTTTTCCCTAATACACGTAAAGTTGGTTAATCCGGTTTCCTTATTATAATAGATTATAGTTGATAGATCTTCTAGATCCTTCGAGAGACTCTATGTAATGCCTATAAATAGGTCTTTCTATTAATGAATGAATAGACCGTTATTCTTGTTATCGTTTCTCCTTCAACACATTATCAGCATTGTGCTCTAACCGAGCTTGATAGCGAAACCCTAAAAAGAAAAAAAAACATAAAAACCCTAACGTTTTCTGCTGGCCGTACCCAATCGAAATTTGCTCTGGGCACCCACCATCCCTGAGCCACCGAGGTTGTCACATCCTGACCCTTAAATTTTATCTTATTTACTAGCTTGGTTGTAATAAGAATTTTACCGTCTCTGACATTGAGATATAGTTTAATTGGTCCCTAGAGGGGTTTTGAGGGACGATTATTTCGGAGAGTTATTCGTAGGAGAAAAATGTAACAACGGTAAAATAGTAAAATTTAGCTAGTAAAAGGTAATTTTTATTAGGGTATTATTTTTGGGGGTGTTAAATTTTGGATTTGGGTATTTTTAAGAAGTGTTGGGCCGGGTTGGTGTAAGGCCCAAAACCTTTTTTTTTCTTTTCTCTTCTCCCTTTCTCTCTCTTCTCTCTCTTTCTATCCGGATGCTCTCCCTCTCTTCTCCCGCTGCCGGATTCCTTCTCCGCCGTCCGCCGCCGTCCGGCCAAGCTAGGCCGCCGCACCACTCCCGTTCGGACCCCCGCCGTCCCCTCTCTCTTTCTGGGCCGGTGACCGGCCGGTTGCGCCGCCGAACGGGGAGGAAACTCCCCTAGCAGCCGGTTGCCCCTTTCGCCGGAGCTCCCTCCTCCGGCCACCAAAGCCAGTGATCTTTGGCTCGTTTTGAAGCTCTCCTCTCGTGCAACAACCCCTCCAAAAGGCTCGATCCCTCTTGAGCTCGGTAAGGAGAAATTTGAAGTTGAAATTCTAGGGCTTTTAGGATATTTTCATTCGATTGACCTAGTTAGGCTTGAAATTGGACTTAGTGATAGTTATGAAAGTTGTTTGGAATGTTGAGAGGAAGATACTGTTAAAATTTGGTAGAATTTGGACGTCGCCGGAATCGACCTCCGGCCGCCGCTGCCGACGTTTTGGGGTTTTGTATAATTTTAAATGTGTAATAATTAGAGGAGTTTAATGAAGTGAATTGTGGAATTTTCGGACGAGTTTTGAATAGGTTTGTGAATTTCCGAAGTTTGGTATTTAAGCGGTTAAATAATATAAAATTCGACCGTAGGATTTAAATCAATTTCTGAGGAAGGTTGTAATTACAACTGCCGAGTATGATATAAAAGTTTAGATCGTTTCGATTTAAGAATATCGAACTTAGGCAATGATAAGCGTATTTATGGCTCTCGATTAATTTTGCCTATTTTATCAATATTGGTTTTTTAGTGGGAAATTAATTATACATTTGGAACAGGACGTGAGGAGACTCAAATTGGAGAGACCTCGGATCGACGTCAGGCTTAGGCCTAAAGTTGTGAGTAGACTTTTGTTTTAATTGAAAAGCATGCGATGAATTATTCTGTGAATCATTTATTTCTTCTGATGAGATTTATTGATTTCTCGCCCATTTGGCAATTTTCCTCCTTTGGAGAGATCCCGAAAATGAGATTTTCGGTGGATATATATATTTTGGATATTATGAATTTAGTATGTATATAAATGCTAGCTAGCCATACGTGCTTGGTCCGTCATAATGAGGTAAAATACCATTATGGCGTGTCATGAGTGTTAGACACAAGCGTCATAGCCCTATATGAAAACTTCTTTCTTTTTCGGTTTATTTAGGTTTTCATATAGGGAGTCCACACGTATATATACACCGTCCTTTTCGGTCATAATGAGGAAAAATACCATTATGGCGCAACGTGAGCGTTAGACGCCAGCGTTGTAGCCTTGTATGAATTTCTATTTTTCTGAATTGTTTCTAGGATTCATACAAGGAGTCTGACGAGTGTAGATACATACGAATATATGTTTATATATGGTTTAGCCTGAGAGGCTCCATTTTATTTGAGTTTGTGACTAGCCAGTGTTAGTCGTGAAATTATCAGATTATGAATTTAGCGTTTTTGAGCTGCCGCATGCAGTATATTTTCTATGAAATTAAAATGGGAATGCATAAATATTTTGTTATTAAATTATTTATGTCCACTCACTCTAACGTTATTAAATGTCTTCCCCTGGGCCCTTCGTTTTAAAATGCCCAGTCTGCAGGATTGCATAGTTGAGATCGGACGTACATGGAGAAGAGACATAGTCAATAGTATAGCTTCCGCTCTTTTCTATTTATTTATAGTTCATTTCCTCTCAAATAGAGTTGCTCTGAATATGTGGTTGTTTATTATAGGATCTTTGTTAGATTAGTAAATCTATATTGGGAGAGGTTGTGATTTGTGGGGAGCACGAAGGCTCCAGGAGTCTATAAGGTTGGATTTTGAACCTTTAGACGTGTTTGCAGGTTTTGGTTTGGAAGGGTTGTCCATTTCCAAGGGAGGTTGTACCGAAGTTAGCGGTAAATCTTTCCTTGGAGGTGGTCCCCGCACGATTTACTCCGGGTTTAGGGTGAAATTCGGGGTGGGTCGTGTCAGAGGTAGACCCCGAGTCGAGCCCCAGCCTTGAGAGAGCAACCTCCTGCCTCGCTCTGAATCCTCACAACGACGACGAGCGCACCAGGCAGCCTCCACCACCCCCGAACGCCCAGCTTTGCCCCCGCGTGGGAAACTTTCCTCCTTGACCCAGTCCTCTGTCCACTGCCATGATCCGATCCGCCAACCCAGATCAGACCGCCAAACCGAGCTGCTCTGACCGCATCGGCCGTCGCCCAGCCCAGACTAATCACCCTCGCCGACGACCCGAACGAGGCTCAACCCGGATTGTTCTCACTCGATCCAAAACGTACATAATGCATGAGGGGCAAAACGGTAAATTTGCCCTCTGATAAAAAATATTTTTACCCCACGAGTAAAAACAGTTTATTTATAGTAGTAACTATTTAATTAGTTTTATTGTTTTTATATATATGGTGAATATGACTAACCATAATGTTTATATTTTTCATGAAATTTTTCACGGGACGGATCGCGATGGAATTACGAGAGAAACTTCTCTGCACGCACGTGGAAGTATGCATGAAAATTACAAGGGCAACTTCGCTTACATGACAAACTAGCAAGTAAGCTTTTATAAAAGTTGCTGCTTTTGAATTTTAATTTCATAATCGGGTTTCGTAGCCTTCTTCTACCCCCACATTTCTTATAACGTAGGTTGATGTGAGGAATTGGGACCCCTCATATCAAAGTTGAAATTTGTGACGGTTTGACAAGTCACGGTATTACGACGAAATATTGTCGTGGTTAATAAAGGGACAAACATCGATTTGCGACGGAAATTGTCGCGGTTAACATCGATTTGTGACGGAAATTGTCGCGGTTAATATCGATTTGTGACGGAATTTGTCACGGTTTACCTCGAATTGAGTTACCATAAACCTTAGTTTTGACCAAATTCAATACTTGGAATTAATTATCGTATATCGATAATAGCCAATCTTCCATCTTGTTGTTTGAAATAATTGACCGAAACATGAGCCCTGAATTTGACATAAAAAAAAGTGACAAATTTCGTGTCACGAATTCTGAAAAGAGGGAGAGGTAACGCCTTGAACCCCATATGTCATAAAAAGATTGAGCCAGTAAATAAAAGAAAAATCATGTTATTGATGTGGTTCTACATCGGTTCATTAATTGTAAAGAAAGCAATATTATGGTCAATGTATACAAAATATATGGAGTTCTTGCAACAAGAGACTCACTATAAATATATGGAAGAAGATGAGAATATTATTCTCACGGTTACGGATTTTAAAAGCAAAAGTTACATTGCGGAAGTTATGAGCACATGACTTCGGTTTAATAGTCTAAGTGGCTACAAAATCTGTTTATTTTTCCAAGTTTCGTGAAGGCATACACCTCACATATTTGACTAGAGTTACTTAGTCTTTATATTTTGAATTCAATTCATGGTTAAGACCTCGATGCAAGGTTGGCATATATATTCGAATTTTGTCTTGCACATATGGTTCGATCTACATAAGCTATATGATATATGATAATGCAATATATCGCATATAACTACATGACACTACATTGGACCACAAAAGATCACCGGTTACTATAAGGTGGCGTTTATAAAGGCTCAAATCGCACCAAGTATAGTGCAATGCATACTTGGGCATCATAATTAAACCAAGTGTGACGCAATGCACACTTGGCATATTATGATGTTGCGCAATGCACATCAGTTTTAGATCAAAAGAGGATTTGTAATGTCAAGTGTGGCACAATGCACCCTTATACAATTGTAAAGACATTACAAACAAGAGTAGTCTTCTACACTCTTGAGCGGATTCATAATTGCAAAAAGAAAATTGTGTTACGGTAAATGTCATCCAAAATTGGATGTTGAAAAATCCTCTTCTTTCTCTACAAGATCCAACAGTGGGCCATAGGTGGTCACGACCAATTTTGCCAAGTTTTGGTATGTTTTAAGCTTTGTTTCATCCATCTATGTAGTATTACACGTCATATAATGCACTCTAAAGGATTCCAATACCTTTTTTCAATCTCTATCGAAATTGTTAACATATTTCAGTTTCTATGTCTTGACATAGACTGTTGTCTTTACATTTGTCTTTACATTCTTGTATACGAATGTGTTGTAGACAGATTAAGTGCTTAGCTTATTGCAAGGAACATACAACTATTCATAGATTTAGTTCTTTATAAATCCGTTGTGACTACGATGACTAGATCATCAGAAATAATCAAAGAGCGGATTAATACTCAAGTTCCAATGCCTAATGGCGTTATGATTCAAGTCACACATGCACTTTATGCATAAGGAAGTAATCGAACCATGCTATGACTTAATGATATTCACACCAACGTTTATCACATGGAAACACATTGTGAGAATTGATGAGAATTTCTTATGTATCATTATAATAAATGCGCAACATTCATGAGTCACTAAGATTCGGTTAATTGAATCGGTTATTATCACCAATGATGAGAATGGAGACATCGACTCATGTAGGCTATAACATAAATCGTCCGGGACAATTTTAGACGTGTTTTGATGATCCGTACACTAAAGAGTAAAGACTCTCACGTACATCCTTTCTTTTGAGCAAAGTAACCATTGAGATCAAAGATCACCAAAATACAATTTGGTCATCCTCCTATACAATGGAGGCACTACTCATGCCTATGGATGGCATTAAAGCCATTCGCGTCATCCTCCTATACAATGGAGGCGCTACTCATGCTTTCATAAGAAAATATGACGTAAGAGAACCCCCTATGATCTCACATTGGCCATGCTTGTTACTTGTTTTGTAAAACCTATTATTTAGCAAAGATTAGGAGCGACACTCTCCTATGCTAAAGACAATGAAATTTAGAGACTAGCATATAAACAAGATGCTAAGTCGTTGTTCACTAAGTAAGACATTAATTACAATGTCTATGAGTGATTAGAAAAAAAGGAAATAGAGCTTGTGAGGCATTGAGATTTTCGGACAGAGAGGAGAGAGGAGATTGTTGCGGACTGGCGAGACCAGTGGTGGTTTTTATTATTATTATATATATATTTTTTTTTTTTTGCTGGAGAGGGATTTTGATGAAGAAGATAGATAAAGACTTTTATTTTTTGGAAGAGTGAAGTGAGAAACGGGAGAGAGAGGGCGACACAAGGGTCCCGCTACATATATAATTGGATTTATAAATGGTTTTATTCATTTTTGAATGGCCGACATCATCGGAAAAAACATGCAAAAATTCTTCTATACATTAGTGTTTAAGTGAACTGAGCAACTAATATGATATGATGCTTATGGTTTACAAATTGGCTTCTCTGCTTGGAGAAAGCTCGAATCTGTTTGGGCTTTACTGCTATGCTGACACGTCATCTAAAAGAAATCCAAGGGTTAAAATTCATTTGTCCAGAAATGCAAACTTCCACGTGCAGCACCAGATCTCTCTCCACACATCCCATCCGTTCTTGTCTTCTTCTTCTTCTCTCTCTCTCTCTCTCTCTCTCTCTCTCTCTCTCTCATCCCATTCCATACCATCCCGCAGGAACTAACAAATAAGAATTCATGAATGCCCAACAAAAATCTAAAGCTTGTTCCTTTTGAACTAAAAATGAATCATTTTGAAAGAAAGCAAAGTCCCAAGATGAAAAACATAATTAGAATTGGTACACAAGGATCGCTAAAGCTTAGAGTATAATTACGAACCCAAAAGCTTTAAACATCACAAAATCAAGGTAACACTTTAATCCTCTCTCACCCCTAAATTTTACAGTCCCACTCCAATTCTCCAATTTGAAGAATTAGAACACAACAAAGCTAACACAAGTAGAACAAAAGACCCAGAACTAAAAATCAAATACCCAGAAACCAAAACCAATGAATCAATCAAATCACCTCCTCCACCTCAGATCCACAACGTTCTGGCTTAGCGACACGACCTCCCGCGTGCAGCAGCGTCAAAAGCGGAGTCGGAATCGGCGAGTTCGGGTAAGCGGGGCAGAGACGGTGTTGCTCGACTTGCCCTCCTGCCGGCGTCGTACAATCATCACCTCCACATCTGCAGATGGACTCGACGGGAGAGACGGAGTATGATGTGCTATGTTTGATGTAAATTTGTGTTTTTAGAGTCATTTGGTTATTGTCCGTTGGGTTGCTAAGAAATGACGTGTCAGCCTAGGAGTGTTCAAGCAGATCCAAGCAATACTTGTCCAAATAGACAAGCCGGATCCTATAGTTTATGTATACAAATTTCCTTAAAAAATTAAAAATAAATAAATAAATGATGTTTACGACTTTACCTAGGGCTGGGCACGGTCCCAGACCGGCACACTATTCTTCAAGCCCGGGCCCGGACCGGCTACTATCCAGACGGGCCAGTCTCTGCTGTAAAACTTTCTGGGACCGGCAAAAGCCCAGATCAGCATAAACCTGGCCGGTCTTGCCGGTTTTTCGGGCTCTTTTCCAGTTCGATCATCTGGCTCCGATCAAACATCCCAAAACATCTCATAGTCAGAAACATCCCAAAACCAACACTTATTCGCTTAAAGATATGAAATTTACAAAAAAAAACTCAGTAATTATACATCCCAAAACCTTCACTGCATGATTGCAAAATCATCTTGGTTTCCGAATTCTAACACCCATGTCTACTTGGTTAAAAAATTTGGTAGCGTTTGGAGCTTTGGAGGATAGTGAACCGTTAAAGGAAGTGTAAAACAAAGGTCCGGTGATGCCGGCGGTTGGTTTAACCGGTTTCTTTTTGACCGGTTTCGGCGGTGAGGCCAGCAGTTTTTTTAGACTTGTAAGACCAACGACTACGGGTTGTAGCAGGGTTGTAGTTTTACTTATTCATCTTTACCCACTATCATTCAACTCTTTATGTTACGGTCGTAACAGTATGCATATTTGTTAGCGACTTGAGTTAACGTTCTATCGTCAACATGTTGTATGTGCCAAATTGCACCTCCATAAGCGTATAATGATGGGTTATTTATGATGAACATTGTCTTTGAATAAGACATGAGCTTCCGGCTATAGTCCGCTTATATAAAGACATTGACAGGCGATCTCTTTTGTCTCACTTTGATGAGCCAGTCTTCCCGTCGTTAGGGGGAGATAAGAACAAGAATGTTCAAGTAGAACGACTTGGAATTGTCGTGGTTTGTCCATACTGTGTCTCATCAAGTTTCCTAAAGTGACGAGATCACATATACATGTTGCAAACATGCCTGCAAAGATTGATGTCCAGATAAAGACATGTTGATGTCCAGATAAGAGGACATGTCGTCGCCCATAGATGGTGGCATGGTGATGCCACAAAAGTGGTAGATGGTGTCACTAGGCCATGGCTCCCATGGTTTAGGGGGAGGCCACTTGGTTCGATATATACTCGCCAAGGAAGAATGTGAGTTTGGCACAACTTGATTATTTGATTAATGATACTCATTCATCTATTAATACTGGATTATAGTCATCATTGGGGGACGCTTTAATGCCAATACCAATCCATATAAAGATCTCTGCACTTAGAAATTACACTGATGTACATGATGACGTAGTTTAATGAGTTTGATATCGAACCATACTTCGTTAAGAAAATACCAACGTTGTAGATTGGCCTAAATGGAAAGATGCGATCTAGTTTAAACAAAGAGATAGTGTTTTGGTTAGGTGATGTCGACACCCTAAGTGTAAACTCTATCAGTTATGTCTTTGTTAGAAAGCGTAGTGAGAAAAAGAGTTTAGACTCAACTTCTGGTGCAAGGTCTCTCATAAACGCCATAAAATCGACTACGATGAGATATACTCTCGTAATGGATGTCATTGCACTCCACTACCTTGTCAATTTGGTAGTTTCCGAAAAACTAGACAAGCAGCTTTTGGTCACAACGTTACAACTTATCTATGTTGGGAACTAAGAGATGTACATAACACTGTCATTTCTTGCATCAGGCGACACAACTGTTGTGTCGCCTGATAAAAATCGTAAGTGTCGCCTTTAGCATGTCGTTGATGAAGTTCTCCGACGACACAAATGTTGCGTCGCCTACTAGAATCTCAGGCGACAGAAGACTTTTTTCATTTTGTTTCTCCTGAATTGAGATAAGACGACACGATATATATGTCACCTGATAATTTAAACAATGACATGCTAGAAAGCGACGTATCTTTTTTTTGCCGTGAGGCGACACAGCTCTTTGTGTCGCCTTATAACTACGAGTGAGAGAGAAATACGCCTTACAACAACATATAAATGTAGGTTAATTTGTTTAAAGACGACATTTAAACATAATGTGAAAATGTTATAGGCAACATATACTTGGTGAATTAGAATTTAAATTTTTCCACGCTACATTTATGTATCGCTGGATGAACCCACACGACATATTATTGATGTTGTTTCTGGTCTAGACGTAGTACGACGACAAATATGCATTGGGTGAATGATCTTCAGGCAACGTATATTTTTTCTTTTTTCATTTGGTTTCTTTAAGACAATAGGCATATGTCGTCTGATATGCTTTAAACTTTCACTACGTGATATCTTTTAGATTTTCGACATTTTCAGGCGACATTTATTTATCGTATGAACAAGCTTAAGCTACATATAAGTGATGCCTTCTTTTGATTTAAACTCTCCACTTACGTTGCCGATTGTTCTTTATGGCCTCACATTTCTGGTATCTTAACTTAGTAAAGACAATAGATATTGTTATGTTTGTATCCATTCTCTGTAGTTGAAATCACACGTATTGGTAGTCATGGCTTGTTTGAAACTACACAATTGCTATATTGAAACATCCTGATTATTATAGGTTTAAAAACACCATCCATAAATAAAATAAGCATCCATAACTAATTAAAATAAGCATTCAACATCCAAATTGATAACATAGACTTTCAATCCACCATATAAACCGTACACAAACCTAGCTAGGCCATAAGAGATTAACAAAAAACACTATCATTATGTTCAACTGCCTCATATGCAGTCCAGCATGGTAACACAACAGTAATTGTCAAGTGTTTCTACTAATTAGTTTCTTGACACAAGCACATAATATGTAGACAAAAGCAACTAAGTGCAACCAACTAAGCCAAAGTTTCTTAACAATCAAATGGACTGGAGTTGCTTATAAATATTACCACCCAAATAGTCTGATGCCTTGTCTGTGTGAGTCATCAGAAGCTCAAAAACCCTTCCTGCGTAATTAAATGAAGTTCATGTCAGAAATATACCAACAATAGGGATTCTTTAGTATACATCATAGGAAATTATAAATTTGAATCTTAATCACAAACATAAACACAACACTAAAAGACTCCTATCTTTATTCTTAACTAAACTAAGAGCCAAGTAACTTGCTTGGTTTTAAGTCTACGTATAGTTAATTGAACTCAAACGAGAGAACAATCTTCATCTCTCGTACCTATCACAACTCTAGAGTCCTTAATATTTGCAATAACAAGATCCTGACCCTTCAGACCAAAAAACACATGACGCCAACATCTAGGTATGATGCACAATTGTAATAAAAATAATCTGAACTTGAACTAAAGATATCAACCTCTTGAAATAACAGTACTGTATTTTTTTTTTTTTAAAAAAAAGAAAGACAAGACAACCGTGCCTAAGCAGCCAGTATTAGGACTAGGCCAAAATGCAACTTAGGCTGCCAGATCAAAATAAGACTTACTTAACTTGGTAAGGGCCAGGAATGATAACAGAAGTTCTATGACACTCTTGAATAGACATGATACTCACATATCATACACCATTAGCATATGTGTACATTACTCGCAGCATTCAATCTATATTAAGTAATCTCACATTTTAAAAGCCAAAACTACTATGCTACGTCCTAGAGTAATCTCACATTTCCAAAGCAAAAACATATCAGAAAAGCAATAACATGATTTGCATTATTTCATTCACTGATGAACAACACAAAATGCTCTTATTAACATGATTAGGAAACACATGAAATCATCTTATTATAGTAAAATCACCTGAACCTCAGTCGCTGAGCTCTTTGCTTATCATATGATCCTGACATTTACAGTCTAGAAGTTCCAAGAACACTCACCTGACATTTTCAGTAAGTACCCATGTCAGTGTTATTTGACTTGTAAATACATGAATTAGTAAAGTAGGTGGCAATATAAGTCACAAATTGGGGTTCATATGATGCAGAGGAAAAAAATATATAGAAATGCTTTTTAATATATAGTTGGCTTCACCTTGGAAAAGCAAAATTGTGTCATCATGATCCAAAAATTGAAGTTCAAGAGCATGTTAGTGACAAAAATGGTTGCTTTTACCCAGTTTTCTGGTAGTGTGCTTGCATTGCATAAAGAAATCATATTTTCATTCTCGTCCAAGTCAATACCTAGAAACATATGCAGAGGTAGTTTTCTAGTTTTATTGACCAAAAGTAGAATGAGATGTCTGCTAGACTGCTACCAGGTACAAGTACTGAAACCTACAAGTAGTTTTGTTGAATCATATGCAATGGTTGTAATTGCAATTTGTCTTTGCACAGATTACTAAATATAAATCCCATATAAGTTTTATATAATTAGATGATTCAACTCCAAAACTTACCATTATGCAGCAAGTCATGCAAAACAAAAGTATTTGAGGAGTCCCACAAGTGTCATCTGCAAAAACTGTGAAGGGAACCACAGATTTATGATCCATCTAAACTAAGAGTTTCATAAAAATAAAGGTTATATTGTAAAATAGCTGTCATAAACCTTCTAATGCCACAGAGCGCCTGTTTTGCAAAGATTCAGAAGCAAATAACCTTTCTATTTTCAACAAGGTCATGGAACCTTAACAATTGAAACACAGACGATACATACCTGACAGCTTTGAACCCAATTCTACTTGCAAAAGTCAACATCTTAATGTGGGCAAAAACTAACACTACCTCAAACACGTTGTCTTTTATCTAATAGACTACAACTACCACTGAACTGCACTATATTGCTATCTCTCTCCAACCACCACTCAACTGCAATAATCTCTCCTGCAAAACAACAAAATGGGCAAGGTCACTTGACTATAAATAATCACTGATAAAAAACAGTAAACAGATAACAAGATTAGCTTTTAAAGCTAAAACAAGACAGATTTACAAAAATGATTTAAGCTCAGATGACAAGTAACTAATCAAATGGAAAGCTAATTGCATTAGCAACTGGGCATATACAAGTTCACATAAAAGCACCCTATGTATATATGTATCATATACCAGCACTAGCATTCTGTTCAATTCATACGAAATGCTATTCTAAGTATCTATAGAACCACATTAAACTCAAAGCTATTCTAATTAAGTATCTATATATATATATATATATATATATATATATATATATATATATATGCATTATTACTACCTTTCGAATTAACAGGATATATTACATGGTAAAAATTTGTGTTCTAACAGATGATAAAGCAATTCCAAATCATGACAATAAGGTGATATCAACAAAGAGCGCTCCTTCAACCACGTAAAACTTTCTACTTGTGTGTATTGCAAAAAAAAAATAAAAATCAATACCTGACACAAAGAAGACTGGACTTGAGATGTAGGCTGATCCATACTTTGATGATGCTTCTGATACTGGAAATTCTGCTACATCCATATGATCATATACCCAATTCAGTACAACACTCAAGAACTACAAAAATCAATACCAAAAAATATAGTAACATGAAAATATAAATACTTATGATTGAGTACATATGTATATGTACCTCCTTTGGCAAGCTCTTTAAGGACCTTGTGGACTGCAGATGAGTATTTTTCAGCCCTGCCTAATTCCGCTCCTCAATCAAAGCCTGTTGAGGGTGACAGTAAGTTAACATGTGAATAAGTTTAGTAAAAAAAACATGACCTCAAATAATTGCAGAAGCTAGCTAAATGCATGAAATACAAACGGAATATAAACCAAAAACCATACTCTAGAGAATGCAACTCCAGCATGGATAAAATGCTATTACCCTATTCTTCAATCTTTGTAGTTCAAGCATCTCCTCATCTTTCTTTCTCTTACTTTGAATTGCATCTCCCTCATCCTGGAACAATCCATGGCATAACTTCTTTTATAAAGCTGAGTGATTACAACTGTCTAGGACCACAATGCAGCAATATATACTAACCTTCTTTGGTTGTGCTTCTTCTTGTTTGGCGTCCAAGAACTTTCAAGGGACACCTTTGGTATTGTTTTGTGCACTGACAATAAGTGTCCAAAGCTCTCTCATAAACATCACTGTATTTTTTCTTTTTCCATAAACCTATTCAGCGATACAAGAAGGAATACATAATATATGTGACGATCCCATATATATAAACTAGAACAAGATTATTTATAAGAATCATAACAGTTAAAAGCAGTTGGAATTGACCTTAAATTCTGGCACATTGACCGTACGTTAAAACTCCTCCATAGACTGCTCCAAGAGCTATACACTGCCTCTTTGTCGTCAGCATATATACCCAATTCTTAACTCGGCTAGTTAATGCAGCTAACTAGAATCAGAAGATGTTGTAAACATCTCTCTGTAAATAAGCAATCTGAGTTAAACAAGGAGACACCTGATGAGTTTCATTTGCAATCACTTCGAACCAATACATCTAACATGTAAAAGAATTGAGTGAACTGTGAAGAGGACAATGAAAGTGTGAAACCGACTCAAATGAGAGATTGGGAACTCTCTGATTTTTTCAAACATAAACAAAAGAAGACCACCAGACCTTCTCGGTCGTCACCTCAAGCCAAAACAATAACCATTCAAACTCCGAAACGCGAACAAAATCCCAAAACTAAACCAATAAGCAAGGCCACTTACCCAGACTTGTCAAGCTCGATTATCCCGTCGTCCTCAACCCTGAAAGCAGCCTGGAACGTAAGGGGAAGTCGCCGTATTTGCAGACATGCCGGATTAGTACTTCGCAAAACCCAAAAACGGGAAAAAGAAGAATTAGATACCAAAGCTGCGAATTGAAGCTCAATGAAGCTCGAAATTGAAGAAGGGGAGAATATATTACCTTGAAGAAGCAAGGCTTCGCCAGAGAGGGATGAATCGCGCCGAAATTGGAATTGGAGATTTTAGGGTTTAGATTCTGATCTGCCAATTGGGTGGATGCATATTGAAATGAAAGGTAGGAGGAGGAAGAGGGTAGAGAGGGGATTCGGCTGTGGTCTTCGTTTGGTCGGCGGCCGTTCGAAGGATGGCAGCTGTTCGAAGGATGGCAGCTGGGCGCTGGGAGAGTGAATTGTGACAGAGTTAGTTTTTTTCGTTGGAGGCTGAGAATGAGAAAGTAGTGAGAGTGAGACCAGTGAGAGTCGATATGTTTTAGTTAATAGACCACTGAGAATGCGGTGTGTAAATTTTTTCTAAAGAGTGCGTCTTCTTTTTTTTTTAGAATTTTTTCTACGGCTTAACACACGTATTTGTCTAGCTATAAAATTAAATGTTGGGGAAACTAAACTCAATTATTGAGGGTATTCTCTTAAAAGGTATTTTAGAAACTAAACACTAATTATAAGACAACACATAAATGTTGTTCTATTACTAAAAAAATTTTTTATGCAAAATGAAATGGTTTAGAGGGAATCCACCTAAGTTAAAATTAAGGTTAGAGTTTCGTTTACCTCCAAAGTCAGAAATTACACTATTTAAGTATCAGCCAACACATAAATGTTATCTTATTAACAAAAAAATTTTCTACAAAATGAAATGGTTTGGAGGGAATCCACCTAAGTTAAAAGGCTAGGGTTTACCTCCAAAGTCAGAAATTACTAAATTCCAGTATCAGTCAACACATAAATGTTGTCTTATTAACATAATTAAGTAAAATTTTCACACAAGTTGTCAATTCATAAAAATTCAATATCAGACAACACATAAATGTTGTCGAATTAACATAATTAAGTAAAATTTCACACAAGTTGTCAATTCAATAAAATTCAATATCAGCCAACACATAAATGTTGTCAGATTAACATGAGTAAAATTTTCACACAAATATTGGTCAATTTTGAAATCCCTCCAAAAATTGAGAAAAGATAACCTTCATATTTAGACGACCTATAACTGTTGTCTGATGCAAGAAATGACATAGTGTAAAGATCTTGAATAGATTGGTTTTCACCCAAATTAAGTGGCTCCTGACCACGAAGCGCGTTTGCAAGGTATTTGCAAAGTATCTACTTGATTAGGAAAGAGATATGAAGAATTATGCCTATTTGCGTGTAAAATCTGGATGAATCGTGATGAACTCTTGTTAAACTAAGAGATGCCACTAATCCAAAATTAAGAATGAAATGATCATGGGAATACTTGGTCTTGAAAGTGAGGACCGTTATTGATGATGCTTATTCATCTGTCGGCTTAAGGCAATCTAAAGGACGATGAAGTTATGCCTATATGTATCCCTTGATCAGTCGAAGTCTTGAGAAGACTTGTTTCGTCCATATGACGAAGGAGTCTTAGGAGAAATTCTCCATCTAAGTACTGTAGCACATTCATGTACTTAAAACAATATGCTCGACTCGACATCTCATTCACTATAAACTTGTAAGGTCAAGTTCTCCTTAGTCTTTCAACTCTCTTCCTAACAGTCGAGCATTTTCGCTCCCTTTTAGATGAGTGTGCAGGAATATCAAGGTAGTAGCCGGATGCGCCCACGCAACGCCAATATAATGGCAGTAATTTCTTCTATGAAAGGTTGTGGCTTATTCATCCCTACAGAAAGACACATTAACAACGAAATCAGAATCTGCCCAGTTTCGTAGGTCAACTTCTACGGAACCTACAAGATAGCTGGAAACATGTGAAATTGATACCATTGGAAAAGTCTATGTGTCTACTTTCCAGGGACACCAACCATTTGATCACACCTATCATATTGAGTGAGTTATGGCTATTTTCGTAAAGTAAGACGGATCTGTCTGAGAATCTGCTTTTGCAGAACAGTCAACTTCGATAGAGCTTTGTGATGGACCTTATACGGTTGAAAAACTACGGGTGTCTAGTTTCCAAAACTTTATATGGTTCGTCCATACCTATTGTATTGAAGACGATATGACTGTTTAAGTACACAAAGGTCATGTCATGCGTGAATATGATTTTCAACGCAAACTTATGTTTTGAGTTGTTAGGCAACCTTCTCCTTAAAGATCAAAGTAATTCTAAGCATAGCAAGTTTGATCTAAGGATGTTGTGGCTGGATTTAATGACTAAATTGTTGCCCAAGTCTACTTTTGGAGTATGTGAAGTGCATTGGCTTGCGCCGTTTATCTGTATTCCGAGATTAAGTTACCAATCAAGGGGAGTCGTTGTGTAGACATAAGGGGGAGTCTACATGCATCACATGTTATCTTCAATTGTAGTTGGTGCGTTGTGCTCTTTTTCCCTTCGTCCAAGTCTTTTGTTTTACCCACAAGGTTTTTGTTTTACTTGGTAAGGTTTTTACCAAGGCAACACCATAAGCACCGTGACGTATTAGGGATGCAACACAAGGGGGAGTGTTTAAGGAAATTATGTTTCCGTCCTTCTATTATGTGTCTTGCCCTAATACATATAGAATTGGTTAATTCGTTTTCGTTATTAGAATAGATTACAGTTGATAGATCTTCTAGATCATTCGGGAGACTCTATGTAATGCCTATAAATAGGTCTTTCTATCAATGAATGAGTAGACTGTTATTCTCGTTATCTTTTCTCCTTCAACAAAAACATCATTTGACTCCAACTCTTTCTCCTTCAGTAAGAGATTATACACACACACACACAATTATTATCAGGTCTAAATATCCTTATTTATTTGGGAGAATGCCCAAATGCACAAAATTCTTTAAAGTAAAGCCCACTTGAATGAAAATTTGTTTCTAAGGCCCATTTCAATTAGTCATGATACAATGACAAATTTATCCTCACTCTCATTAAACTACTTCCACTCTCTATGTTGTCACAAAAGTTTATCTCTCCTCTCTCTCTCTTAGGCTCGATCTGGTTCACCTCCATGGCTCCATCACCATGTAGTCCACGCCTTCATCTCCGGCGGCGACCGACGTCTCTCTTGAGCTAATCTCCGGCTCGATCTAGTTCAGCTCCATCACCATGTCGCCAATCCTTCACCTCCGGCTCGATCTAGTCCGCAGTGAAGTTGGCGTGGTGGTCTGCAGTACACGAGGACGCGGCAGAGCTTGGCCACATCCTCAACGACGATAAGGTCAGAGTCGAAGTAGATGATGCGACGGACGCTGGAGTGGAGGAGATCGGCAAGGTAGATGCACTCGTAGTTGAGCAGTTGTTCCAGACTTGGTCGAAATCTCCATCGACGGCGGTCGAGGAGCCACCACCGCCACTAGCTTCGAGCGGACGACGTCGTTTTGTCGAGGAAGCGTCGGTTCTGGGAATGGCAGTGGTTAAGCTATAGTTAATTTCTTTTTAACTAGGGGTAAGTAAGATTATTAGGGTCAATAAATATTTTACTGGGGTTAGTAATTTTTCTTTTGGTTTCGTTTTGGTTGGAAATTGCCTTCTTCTTCGGTTTTCTGGCTTTAACAAATTATTAGGGGTCAGTATTGGGTCAATAGCTAATTACTAGGGGTCAGTAATTTTTCTTTTGGTTCATTTTGGTTGGAAATTGCCATCTTCTTCATTTTTATTTGCTTTGACAGATTATTGGGGAGGGGGGGGGGGTTAGTACAGAGATCAATAGTTGATTACTAGGGTTAGTAAGTAAAATCTAGTAGAAGTTTACTGCCCCCAGTAAAATCTCAGTAGAAGTTTACTGCTCCCTTAGTAGTGATCAATGATTGGACTATGAGGAGAAAATAGAAATTAGAAAAAAAGGAAAATCAGAGCTTGTGGGGCATTGAGATTTTTAGACAGAGAGGAGAGAGGAGATTGTTGCGGACTGGCGAGAGGAGTGGTGGTTTTTATTATTATTATTATTTTTTTGCTGGAGAGGGATTTTGATGAAGAAGATAGATAAAGACTTTTATTTTTTGGAAGAGTGAAGTGAGAAACGGGAGAGAGAGGGCGACACAAGGGTCCCGCTACATATATAATTGGATTTATAAATGGTTTTATTCATTTTTGAATGGCTGACATCATCGGAAAAAAACATGCAAAAATTCTTCTATACATTAGAGTTTAAGTGAACTGAGCAACTAATATGATATGATGCTTATGGTTTAGAATTTGGCTTCTCTGCTTGGAGAAAGCTCGGATCTGCTTGGGCTTTACTGCTATGCTGACACGTCATCTAAAAGAAATCCAAGGGTTAAAATTCATTTGTCCAGAAATGCAAACTTCACGTGCAGCACCGGATCTCTCTCCACACATCCCATCCGTTCTTGTCTTCTTCTTCTTCTTCTTCTCTTCTCTCTCTCTCTCTCTCATCCATACCATACCATCCCGTAGGAACTAACAAATAAGAATTCATGAATGCCCAACAGAAATCTAAAGCTTGTTCCTTTTGAACTAAAAATGAATCATTTTGAGAGAAAGCGAAGTCCCAAGATGAAAAACATAATTAGAATTGGTACACAAGGATCGCTAAAGCTTGGAGTATAATTACGAACCCAAAAGCTTTAAACATCACAAAATCAAGGAAACACTTTAATCCTCTCTCACCCCTAAATTTTACAGTCCCACTCCATTCTCCAATTTGAAGAATTAGAACACAACAAAGCTAACACAAGTAGAACAAAAGACCCAGAACTAAAAACCAAATACCCAGAAACTAAAACCAATGAATCAATCAAATCACCTCCTCCACCTCAGATCCGCAGCGTTCTGGCTTAGCGACACGACCTCCCGCGTGCAGCAGCGTCAAAAGCGGAGTCGGAATCGATGAGTTCGGGTAAGCGAGGCAAAGACGGTGTGCTCGACTTGCCCTCCTGCTGCCGTCGTACAATCATCACCTCCACATCTGCAGATGGACTCGACGGGAGAGACGGAGTATGATGTGCTATGTTTGATGTAAATTTGCGTTTTTAGAGTCATTTGATTATTGTCCGTTGGGTTGCTGAGAAATGACGTGTCAGTGAGTCTTGTTCAAGCAGATCCAAGCAATACTTGTCCAAATAGACAAGCCGGATCCTATGGTTTATGTATACAAATTTCCTTAAAAAATTAAAAAACAAATAAATAAATGATGTTTATGAGTTTACCTAAGGTTGGGCACGGTCCCAGACCGGCACACTATTCTTCAAGCCCGGGCCCGGACCGGCTACTATCCAGACGGGCCAGTCTCTGCTGTAAAACTTTCTGGGACCGGCAAAAGCCCAGATCAGCATAAACCCGGCCGGTCTTGCCGTTTTTCGGGCTCTTTTCCAGTTCGATCATCTGGCTTCGATCAAACATCCCAAAACATCTCATAGTCAGAAACATCCCAAAACCAACACCTATTCGCTTAAAGATATGAAATTTACAAAAAACTCAGTAATTGTACATCCCAAAACCTTCACTGCATGATCGCAAAATCATCTTGGTTTGAGAAACAGAAAACCAGAGTAAGACGGGGAAGACCTGAGGTGAACAATCCCTAAATCCCCAATATTTACATACCAATTTTGATGTACAATCACTAAACCTGATCTATAAAAGTTCAAATCTGGCTTCAGTACTGAAATTAAAAACCAAATCTTGTGCATCAAATCCAAACCTTACAGTCTTACACATCATAGGCCTACGGATCGCTTCAATTTCAAGCTCAGTAGCCGAAACTATGAAATGAAATCCACCAAAAACTTGCTATCGAACTCCGCCGTAGACTTGGGATGAGGAACGAGATGACGGGAAGAGTTGAACAAAGTCTCATTGAAGAAGGCTGACGATGTAGGCCGGACGTCGAAATACGAGAATCGAGTTGTGGTCAAAGGAATTGAGTCGAGGCTTTCTAATAATCTGAGGAAGTTTTGTCGATGAGACCCATGAGAGAGACTTTGGAAACTGGAATTTTTATCGAAGTGGATGAAGATTGGAATCATTCTAAAGAAAGAAGAAAGAGATTAGAAGGCTGTGCGTGAGGTGTGGGTTAAACATATATATTAATATATATATACATATAATCACATGTATGTAGTCCTATAAATGTAGTATAGGCTTGAAAACTAGTGTATAATTGCCACACACATCCATAATCCGGGCCTTCGGGCTGAAGAACAATCTGAAACTAAGGGACCGGGACCGGACTGTCTATTCATGAAACCGGACCGAGCAAGGAAAAAAAAATATATAGGACCGGGAAAAACCCAGCCCGAACCGGTCGGGCCGGCGATCCGGTTGATTTTTTTTGCTTGTTCGGGTTTTATGCCCACCCCTAATTTTACCTGTTCACTCAGTTTCGGATCTGTTTCTAATCCGTACCATCTGATAAAACAAAAAAAGAGTGGGAAGTTTTTTTAAAGGTCGGAGAAAGCAGAAATGAGAAAAGAGCAGAGTACTGATAATCGGAGCAACAGGAAATTTGGGTCACCATTTAGTCAATGCCAGCCTCCATTTCTCTCACCCCACTTTCGCTCTCGTCCGACCCGACTCCTTCTCCGACCCCCACAAGTCCCAGATCCTTCAAGACCTCTCCGACGCCGGCGTCACGCTCCTCCAAGTCTCTTTCTCTCTCGTACCCTTAATCCAAATTTTCCCTCTTAAAAGCATTTAAATCAAACTCAATTTGTTTGTCTCTGTTTCAGGGTTCGCTGGAAGACGAAGACAGCCTTGTTAAGCAGTGAAGCAAGTAGATGTTGTGATTTGTTCTGTTCAAGCCAAACAGTGCTCCATCAGAAGCT
Source organism: Fragaria nilgerrensis (assembly GCA_010134655.1). Lineage (NCBI taxonomy): Eukaryota > Viridiplantae > Streptophyta > Magnoliopsida > Rosales > Rosaceae > Fragaria > Fragaria nilgerrensis. The sequence continues at coordinate 9,353,700 of CM020978.1, forward strand.
TCTTATCCAGGTCATCAAAAATGCTGGTTCCATCAAGGTTTGGATACTTTTAGCCTTTTTTTTTTACTACCCTATTAAGATTTTGATCAAAGTTGGGAAATTTGAGCAGCATTACTAGCAATGATTGAAACTCATTAATGTATGTCACTGAGGATTGGGTTTAAATTTCAAATTTCATTACTTCAATGTGGATTTTATGTCTGTTTGAGGACAATTGATGTTGGGATGCAGAGATTCATTCCATCAGAATTCGGGTTGGACCCAGATAAGACACAAATTTCAGGGATGGACTACAACTTCTATTCAAACAAAGCCGAGATTAGGCGTCTTGTGGAAGCTGAGGGCATTCCCTACACTTTTGTTTTCCTGCATTTCTATACGAGCTATTTGCTACCTTCGCTTGTGCAGCCGGCCTCAAAGTTCCTGCAAGGACAAAGTCACAATTTTCGGGATGGCAATACTAAAGGTCTTTAAGATTGGATTTGGTATTCCAGTTATGTGGTTTGCTACTCTGCTTATAGTTGTTGTGATATCTTAATTTGCAGGTGTATTTGTCAAGGAAATTGATGTAGCTGCCTTCACTATCAGGACATTGGACGATCCACGAACTTTGAACAAGTGTTGTATTTGAGGCCACCCGGAAATGTGTACTCGCTAAATGAACTTGTTGAGCTTTGGGAGAGTAAGATGGGAAGAAGCTTGAGAAGGTGTTTGTATCAGAGGAAAGCTTCTTCAGAAGATTAAAGGTACTTTCTTCTAGTTCATTTTGTTTTCATATTGTTTGGATATTTCACAATGATTGTTTACTTGATCTCATGAGTAAGATATAATTCTGCTGAGGGTATGGACTACAAAAATATAAGTCAGAAAATGGTTGAGATTCATATATTCACCATTGATCTTATACATATCTAGCTTAGGACGTGCTGTTTGTTTTATCATCTTGTAAAAATTTGAATGCCTGCATAAACCCCAAGATAGATTAGTATGATTTCATATATTCGGCTTTCATAAAGGGCGATCAAACCTACTTGATATGAGTTAGCTGGTGGTGCCGATGCCACAAAACTTTATCCAGACTGAATTATACGACGATCAGTCAATATATAGACACCCTATTGTGAGTGTTTTTTGCCCACTATGAAAATTGCAACCTGAGTGACCCTAGCCTGAAAAAGTAATTTAGCCTCCTTTAGATTTTCACTGTTTAATAGAATGCAAACAAGTTCAGATTACGGGTGTTTAGGAGTCTTCGACCTAAGCAAGCTATACAGTCAATTGAACCTCTTGCTACAAATGAACAATGTAATATCTTTACATTTGAGTAGTACCATCTGTTCTCAAGGTCTTCTGAAGTGGAACTGTCAATTGCATCAAGCTTTGAAATGTTTAACAGAGAAAACATGGTTAGCGTTACAGTACGATATTTCAATTACAGAGAAAACATGGTTTTTATGATACCATCAATTAGAAATAAAGGAAACATAATGGGTTCTTGCATACCTGCATTCTGGACAAGTAGGGATGCAGTTTATGTTTGTTTTATTTTTTTTTAATTTTTTTTTCGATTAAACTTCAGACAAAAACGGTAAACATTGAATTATTCAAATAGGCAGAACTGAAAGCCTATAAAAGAAGAACTCCATAACAGATTTTTTTTTTTGTTAACCTTTGTATCTTTACTTTCACTATAAAGCACTATTCTTCCAAATTTTAGCAATGTGAGAGCATTTTTAGTAATGTTAGCCATTTTTAAGTTAAAATTTAAACAAATTAGCTAAATGTCATTTTGGCTAGCCACTTTAGAAATGTAGTTGCATCAATGCTCTCTTTTAGCTAGCATTACATCAACATTATTCTTCAAATAGAAATAAATAGTTTAAATATATTTATATATCACATAAAATATCTTATAAGGAATGTATTAAATTATAGCTACCCTCATCTGAGTCATCTCGCTCTTTATATTTAGCTAGCGAGATAGCTAAAAGTCATAATAGCTAAACTTTGCAATTAGAAATAAAGGAAACATAATGGTTTCTTGCATACCTGCATTCTGGACAAGTAGGGATGCAGTTTATGTTTGTTGTTATTTTTTTAATTTTTTTTTCGATTAAACTTCAGACAAAAACGGTAAACATTGAATTATTCAAATAGGCAGAACTGAAAGCCTATAAAAGAAGAACTCCATAACAGATTTTTTTTTTGTTAACCTTTGTATCTTTACTTTCACTATAAAGCACATTCTTCCAAATTTAGCAATGTGAGAGCATTTTTAGTAATGTTAGCCATTTTTAAGTTAAATTTAAAACAAATTAGCTAAAATGTCATTTTGGCTAGCCACTTTAGAAATGTAGTTGCATCAATGCTCTCTATTTAGCTAGCATTACATCAACATTATCTTCAAATAGAAATAAATAGTTTAAATATATTATATCACATAAAATATCTTATAAGGAATGTATTAAATTATAGCTACCCTCATCTGAGTCATCTCGCTCTTTATATTTAGCTAGCGAGATAGCTAAAAGTCATAATAGCTAAACTTTGGCTAGTCTGCTGGAGCTCCGAAAATATCAAAAAAAGGTAAACACGTTCTCTAAAATAGTTAAAAGCTAAAATAGAGAGTCTGCTAAAGTTGCTCTACTTGAAAATAAAACACGCCAATCTCTTCTCAAATGGCTAATTGAGTCATTGGAGTAGGTCAGAAGTGGATAGTTTATTCCTATTTTCTGCCATCCTATGTTGATTATTTTGTAAGAAGAAAAATAAAAACACTCCCATTTGATTTATAAAGTTATCATTGGGCCAACTTGGGCTGCTGATCAGATTATGGTCCAAGTGTAGCATTGGAATTCCAATTTCATTTGTTTAATTCTGAATATTTCTATTTGTACACCAATTGCGGTCTATAGATGACTAAGTCTACTTTTAGTTTTCAAACAGAGTTAGATAGTGAGATGAACGTTCTTTTGTGTAGGCTCAATTTTTGAGCTAAACTCGATTGTAATGAGGGTACTCATCAATTAGTTTGATGTGTTTACTACTATAGTCACTACAGGAAATCTCGTCCTAGGCGACGGAAATAACTCGTCGCTTAAGACTAACTATTCGTCAGCCAAGCTATTCGTCGCCTAGGAACTTGGCCGACGAATTTTCCGTCGTGTAAGTTATGTCGCCTAAGTGCCGTGAGGTAGACAGTTAGGCGACGGAACTGGAGTCAGCCGTTGACTAAGAGCGATCAAACCTGACGGACTCTTTCATGCTTTGTCGACAAACTGATTCGTCAATATAGATCTCTGTCGACGGAAAGTTTTTGTCGGAAATATTCTTAGCCAACGGAAATGTCGTCGGTATATATTTTTACCGACGAATATTGCATCGTTCTTAAGCAACGGAAAATTCGTCGGTAATGTTGTAATCCGACGAATGCCTAACAGTTCTTAGTCGACGATTGATCTTTGTATTCGTCGGATTGGTGGTTTATCTTAAGTGACAAATGTGTCTATTTCCGTCGCTTAGGTATTTTATCTTGGGAGATGAATGTTACTTTTTCCGTCGCTTTGGTTGTTTATCTTGGGCGACGAAGGTTACTGTTTCCGTCGCCTAAGAGATTTTATATAGGGTGAAAAAACAGTGAATATTTTTTTTTTACCTTATTCACTGTTTCAAAAAATTACAAATCAGTAACAATAATCAAACACATATAAATATATTGATCATACAGTAACAATATATACCGGAAGCACTGGATTTAGACCATTTTTCATATATTGATCATCATAGTTGGACAAATATTATTCATATATATATATATACAAAATAATTAATGTTTTAACTACGTAGAAAATTGTTCATACAATCTAGCTAAACTATGAATGAAGTACTACAAAATCAATAATGTCAAGGGGCACTGTTGTCCAATCCTATGTTGTCGCATCTATCATCATTGTTTTGTGGGGAACCTTGTGGAGGAGGAGAAGATTGAGGAGGAGGAAATTGTGGAGGAGGAGGAGGAGGTGGCATACCTAGGTGCTCATATAAGGCTGCAACTTGGGACTGCACAACACTATATATAGACTCGGCACGCAGGGCACGCTGCTGGACCTCTTGGAATTGTTGTTGGGCACGCTGTTGGATCTCTTGGAACTACTGCTGGGCACGCTCCTCTGATTCCTTTAGTATCTGCTCATAGTGCTCCTGCACCTCTTGGAGTTGCTGCTCATCAACTCTAGGAGGACGACTACGTGAAGTGGAACCATTTGAAGAATGGCTCAAGTCTCGCTCGCCTCCTCGTCCCATCCCTCTGATCTCCTTTCCTTTCTGAGTTTTGAGCACCGTACCCAACACCTCAATTTGTTGGGACTGAACACTTTCCATAATCTCCTCTTCTGTCGCGTCAGGGTGTTGTTCTTTAAATGCATCCTTTATTTTATTGACCTTATCAACCATGTCATTCTGCATTTAAAATACATCAATTAATAAACAAAACATGCAGCTCAACCGAACAAATAAAGTTTACTGGTTGCATAATAAATAGGGAAGCTACTGGGGGTCAGTAAACTCAGTAAGCTACTAGGGATCAGTAAACTCAGTAAGCTACTGGAGGTCAGTAAACTTGCAATTCATTATCTCCTTTCAATTCATGGTTATAACACACAACAGATATCCTAATAAACAACTCTATTGCTCCTTAGAAAACCCAGTAGAAATTTACTGCCCCCCCAGTACATTTCTACTAGGGGTCAGTAACTTGCAATTCATTATCTCTCTTTCAATTTTATGGCCACAACACATAACAGATACCTTAATAAACAACTTTATTGCTCCCTAGTAAACCCAGTAAAAGTTTACTGCCCCCAAGTAAACTTCTACTTGGGTCAGTAAACTTTAATACAGTTTCTCCCTTTCAATTTTATGCCAATTATACACAATAGATACCCATTATTACCCTAATAAACAAATTTATTGTCCCCTAGTAAACCTAGTGGAAGTTTACTGCCCCCTAGTAAACTTCTATCAGTAAACTTCTATTGGGGGTCAGTAAACTTCAATACAGTTTCTCTCTTTCAATTTCATGCCAATTTACACAGATACCAGTGATTACCCTAATAAACAAGTTTATTGCCCCTAGTAAACACAATGGAAGTTTACTGCCCCCCAGTAAACTTCTACTAGGGGTCAGTAAACTTCAATTTATATACCAATAGCTGGATTTACACATGCTTGACTAATCACTGATAAACTTACATAATAGTAAAAAGGAGAGACACTTACATAATGCTTGGTTGTAACTTCATCATCCTCCCTGACATAGGTCTTCTCAAAACCTTTGATTATTGGAAGCTGTTCGCCTTATATTCTGAGTTCCTCCATTGTGTAGATGATAGGAGAAGACCCCGTGTGGTGGTGCATAGTCTTCTCCCCACGGTTCCGCTTGTTTGCCAAGGAGAGTCTCTAATACACGAAAAAATATTAAATAGATTAGTTCTAACATCTTGCACATTTCACATTTCAAGTTATAAATACATAACTATACATGAATGATTAATAATAAAATACAAGGGAAACAATGAAGGTAATTAAAAAAAATCACCTTGAACGCATCTTACTCGAAGTGCTCGCATAGAAACTCTCGCTGGCCCTCTCTCCCAATGAAATTTGAAGGCATGCCAGAGGGCCCTTCCTTCAGAATAAGGTTTGTGACATTGGTACTTCCAGTCCTTGTACCTCTCCTGTGCCCTATTCAGTATCCAATTGAACATTGACTCATCATTTTCATCCCACTCGTAGTTCGGCTAAGTAAGAAATAAATAAAAAATTCCCATGTTAAGCACTGAAAAATAAAATAAAAAAATTAATACACCCAATTACTATCACAAAACACATCTTTCAGAATATCAACACACAATACTTTACACACATTTAATCATACTTTATACATATCCATAACATTTTCACTTTATAAGAAAACTCAGTCTTATGCAAACATATCCTTAGACATGAAATTTTATCAACAGAGAGATGTCAATTCAGTTAGTTCATGCCTTCCAATTACATAAGCAATCATATATATATATATATATATATATATATATTATCAAACAAATGTAATTAAGTAAATTTACTTTTCATATACTTTTCAGTTACTTACCGACATTGCATTCCACACCCTCCACTTCTCAGTTTGATCAAGGTCGTAGAACGTCCTTACCCTCATTCCCACCAGACTCCGTATGGCGCAACCGATATCATGGGCCACCAAGCTGTTTATCCCCCTCACGCTAGAGCCTTTTACACGGGGGCAATACTCTAACTTGATCTTCTGCCCAGTCTGTTGAACGATATCCTCTGCCTTCTTTCCAGAACAAAAACCCCGCTTCTTTTTCAAGGCCGGAGCTACAATTAACATATGAAAATACATTATGATACATAATATACAAGAGGATATATGTTGTGTGTAAATGGCATGAAAATGAAAGAGACATATTGTACTACAAGTTTACTGAACCCTAGAAGAAGTTTACTGACCCCCAGTAGAAGTTTACTGGGGCAGTAAATTAATACACTTACATGTTGGGCTTCTAACTTTGATTCGAGCACTGCTGACGATGCATCTTGCTGATTCGGGTGTGGTTGTAGACTCAGGTGCAGTTGTAGATGCCTGATTGAGATCCCGTTGAACAACTGTCAACTGTAAGGTGCCGCTCGGTCAAGGGGGTAGGATGGCTGCTACTGCTAGCTGAACCGACGCTCTGTTGTATTGACTCCATCAAAGCACTGGCCTGAGTGACTCGGTCCTTCCTCTTTCCATGATCACCATATCTTGCACATGCACAATTGTTAGTAAATGAGTGAGTGATAGATAAAGATTATGAAAAATAGTGCATAGACAAGCATACAGGTTGATTAAACCAGTTGTATTTCTTCACTTTTTTTTATTTATTTTTAGACTTGATGCATTGGTGATACAGAAAACACTAACAAAAGCTGTGAGCCACTTAAGCAGAAGATACAATGTGATATTGGTATTTTTTTTATTTTTGGATAAATTAAAAAAAAAACAAAAAAAAATACCAATAATGAAACACGATCAACGAATTCGTTTACGATTCAGAAGTAATAAGAAATATCAATCTAAGAAGAGAGAGAATACGGACCTGCAAAAGGAGTGGCGGTGAGAAGGTGAGAGCAGAGAGATCGTAGCGGCGGTGAGAAGGTGAGAGCAGCGAGATCGGAGCGGCGAGTGGATACGCGCGCGGTGGCGATGAGTGGAGGAGGTGGGTGGATGCTCGCACTTGAATCGGTTGCCGATGCGTGGATGGGCTCTGGTGGCGCAGCTCTGGTGGCGCGACTCTAGTGGGATTTGAGAATTGTATGTGTGAATTTAGGGATTGTGGATTGCGCGGGAGAGTTAGTATATGTTTATATGAGCTGACGAATAAGAGCAAGATTCGTCTCCTAAGTAATACGAAATTTTCGGCAAAAAAAAGGCGTAAAATTCACCTGCCTAATATTTCGGGCTCCTACATGACGAAAAATACATTTTCCATCGCATTGGTTATACCAAGCCGACGACTTGTACAATTTTCGTCGCCTAAGTAACATAAAATTTTATAAATGTGACTAATATTTCGGGTATCCTAAGCGACGGAACGTCCACTTTTCGTTGCCTTAGGAGTACTAAGGCGACGAATCATTCAAATTCCGTCGACTAAGTATATTTTTAAAAATTTTGAGGATTTTATTATATTTGCATCCGAGCATTTTCATGTAACTTTTCAAACTAAACCCAACTGTAACTCTACGTAAGTATTCGTACTTAAAAAAGCATACATATATATGCATTTTAAAAATTACAATGCAAATTTGCATGATTATTATATAATATTAATTGTTTGACGTACGTACGTACGTGGTTAATTATAAATTTAAAAATACATATGATAATCAGAGTCGTCTGAGTAATCGTACGAAATATATACTAATCGTACAATAATCGTAATATATACTAATCGTACTCATGATAATCTAAGTCGTCTGAATTATCATCCTCCTCAGTTTGGTCAGAATACTCATCATCCTCTATGTATTCGTCATCTATGAAGTCGTCGTCATCATGATTGGGGTTGCGACGTTGTAGCGAGTTCAGTTCAGATGGTGTAATTGGAAGGTAACCTATGATAGCCGTAACGTGTTGGTTGTTGACACGAATATCCTCAGTATCGGGGACTACATGTGGAGATTCCTCTTGATATGGTTCATTCGGTTGATCAGTTGTTATTCGTTCACTGGGCCCACTCTCATCATCCCTTCCAGTATAGCTGCACTCCAAATATTCCTATGTGACATCACCTGCACCACTTTCCAACCCTCACCCATAGTCGGATCATCAAGATAAAACACTTTCTTGTTTCGCCATGGTGGCAAGAATAAACAGCTCATTCTCATACCATACACTGTTTGAGTCCACTGATAACAAGTCACGATCCAGAATTGTACTCCTTCGTCTGGTTGGGTCAGTATTGAATCATTTGCACTTGAACAACACGACTGGCATACGGTTGCCGTAGATTAGTTCGATGACACTAACAAGAACCCGTAGTAGTTGAAACCCAGACCCTCAACCATGACTCCATTGTTTTGGGTGACATGGCCTTCCTCTCGTTCTGACGTCACAAACTTAACACCGTTCACAAAACATACAGCACGAACTATGTGGCTTTGGGGTCCTTCAGCCAACAAGTGTAACTCTGGATCGTAAGAAGCAGGAAACTGCTGTTGAAGTTGCATCATTTGTAACAATTAATTTTAAGAGCAACATTGTTACATTATGTAACATAAAAAAACAACATATATAAAGATCGATAGAAAGGTACCCAAATAGGGAAGTAATCAATAAAATCTCTCTTGTGTGTGGCTTCGTTACTATACTACCTTTCCAAATGGGACTTCAAGTATCGCTCGGCTTCTTCGCAATGTTGAAAGACAGACCAATAAGCCTCTTTGATCTCAGCATCACTTAATCTTTCAGAATTACTTAACATGCCGTATGGTTCAACATCGTTAGAAACAACTGATAGATTGAATTGCTGGCTACTACCCACTCCAGATGATTCCCCCACTGTGTCTTCATCATTGAGATATGTGCTGCAGTAAGTTACGCACTCAGCCTGAATGTATGCTGCCGTGATCGACCCTTCAGGGAAACGTTTGTTTTTGTTCTTCTTCTTGAAATCCCCCAGTTGCCTGCAAAACAGATATTTATTCTCTTACAATAAATATTTAAAATATCTTTTATCTTAATTTGAAAGGATGATTAATTAGAAAATAAGATGATTAATTAGAAAATAAGTGCATACCTCTCATTTGGATAGCACCAGATATATTGTACCGGACCAGTAAGCAACACTTGTTCCAGAAGATGGATCATGAGGTGAATCATGATGTCAAAGAAAGTTAGGGGAAAGATATATCCTCTCCAGCTTGCACATGATGTACACAATGTCTTCTTGCAATGACCGAACATCAGACTTTTTAAGCTCTTTAGTGCATATCTCTGAAAAAACTTGGACAAAGCCATTAACATGGCAACCACATCACTCTGCAAATACGGTCTAATTACCACAGGAAAAAGACGTTGCAGCAAAACATGACAGTCATGAGTCTTCAACCCAGTAATCTTATTTTTCTCTATTTTAACACATCGAGCGATATTCCCTGCATACTCATAAGGATATTTAACGTTACGAAGCCACTGAAACACTTCCGCCTTCTTCTGAGGATGGACTGTGTAGCCTGCTTGAGGCATTATGGTTTTTTTTGTTTTTTGGGTCTCTACTAGCCATAGCTTAGGGCGTATACCCATTTTCTTAAGATCAACACGGGCTTTCGGGGTGTCCTTATTCTTATATTTGAGATTCAGAATTGTTCCAAGAACGCTATCACAAACATTCTTCTCTATGTGCATGACGTCCAAGTTGTGTCTGATTTTCAACGTCGACCAGTAAGGCAATTCAAAGAATACACTTTTGTGCGTCTAATACTTAAACTCATCAGGCATGGAGGATTTAAGTCGGTTACTTCTTTACTAGTGCTCAAATATCCGAACCAGTGCTGGTTAAGCTCTCCAAAATTCACTCACCAGACCTTCTCGGGGGTTTCAGATTATGCTTCTCAATCCCATCAAATGCCTCAGCATCCCACCGTCACTCGTGATCCTCGTCAAGATGTCCAAATAACGGCTACTTTCATCATGAATGAAGTTTGACTATGTCTGTCAAAAGTAGGGAGTCCATTTTCCCATAACTCCTGCAGCTCGTCAATTAATGGTCTCATTAACACATCCAAGCACTTTCCTGGAGAATACGGCCTTGGAACCATAAACGTAAGAAAATTGTACTCCTTCCTTATACACATGTTGGGAGGTAGATTGTACGGAAGTACTTTTATAGGCCAAATGCTGTAAGATAAATTCATGTTTCTAGTAGGATTGAATCCATCTGTTGCGAGTCCAAGTCTGACATTTTGACAGTCTCTAGCAAATTCGGGAAAAGAACAGTCAAAGTGCTTCCAAGCCTCCTCGTCTGCGGGGTGTGTGAGATTATCCGGATCTATCCTCTGCTCTCCCTGGTGCCTTGCCTGGTGCCATCTCATATGTTTGGCCGTATGTGAAGACATGTACAGACTCTGTAGACGAGGACCTAACGGGAAGTAACGAAGAACCTTCCTAGGAATGGGCCGGTTTTTCTGTTTAGATGAAGTGGAAGTTGTATACCTTGGCTCGTAGCAATGTGGGCACTCAACTTCATCCTTGTTGTCTTTGTAATACAAGATGCAGTTATTGACGCAAGCGTCTATCTTTTGGTGATCAAGACCGAGGTCAGCCAACATGCTTTTTACGTGGTCGAAATTTTTCAGACAACTGTTACCTTCAGGTTGCACTTTCTTCATAAGTGCAATATCCTCATCAAAACATATGTTACTCTTTCCCCGCTTGTTTTTGACCTTCATTTGCTCCATGACAGTACCCAACACAGTATGCTCACTGCCAGGAAACAATGAGTTTGTATTTCCCGTAGAAGCCTGTTGTACTTATCATAATCAGTGTTGTAGTCAACGTGGGAGACATTAGGGAAGGTGTCAGGGGCGTTGTCATAAACAACATTTTGCTGATATCCTGAAACGGCGAACGGGAAGGCATCGTTTAAGATGTTCATCACAACGGGGTCTCCGTAACTAGCATTAGAAGATCCTGCCTGCTGATTATGTTGTGCTTGAATTTCTTCAAGTGTAGGCATTTGAACTTGATTTTCGTCGCGCCATGTCCATGTGGTATAACTAGAACAAATACCGTTTAGTGCCAAGTGAGAATACATGTCTTCATATGTTACTAGTTTCCGATTGAGACATTTGTTGCACGGACATATGTGAATAACTTTGTCTGGAGGACTATGTAGACGCACAAACTTAAGAAAATCAAAAATGTCTCTCATATAAAGAGGGGACCCCCTACTTAATAACAGGAAAGAAAAATATGTAGTCAAAAAATCGTTATTAATAAACAGAAATAGATATATATACACACACACACACACACACTTTTTTCGGAAAATGACCATTTACTCAAAAACAGGGATTTTAAAGCCCAGTTCAATGAAACTGTTGAGTAACCCATATTAATGTTTTAACGCTTCTAACAATTATACCCTTATTGCATTAATTAATTACACGTTCTCTCTCTTATGTTAAAAAAAAAAAAAAAGTTCTAACACGTTCTCCCAAACTCCCACTCTCCACAATCAACCGAACTCTCAGCTCTCCCACTCTCCCTCTCTCGCTCTCCCTCTCTCTCTCTAACACTCGATAACGATCTTTGGTTTAGGGTTCTTCACGATCTCTGTGATTCCATTGATCAGGCCACGTTGCTTTCTCGTTAAATATCTGTCGACTCTGTCGCTCTCCGCAGATAAATCCCAATTGAGCAGGAAATCGCTCTCTGCCATAATCTCAGTCGATTGAAGTCCATGTATGGTGCAATCTGGGCGTCGCTGTCACGTTCAATCGCTCACGCTCGGCGTCACTCTCTGGTTGAATATTGGCGTAGATATCTGCTTCAATTGCTCTCACTCGACCTCGCTCGGGAAAACCATAAAAACAGGTACATTTTGAATTTTATTGAATTTAGGCTTATTTTGGACTTCTCTGATGATACTGAAGCTTGATTCTCTGATTTAAAACGATTAAAGGCCATGAATATGAAAACATGCAAATTATAGGGTTTCTTTGGTCATAACTGTTACAGATTGAGATTAATGTTCTTTAAGTTGATTTTTCTAAGATTTATAGTGTATAATTGGCATGACAAGGAGGGAAATACTGTATTGTTGTTTACTCTTGTCAAGTAGAAGTTTACTGGAGGGCAGTAAACTTCCACTGGGTTTACTAGGGGGCAATAAAGTTGTTTATTAAGGTAAGAATGGGTATCTGTTGTGTATAATTGGCATGAAATTGAAAGGGAGAAACTGTATTGAAGTTTACTGACCCCCAGTAGAAGTTTACTAGGGGGGCAGTAAACTTCTACTGGGTTTACTAGGGGGCAATGAAGTTGTTTATTAGGGTAAGAATGTGTATCTGTTGTGTATAATTGACATGGTTATGAAATGGAGATAAGGTACTGAAGTTTACTAACCCTCAGTAGAAGTTTACTAGGGGGCAGTAAACTTTCACTGGGTTCACTAAGAGGCAATGAAGTTGTTTATTAGGGTAAGAATGAATATCTGTTGTGTATAATTGGCATGATTATGAAAGAGAGATAAGGTATTTAAGTTTACTGACCCCCAGTAGAAGTTTACTAGGGGGCAGTAAACTTTCACTGGGTTCACTAGGGGGTAATGAAGTTGTTTATTAGGGTAAAAATGAGTATTTGTTGTGTATAATTGGCATGATTATGAAAGAGAGATAAGGTATTGAAGTTTACTGACCCCCAATAGAAGTTTACTGGGGGGCAGTAAACTTCCACTGGGTTCACTAGGGGGCAATTAAATTGTTTATTAGGGTAAGAATGTGTATCTGTTGTGTATAATTGACATGATTATGAAAGGGATATACTATATTGAAGTTTACTATCCCCTAGTAAAAGTTTACTAAAAGTTTACTAGGGACAGTAAACTTCCACTGGGTTCACTAGGGGGCAATGAAGTTGTTTATTAGGGTAAGAATGAGTATATGTTGTGTGTTGTGCCCCTGAAATTGAAAGGGAGTAATTTTTTGCAAGTTTACTGATCCCTAGTAGAGGTTTACTAGGGGGCAGTAAACTTGATTTTTTGCATATGCAGTTTATAAATGCAAGTTTTTACTACTTATATGCAGGATGAGAAGAAGTTCAAGGCATTTAGTTGTGACTTCTAATACCGAAGAGGATTCGGTTCAAAAATCTGTAGCTTCTATGAGGATATAATAAAATATAGGAGAAGTTTTACAGAAGATGAAGTCGAAGAAAAAGAGAAAAGAGGTCCAGAAGGGTGCCGCTGCTGAAGAAGAAGAAGAAGCAGTACTGGTAGAAAAAGAAGATGATGATTACACTGAAGATGAAGAGATAGAAACAGAAAAGTATCTTTTTCAAAGAAGATCAACAGGCAGAAAAAGAAAACAAGCGGAGACAGATTTAGGGGAGGAGGAGGAGGAGGAAGAAAAGGGAAGAAAGAAGAAGGAAAAAGGAGGAGAAGGTGACCTGACCAAGATCAAACACGTGCAGCAAAAGTGCTCACTGACATCATTTTATATGTTAATGTATAGATACAAGGAGAGCATCCCAGAAGAATCATGGGAGTTGATAAACAACACTTGTTTTCAGGGAATAATTGAAGCATTTAGATTGGGCAAGGTTGAGGAGGATCAAGTGAAGAAGCTTGAATCTGATTTTGAGATCCTAATGAGGCACTACAACAGTGACAATAAAAACTTCATATTTGGGAACACAGAGATTGAAATTACAGAGCATGACGTGCATTCAATTTTTAGAATAACCAAAGAAGGCTCGGATGTGGATATCACAATAGACCAGAAATACTGCAAGGGCAATAAGAAGAATATGGCAGATTATGCTGTCTTTGGAAAGCAAACAAGAAGAACAATCACCAAAAAAGTTATTAATGACACATTAATGGAAGAGCTTAGGAAGATTCATAAGAAGAAGGGGGATCCAAGGAAGATAGCCTCTTTGGTTATAATGTACCTTATGGCAGCTTTATTTTTCAGCAGAAGCGGGAACCACATTGAATAGAAACTGATACTCAAGTGTGAAGACTTTGAAGGCATCGACAAATACAACTGGTCACATAAGATATTAGAATTCTTGCACCAAGGACTTCACAAGCATGTAAGGGGGAGCCAAGAGTTTTGAACGGATGCCTCCTTCTGGTTCTATACTGGTTCTTTGAGAAAACAAAAATAAAGAAGCGGATTATCGGGAAAGCGAAAGAGACTCCCAGATTTATAAGATGGTCAATACAAGAGATCATCAAAGAAAATGAGTATTTGAGAAGACCTGAATTGCTAGAGGTAATGGTATTTTATTTATATAGCCATTTTTTATCTCAAAAAATATTGCATTGTATTTTTTGTTTTTCGAAAGACTAAATTAAACTGATTTGTAAAGCAGGAACTCATAATAGAAGGTCCATGGATGGATGAGGAGGAAACGAGTTCCGGCAATGATGAGCGGTAGCAAGATGACAATGGAACACCAAGGACAATTGATTGGGTAAGTTTAAATGGTTACTAACACCCGGCAATGAAAATGGAACTTCAATTGCAAGTTTACTGACCCCCAGTAGAAGTTTACTGGGGGCAGTAAACTTCTACTGGGTTTACTAGGGGGGAATCTTCTTCTTTATTAGGGTATCTGTTGTGTGTAATTGTCATGAAATTGAAAGGGAAATAATGTATTATTGTTTACTGACCCCTATTATAAGTTTACTGGGGGGCAGTAAACTTGTTTATTTGGATATAATTGTTTAACAGTAACGATGTCGTTGTTATAACGTGTACAGGAGCTGCCGATGGAAGATATGAAGAAGAAGCTGACAGAACTTGCGAAAGCAAATGAAGAACTGGTGAACAAAAACATTGAATTGCTCGGCAAGTTCAAGAAAGCGGACATCCAAATCATTGAGCTAGAGAAAGAAAGGAGGGCAGACAAAAATCAAATCAACGCTCTCAAGAAACAGTTGCACAAGGCGGCAAAACATGCTCAGACAAAGCATATAATATGTGTAACTGAGAAGAAGGAGGAGGAGGAGGATAGGACAAACCCGGTTAAAGAGGAAGAATATAACTGCAGAGACAAAATGAAAGATCATAGCTGCAGAGAGGAGCAACCAGGAACTGAAGAGGTAAGAGTAGAAATTAGTTTACTGACCCTTAATAAATATTGTGTTTTCTTCATTTTTTTGAGGATAACTTTTGTGTTTTCTTTTGTGTAGTTTTTTGAACAAGTAGCAGAACCAGTTCCGTTGAGCAAGATATTTCCAGAAGACGATGAACCTGTGACGACCGATGTCAACCTGTCTAAACTAGACAAACTTCTTGCTCAAGCTGTGAAAATGGCTGGAAAAAAAAGAATGAAGAAACCAGCTTGAAGAATAAAGAATAGCAAGTAGAAGGGCTCAAGAAATATGTCAAGCATAAGGGCTCAAAACAAACTGTGGAGACTAGTTCGATTAAAAGAAACGTCAACCTGAACAAGCGTGGGGCAAAAAAGAGGAAAGAAGAAGAATGGGAGTATGACACCCCTGAAGGGCTAAAGCCAGCAAAAAGAACAAAGGAGGTGGAGCATAAAGTCCAAAATCGTATTGTTATTGATGAAGTGAACTGCAACACTGATACGTGGAAGCTCTTGGATAAAAATGTGGCGAATCACTATAAGAACTGGTTTGATTTGAACAAAGATAAGAATGATGAGTAAATTTATTCTTCCCTAGTTTTTTTTATATATATATATATATATAACATTACAATTAGTTCCCTGGTTTGACTTGCTTATGACTTATTTGTGTCTGCACAGTTTCCGGTATTGGGAGTATTGTGATGGTATCATTGACATTACCAAAGATGACTTGAAGAGAATAATTCAAGAATGAGAGATTACATCTAATGTGAGAAAAAATTACTGGTCTTACTAACCCCAATAAAGTTGATGTTTGAGTAACCTAAGATGTATTCTTTGTTGTAATTTGTGACTTATATATGTTGTACATGCAGACCTTCAGGGTGTACCTCCAAATGTTGAAAGAGGAAGTGGAAAAGAAGAAGGTCTCGGTCGGATTCCTAGACATAAAGGCAGCGGTAAGTAGTCTAACCTGAAATAATAGCGTCCCGCAGCACTGCAATCTCCTCTGCTACTTTTTTTTCAGTTAACACAATCTTACTACTTGCTTTTATAAATACAGTGCGCGGCGGTGGTACAAGAACAAAAACTGAAGGAGTTCCTAGTTGGAGGAGGAAAATAGGGGGAATTCAAATGTAATGAATTGGATATAAAGTTTTCCATTATTAATCCTATGTGGTCTATCTTCAGTAAGGACCTGGTTTTCATTCCGGTATATCACGAGGTCAGCCACCACTATACCTTGGTCCTGATTGACAACAATGATCGATGCTTCTATCACCTGAACTCAATGCTACCGTCAAGGAAAGATTACTCTGCCGACACCAACAACCACTTTCATAATGCAATGACAGTGGTGAGTTGTAACTGATTTATTAGGGTCAGAAGTTTACTGGGGGACAGTAAACTTCTACTGGTTTTTGTTTGTTGCTTGTTCTCTTAGTTCGTTTGAGTTGTAATTTACTTGTGTGTTGGAACCAACAGGTGAAGCACACTATGGTGTTCATCAAACGTGTATATGATTTCACCATACACCCTCTCAGCCAAGGCTTTGACTCTGAGGAATGGAGGGAAAACTATGACAAGCAGGACAGCCAAAGAATAATGGTTGACGGTTACTCGATGATGAGTGCTGAAGAGAAAAGAACAAGAAGATGGATGCTAGACCAAAACGTTTATCAAGCAAGATACTAGTTGATTGATATCTTATCCTGCCCGCAGCAAAAGGAAACATCGTAAGTACCTTTAAACTTCCTTTAAAGAGTTTTATTGGGGTCAGAAATTACTTGTCTGTTTTACTAGGGTGAAAAATTTAGTAACACTGTTTCTTAATACATTGCAGGTCAGACTGTGGACCATTTTTACTCCACTTTATAGAGAGCCTATGTCATAGGAAAAAACCGACAAAAGATGGTGCTAATGAAATGAGGAAGAAGATCCTGCTAAAGTTCATGGACATAAATATAGAAAAAAGATTAGTGGCACTTTAGATGTAGGATCTTCAAAATGTGAAAATATGTAGTATTTTGGTAGTGTTGCAAGAACATATGAATGATCTTGAATTTCAATGCAAGACCTTGTTCTTTTAGTAATTTTGGTCTATTCCTTTGATCTTTCTGTCGGTTTCATTTATCATTGGTTGCCAGTTTCAGTTTTTTTTTGTTACATGGTGGTTATTGAGGTTCAGTAAACTTTGGTTGCTCTGTTCAAGAAAATTACTGACCCCCAATAATTTTCTATAGTTGAGAGTTTACTACCTCATTATATCATTAGAGGATGGTTGAAAGGAATCTAAGTAATAACAATCATCCAGAAACTTTGGTTGCTCTGGTCAAGAAAATTACTGATCCCCAATAATTTTCCACACTTGAACATATGTGAGCATAACGAAAACTGGAAGCATTCCAGAGTAAAGAAAAGACCTGGAAAAGAGTAAAACAAACATCCAAGTATCAAACCGGAAGATCAAGGAAGGCGGATGTGTTGTATCAAGTTGTTCAAGAAAATTATTGACCCACAATAATTTTTCATAGTTGAGAGTTTACTACCCCATTATGTCATTAGAGGATGGTTGAAAGGAATCTAAGTAATAACAATCATCCAGAAACTTTGGTTGCTCTGGTCAGGAAAATTACTGATCCCTAATAATTTTTCACACTTGAACATATGTGAGCATAACAAAAACTGGAAGCATTCCAGAGTAAAGAAAAGACCTGGAAAAGTAAAACAAACATCCAAGTATCAAACTGGAAGAAAATCAAGGAAGGCGGATGTGTTGTATCAAGTTGTTCAGGAAAATTACTGACCCCCAATAATTTTTCATAGTTGAGAGTTTACTACCTCATTATGTCATTAGAGGATGGTTGAAAGGAATCTAAGTAATAACAATCATCCAGAAACTTTGGTTGCTCTGGTCAGGAAAATTACTGACCCCCAATAATTTTTCACACTTGAACATATATGAGCATAACAAAAACTGGAAGCATTCCAGAGTAAAGAAAAGACCTGGAAAAGAGTAAAACAAACATCCAAGTATCAAACCGGAAGATCAAGGAAGGCGGATTTGTTGTATCAAGTTGTTCAAGAAAATTATTGACCCCCAATAATTTTTCATAGTTGAGAGTTTACTACCCCATTATGTCATTAGAGGATGGTTGAAAGGAATCTAAGTAATAACAATCATTCAGAAACTTTGGTTGCTCTGGTCAGGAAAATTACTGATCCCCAATAATTTTCCACACTTGAACATATGTGAGCATAACAAAAACTGGAAGCATTCCAGAGTAAAGAAAAGACCTGGAAAAGTAAAACAAACATCCAAGTATCAAACTGGAAGAAAATTAAGGAAGGCGGATGTGTTGTATCAAGTTGTTCAGGAAAATTACTGACCCCCAATAATTTTTCACACTTGAACATATATGAGCATAACAAAAACTGGAAGCATTCCAGAGTAAAGAAAAGACCTGGAAAAGAGTAAAACAAACATCCAAGTATCAAACTGGAAGAAAATCAAGGAAGGCGGATGTGTTGTATCAAGTAATACAGAAAATTACTGACCTCTAATAATTTTCCACACTTTACATATATATGAGCATAATTTTCCAACAATTTTTCATACTTGAGAGTTTACTACCCTAATAATCTTCATCTTATACCTATGGTTAGGGCCCTAATCCCGTTTGAGAGCACATGACATTGTGATTTCATTTGCTGTTGGGGCGTTTCGAATTCGCATATGTGAGAAAATTTCGGCAGCATCTCCCTACAGTTCCCCAAGTGCACGAATATCTATACCTAGTATGCACTCGAGGAACAATAAAGGAAGATCTTGTCGAAATATATATGCCCACAATCGAAAACAAAACGCACCAACAACAAACAGAATCTCAATGTCATATGTTCCCAAACTGTCCAAATATGGGACAATTCGAAAACCATTATGTTACGACTGTTCTCGAACGGGATTTCTAAGGGTAACAATATATATTGATGAATGTATAAGAATATTATAATTCTTAATTACATGATTCATCATTTTATTTTTTATCATTTGAATACACAAATGATTTGAGTGAAAACAAAAATTTGATAAACATATTATTCACATAATTATTAATCATACATGCATACAAAAGCTAAAGATATATATATATATACTCTAAAAATTATACACACAAAAGTTAGATATATATACAAACATAATATTATATACACACACATGCATATATAATATTATACGTACAAATATATTACACACACATATCCAGTAGTTATATTAACCATACAAGTAAGCAACATTCTATCAAAATTGGACCAGCAAGTCGCCGGAAAGTTCGCAGGAAAATATGCCTAAATGAAGAAAGTAGATTAATTAAAGTAGTTACATATATACCAATTAAGAGATCGAGATTGAAGCAGCTCTTAAAGATCGATCAAATTCATGAAAAAAAGCTTTCAAAACTAGATTTAGATTTAGATCGGATGAATTATGTGAAGAGGGGAGGGGGAAGCTAGACCATGCCTTTCTTCTGCGTTCTCCTCTAAGCAGAAGGTGTATAAATGATTGATGTGTAAACTTAGCCGACAAAATATTCTGTCGCCTAAGACAAAAGGCGTCAGAAAAATATATTTGTTCTGCTTTGTGTCAGACAATAATTTAAATTCTTAGTCGACGGAGCAGTTTGTCGGCTAAGAAAGGAATATTCGTCGCCCAAGACTTACTTAAACGACAGAATATTGTTCATCGCCCAGGAAAATTTAAGACGACGGAACACCATTCGTCGTCCAGGACTAGATATACCGACGGAAACCTGTCATCGCCTAGGAAGATCTTAGGCGACGGAGTGTGTCGAAAGTCAGTTTCCGTCGCCTATAAATATCTAAGCCGACGAAATAATACCGACATAAGATATTCGTCGCCAATGATTTACTAAGCTGACGGAAGTAGGATGACGAATAGTATTTCGTCGAATATGAATATCTTAGTTGACGGAAGTCGTCGACAGACATTTTCCGTCGCCTAATAAATCTTAGGCGATGGATGTGGTGTCTTATACGACGGTTTTATTTCCGTCGGTGAAGAGCGACTTAGCCGATGGAATTAAAATAATTCCGTCAGCTAAGTCGATATTTCTTGTAGTGAGTGTTTTGGTGTAAGAGCATCTTTAGCAATAGTAGCTATTTTATAGTCAAATTTTAGCCAAAATAGGTAAAAAGTCATTTTGGCTAGCCACTTTAGACGTATCTCTACACCAGTACTCTCTAATTTAACTAAAGTTTGATTGATATTATTGATTGAATAAAGAAAAATTAATTTAATGTCTAAAATTACATAAAATGACTTAAAAGAAATATTTTTAATTAACATAAATTATAGAGTCTCATCTCGCTCTTTAAAAGTAACTTTAGCCGACTTTCTATTTTATCTTTTGGCTATTTTAGAGAGCGTGTTTAGCTGTTTTTGATATTTTCGAAGCTCTAACAGACAAGCCAAAGTTTAGCTATTAGAGCAACTTTAGTAATGCTAGCCATTTTTGAGTTAAATTTTAGTCAAATGAACTAAAATGTTATTTTGGCTAGCCACTTTAAAAATGGGGTTGCAGCAATGCTCTCTATTTTAGCTATCTCGCTAGCTAAATATAGAGAGCGAGATGACTCAGATGAGACTAGCTATAATTTAATACATTTCTTATAAGATATTTTCCGTGATATATAAATATATTTAAACTATTTAATCTTTATTTGAAGAATAATGTTGATGTAATGCTAGCTAAAATAGAGAGTATTGATGCAGCTGCATTTCTAAAGTGGCTAGCCAAAATGATACTTTAGCTAATTTGACTAAAATTTAACATTAAAATGGCTAGCATTGTTAAAAATGTTCTAAATATAAAGAGCAAGATAGCTAAAAATTAATATAGAAAGCCATTTAAGAGTCTACTGGAGTTGGTAAAATTAATAAAAAACTAAACATACTCTTTAAAATTACTAAGGAGTCAATATAAAAAGTCTGCTAAATATGTTTTAAAAGTGATATAAATGTAGTCTCGCTATAGATAATTAATGATATTATCTTTGCCCCCCTACAAGCCATCATAACATAGGTAAAGCAAAATGGCATTTTCGCCATTTTCCATCCCTCCCACATTCTATAAACGTGAGAGAGCACCATGATATGTTCTCATAACCAGCTCCAAGTTTATTCGTTCTTCCCTGTCTTTTGCAACGCTCTCTCTGTTTCAAACAGACTCCATCATCTCATTCACATTCCCTACAATGGCAGAAACCAAATCCAAGATTCTCATCGTGGGAAGCACCGGCTTCATTGGAAAACACCTCGTCGAAGCCAGTGCAAAGGCCGGTCATCCAACCTTTGCTCTGGTTCGAGAACCCACCCTTTTTAACCCAGCCAAGTCCAAGATCATCGAAAGATTCAAGGCTTTGGGCGTCAACTTCGTCTTGGTCAGTAATATTGCCAATCGTTTATCTTTTTTTTTTTTTTTTTTTTTCTTTTTTCTGCGTGATTCTTAGTTTGGTTTGGCGATTGTTGAGATAATTTAGCTACAACTAGCTCTACCACAAGGTCATTGTCAATGTTCAATGTTATTAGCTAGATGTTAGCTCTATTCTCCACAAGTTTGGACAGATCACTTCCCTACTCCTATGTTTACTCTCAGCCTAAAGAACAACCTAGTTTGCACTAGGGTGATGACTCTCAACAGGGTTATGCCGTTTTGGTGATAGAATGCAGCACCCTTACAATACCAAAAAAAATCTTCGGTACCTAAAACATTTTATTACCCTAAATTCTCCTTGTTTAATAATCCATTGCCTAACACAATTGTAGTCTAGTGGTATTATTCTTTCTTCATTTTTTTTCTTGTTCAATGTGTTATTATTTTGAGAAATTTTATATACACACCCCTAATTTCTTAATACACATGCCTCACTTAATACACCATCTATCTAATTTCTCATTCTAATATTTTACTAAATACACAACCCAAAGTACCCAAAAAACCCTTAATCTAAAATTTCATGAAATATATATTGACTATATTAAGACTATTATTGTGTGATTAGTATATATTACTATAAGTTTATTACACTTTGTAGATGTTCATATATACTATTTGTGTATGGTCTATATAAATCCTTACACAGATTCAATGTTCTTTTCAAATCTTTAAACATGAAATTGATAACAAAATGAAGAATGCATATATCAACATGTGTGTTTGGGTAAAAGAGAAGAAGATGATGGAATATATAATGAATAGAAGTTCATATAAGAATTACATTGTTTCACATTCTAAACTTGAAAATCATGAACTTTTTAGGATGAAAAAGAAAGAAATTAATCATCAAAACTTCCTTGACAAAATTTGTATTAACTATAATTCAATTTTTCCAAAATAAGTTTCCAATTTTAGTACTTTATTTGGTTATGTATTTTCACTTTATTAATTTCTAAAAATAAATATATTCACTTTATAAGTTTCTAAATTTAAATTTTTTCGTTTTTAATAATTTAATTGTTTTATATTATCACATCATTAGTTTCCAAATATAAATTCTATGTTTTTAATTTGTTTATATATTCCTAATGTATTACACATGTCTGTTTTAGTCATTTAACATACAAATAAAATCTTATTTGAATTGTCAAATAATAGAGATGTGTATCAAGTAATTATGGGTGTGTATTTAAAACCACTTTATTATTTTTCACTGTTTTTTTCTTTTTTCCAAGAAGATCAATCTCAAGTTTAGATCACATGTCTGTCTTCATTATATTTTTCTTTCACCTTACATGAATGCAATTATCGTTTCATTCTTTTAAGCATGCAAGCAAAATTCAAATAATAATTTATATCATTCAAGAATTAAATACGTATTACGTTAAATAGCGTGAGTCATCATCTCACCTCTTAGAACCATCCAAAAAAGTAAATAAAACATTAATTTGTCTAACTCAGCCGTATCTCGAACTCTAAATTATAACTACGTGAGATGCCTTACCTAACTATCTTACGTACATTTCAACTTGGAAATTTGAGTAGGGGATTGTATATATTACTGAAAATATAAATAATAGATAACAAAATTTTTTCATTTGCAGGGTGATCTCTATGACCACGAGAGCCTTGTTAAGGCCATAAAACAAGTCAATGTTGTGATTTCAACAGTGGATCACTCTCAATTGGTAGATCAACGCAAGATTATAGCTGCAATTAAAGAAGCTGGCAATGTCAAGGTATCAAAAGTTCATCTATTTTATGCATGTTTTCCTTCTTCCTACTTTTAGTTTGTTCGCGTTCTAACCTTCTTTATATTTGAACTCTTAATCGAACTTTTTGTTAATTTTTTGTTTTTTTTATGAATATTAACATAAGAAAGTTATACTAGAATAATATTACCAATTAAGTATTAGTTTGATTTTCAAGTGCATTGTTTACCTTCGTAGGGTTGTCTATAGTACATGCTTGATGTATCCCATACCCTCATTTACAACTAAATAGACAAAAAATTAAATTTATTTGAACCAAATTTACAACAATGACAATGAATTTACCATATTTGTTTTACACATTTACATGTAATTGAATTAAGTTACTATATAGACAACAATTTGTTCATAACGTTGTTGAAAGTCATAGGTTGAGTAATTACTCCAAAACTAAATTACCAAATATGACTCAATTTACCTCATTAACAACAAATGTGTTGTCATATTAGTATATATGGATATCACATACATGTAGGTACCTAAGAAAATTCCTTGTTTGTTGTTTGTTTTCATTATTGAT
Source organism: Fragaria nilgerrensis (assembly GCA_010134655.1). NCBI lineage: Eukaryota > Viridiplantae > Streptophyta > Magnoliopsida > Rosales > Rosaceae > Fragaria > Fragaria nilgerrensis. The sequence continues at coordinate 9,377,898 of CM020978.1, forward strand.
TTGGTTTTTTTTTTTTTTTTTTTTTTCATTGAGTGATTCAGAGATTTTTCCCTTCCGAGTTTGGCAACGATGTCGATCGAGCCCATGCTGTTGAGCCCGCAAAGACGACGTATACTGTGAAATCTAACTTTCGCAGAGAAGTTGAGGCATCGGGGATTCCGTACACCTATATCGTCGGCAATTTCTTCTCTGGCTACTTCTTGCCCACTTTGAATCAACCCGGAGCCACTGCCCCTCCTAGGGATAAAATTGTGGTTTTAGGTGATGGAAACACCAAAGGTAAATATAACCCACTTTGGCTATTGATATTTGATAAACAACATTGAATCAATAATGTGATTCATGGTAGAATTGGTCTTGCCATGTTGATGTCATGTTAGGACGTTTAGGTTAATATTCTTGCGTTTTAGTTACTGCATGACCAGCATGAATGAATGTGATAGTACGTGTTTCATTTATCTATAAATTATCAGCAATCTTTAACAAGGAACAGGACGTTAGTACCTATACTATTAAAGCTGTGGACGACCCGAGAACCTTAAACAAGATTCTGTACATCATGCCCCCGGGCAACACCGTCTCCTTCAACGAAATTGTATCTCTCTGGGAGAAGAAGATTGGCAAGACCCTTGAGAAGATATACGTTCCAGAAGAACAACTCCTCAAGAAGATTCAAGGTTGGTGATAGTAAGACAAGCTAGTTCGATCATTACTCTAAATCTCTCGGTTCATATTTCTGTTCTTCTTGTCCTTCTTTTGCAGAGTCTGTGGAACCGATCAAATCGCTACTGTGTTATGGTTACTCAGTGTTCGTGAAGGGAGACCATACTAACTTTGAGGTCGAACCCTCATTCGGTGTCGAAGCTACTGAACTTTACCCTGATGTCAAATACACTTCAGTGGACGAGTACCTCAACCAGTTTATCTGAGATTGAGAATATTGAGAATGGATGCCTCATGCGGTTGTGTTCTCTTTGAGTAACTAGCACTTCGTTTGAAAAATAATTAGGTAGCCGATGATGTCTTTTTAAGCATGCATGCTTGCTGTGTATGAATTTAGCATATGACCGGGGGTTTACCTGGCCCTTTGTGTGTGTATCCTACCATTGGTAAACCTAATATTGGAATACACTATTGCATCTTCTGCACCTTTGTTTTGTGTGTTGATCTTGTACCTCCATTATCTATTGCAGTATTGCACAACCCGCACCCTCCGGAGGTCTTATGCGAACTTTCAAATGTGACATTTTTTGCTTTATGTAATTTATCTAGCTAATATAAATGGTGAAATATATCATATGTTGATCCTAACATATACCATGCATTCACGGCTTGACCAAAAAACTATGGCCTGCAATAAGATCATAACATATGCGAGTACACAACCTGAATATTATCTGTATCCAAAGGCAAAGCCAACAACATTTGCATAACATCAAACATGTTGAATGTTGACTCTATTTCACAAACAAGACTACCATCTTGCAATTTCAATATCAAGCGCACGTTTAGTTAAAATACAAAACAAGAGATTTATATTACCATATTATTGATACTGAATACAAACTTGAACCAAGTACACCTGTAGTTCGTCAAACAACAAGCAAAAAGAGTTGTACCTAAAAGAGAAGAAACCACATAAAGAAGGGGCCCCGGGGAAATCCCAAAAAGAATAATTAAAGGGTGAAAAACCCATGAGAAAAAGAGGAAGGCAGGCCTTTAACTTGGGCGGAGAGGCTTAGCAGGTTTAAAAGAACTAGCCTCTTTGCTTTTTCCTAAAAAATAAGAAAAATACAAATAGATATGGAGTTGGGTAAATTTGCAACTAGATATGGGTAAAATGTAAAATGTAAACAAATAAATCATATTTATGTTTTTAACCTTGTCTAATATTTTCATGTTCTTTAACATTTTACAACACAGGGGCAAATTTCAAAGTTCAATTTGTTGGTAGAGCTTTTACACCAAAGTTTGGGCTTCCATATAGGAGTTGAGATTAGTCAATTCACCTATTGTTATTGTTAAAATATAAGTTTTTTTTGTTTTTGTTGTTTGCTATAAACTCATTTCTATATGATAAAAGAACTTTGAGGTCTAAAAAAATAAGAGGCCTTGTGTGGCCGCACACATGGCACGGCCCAAAGGCCTCCCCTGCATGTTTGACGAGAAATTAAAAGTAGGAGAAGGCTAAAGAATTTTTTTCGTCGGCTGTAGTCTGTGAATTTTAGCCGATGACTTTAAAAATTATTTAGCCGATGCAATTAAAATTCTGTCGGCTAAAGTGTCTTATATTTGCAGATCGATTTGCATTGGTTGATGATTTGATAATATATATGAAGTTGTTGTTAATATATAAGTAGATATATATATATATATGTTAATTAATTTATAATATTGTGTTGATGGTATGAAGTTGTTGATGTGATGAGTTGATGATGATTATGTGATGATGTTGATATATATAATATTGTTATGTAATTATTAAGTATATATATATGTGTGTGTGTTAATTAATTTATTATTAATTAGTTGTAGTACGTAGAATATATACTAAAGAATTGAGATTTTATATATAGAATTTAATTAATAATTAGCTAGAGTTATACATATATATTTTGTTATATTTTCAGGATATAGATAAGAGTTGGATTTCGCTTCTAAAATGGGACAAAAGATATGGTAAAGAAGTTATCAGTTTTCTGGAATATGCGTTGGCTAATACTAACGGGAATACAATTTTCTATTGCCGTGCATGAAATGTCAGTGTCGCAGTGATATACATCGATTTGCGATTGACAAAGTATGGCAGCACCTGAAGAGTAACGGGTTTTGGGAGAAGTACACATGTTGGTTATATCACGGTGAAACATCATCAGGGGGTCCGCATGATCATGGCCAATTTTCTGAGACGGGCAGTACATCCAACGATCCAACAACGGCCTTCATCAATAACATGTTTCCTTATGAGAGCGGTGTATGCGCTGAAGGACAGTATATACCTGAGCCGGTGCAGTCATTCCCTAAGTTGTCAACACTGCTGGTATTAACAAGTACAACAAACTGTTTGCTTTCCAACAGACCCCTGTGTACCCCGGTTGTCAAAAGACCGTTCTTGAAAGTGTGATGGACGTAATGAAGATTAAAGTTGAGACAAAATCGAACGTGAAGGCTGTTGATGATTATCTACAGTACACTGCTTCGATGCTGCCCCACAGTCATCGTCTTCCTACCACTCATCATAAGGTCCGATGTATCCTGAAATATCTTGGGCTTTCCTACATCAAGATCCATGCATGCAGATATGACTGCGTTCTCTTCTGGGGTAAAGATCTAGAAGGGAATGACCTTGGTGGCCTTGGTATTTCCCGTTGAGGGATAGGCTGGAGCGGTTGTACATGTCTTCACACAAGGCCAAAGCTATAAGATAGCACGCTGATAGGGAATTGCATGATGAAGATACCCTTATACACCCTGCTGACGAGGAGGCTTGGAAGCATATAGACAGGGAGTTTCCTCATTTTGCGTCAGAGATCCGAAATGTGAGGCTCGGGCTCTCATCCGATGGGTTCAACCCTTTTGGCAGCATTAGTCTTCAATATAGTGTATGGTCGGTGATTTTGGTAGCGTACAACCTTCCTCCATGGATGTGCATGAAGAATGAATACAATATGTTAAGTTTGTTGATTCCGGGGCCCGGTTATCCAGGGAAGTGTCTCGATGTGTATTTAAGACCTTTGATTGAAGAGCTTAAGTTTTTATGGGACGTTGGTCATCCCACTTATGATAAGTACATGTACGAGATGTTCCAGATGCATGTCATGGTTGTTGGTACCATCATTGATTTTCCTGCCCGTGAGATGTTGTCGGGCAACGTTGTTAAGGGATACAAGGCTTGTCCAAAGTGCCTTAGCGATGAGAGGAGCAGCAGTCATTGTAACAAGATATGCAAATTGAGTCACCGTACTCTCCTTTCATATAATCACGAATGGCGGTTCGATGTACAGGCATTTGATGGAATAGTAGAAAACGGTGTGCCTCACAGAAGATGGACGGGGAAGAAATTTTAGCAGTGCTTAATGAGTACGATTTTGGGCAGCTCAGCAATCATCCCAATATTGTGGCGGCAATACCTGAAAGACCCGACATGTACAAATTCTGGACACATAAGAGCATATTCTGGGAACTCCCATACTGGAGTAAGTTGTTGATCATGCACTACCTAGATGTGATGCACATAGAAAAGAATGTTTGCGACAGTGTGGTGGGCACAGTGCTGAACTTGGAGGGGAAGACGAAAGACGGTCCTAAGGCATGCATTGATCTAAAAAAATGCTTATAAGAAGACATCTGTAGTTGAAAAAAGGGAAGAAAAAAATGCCTCAAGCTCCTTACACCGTGAAGCCTGACCAGAAGAACGTAATTGTCAGATGGATGAGTTGTGTGAAGTATCCTTCAGGATATGCAGGAAATATAGCCCGGTGTGTGAACTTCCGGGACAATAAGATGTACGGGTTGAAGAGTCATGACTGTCATATCCTGCTACAACGTCCCTTCTCTGTTTTCATTCGACCGTTCCTTCCCCGTCAGGTGGTGAAGCCCTTAGTAGCATTGGCAAGATTCTTCCAGAAGTTATGCACACGGAAAGTGAAAAAATCTAACCTCCGGGAAATGCAAGAGGACATCATTTATATCATGTGTAAATTTGAGAGGATATTTCCTCCAAATTTTTTTGAGTGACGAGGTGATGAGTGCTATAGTGAGGGAGACATGGCCGGACATGCAGGAGGAAGAGATGTCCGAAGTCATGTCTCGGATCGACACTTCTGATTCGAGGGTTGAGGCGAGGATCATGGGCACAACCTTCCCATGGTGAGAAAACAACTTCTACTGCTAGGGTCTAGGAAAGAAGGGCGAGGGGGTCCTGAAGACCACTCCAGGATTTCAACGAAAGGCAGCCTCGACCAGCACAGGACGACTCAGCTAGAGTCGAAAGTTGAGAGACTACGGGAACAACAAGCTGCTCAAGTTGCCGCTCATGCCGCCCAGATCGCCGCCCATACAGCCTATGTTGCCGCTGTATATGCCACCCACAGGTCCAGCAGCAGTAGATGTTCCAGTACTTGTAGGAGTTTACAGCTGCCCAGCTTCAGGGACTTCCGGCTCCGCCCATGCCTACGCTTATACCGCTATCTCAGCCGCCGCAACCTCCTCCGCAGCAGCCCCCAGAATCAGATATTAATTTAGACGATCTAGATTTTGTGTAGTTGATCAATTATATAGTTTTATGTGCTTGTTGTTGGTTATATGGAATTGTTTTGATGTATTTTGCAGCTTGCCTGGAATGGTAATTTAGAAATTTCGGGTTTTTTTTTTTACTGGAATGGAATTATAGCCGACGAAATATGTAAGATATTCGTCGGCTATAGTGTTTTCAATTGTTTTAATAAGGTTTAGCCGACAAATTATGTCATGTTTTGTCGGCTAAACCCTTCTAAAGCCGACGAAACAGACTATATTTCTTTAGCTGACGAATATATTAAATGTTCCGTCGGTTAAAGTCTCAGACTACGGTCGACGAAACATTTAAGATATTCGTCGGCTAAATTCTGAGATGATAGCCGACGACGTCTTTTTCGTCGGCTAAAGTCTGGGACGATAGCCGACGACGTCTGTTTCGTCGGCTAAATTCTGGGACGATAGCCGACGACGTCTTCTATTATCGTCAGCTAAAGTCATCGCCGACGATCATTTCCTGACGAAACTATAGCCGACAAATTAAGCTAACAGGCCGACGAAGCTTTTTCGTCGGCTAAAGTGCTTGTCCTGGTAGTGTATGGCTAGTTCATCAACTAATCGCCACAAAATAGTCACTTTTGATTACAACCGATTTCCCCCAGAGCTCAATCAACTGGGTCCTTCGCCTCCTCCCATTCGATCACCACCTCTTATCAAGACGGTTCATTTTGAGGCTTTTCTCCATGCTCGACCTCCTAGCGCATGGTTGGCAATAGTAAAATTTGTCGCCCGACCAAGGCCCAACAAGAGGGTTGGACACCTATCATGTTTTATAAAGAAGATGGTCGTGGAATGGATGTCTTTGACGACGAGCCATTCCTTGTAACTACACTCGTAGACAACTACAAAGTCTGTCGAGTTCTAATCGACAACGGATCTACGGTTAATGTTTTGTTCGTATCTCCTTACGAAAAGCTGGAACGCCCAGAGCGTAAACTAATCCTTGATCACGAACCATTTCTGAGCTTCTCTAGGGATATCACTCAACCACTTGGCTCTGATTAGATGGAGCTTCAAATGGGTGACGAAAACTGTTCTAAAAGCATTCATCATCGTTAACGCCCTAAACTCCTACACTGCCATACTTGGTCGACCTGTGATCAATCGAATGAGAGCGATTATCGCTGGATTCATGCTTGTAATGAAGTTTCCTACTCCACAAGGAACATGCACTAAATGTGGTTGCCGCCAATCGCTCGAGATTGTAACGCTATTACGTCCCAGTGAAAATCGCCAGATTTGAAGTCCTTTCCCTGGCCGAGGCTCCGAAGCCTACGGATAAGTTTGACGATCCACGCGATCGAGTCATGGGCGAACACTCATGTCAACCCTCAGACAATAATTGAGGATGTTCAGCCATTTCCCGATAAGCCTGAGCGAACAGTCAAAATCGTATCCCAGCTTGCCCTAAATATTAAACAACAGCTGATCGACCTACTTTGAGAGTATATATTATTAGGTCTTTGCTTGGTCTTATGTATACATGCCTGGCATTGACCCAACTATTATGTCTCACAAACTCAATATCAAGCCAAAAACGGTGCCCATTCCACAGAAACGCCAAGCTTTCGACGATGAAAAGTACCAAGCGATTCATGATGAGGTCGCACGACTGGAAGAAATCAGTATCATTCGCGAAGCACAGTATCCGCAACGGATATTGAACGTCTTCACGATAAAAAAAGCTAACAGAAAATGGCGCATGTGTGTGGATTTCAAAACTTTGAATAACGCCTACCCAAAAAATAACTTTCCTCTCCCTTGAATCGATCAACTTGTCGACGCTAATACAGGGCACGCACTTCTCAGCATGATGGATGCTTATTCAGGATACAATCAAATCCTTATGGATCCAGCTGATCAAGAGGCCACTACATTCGTCACTGATCGTGGATTGTTTTGGTATCGGGTTATGTCGTTCGGACTAAGGAACGCAGGAGCCACTTATCAACGATTAAGGAACATGATGTTCGCAGATCACATTGGAAAATTCATTGAAGTCTATGTGGATGATATGCTAGTAAAGAGCATCAAGAGCACATACCACGTTCGATATCTGCGACTAGCCTGCCAGTGCCCTTATAACACCCGCCTAGTTAGGTCACCACAATCCACCCCCTTAGGGGCCTAACGTCTACGTCGGCACACTTTCGGTCGGGGACAAGTTTTGATATCATCTGTAACAACCAAGTCCCTACCATTGAGATATTGTCCTCTTTGGGCCCACTAGCCTTCACGATTTTGTTCTTGAGGTTTCTGATGTGCTCATATTATCCTATATTTATATGTCTCCTAATCTTTTTATTTACATTTAGTTCTCTTCTTTATGACTTGTTTACGTTAATTTAGTGATTTTGTAGGTTTGTGTCATAAAGAGAAGAAAATGAGCTAAAATGCGCAAATAAGGATTGAAATGCGACTGCAATCCTAAGTGTCAGAATCTGCCTATGCAGAACATCTAACTTTGCCGAATTACTGAGAATTACTCAGATCGAATCAGACTATGAGCCTTATATCATTAGAAAGCTACGGAAGTCTACTTTCTGTAGAATTTTTACGGATCTTGATTTCGATACTTCTAGACTGAGTTATGATCGTTTGAATGAAGAAAAGTTAGATCAGAAAATCTGCTCGGATTTGCAAACATTTGTGGAGAACTCAAGTTCCCTGTCACAAAACCGTCAACCCTAAAGCTTCAAGGACAATAATGCAGATGAGGATCCAAGGAGTACATGTATTCCTAGTTCTACAAGAGATATCTTAAGGTTTCCCATTCCATATCAAGAAAGGAGTTCGAGTCCAAGTTCTACAAGGAAATTTGAAGCCAAAGATAAGCAAGAAACTTCTCTATATAAAGGAGCACAAATTTCACATTGGGGGAGGTTTCGAAAGCACATCGAAGATGCCTAAAGGAGCACAAACCATCCATCCATCCATCCAACCATCTTCACCTTCATTCACTTTCCATTCTTTTTATATTTTCATTATGTTTTATTTAGTTATCTTTTGTTAAACCTTTTCTAGGGTTAGGATAATGCCCTAGCATGATTGTTTATGTTTTTGATGATTGATTAATGGATTTATAGTTTCTTTATGATGAATTCTTAATCACTATTTTAATCGATGCTATATGTTTGAGTTCTTGATTGATCACCTTACGGCTTTGCATCTAGTAAATTAGAAGATGAATTTGAGGCGTAACTGCAATATAATTCAAATTAGCTTCTAGTGATTAAGAGTTGTGAATTACATTATTGTCGTAATTGAAATAATGGTTTGCATGATTCTCTTATTTTCTAAAACGTAACGAGTCTTACATGTTAAATTTATGCCGTAACTGGATAGACAGCATGTTAGGATATACGACCTCTGCCGTACCTGGAGAGAATCATACACTTAAGGAAAACTATGGTCTAAGTGCCATACCTGGACTTAGATACGGGAATTGTCATCTAGAGAAACGAAAGAGTCTGTTAGTTGCATCAAAGCATGAATATGATTGTTAGTGGTTGATTCTGACGCCCTAGATTCATTCATCATATGTTTCATTGTTACGTGATCTATGTTTTAGTGTAGTTATTTAGGTATTCGTAATTTAAATTGAACTAATATCCTCATTGGACGACAACCCTTTTTTTCCATTTACTATACTACATCCACCATGTATACTTGTAGGAATTCCATCAGTTTCACCCCAAAACGCGTCTCAATGTAAGGTGTTAGCTCTGCACATATAAATATAACAACTTGTCTCCTCCGAGAGATGTGGGATGAGTGCACCTAATAGCCTGTCAGTGCCCTTATAGCACCCGATCAGTTAGGTCACCACAACAACAAAGAACTTCTAGTATATTACTTGGCAAAAGAGTTCGCAGACGCCGAAACGCGATATCCCACACTGGAAAAGTTAGCTCTGGACCTCGTCGTTGCTACCAAGCGACTCAGACCATACTCCCAATCCCATTCAATCCATGTATTGACAAACTCCACTCTGAAGCAGGTCTTCCAACGACCAGAATTCTCTGGTAGACTCTCGAAATAGGCAATTGAACTCAGCAAATTCGACACATCATTCATGCCTCGAACGACCATCAAAGGCCAAGAGGTAGCAGATTTCACTACAGAATTTACAGACCTACCCATCGGTGTCCTTTCGAAAGAATTGGGGATTGTAATTCCACCTATGGTTGCCCTAATTACAACTATTAAGACTGTAACTCCTCAACCAGAGATCATGTTGAATAATCAAGCAAGGACTATAATCCCTCAAGAGGCCGCTCAATCGGTTGACACAATCCTTTCGCCTTGGAATTTTATTGGAAGGACCAGAGGGACTACGCTTTGACTTCCGAGCAACAAATAATGTGACCGAATACGAAGCCTTGATTGGCGGGCTTCTCCTTGCCATTAACAATGGAGCCGATACGATAGAAATCTTCAGCGATTCTCAACTCGTTGTCAATCAAGTTCTTGGGCATTTCCAAGTAAAAGACCAATTAAAAGCATACCTTGGATATGCCTAGACCTTACTTCGGTGTTTCAAAAGCTTTCACATCCAGCAAGTTCCTCAATCTGAAAATTACAAAGCGGACTATTTGGCTAAATTGGCAACTTTTAAACTAACCCTATGCATGTCCAAGCGACACTAGAATTGAAACGCTCGACAAGCTAAGCATTACTCAAACACTACAAGAGATCTTCTCCATTTATCGGGAGCCTTGTTGGATGGACCCAATCATCAAATACAAACTCCATCAGAAAGAATCCCCCCTAGTCGACAAAGTAGAGGCAAACAGACTCATCAATCAAGCCGCCCGGTACACAATGCGCATGGAAACTCTATCTGAAATGAGTCATTTAGCCAGAGCTTAAAGTCTAACTCCTTCCAAGGTTACAAATTTTAAATGAAATACATTCTGGCACTTGTGAAAACCACTCAGGTTTTCGCTTGCTAGCCTAGAAGACCCTGTGAGCTGGATACTTCTGGCCAACACTAGTCGTCGAACATTGCCACAAATGTCAGATCTTTGCTAATCGCAGTCGATTACTCATCAAAATAGATCGAAGCGGAAGCTTTGACAGCAGCAACATCAGCTTTGTCTGGATCCGTCCGGACATTTCTCTGACCGCGTGTTCGTTTTGCAGGACCAAATCTGGATAATCGTTTTTCCGGATAATTCCATCCCGCACAGATCCTAACCGATCGACTTCATCCTTTTTCACATAATCCTTTACTCCATTTTTATCCCCTTAACACACAAAATCTTAGTTGCTTCTCAAATAATATGGGCACCCATACTGGTTTGGGTTGCAAGCCCGTTTTAGACTTGTTAATAGCTCTTGACACCCATGAGCAGGTAGCCAATAAATTTTGGTCACCTTGCTTCATATTTCCACCTGAAACACTGATTTTCCTCCGTAGAGTGTAGTATGTTGCATTGTGATTAAGCTATCTTCGTTGCTCAGATGTGCGAACGGCACCACAACCTTAGCAAAACGGAGTATAGCGCTTCTAGAATAGAAACGATATTACCGTGATCTTGCATCGGAAGCCACCATGATCTGAGCGGCGCCACTGTGAACTACTCCATGTCCAAGGCCAGAAATCATATGCGTCAACGTCAACCTCATCGACGTGTCCCCACGTCCAAGCAATTCTTCAACTGTGCCTCACGTGGTCAGATCCGATCTTGATCGAAAGAGGAGCTCATCCCTGCTTTCGTGCATTGGGAGGCCGTACCACCCATATCTTCCAATGTCAGTTGTCATTTATTCAAAGGGATATCACATCTTGAGATCTCAATCTATACCGATCTGCAACTCCATCATCTTCCAGGTTAAACCTCGTGCTCGAAATAAATATATTTGGAGCGTAGGATTTTGTCGATAAAGGTAAAAAAAAAAATCAAATTGATTCAAATAGGATTTTCGAATATGATGGGAGACTTATCAAACAAAGTCGATCTTTGAGTGTCTCCAGAAGGTTGTGTAGAGTGAAGAAGGAGGCTTTGGTTTGTGACAGTGTTAACCACCGTGCTTTAGGTTCCCAGTTCTGGCGGCTAGGGTTTGAGAAGGATTCCAAAAAGAGTTGTCGCACTCCTGTTATTGGGGAGAAGTGAATCACTATGTGTTCATATGCATCCTATTGGTCTCATTCGCTTATTCATTTATCTTTTCTACATTCTACGAAGAAAAATGGGTTTGTAGGGTTTTATTTTCAGTGAGGCTCGTTTCAACCAAGATTTGAAAATCTAATTTATGTGAGAAAAAAATTTGTTTTTAAAAGAAAATTGGATGTCAATCCATTAAAAGCTAGAAACTTTACAAGCTATATAGCTCACCAAGGACGGGCAATGGCAAGATTGATTCATATGGTTACCATATTAATTGGTCTAAGACCACAATGCAAGCTAACAAGGCCACCTGAAGTTGCAACAAATTCATGAGAACGAAAACAAATAAACTTGAGATAATATGAGGGTTAGGCATAATAGACCGGAAGGCCGAAATTTTACCTAAATTCTTAACAATTGTTCATGTTCGAACCGTTCTTACTTCCATGTTGGTTCGGGCCCGATCTCTAAATTTGATAAAAGTCTTAAGCCCGAGTGTAGTCTTGAGTCATGACATCTAATTATAGGTTAATTTACGATTCTACATTATTATTATAGGACTTACCCCATGAGATTGAGAAATATAAAACCTAAACTTCTAAAGGTCTAAGCCGTCTAACGCCTAAATCAATTTCTCATTTCTTGTCAATCGATTCTAACCAGTTGTTTTCCTCATCCTCGTTGTCAATACCCTCCCAAATCCCAGAACCCATAATCCATCGATAAACCCCAAATCATCTCGGGCTTATATAAAGAACGTTCAATCTCAAGGTAAACCATTTGATTCAGATGCTTCCTACTTCACTCGTCTACGATAAACATTGACTTGGGTGTTGGAGGGTTTTCTGCAGGTACCCCACCTGGTCTAGCTAGCAATCGAACGAGCAATCCAAGACCACTTTCGCTCTGGTTCGTATTATTGGTGAGAGAACCCCATATCCGAAAGATTTCTGCACCAACACGGGTCCGCGACATAACTCAGGATTTAAACTTGTTTGAAAAAAAAAAAAAAATTGGTCTAGATTCGAAGCTTTGTATTGTTTCTATGAGCAGCCATCAATATCATGTAACATTTGCTTATTTAGTCTTTTAAGTAAGAAATAAGGTTCGAATTAAGCTAAATCAAGGGTTCAATCCTCTATAATGTAACGAAAAAGATAAAATACTTTATGATTTTTATGACCAATGTACCTGCAAGAATGGTCAAACAAAATGTCATTAGAAGTTTTTTCTTTTTTTTAAAAAAAAAATTATTAATAACTCACACACCCTACATATGTCCGTGAGGTTTGAACCAATAACTCAAGTTGTCAATTAAACACCTTAACCAACCATGGCACGGCTTACCGACAAGTTATCATTGGAAATTAGATATGACATATGATTTTCTAGTGTGGTACCTGATTTATAGGTGGCTCGACAATTTTTGGTTTCTCATAAATAGAGAGCTAGAGGAGATGGTAACTTGACAAATGACATCGTCAGAAACATGTTCATAGAACCAATCTCATTTTTCACACCAAAGGTGGATCAATAGTGAAGAGACTGGTACAGCAACTCAATATGATCCATCTGGAACACTTTTGTATATATGAGACTCATGGAACTAGTGCTTTAATGGGATTCAGTGAACCATCGCTGTTACATATATACTGGACCATATATTGGTAAATGACTAAATGCTGTGGCAAATTATGGTTTGTAAACTTGAAATACAAGTATAAGAGAAAACACACTACAAAGTACATAAGCAAGACACAAGTGGCGATCTAAGGATTCGGCTCCCCTAAAATGAGAGTGCCGCCGTGGTTTTATTTAAATTTCATAAAATTTACATTCTTCAGGTGATCTAACTATTAATGAAATTGCTAAATCAGCTGTGATATGATTTCTTTATTTTATCAGTCAAACGACGTTATACTGTCAGACAAAAAACCACTGTTCATAGTTCATACATCGTGCACTCATGTATCACACTCTCATACCTTCTCAGACATTCCCAAATATTTCTAGAAAAACCCCTCATTAAATTCTTTTCAGAATACCCTAATTTGAAATGAAAACACTAAAATGAACCTGGACGCAGACCCATCCACGTTACAAATCCATCGTCATTCATACGCCACCGTTGACGCCATGTCGCAACAACACCCATTGCATGAGGACATTCTCGTCATTCCAATCTCCCACCGGTCCTATAACTCCTGTTAATACCAGCAAAGTGACCGGCATGCTTATACTCTCCTCATCTTCTGCTCGACTACTCCTCGTTTCACTTGCACCGCTTTCTTCCTCCGACTTTTCCCAATGGCGCTGACCAAATCCAAGATTCTCTTCATCGGCGGCACCGGCTACATTGGTAAGTTCATCGTCGAGGCCAGCGCCAAGGCTGGCCACCCCACTTTCGTTCTCGTCCGGGAGTCCACTCTCTCCAACCCGGACAAGTCCAAAGTCATCGACTCCTTCAAAGCCTCCGGCGTCAACTTCGTCCTCGTACCTATTGTTCTCGTTTACCCATATTGGTAATATTGAAAGTTCTGAGTATTTGGTTATAGTTTCTTATGTGTGATTTTTTGCAGGGTGATCTGTACGACCACGAGAGCCTTGTGAAGGCGATTAAGCAAGTCGATGTGGTGATTTCGACGGTGGGTCACGCTCAGTTGGCCGATCAGGGCAACATTATCGCCGCCATTAAAGAAGCCGGAAATGTTAAGATAACAATCTTTTCCCTCTGTTTTTTGTATGAAATTTTTGTTTTGAAATTGTAGTGTAGAAACTGGGTGTCTTTTTTAGAGATTTTTCCCTTCCGAGTTTGGAAACGACGTGGATCGAGTGCACGCCGTGGAGCCAGCAAAGACGCGTTTGCTACAAAAGCCAAGGTCAGAAGAGATGTTGAGGCGGCCGGGATTCCCTACACTTAGGTGTCGTCAAACTTCTTTGCTGGGTACTTCTTGCCCAGTCTGAACCAGCCCGGAGCTAATGCTCCTCCCAGGGACAAAGTCGTCATTTTGGGTGATGGCAACCCCAAAGGTAACCCAAACCCCCTACTCTATAAAATAGCTAATAGTGTCTGTATTCTATAGAGAATTTATGAACTTGGTCAAGAATTGCAAAACTTGGATGGTAGGTCGTATAAACTTGTTTCGTTTTGGGTCACTAGGTTCTACTTGTGGTTCTTGACAAGTTCATTCCATCTAACATGTTAATGGTGCTATGACTGCTATCCATTAGTGGTAAACACTTTCGTTGCTATCCATCACGTTCTACTTTTTCCTCACCATTCCTTGTAATCGTTGGTGAGGAAAAAGTTGATCGACCACTACAAGAGCCTAATCTGGCCTGAGTCTATTAGGAATGTACATTAAGAATTTAAGACTTCTCTTCAAATTTCCTGAATTGTTATAAACAGAGGAGGGACCTCAATTCATCACACAATGAATAATTAAGTTTGATCCTCTTTCATATCCTTGTTTGTCATACTGGCTTGACAAAGAACGAATGAATGTGATGGTGGTCTCAGTTCATAATTTATAATGCACAAAACCTACATCACTTTTGACTAAAACATTGAGCATCAAATGAATATTGTCGTGGGGCTTTTCTTTTTTCATTTACCGGCAAAACCCCAAAATCCAAGTTTAACTAAATATTAAGAACCATCTATGAGTTTGATTATGACGGGGTTTCTTGTTTCTGAAGAAAACTTGACACAGATTTGTGAAAGGTTTTCTGATATTTTCTTGATAACAAGAGTTTACAGATCTACAATATATATATGGCTGAGATGAAACAGACTTCATCTCTTTTAATTTACACACTATTACACACAAGTAAAGTGAAGATGTATAGTAAAAAGTAAGACATGAAATTAACCAAAGGACAATAGACTAATCCCACCATGCTTCTATTTCCAATACTCCCTCTCAAGCTGGATCAAGGGGATTAATTGAGCCAAGCTTGCCCAAGAGTCGATGAAACTGAGCAGCGGAAAGAGATTTTGTGAAAATGTCAGCCAACTGATCTTGGCTTCGAGTGTAAAAAGTTTCAATAACCTTGGACTGGACTTGAGCTCGAATATAATGACAATCAACCTCTATGTGCTTGGTTCTTTCATGAAAGACCGGATTAGAAGCAATATGCATGGCAACTTGATTGTCACAATAAAGAGATATTGGTTGATGAGTTGAGGATCCCAAGTCAGACAGCAATCCTTTTAACCATCTCAGCTCACAAGTAGTGGAAGTCATAGCTCGATATTCAGCTTCGGCACTAGAACGAGTAACCACTATTTGTTTCTTGCTTCTCCAAGTTACCAAATTATTACCTACAAAGGTACAAAAATCGGTAGTTGACTTACGATCAAGAGAATTGTCAGCCCAATCAGCATCGGTGTAACCCATGATGTCTGTGTTGCCATTTGGTTTCATCAGGATACCTCTCCCAATAGATCCCTTTAAGTAGCGAAGAAGACGCTTGACAATGTGGACATGAGCCATGGTAGGAGCATGCATAAATTGACTAACTATGCTCACTGCATAAGCTATATCAGGGCGAGTAATAGTAAGATAAATAAGCTTACCAACCAGCCTTTGATACAAACTGATATCCAAGAGGAGTTCAAACTTCCTCTTTAAGATCACCATGTAAGAAAACATTTTTGACATCCATTTGGTAAAGAGGCCAAGCATGGTTCACTGCAACAGAGAGCAACACCCTCACTGTGCTCATTTTTGCAACAGGAGCAAAGGTTTCCTTATAGTCTACTTCATAGGTTTGAGTAAACCCACGAGCTACTAATCTTGCCTTATGCTTCTCCACAGTCCCATCAGAATGAAACTTGGTCTTGTATACCCACCTACTGCCAACAGCTTTCTTCCCTTTAGGAAGCCTTACCACACTCCATGTTTTATTTTCATTAAGAGCATGAAGCTCATCAACCATAGCTTGCTTCCACACATCATGATTATTTGCTTCCTCAAAAGTTTGAGGTTCTTGATTATTATCAAGTGCACTCAAAAAGCAGTATGAGCAGAAGAAATTTTTTTGTAAGATATGAAAGCAGTCATTAGGTACCTTACAGTATATGTCACATAATCCTTGAGTTTTGGTGGAGGACCTCTTTCTCGTATAGGATTTCTGCGAGGTAAAGCTGGAGGTGGAGAATGAGGTGGAGAAGGCGGCTCAAAGACAAGTTGCACAATGAGTTCAGAATGATAAACATCTGGACCTGGAATCACTACCTCAACTTCTGAAACTGGAGCAACAAGATTGGTAGGCTGATTGACATCCCTATCAACAGAACTAATGGAAATTGGAACTACAACACTAGGATGGAAAGACTGTTTGCTATCCTCATTGACAGGAAGACTTGGAGTTGGAAACAAATCAAATAAAGACTCCCCCTGACTGTAACCATCCGATTTCCCAGCAAAGAAAGGAGTATTCTCATCAAATCTAACATCCCTTGAAACAATAATCCTTTTAGAAGAGGAGCTGTAGCATTTGTACCCTTTTTGAGTGGAAGAATACCCCAAAAACACACATTTTTCAGCCCGAGGATCAAGTTTCCCTCTTTTATTAGCTTGTATGTGAACGAAGCAAACACAACCAAACACTTTCAGGTGAGAGATATCAATCTTCCTTCCTTTCAACACTTCAAGAGGGGATTTACCACCAAGCAGAGCTAGGCAACCGATTGATGAGATAGGTGGCAGTGAGCACACTTTGAGACCAAAACCTCTTAGGCACATTCATTTGAAACATCAGAGCTCTTGTTTTTTCTAAAAGATCTCGATTTTTTCTCTCAGCAATTCCATTTTGCTGAGGCGTACCAACACAACTTGTCTGATGTAGAATTCCATGCATGCTCAAGTATTGAGACATGTTATTGGACATATACTCAAAACCATTATCAGATCTTAAAATATGAATAGATGATGAAAATTGAGTATGAACAAGGTTATGAAAATCCTTAAAAACATAGATGAGTTCACTTTTGAATTTCAAAAAATATAACCAAGTAATCCTTGTACAATCATCTACAAAGATCACAAAATACTTAAAACCGTCGTGTGACTCAAGAGCAGGACCCCAAATGTCCGAATGAACAATTTCAAAGGGTTTGTTGGCCCTTGACAGAGAATTTGGAAAGGGCAATCTGGACGATTTTGACAAATGGCAAACATCACATTGTTTCTCCGATTTACAAATATTTGGAAACAAACAGGCCAGGACATCACTTTCTCAGATGGATGAGCTAGACGTTGATGTCAAAGATTATGGTCGTGTACAGAACTTAAGCAAACTTGAAGACTCTTGGAAGCAAAATAAGTTTTAGACAGATAATAAAGACCATCCAAAAGGAAACCTGCACCAATTATTTTCTTGGTGACAACATCTTGAAATATGACATTATAAGAAGAGAATATAACAAAACATTTTAAAGTGTCTGTGATTCTTCCAACAGATAAAAGCTGAAAAGGAAATGAAGGAACATACAAAGCAACTGACTCTATAAGATTAGAAAGCAATTACATTTTTTATTTTCCCAAAACAGAGGCACCATTTCCGTTTGCAAGGGACACTTTGGAAGGACTGGGAAATTGATTAAAATCATGCAAATTTTGAAGTTTATTTGTCATGTGATCCGTAGCTCCTGAGTCTATAATCCAATAATCATTCTCAGCACAAACAACAAGGATGATAGAGTACCTGAAGTTTCTTCATGTGGAACACAATCAGTTTCTACAAGAAACCCAGAAAATTGTTTAAGGATGGCAGAGTGGCTTTCGCTCCCAGACATATTAGCTTCTTTGCATCTGGTTTGTATTTGCTTCTTACTGAGATAGGCAGCAAACTCATTCCATATGCTTGTAAGATTACACAGGCGTTTCACAGAAGGCTTACCTTCTAGTTTACTAACCTCCATAGAACTAAGACTTCGATTTGGATTTATTCCAACATTGGAAAAAGATGAGGGTACAAGAAACCTCTCAACATATCTCTCTTCCATAACAGGATGAAGAAATCAGAAAATAATCAGAGGAAAAGAACTCTGAACAGATCTCTCTTCCACAGAGGAAAGAAGAAATCAAAAAATAATCAAGAAGAGATACAAAGACAAGCCTTGGATTCCTGCTCTGATACCATGAAGAAAACTTAAAACAGATTTGTGGAAGGTTTTCTGATATTTTCTTAATAACAAGAGTTTACAGATCTACAAAATATATATGGCTGAGATGAAACAGACTTCATCTCTTTTACACACAAGTGAAGATGTACAGTAAAAAGTAAGACATGAAATTAACCAAAGGACAATAGACTAATCCCACCATGCTTCTACTTCCAATAGTTTCTTTGATATTTGTTCTGCAGCAATTTTTAACAAGGAAGAGGATATTGCTACCTATACCATAGAGGTGGCAAACGGGCCTGCCCAGCTCGGTCCGGCCCGTCTAATCGGGTTTCGGGCTATACTTGGGCCGGCCCACGACGGGTCACTTCTTAACAGACTCTGGTTTGGACCGGCTCATTTACACAAATGCAAGGCCCAGCCCAACCCACGGCCCAAGCCCATAACGTGGTGGGCCATGCTCGGGCTGGGTCGGCCTGGGCCCTTTTCGTGCCGAAAATTGAAAATAGTCGAGGTAAATGTCTTATACCACCGCTTCTACTCTCATAATCTCAACTTTTAATTATACATGATACGATTACAAACCAAAACTGATTCACACAACTTATCGATCATTTTTTTCTTTGTTAACAAACTAAAAAAATAAGTGATAAATGTTTATTGTTTACAATTAATGAATTTTTAGGCAAAAACTTTTTATGAGTCTAGGGGAATGCAAATTCATACTCAAATAAATAATTATTAGTATATAAGTATATTGTTCACACTCAAAATTAAGTTTATTATTTATAAATATGTTATCTTCATATTAAAAATGGAAAAAAAAATATATTTTATAGCGGGCCGGGCCATGGGCCTAAAATTATCGTGCTTGGGCCGGCCGGGCTTATAACGGGCTCGGGCCCATGGGCTCATTTTTCTAGGCCCAGCCCGACCCATTAGAATAACTTGCTTAGGCCGGACCGGGCCCTTAACGGGCTTGGGCCGTGCCGGACCGCTTTTAAACATGTCGTGCTCATGCCGTTCCCGTGCTTAACAGTCAATTTGCCACCTCTACTATACCATTAAGGCTGTGGATGATCCAAGAACATTGAACAAGATCCTCTACATCCGGCCACCTGCCAACACAATCTCCTTCAAGGAACCTGTGGCTCTTTGGGAGAAGAAGATTGGCAAAACCCTGGAGAAGGTCTATATCCCGGAGGAGCAACTACTCAAGAACATTCAAGGTTAGTAACACTAACTAACCAGTAACAGTAAGATTTAGCTACTGTAGTTCATGACTCTGAATGCGTGCTTTTATTTTTGCAGAGGCTCCAGTTCCAATCAATGTGATACTATCAATCGGTCACTCGGTTTTTGTGAAAGGAGACCACACTAACTTTGAGGTCGAGCCGTCATTTGGAGTGGAAGCTACTGCTCTTTACCCTGATGTCAAATACACTACTGTGGATAAGTACCTCTCCCAGTTTGTCTGAGATTAAAACATCTATGTTCCCAAATAATGTAGTTCTTGATTTTCTCTATGTTCCAAAATAATGTAGTTCATGGTGTGATATCTTGGTGTGAAAGAAAATTTTACCAAAAAAAAAAAAGAAGGAACACAAATAAGCAGATGGGGCTGTACCCCTGCTTGGGTCATCTATGTCGAAGCTAGTGGTTCCTTTTGTAAAAATGAAAATGAAGGTCTTTGAGTTAGGAATTTATCTTGCCTCGTCCATTTCTCTGTGAGGTTTTGTTTGATGTGAAGGAACATATTTGAAGTTGATCTCCCTTTGACAATGTCGATGGTTCTGTAAAGGCATACGCTTGTCCCACTTGTTACGAGTTGCCTTCAGCTGTGTATCTATGATTCTTTTTTTTCTTTTTTTCACCTTACCTGGTTAAGCGATGCTGCCAACAAATCATTCTACACGATGCAAACCAATTGGAGAAGTCACTTTCCGGAGCCACTAATCCTTGGAGAAGTCACTTTCCGGAGCCACTAATCCAAACCAAATCCATTTTCCTTCTCAATATTTGCCATCTGAAACGTGCAAATGACTGAATGAGTATACGTAGACTCTATTCCAGCTCATTTCTTTGTGTGACTCTATTCCAGCTCATTTCTTTGCACACAATGCATTCTGCAAGGACAGTTTCATATCATGAATAGACCATATTCTAGCTCATATCCCGACACAAGGCACGACATGTTTATAGAGAAGACTAACTAAGAAGATTTTGCTAACATTTACGATAGTCGAACTGTGACATGTTTATCGAGAAGACTAACTGATAATTAAGATTTTACTAACATGTAAGATAGTCAAACTGTGTCACGGAAGATTCAAATGAGATAGATTTAGTTTATCTATTACAACGTGTAAGTTTGTTTTAGTTTATTTATTTTTAATACTCACACCTAAGATTTAGTGTCAAGTACATATATTCCACAAGAGTGTAGAGCAAAAGAAATAAAAACATTGTTACCTAATTAGAGAAAATAGGATTAATGCGGCTGCCTTGTGATTCGAGCTCCGGTGGATTGGAAGGAACAAAAGCATCACAACCATCCCTGCTGCACATCAATTCGTTTGGTATCTTCATATATATGCTTATATTTATTACAATCTCATGTTTTATTTTTATCTTTCAATCGTCTGTTTTAGTAATTATAAGTGAAAACATTATTAGAGGTTTTTAAGATAACAAATTAAGAGTATATTAACATATTTGAAACCTAAAATAAGGGTATTTTTTATTAAAAATATTTGATAACCGATGAAAAAATTGATACAAGGGCCCACAGCTTTTTCTTCGCACCGGGCCTTCAATCTTTCAAGACCAACCTTGTCCTACGCTTCTTCGACAGTAAACGTCCAACCACAAAGACATGCTGCAACACATCAGTACTGCTTCCAACAACCCTAATGAAAATCTTACCTCCAACTCTCATGGCCAAGGCAGCAGCGAAGCAATTAGAAACGTTGTCAGACATGGTGAGATGTGGGAGAGGATATCGAAAAAAGGTTGAACAGCACAGATATGAAACCCTAGAAAGAAACCCTAGGGAGAAGACTTATTGTAGTCACTCTCTGTGGATCTAGCTCTCTAATTAGTTGTTGGCTTATTGCTTCTGTTGAATAAGTTTAAACAATGGCTATATTATTGTGTTTTCAACTCTCAACCTTTGACATAATACCACCAGCTTGCTGCTGCGACCTAGTCTGGGCGAGTTGTAAATCTCGACAAAATGTCATCCGATTGTGTACCCAATCCAATGTTGTATGCCTTATCTACTTGATGATCAATCTCGAGTTCAGTTGCTGATCCATCCAAGGTCAGGCTTCATGTTCCTCTCTGCTCTTTGCTCAGATCAGATCTCTTTGATCGGGCTCTAGGTAGACCGGCAGTGGTGATGGTGTTGATCAAGGCGGAGGTTAATAGTTGAGAGGAGCTGTAACATCTCGATTTTTTCTTCTTCGAAATAGAAAATAGAGGTTGCTACAGATTCGCCGCATTTTTCAGTGAATTTTTCAGACTCCCGAGTTATTTTTAACAATTTTTTGAACTTTCGTCGATTTACATCACGTGGTGACGTGGCGCAACTTTATTGGTCATTTGCATGACTTGGGCCCCACGATGCAGCATACCCACGTTGGCAAGTGGCAGCTGGTTGATGGTTACATGTGGACCATGAATTGATAGGATGAACAACCTCTTGCAACATGGCATTGGATGAACAAGTAACCTCTTAGATCTTGACACATGTGAGCATAGTAATAGACCAAACCTAGGACCGACTCTCATTGTCAGCAGCCCGCATTCCAAGGGATTCAAATTCATTAACCACCTTTTACTTGTCCACCTGAATGACTACCATCTAAATTGGTGACACATGCTTATTTTTTTATCAACAATAAAGTAAAATAATTTGAAGAGACATGTGTCACTAATTTAGATGGTGGTCAAGTAGAAGGTGATTGACAAATTTGAATCCCAGCCGAAGCATATAAATAGGCTGCTCTTCGATCAGATTTTTCGACAATTTTGGAGATACTTTCTCTCTCCTATTTTCTCTCTCTAGGTTTATTTCTCTAGATTTGCGACTAAACTTCGACGGATCATAACTTTTTATCCGTAACTCCGATTCTGAATCCGTGAATGGTTATAGATTTGTATCGATGCCCCCTTCCTATCCTTGAGGTTTGGTTTAGATCCAACGGTGATTTCTAGATGGCTCGTTTTAAGTGGCTCGGTTTACGATCGATGTCCTTGGTGGGGATTCGTATTGACGAGGTGAGTGGATTTATGTAATATATTTCAAATATTCTTATTTGCTTTCAAAATAGTCGAAAAACATGATTTTAATCTATTTATGAAATATCTCTATTTTCAAGTGAAGCATGTCGATATTGTGAAATATGCGGAGTTTATATATAATTATGTGTTGGATCCATTGTTTGACTAGTCAAGATTATGTGAACATCTTGATTGGTTATGCCAAAGTAAGGATGTGACACACGGTGGTATAGGACTTGAAGGTTATAAGTTTCCCGTGGGGATCACTAAATTGAAAGATATCCAATAAGAGGGGATTGTGTGATATGATGAATTGTGTGACTCGATATGTATACGATCTACGTATTTTGTAACGTGTGTAAAATGACATGGCTTTGCGGGCATATTACATTAGTGTACTCACTGAGCGCGTGGTTTTGCTCACACACCCATCTCTAATATTTTTTACAGAGAAGTACTTAGATTTGACCGAGTAGGGAAAAAGGTTGGACGAGCCTAGAAAGAAGAGCTTAGAGCAAGTGCTTGTGTTTACATTCTACATTGTAACACTCACACCTCGGAATCAGCGTCCGGTGTTTAAAACCCGCCGACGTCGAGACCAGGGTGTGACAGGAGCATTCCCGATAGCATGTTGGCAACAATCTAGGTTGATTTCTTACGACCAGGCTGGGTTCGGTGTGGGTCCATTTTGTTTTCAATTTGGGCTTGGTCTGGGTTTCAAGAAATGTGATGCATCTCCTTCAGTTTTCCCTTCTTTGCGGATGACTAAATCTGACCATTGTTGGTCGTCTTCTCGAAGTTCGACTCCCACTCTGGCCATGTACGTGGATCTCCTACTCCATCGGAGTATCAAAGTTTGCATGGGTCATTTCCATGCGCTTTCGATATGAGCAGATCTGGTAAGCTTAGCTGCTTGGCGGTGGCGTGGTGACCACTCTCTTCTCGTCGGAGGTTGCAATTTTA
The DNA here is from genome assembly GCA_010134655.1 of Fragaria nilgerrensis. NCBI lineage: Eukaryota > Viridiplantae > Streptophyta > Magnoliopsida > Rosales > Rosaceae > Fragaria > Fragaria nilgerrensis. The sequence goes on from CM020978.1 coordinate 9,401,685, forward strand.
TGTTGCTGGAGTGTGCTTTGGGCCTTTGTGTCTTTTGTAGTTTGTGTGGGCTGGCATGTTGTTGGTTCTAAAATCCAGAGTTCTAGCGAAACGGTCATGTGAGGACCTAACTGTCGATTATGTCTTGATTTGGAGAAAGTTATGTGTCGTTGTTGTTTTTACTTTGTGTTGTTTTGTGTCTTAATTTGCGTCTATTTATTTCTTTCCTATGTTGATGGATTATCAGTGGGATAGTCCCTTGTATTAGTGGATAACGATCCGGGCTAGCGGTGCACTTGCTCTCGCTTTTTTGGAAACCTGTCAAGAGAAATACAAAGAGGATAATCCCTTGTATTATTGGATAACGATCCGGACTAGCGGTGCACTTGCTCTTGCTTTTTCGCAAACCTGTTAAGAGAAATACAAAAGGGCATCAAGGAGAAAGATTACGTTGGGCAGCCTTTGATACTCTGATGCCTAATTTAGTCCAATGTACTTGTATCGACAGAGTAACAACTGGTAAGTAGTAAATGCGTAGTTAATGAGGAGAGGAAAAGTTACCATTTATAGGTGATAAGTGTTTGAGGCCTTTCCTCTTCTTCGATGTGGCACTAATATCCCTGATATCAGTTGGTTTTGACTTCTACTAGGCCTCTTTGGCGGTGCATGTGAGAGAGCATCTTAGCGCTATTCGAGTAGCGCGCGGCTAACGGAATACAGAAGCTGTTGTTGCTATGTTGTTTTTGGTGGGTTTGGTGTAAGGAAGTTTGACGGTTATGCCTGATCTGAGTTTTGTTGATTAGGGATGCGTGTCTACATCCTGTATAGACTTCTAGTCTGAAGTTTTGGTGCATTCGCATCCATCTCTATTTGTAACCCGTTCTGAATGAATGAAGTTATTATTCGATAAAAAATTAAAAATTAAAAACCTTGATATAGTAACTCAGTGATATGATCAAGTGAATTGATACTTTATATCTGGAAAGCCCCACCCCATTCCCCCAAGATAAATATGGTTCCACCCATGTATATACATAATTCTACAAATATCACTACCAGAAGAAAGGCTTTAGCCGACGAAAAAAAAAAAACCAGGCCGACGAAGCATTTTTTCGTCAGCTAAAGTCCACTTTAGCCGACGACATTTTCCTTCGTCGGCTAACTGAAATTTTCGTCGGCTATTGTAGACTTTAGCCGACGAAATTAAAATGTCGTCGGCTAAAGAATTTATTTCGTCGGCTAAAGTTCACAGACTATGGCCGACGAAATATTTAAAAGTTTAGCCGACGAAATTAATATGTCGTCGGCTAAAGTGCTTTATATTTGCGATCTGGACAGCAGCAGCTCATCTGGGAAAAAAAAAAAACGGGAGAAAACGTTTGGGTGTTGCCGAAATCTGTCCATAATTAGTTTGTGGAGCCATATATAGGTACGTATATGTATATATATGTTGATTAATTGAGTTTTATTTGAGTTTATTGATTTTGATTATGATTGAGTTTATTGATTTTGATTATGATTGAATTGATTAATTTTGAGTACGTTGGATATATATATATATATATATAGTGTTGATCGATTTGGTTGATGATTTGAATTGATAATATATATGAATTAATTTGTTGTTAATAAATATTAGTAGATATATATATGTTATTAATTAATTTATAATATATTATTGTGTTGATATGGTACGGTATGAAGTTGTTGTTAATTAATTTGTGTTAATATATATTAATTGTGTTAATATATATATATAATATATTAATTGTGTTAATTTGTGTTAATATATATTAATTGTATTAATTGTGTATATATTGTTGTTAATTAATTTGTGTTAATATATATATTATTGTGTTAATATGATATGTGTGTGTGTTAATTAATTAGTTATTAATTAGTTGTACGTAGTACGTAGAATATATACTAAATAAATTGAGATTTTATATATGGCATGAAATTTCATTAATAATTAGCTAGCAGCGTTATAAATATATATTTTGTTATATTTTCAGGATATGGATAAGAGTTGGATTTCGCTTCCAAAATGGGACAAAAGATACGGTGCAGGAGTTATGAGTTTTATAGAATATGCGCTGGCTAATGCTAACGGGAATACAATTTTCTATTGCCCGTGCACGAAATGTCAGTGTCGCAACGATATGCATCGATTTCCCATTGACAAAGTATGGCAGCACCTGAGGAGTAACGGGTTTTGGGAGAAGTACACATGTTGGTTATATCACGGTGAAACATCATCAGGGGGTCCGCATGATCATGAGCAATTTTCTGAGACGGGCAGTACATCCAACGATCCAACAACGGCATTCATCAACGACATGTTTCCTTATGAGAGCGGTGTATGCGCTCAAGGACAGTATATGCCTGACCCGGTGCAGCCCTTCCCTAGAGCTGTCAACACTGCTGGTATTGAAAGTACAACAAACTGCTTGCTTTCCAACAGACCCCTGTGTACCCCGGTTGTCAGAAGACCGTTCTTGAAAGTGTGATGGACGTAATGAAGATTAAAGTTGAGACAAAATCGACCGTGAAGGCTGTTGATGATTATCTACAGTACACTGCTTCGATGTTGCCCCACGGTCATCGTCTTCCTACCACTCATCGTAAGGTCCGATGTATCCTGAAAGATCTTGGGCTTTCCTACATCAAGATCCATGCATGCAGATATGACTGCGTTCTCTTCTGGGGTAAAGATCCAGAAGGGAATGACCTTGGTGGGCTTGACGCATGTCCGGGTATGTCACACTGACAGGTATAAGCTGACTCCTGCAGGCAATAGGAAACCTGTGAAGGTACTTCGGTATTTCCCGTTGAGGGATAGACTTGAGCGGTTGTACATGTCTTCACACACGGCCAAAGCTATGAGATGGCACGTTGATAGGGAAATGCATGACGAAGATACCCTTATACACCCTGCTGCGGGGAGGCTTGGAAGCATATAGACAGGGAGTTTCCTCATTTTGCGTCAGAGGTCCGAAATGTGAGGCTCGGGCTCTCATCCGACGGGTTCAACCCTTTTGGCAACATGAGTCTTCAATACAGTGTATAGCCGGTGATTTTGGTACCGTACAACCTTCCTCCATGGATGTGCATGAAGAAGGAATACAATATGTTGAGTTTGTTGATTCCGGGGCCCGGTTATCCAGGGAAGTGTCTCGATGTGTATTTGAGACCTTTGATTGAAGAGCTTCAGTTTTTGTGGGAAGTTGGTCATCCCACTTATGACAAGTACATGCACGAGATGTTCCAGATGCATGTCATGGTTGTTGGTACCATCAGTGATTTTCCTGCCTGTGGGATGTTGTCGGGCAACGTTGTTAGGGGATACAAGGCTTGTCCAGAGTGCCTTAGCGATGAGGGGAGCAGCAGTCATTGCAACAAGATATGCAGATTGGGTCACCGTGCTTTCCTTCCATATAATCACGATTGGCGGTTCGATGACAAGGCATTTGATGGGACCGTAGAACACGGTGTGCCTCCCAGAAGATGGACGGGAGAAGAAATTTTAGCAGTGCTTAATGAGTACGATTTTGGGCAGCTCAGCAATCATCCCAATATTGTTGCAGCAATACCTGAAAGACCCGACAGGTACAAATTCTGGACACATAAGAGCATATTCTGGGAACTCCCATACTGGAGTAAGTTGTTGATCAGGCACTACCTAGATGTGATGCACATAGAAAAGAATGTTTGCGACAGTGTGGTGGGCACAGTGCTGAACTTGGAGGGGAAGACGAAAGACGGTCCTAAGGCACGCATTGATCTAAAAAAAATGCAGTTAAGAAGACATCTGTGGTTGAAAGAAGGGAAGAAAAAAATGCCTCAAGCTCCTTACACCGTGAAACCTGACCAGAAGAACGTAATTTTCAGGTGGATGAGTTGTGTGAAGTATCCTTCAGGCTATGCAGGAAATATAGCCCGGTGTGTGAACTTCGGGACAATAAGATGTACGGGTTGAAGAGTCATGACTGTCATATCCTGCTACAACGTCTCTTCCCTGTTTTCATTCGACCGTTCCTTCCCCGTCAGGTGGTGGAGCCGTTAGTAGCGTTGGCAAGATTCTTCCAGAAGTTATGCACACGGGAAGTGACAAAATCTAACCTCCGGGAAATGCAAGAGGACATCATTTATATCATGTGTAAATTTGAGAGGATATTTCCTCCAAATTTTTTTGACATCATGCCTCACCTGATGATCCATCTTCCCGAGCAATTGTTGCTTACCGGTCCAGTACACTACACTTGGATGTATCCCATGGAAAGGTACGTTTTTTACACCTGAATTCCTCAATCCAATTTTTCTATATACATGTTCAATAATCATAACACTTTGCAACTTGATTTATAGGCAACTTGGAGACTACAAAGATTATGTGGCTAATAAATCCGCGCCTGAAGGATGTATAGCTGAAGCATATATTGCGCACGAGTGCGTCACCTACATGAAGTTGTATTTAGGAGCGTTGAAGGAAACAGACGAAGCCATGCCGGTAGATGTACCGAAGTTCACTCTTTCCATACTCTCCAGTGATGTTGAAGTTTATGGAATTTTGCCAGACTCCTACAAGTTGCAACCACATGAGCTAGTCATTGCCCACTGGTGGGTATTGATTAACTGTCCAGAAGTTGAATACTGGAAAGACATCCATCTATATTGTCCAGACATTCAAGGTGATCTCGAGTACCACAACAGGGAGTTCGCAAATTATTTTGGCGGCTGGGTACGTAATTCAATATTTATGTACGTATTTATGTTTAGTGCATAATTATCTATATTTACAATGTTAAATTGTAAATTGCAGATGAACCATATTCAATTTGATGGTCACCCAAATTGGTCACACGAACTAAGACTTCTAGCGATGAAGCCGATAATGTCAAGAGTTTATCCGATGTGCAAGGTGAATGGCGTGCAATTTATATGTGAACAGAGAGACAGCAGACGGAGAACACAGAATTCTGGGGTGATGGCGCATGGTGGGCGGAATGGAGTTGACTATTACGGTGTTCTTGATTCAGTGGTGGAACTCGTTTACGGTGAAGGCATGACAGTGCACCTCTTCAAGTGTAGATGGTTTGATACTAGCCCGCAGAGCATGAAGACCGATCAGTACGGAATATTATCGGTGAACACTGCTACAAGTTCTTACGAAGATGACCCGTTCGTTTTTGCCACATCGGTAAAACAAGTGTTTTATCTTGATGACCTTGCTAAGGGTGACGCGTGGAAAGTAGTCAACCTTGTGCACCCTGAAACATTTACCGGGCGGCTACACTTGGAGAGGCCGAAGACGAGGAAGAAGATGTTGCGTATCAAGAGCCCAACGCAATAGGTATTCCTAACTCCTCTACCGTTCGCCTTAATAATTTTAAAGCGGGTCGTTCGGTGCGAATTCGTGATGAAGAGCCAAGGCTTATTGATGTTGATCCAAATCAAGAAACAGACGAAGACTCTGGCGATGAGGAAAGACATAGATTACCAGAAATTAATTCTGACACCGAAGAAGACTCATCGGATGATTCCGATTACGAGCCTTAGTTTTAATTTCTTCGGATGTAATACATTAATTTGTAATAAAAAAGAATGTATTACCTTCATTTCTAGTTTACATATGTTGAATTCATATTTCTGTTATTTTATATGAATTTTGGTGATATATGAACAGGAAATTTGTATGGTTTAAACCTTCTGTTTTAGGGTTTGTAATTTTTTACTTAAGCCGACGAAATACAACATAAGTCGTCGGCCTAAACCCTCTTAGCCGACGAAAGTCGTCGTCGGCTAAAACCGTCTAAGCCGACGAAAACTACTAGAAGTCGTCGGCTAAAATAAATTAAAGCCGACGAATTGAAAAAGAAGTCGTCGGCTAAAATAACTTATAGCCGACGAATTGAAAAGGAAGTCGTCGGCTAAAATAACTTATAGCCGACGAATTGAAAAGGAAGTCGTCGGCTAAAACCATCTTAGCCGACGAAGTATAGTAGAAGTCGTCGGCTAAAACCATCTTAGCCGACGAATACCCTAATATTTCGTCGGCTTTATTAATTTTTATATTTTTTTATTACATAGTATAGCCGACGATGATTTAGGGTATTCGTCGGCTAAACCCTAAACTTTTTCTGTTACATACTATAGCCCTATCTTCGGTGGTTATTTTACGTAAAATTTTTATACGACTTGTTGTGTCTCATCAATTTGAAAATATTTTCAGTTGAAGGTCCGGCCAAAATACGAAATTTAGACGGTCCAACGACCTTTTCCGTGCATTTAGGGGTTTGACTTACGGGATTGACCGTCCGGATCGAGCACTTAACCTGGTCAGATCAAGTTGAATTTTTTCCCATACATGTATTTTATCATGATGGTCAGATCTGACCGTCGGATTTTATTTTCTCAAGTTTGATCATCACAGTAAGAACATGCCTACTAATGTTGTATAACTTGTTTACTAAGTGTTAGGTAAATGTTCCGTTTCAAAAACAAACTATACGTAGAACCTTCAAACGTGAAAAAGTCGTGAAATAAGACATGACCAGAATGGTGAAATACGTCTACGGTTGAAAAATCAAGGTATTCCGGTCATGTCTCGGTGCCGATAGTTGCGGTCAATCCAATTTTCAATTCTTTCTCCCTATGGGTAGCCCTATCTTCGGTGGTTATTTTGCGTAAAATTTTTATACGACTTGTTGTGTCTCATCGATTTGAAACTATTTTCAGTTGAAGGTCCGGCCAAAATACGTAATTTAGACAGTCCAATGACCTTTTCCGTGCGTTTAGGGGTTTGACTTAACGGATTGACCGTCCGGATCGAGCCCTTAACCTTGGTTGATCAAGTTGAATTTTTTCCCATACATGTATTTTATCATGATGGTCAGATCTGACGGAAGGATTTCCGTTCTCAAGTTTGATCATCACGAGCAGCAGTCACAGTTTGATGAATGTATAAACAGTTTGTGTTTAGCCGACGAATTTCAAATGTTTAGCCGACGAATTTATTATTTCGTCGGCTAAAGTGTTCGGTTAGCCGACGAAATTATTATTTCGTCGGCTAAAGTCTTCGGGTATAACCCAGCTCGACTGGTTGTATGCCCTAGCCTCCATCCTTTTCCTCTCCCTCTCCGAAATTCGCCTCCTCTGCCTCCGCTCCCTCTCCCGGTCGCCCCTCTCCCTCTCCCTCTCCCTCGCCCTCGCCCTCGCCCTCGACCTCTCCCGCTCCCTCTCCCTCCGGCCGCCTCCGCTCCCTCTCCCTCTCCCTCTCCGCCGGCCTCCGCTCCCTCTCCTCTCCCTCGCCCTCGCCCTCGCCCTCGCCCTCGACCTCTCCGCTCCTCTCTCTCGCCGGCGGCCTCCGCTCCCTCTCCCTCTCCGGCCGGCCTCCTCCTCCTCCGGCCGGCCTCCTCCTCCTGCTCCGGCCTCCTCCTCCTGCTGCTCCGGCCGAATTCTGCTGCTGCTCCGGTCCTCCCTCCTCCTCCTCGAGTACGTTTTTTGAGCTTCGGTTTTTAATGTTGTGGTGTTGTTGTGTATATAATGTTGTGGTGTTGTGTATATTTGTATTTAGGAAGTGTATATTGTTATTTAATAAGTGTATATTTGTATTTAGTATTTAGGAAATGTATATATTTGTTTTGTATTTTGTGTTTGTTTTGATTTTCCGGTCAATTGCAATGTTGTGGTGTTGTTAGGAAGTGTATATTTTTATTTTTGAAGTGTATATTTAGGAAGTGAAAAATTAGTATTTAGGAAGTGAAAATTAGTATTTAGGAAGTGAAAAATAGTATTTAGGAAGTGAAAATTAGTATTTAGGAAGTGCATATATTTTTTACATTTTTAAAATGAGTTTGCATTTTTTGATTTTGTGGCCTTGATTCAAATTAATATTTTAAATAGGATGAGCGGTAATATTAGATCGACGAAGGGTTCGAAGGGCCAAAGGTCCGTATCGTCTGAGGGAACCTCTAGCAACCCTCAGACGTCGTTTCAAGGCCCTATGACAGCTAGACATGCGAGCCTTCTGCAGACGGCGCAGAGGCAGCCGGAGGTGCCCCCTTCATCGAGGCAGCGGGGCTTCCTTTATTCCGCGAGGCAGTTGTTTGCTCAGCCTCAGACGGAGGTGTCTGCACCCCGTATGCCTGAGATACACCGGGCGCCCACTCCAGCTCCTACTTCTTCGGATAGTGGGTCATCTGGGGTACAGATGCTGCCGCCTCACCTATTCCTTCCGCGGATGATACCGGCCATACCTGTAGTCGATGACTCAGGGACGCCGATTTATCCACTGCCCCGCCAGTGGCTCCATCAGCGGCGTACCGGTTCGTGCCTTTTGATACGCCTCTTATTTCCGCGAGGGTATCATCATCGGAGGCGGAATCCGTCGCGTCCGCGTCCGATCCCTCAGGTAATGAAAGATGAATGATTTGTTTTGTTATAATTCTCCGATTCGATTTTAATAATCAATTTGGTTTATCATGTCATAGGCACCGTCGGAGCGAAGCCGGCAAAGAAGAAGAGAGGCCCCGTCACAGGGAAGGCTCTAGAGAAGATCGTCGGTACCTCAGGGAGGATTGTCATCGGTACTGACGGGGATGGCGACGTAGTATCGGGCGGAAAGTCGAGGACGTACTCCGGCCGCGTGGGAGCGCTCATTAGGGATAGAGTCCCTATGTTGTGGTCAGACTGGGGCGAGGTCCCGCAGGAGGTTAAAGACATGGTCCATAACGCGATGTCGGTGAGTTTACAAAATGCCTGAATAATATTATGTATTACATTGTAGATTTCTAGAAAAACTAAACTAATAAACGGTTAAATGCAGGTGTGGTTTGAGGTTCCCGAACCCTTGAAGAGCAGCTGGGCGGACTTTGTGCATGGGGGAAGGTACGTTGGGAAATTAATGAAAAAACAAAACTGTCTGTCATATTAATAATATTTCTAATATTTTTGTTGTATCTGTAGGTACAAGGAGTGGAAGAACGAGTTGCGGACCCATTGGACTACGCACGGGAACGCACGTTCTGCTACCCCTACTGAGTTTCAGTACAGAGAGTACGAGTGGCGTTGGCTTCTGACATCAGAATTCAACAACCCTCGTAAACAGGTATTTAAATAAATTAATTAGTTAATTTATCATTAAGTACATGCGTTTTAAAATATTTTACTAATAGTTTACTTTTTTCTTTGAAGGCCGTTTCCCGGGCGAACGCTCAGAACCGGCAACGCAACACAAGGAACCATCATGCCGGTTCTAGACCGTTCGCTGTCTTCATGGACGAGGCGGCCAGGGAACATCCAGAGGTCAACCAGTACGTCTATACGTACGAGAAGGCATATCCTGACTCCTAGGAGGATATAGTAAGTAATCTTTCATTTTTACGGAATTTTTAATTTTACTAATATATATGTTAAAATGTTAATTAATAATTTTTTTCCTATCCAATTAGGCAAGGGTGAGGGAGGCTAGTGACGAGGTGATGAGTGCTATAGTGAGGGAGACATGGCCGGACACGCAGGAGGAAGAGATGTCCGAAGCCATTTCCCGGATCGACACTTCAGATCCGAGGGTTGGGGCGAGGATCATGGGCACAGCCTTCCCACCGCGAGAAAACAACTTCTACTGCCGGGGTCTAGGAAAGAAGGGCCAGGGGGTCTTGAAGACCACTCCAGGATTTCAACGAAAGGCAGCCTCGACCAGCAGCAGGACGACTCAGCTAGAGTCGGAAGTTGAGAGACTACGGAGAGAGCAAGCCGCTCAGGCTGCTCATGCTGACGCTCAGGCTGCCGCTCATGCCGCCCAGTTCGCCGAATATAGATCCTATACTAGAGCCCTACATGCCGCCCAGCATGCCCAGCAGAAGCAGATGTACCAGTACTTCCAGGATTTGGCAGCTGCCCAGCTTCAGGGACTTCCACCTCCGCCCATGCCTGCGCCTATAGACATACCTCAGCTGCCGGAATCTCCTCACCAGCAGGCCCCAGATCCGGATATTAATTTAGATCATTTAGATTTTGTGTAGTTGATACCTTATATAGTTTTATGTGCTTCTTGTTGGTTATATATATGGAATTGTTTTGGTGTATTTTGCAGCTTGCTTGGAATGGTAATTTAAGAATTTTGTGTATTTTTTTTATACTGGAATGGAGTTATAGCCGACGAAATACGCCACAATTCGTCGGCTATAGTATTTTTATTTTTATTTTTTTATAGTTTAGCCGACGAATTATGGCATGTTTCGTCGGCTAAACTCTACTATAGCCGACGAAAGAGGCTCTATTTCGTCGGCTATAATTATTTTTTAATTTTTAATTATATACTTTAGCCGACGAATATATTAGCTCCGTCGGCTAAAGGCTTGGAGTATAGCCGACGACGTGTTGTGTCGTCGGTTTAAGTCTGGGAGTATAGCCGACGACGTCCTCTGTCTGTTTCGTCGGCTTAAGTTCATGAACAAAAGCCGACGACAAAATAGTTCGTCGGCTAAAGTCTGGACAATAGCCGACGACGGTCTATGGGTTCGTCGGGTAAAGTCATCGCCGAGGACCCTTTCCCGACGACACTATAGCCGACGAAGCCTCGTCGGCTAAGACTTTAGCCGACGAGTTAGGATAACAGGCCGACGAAATTAATTCGTCGGCTAAAGTACTTCTCCTGGTAGTGTATATACATACATACAGTTTGTCCAAAATGAAAAAAAAGACATACGTATTTTCCAGATTCAGGCTACTAATACTATTTTGTTCTGACGGAATTAATTACTAATTGGAAGCACAAGTTAACGCCTATTTCTTGTCACCTAATTTAATATATTAATGATATTTGGAAAAAAAAATTAGGATTGTGTTATTCACACACCTTATTTATGATGAGAGTCAATTATAAAGTGATAAATTGAAAGGGGTAAGTTTGTAAATAAAATAGTTATAAGAAAATAGATAAGGTGTGAATAGAAAAATAAGGTTTGTGAATAACATCATCCAAAATTTATAGGAAAGAATTCAATTTAAGGAAGAACGATTGGTTTGTAGACATATCTCTTAAATTAACACATAGTTAATGGCTGGTGTTAATACGCCATACTTTTTTTGTCACGTAATTAATTTGGTAATGTCATTGATTCATCTCTTAAATTATAAAAAGAAATACATGGGTGAAATTGGTATTGTAATATTATATTCACACACCTTATTTATGATGAGAGTCAATTATAAAGTGATAAATTGAAAGGGGTAAGTTTGTAAATATAATAGTTATAAGAAAATAGATAAGGTGTGAATAGAAAAATAAGGTTTGTGAATAACATCATCCAAAATTTATTAAAAAAAATTCAATGGGTGCGGCTATTTCCACCTTACTAAATGTTTAGTTCACCCCACGTCTTCTTTTTTACCTTTAAAATTCTAATTTTGCCCTTAAAATTTTGAGAAAATCTAGTTTTTATTTTCATTCTTTTAACTTACAATTATAAAAGTGATGAAATCTAAAAATATATACAAATATTTCATCGATATATTTGACGCAGACTTTCATTCTTCTCAAATCACATCCTATGTGATCTCTTTTTTGAGTTCCTTATTTACGATTATGAATATATATATATATATATATATATATATATAAGATTACGTACATTTGAAGCCATAAATAAAATAAAAATAAGAACGAACAATCTCACCATATTGTATAACTACCATGTTGAAAATTAAAGTGATTTTCAAATCTAATTTGAAAGATGTAAAGAATTATTATTTTTTTCTGATGTAAAGATGTAGAGAATTGTTGTTTTGAATTTTATAGATTTTAGTTTAATATTATATTTTCACAAAAAATTTTGATTGTGAAGTTAGTATTAGAATATTTAGTTTAAAATTGAAATGTGAGGTGAACAAAGCATTTGGTGGGGTGACAATCGCCGCACCCGAATTCAATTTAAGAAAGAACGATTGGTTTGTAGACATATCTCTTAAATTAACACATAGTTAATGGCTGGTGTTAATACGCCATACTTTTTTTGTCACGTAATTTAATTTGGTAATGTCATTGATTCATCTCTTAAATTATAAAAAGAAATACATGGGTGAAATTGGTATTGTAATATTATAATTTGGCAAGGTAAATTATTTAAAATTAGAAATAAAAATTTGTAATTACTTAAATGACATAACATAGGCCACAAATCGCAAGTCTTGGTGAAGCCCCTATCATTGCCCTTAAATTTGTTTCCAAATGCCAATTGCAGACCAAATAAGTTCCTTCCTTAATTCCTTTTGAAAATTCTCCCCGGACGCAGAAGGCAGAACCATCCACGTTACAAATCCATCGTCATGCATACGCAAGTGGTGCATGGTCTTGCTCTCTATTTTGTCTAGTCCTCGTCACTTGAAACGCTTTCTCTCGCTTTCTTCCTCCGACTTCTCCCAACAATGACGCAGACCAAATCCAAGATTCTCTGCATCGGCGGCACTGGCTATATTGGTAAGTTGATAGTCGAGGCCAGCGTTAAAGCCGGCCACCCCACCTCTGTTCTCGTCCGGGAGCCCACTCTCTCCAACCCGGCCAAGTCTGAAGTCATCGACTCCTTCAAGGCCTCTGGCGTCAACTTCGTCCTGGTCCGTACAGTTTTCCGGTTGTTGTCGTTCACCATTGGTTTTATGAGTTTCTATTCTTCAGTATTAGTTTATTTTTTGCAGGGTGATCTTAACAACCACGAGAGCCTTATGAAGGCGATTAAGCAAGTGGATGTGGTCATTTTGACGGTCGGTTACTCCCAGTTGGCTGATCACGGCAAGATTATCGCTGCGGTTAAAGAAGCCGGAAATGTTAAGTGTGGGGGTATAAAATTTCGGCTTGGGTCCCCGCTTAATAAATTAGGCCCGATAATCGAAGCTAATATTGACTAACAAGTAAATAAAAAGAAAATAACGTAAAACATGAGGAGATTATGAAGAACATGAAAACACTATTCCTTCCACTACTCCCACTACAACGGGAAGTGAGGACGAAGAAATCAAAAGTCTATAAATTCACACGCCTATAGAGGAGGAGGAGGAGGAACAATCATGGATAACAACGGTAACAAGTATCGAACCGATTTCTTTTATTCTACCTGCTTGAATCAAAATTCACTTAGGCGTCGGAGTGTGTTATTGTTTTGCAGGTACCTCTTCCCCCTAGATTCACTGTCGTATGGATGCATCCAAGGCTTCTCAAGAATCAAAAGAGTGAGATTTTTGTTGGGAAATCTCTCTCCCGAATTTTTTTGCACCAACAGTTGGCGCTGTTTGTGAGAACGAAAAACAAAAGCCATGAGATTACAGTAGAGAAGCCATGGACGCTGCCATTGACGCTAGGGAAGGCAGAAGTTCATCATAGATAAGAAAGATTCTCAGTCTCTTCTCTAATTAATTCATCTTCTGGAATATTTGCTTAAAAATTTTAGCTGCAGGAGATAAATTGCTCAAAGATTTGATTTCTAGGGTTTTAGTCGCAGGAGATATGGTTCAAAGATGTACGTGTAGGAAAGCTATACAGGAATGAAGCATATGGGCGAGGACATCAATTGTAGCGCAAATAGGGATAACGCCACCATCACCGTGGCTTCTACGTCGGCGGTCGGCACCAAGAGGGACAACGGTGACGCGACAACAAATGTCTAAAGACGAGCCCTACGAGGCTCTGACGCACTTGCAGAAACTTGTTCACCCTGAGACAACCCTAAGGGAGATTAAACTCTTTCTTACCTACAATCTAGCATTGCATATATGACGTTTCAATTTGTTTACAAGAATATGTTTCTGGGCCCTAACCATGAATCTTGGCAGGTGTAAAACGGAACTTAAGTAGGTTACTGGTCAGTGACTTATTTTCTCAAACGAGTGAGCAACTGAGCATGTTGTTAGATATCTTGAAGAACTAGACATTGTATTAAGAAGAATGTAGACATAATATGACTGGTATTTGAATTCAAGCATTGAAGATGAGTTTAGAGACTGAAAATAATCATATCGGTCAAACTCAATAATCTGTTAGAATTTGAAATTCATTTAATACAGTTATATGGTATATATCTGATTTGAGTTTTGTAAAAACAGTTAGAAGGACATGACAGTTTCTTAATGGAAGAAACTGCCATGGATAACTGAACAATATTAATGTCAGATTTGGTCCCTGCTGATACACGTGAGTTTCTCATCAAAAGTCCCGTTAACTTAGAGAATCATAAAGGTGGAATCAGGATAAGATCACAACAGACAACTCAATCAGAGGATTCGAATGTAAAGAAGATCATATTGATGATTCAATTCTTGTAGCAAGGTTTCAAGATCCAAGTGCGTTAACAAGAGGATAAAAGGTCTAGTGCGCCTACAGAAGAACATACCGTGCAAAGCAAAAGGAGATCGCAATAGATCACTCAGGTTATACATGTAAGTTTTCCTTCAATTTCAGTTTATATAAATTCCAGTAAGGATAGATACAGATGTTACTATCTTGATAACACAGGTTGTTCAAGTTCATGTATTCATTATGAAATAGATTTCATTAAGTATCGAATTCAGATCTAACACATGTACCATGGGATTGGGGGCATTCCCCTCATCAGATCAAGCAAAGACTTCATAATCAGCAGGAAACCTTGCAAGTTATATATAACTGGTAACTCACTCATGTGTTTTGACAACTGGTCATAGGTACGTATATATGAGATATTTATCATTTTGATTCAAGAAGGGTAACATAGACAGTAAGGCATGTTAGTTTGAGAACATTGGTTCATGCATGATTTTTCTTAATTCTAAAGCTTATGAATTGTTGGTATAACGTACGATATGCAAGATTTTTATTGCTGTTTGATATGTATTGTTTGTACAAATGATATCTATCTTCTCTTATTCCAAGGTTATGCAAATCCGAATTCACTGTGATTGATGAACGGTGGTCTGGAGTATATATATGCTTAGGTTCATGTAATAACTAGCTACCACATATGCTCTGTGTTTTATGAGTTATCCTTTTAAGTCTGCGTCAAAGCATATTACATGATCTGTATATGATCCTTTGTTCTTAATTTCTTATCATTAGATGCTCGGTTCTGGAAAATGAGGAGGTTACATGTATAATTATATATGTGTGTATTTGTCTCAAAGATTTATGTGTTCGCAAAATCATATGTTTCTAGTGTGTGTTGAAGTTGATGAACCAAATTAGGTCATATGTGAATGACCTGTTTATGACCTATTTTTACTGCATGATATATGTCAATGACATCTTATATGGTTCTCATCGATTAAATTGATTTAAAGATATGCTGATGAAATCAATACTCTTTTTATATATGTTTCTAGTTACTTTGAGCAACCTCCGCCCTCCTTGATTTGCATGATTATCACTGCTCATATCGATTATGCTTTTGCTTAATGTGATTATATATGTGTGTATGTATGTCGATATATACATGCGATTGTTTTGATATACTGTCTATTCTGGTGATGATTTTCTATGTGCAGCTTTGAGGGAAAAATAACTGAATATCAGGATATGGTAACAGTAGGAAATGAGCCTCTTTTAATCTTCCTGTTCATCCAGACCATGTGTATGCATTAGATTATATTATATCATAGGGTTTTCGATTGATATTTATTTGGAAGCCTGAGTTTAACGTACTGGTGATTGTTGCAGCTGTGGTGGAATTTTGTGTCAGCCTATGGGAAGGTTTCGATTATTCAGGTATTCACTGGTGGACTCAAGTTGACCTTACAAACGCTTAAGATTGGGGCAACATGTTTTGACGAAGTCGTACCTAAACTCCACTGACAGAAGAAAAGGTTTAGCCGACGAAAATAAAAAAACCAGGCCAACGAACTTTAGCCGACGAAATTTTCCTTCATCGGCTAATTTAAAATTTCGTCAGCTACAGTCTGTGAACTTTAGTCGACGAAATTTTTTAAAAGTTTAGCCGACGAAATTAAAATGTCGTCGGCTAAAGTGCTTTATATTTGCAGATCTGGACAGCAGTAGCTCATCTGGGAAAAAAAAGAAGAAAAAAACGGGAGAAAAAGTTTGAGTTGATCGATTTTGAGTGTGATTGAGTTGATCGATTTTGGGTACGTTAGATGTATATATATATGTGTTGATCGATTTGGTTGATGATTTGATAATATATATGAAGTTGTTGTTAATAAGTAATAGATATATATATGTTAATTAATGTATAATTAATATTGTGTTGATATGGTATGAAGTTGTTAATGATCACTACCAGAAGAAAGGCTTTAGCCGACGAAAATAAAAAAACCAGGCCGATGAATTATTTTTTCGTCGGCTAAAGTCCACTTTAGCCGACGAAATTTGACTTCGTCGGCTAATTTAAATTTTCGTCTGCTATAGTCAACTTTAGCCGACGAAATTAAAAATTCTTCGGCTAAAGAATTTTTTCGTCGGCTATAGTCTGTGCACTATAGCCGATGACTTTTAAAAATACTTTACCCGACGAATTTGTTCGTCGGCTAAAACCTAAGTAATAATTCGTCAGCTAACCGCATCTTAGCCGACGAATACCCTAATATTTCGTCGGTTAAACCCTAATCCCTAATGGTGATATATTTTTTATACAACTTGTTGCGTTTCATCGATTTGAAACTATTTTCAGTTGAAGGTCCGGCCGAAATACATAATTTAGACGGTCCAATGACCTTTTCGGTGCGTTTAGGGGTTTGACTTACGGGATTGACCGTCCGGATCGAGCCCTTAACCTTGTCGGATCAAGTTGAATTTTTTTTCATACATGTATTTTATCATGATGGTCAGATCTGGCGGTCGGATTTTTGTTTCTCAAGTTTGATCATCACAATCACAACATGCCTACTAATGTTGTATAACTTGTTTACCAAGTGTTAAGTAAATGTTTCGTTTCAAAAACAAACTATACGTAGATCCTTCAAACGCAAAAAAGTCATGAAATAAGATATGACCCGAATGGTGAAATACATCTACGGTTGAAAAATCACGGTATTTTGGTAAAGTCTCGGTGTCGATAGTTGTGGTCAATGTAATTTTCTCTTATTATTCACTATGCTGCAGATTTGGCGTTTGGTGTCTGATTGACTATTGTGATACCTTTTCGGAAGCGTAACGGCCCTACGAGTCAGACTCATCGCTATTGCCATAATGTATGAGCCTTTTTGGCCATCCGAGTCCGTTTAGGGCTTCAAAATGCGGTTTTCTTATTTCCGATTACAGTTGACCGTTTCGATCGAGCCCTTAACTTTGTCGAATCCAGTTGAATTTTTTACCATAGACATCTTTCGTCATAATGATCATATCTGACGCTCGAATTTTGGTTTGTAAATTTTAGTCATCGAAATCACAACGTGTCTACTATTTACCGTTATTATTCCCTATGGGGAGCCCTATCGTCGGAAGGTAAATGTCCCAAAATTTTTATATGGGCGGTTGCGTCTCATCTACGTGAGAGTTTTTTGTGTGGAAGGTTTGACCAAACTACGTAATATAGGGGGAGATATGAGCGTTTTCGTGTGATAAGTAACGATGAATTATGGTTGACCGTTTCGATCGAGCCCTTAACGTTGTCGGATCCAGTTGAATTTTTTACCATAGACATCTTTCATCATAATGATTATATCTGACGCTCGAATTTTGGTTTGTAAATTTTAGTCATCAGAATCACAACGTGTCTATTAATGTTGTATAACTTGTTTAGTAGGTTATACAACTTTGTAAACCAACTCTACATTGGCAGCAAAATTATCAAAAATCTCGTGAAATAAGATGTGTTCATAATGGTGAAATACGGCTATGGTTCAAAAATCACGTAAATCGGGTAACGTCTCGGTGCCGATAGTAGCGGTCAACCTTATTTATCGTTATTATTCCCTACGGGCAGCCCTATCGTCGAAAGGTAAATGTCTCAAAATTTTTATATAGGCGGTTGCGTCTCATCTACATGAGAGTTTTTCGTGTGGAAGGTTTGACCAAACTACCTAATATAGAGCGTTTTCGTGAATTTATAGACTTTAGCCGACGAATTATGGCGTGTTTCGTCGGCTAAACCCCTCTAAAACCGGCGAAACAGACTATAGTTCGTCGGCTATAGTGATTTTTTTAATTTTTTATTATATACTTTAGCCGACGAATATATGTTTCGTCGGCTAAGTCTCAGACTAGGCCGATGAAACATTTTAAGATATTCGTCGGCTAAATTTTGGGACAAAAGCCGACGACTTTTTTTTCGTCGGCTAATTATGGACTATAGCCGACGAGGACTTTTTTTTCGTCGGCTAAAGTCATCGCTGACGATCCTTTACCGACGAAACTATACTCGTCGGCTAAGATCTTAGCCGACGAATTAAGTTAACAGGCCGACGAAAATCTTTCGTCGGCTAAAGTGCTTGTCCTGGTAGTGGATATATATGAGTTGATGATGATTTTGTGATGATGTTGATATATAATATTGTTATGAGTTGATTGATTTTGAGTACGTTGGATGTATATATATATGTGTTGATCGATTTGATTGATAATTTGATAAGTAGTAGATATATATATATATATATATATAAATATGTTAATAAATTTATAATATTGTGTTGATGGTATGAAGTTGTTGATGATGATTTTGTGATGATGATATATATATATATGTGTGTGTGTGTGTGTGTGTGTGTTAATTAATTTGTTGTTAATTAGTTGTAGTACGTAGAATATATACGTGTACCAAATGAATTGAGATTTTATATATGACATGGAATTTAATTAATAATTAGCTAGCGTTATACATATATATTTTGTTATATTTTCAGGATATGGATAAAAGTTGGATTTCGCTTCCAAAATTGGACAAAAGATATGGTAAAGGAGTTATGAGTTTTCTGAAATATGCCTGACCCGGTGCAACCCTTCCCTAGAGCTGTCAACACTGCTGGTATTGAAAAGTACAACAAACTGCTTGCTTTCCAACAGACCCCTGTGTACCCCGGTTGTCAGAAGACCGTTCTTGAAAGTGTGATAGAAGTAATGAAGATTAAAGTCGAGACAAAATCGACCGTGAAGGCTGTTGATAATTATCTACAGTATACTGCTTCGATGCTGCCCCACGGTCATCGTCTTCCTACCACTCATAGTAAGGTCTGATGTATCCTGAAAGATCTTGGGTTTTCCTACATCAAGATCCATGCATGCAGATATGACTGCGTTCTCTTCTGGGGTAAAGATCAAGAAGGGAATGACCTTGGTGGCCTTGACGCATGTCTGGTATGTCACATTGACAGGTATAAGCTGACTCTTGCAGGCAATAGGAAACCTGTGAAGATACTTCGGTATTTCCCGTTAAGGGATAGGCTGGAGCGGTTGTACATGTCTTCACACACGGCCAAAGCTATGAGATGACACGCTGATAGGGAATTGCATGACGAAGATACCCTTATACACCCTGCTAGCGGGGAGTCTTGGAAGCATATAGACAGGGAGTGTCCTCATTTGCGTCAGAGGTCCGAAATGTGAGGCTCGGGCTCTCATCCGACGGGTTCAACCCTTTTGGCAACATGAGTCTTCAATACAGTGTATGGCCGGTGATTTTGGTACCGTACAACCTTCCTCCATGGATGTGCATGAAGAAGGAATACAATATGTTGAGTTTGTTGATTCCGAGACCCGGTTATCCAGGGAACTGTCTCGATGTGTATTTGAGACCTTTGATTGAAGTGCTTAAGTTTTTGTAGGACGTTGGTCATCCCACTTATGACAAGTACATGCACGAGATGTTTCAGATGCATGTCATGGTTGTTGGTACCATCAGTGATTTTCCTGCCCGTGGGATGTTGTCGGGCAACGTTATGAGGGGATACAAGGCTTGTCCAGAGTGCCTTAGCGATGAGGGGAGGAGCAGTCATTGCAACAAGATATGCAGATTGGGTCACCGTGTTTTCCTTCCATATAATCACGAATTGGCGGTTCGATGACAAGGCATTTGATGGGACCGTAGAACACGGTGTGCCTCCCAGAAGATGGACGGGAGAAGAAATTTTAGCAGTGCTTAATGAGTACGATTTTGGGCAGCTCAGCAATCATCCCAATATTGTTGCAGCAATACCTGAAAGACCCGACAGGTACAAATTCTGGACACATAAGAGCATATTCTGGGAACTCCCATACTGGAGTAAGTTGTTGATCAGGCACTACCTAGATGTGATGCACATAGAAAAGAATGTTTGCGACAGTGTGGTGGGCACAGTGCTGAACTTGGAGGGGAAGACGAAAGACGGTCCTAAGGCACGCATTGATCTAAAAAAATGCAGTTAAGAAGACATCTGTGGTTGAAAGAAGGGAAGAAAAAAATGCCTCAAGCTCCTTACACCGTGAAACCTGACCAGAAGAAAGTAATTTCAGGTGGATGAGTTGTGTGAAGTATCCTTCAGGCTATACAGGAAATATAGCCCGGTGTGTGAACTTTCGGGACAATAAGATGTACGGGTTGAAGAGTCATGACTGTCATATCCTGCTACAACGTCTCTTCCCTGTTTTCATTCGACCGTTCCTTCCCCGTCAGGTGGTGGAGCCATTAGTAGCGTTGGCAAGATTCTTCCAGAAGCTATGCACACGGGAAGTGAAAAAATCTAACCTCCGGGAAATGCAAGAGGACATCATTTATATCATGTGTAAATTTGTGAGGATATTTCCTCCAAATTTTTTTAACATCATGCCTCACCTGATGATCCATCTTCCCGAGCAATTGTTGCTTACCGGTCCAGTACACTACACTTGGATGTATCCTATGGAAAGGTACGTTTTTTACACCTGAATTCCTCAATATATATACATGTTCAATAATCATAACACTTTGCAACTTGATTTATAAACAACTTGGAGACTACAAAGATTATATGGCTAATAAATCCGCGCCTGAAGGATGTATAGCTGAAGCATATATTGCGCAAGAGTGCGTCACCTACATGAAGTTGTATTTAGGAGCGTTGAAGGAAACTCCGCAAACCATGCCGGTAGATGTACCGAAGTTCAATCTTTCCATACTCTCTAGTGATGTTGAAGTTTATGGAATTTTGCCAGACTCCTACAAGTTGCAACCACATGAGCTAGTCATTGCCCACTGGTGGGTATTGATTAACTGTCCAGAAGTTGAATACTGGAAAGACATCCATCTATATTGTCTAGACATTCATGGTGATCTCGAGTACCACAACAGGGAGTTCGCAAACTATTTTGGCGGCTAGGTACGTAATTCAATATTTCTGTACGTATTTATGTTTATTGCATAATTATCCATATTTACAGTTGAATGGTTGGTTGCAGATGAACCATATTCAATTTGATGGTCACCCAAATTGGTCGCACGAACTAAGACTTCTAGCGATGAAGCCGATAATGTCAAGAGTTTATCCGATGTGCCAGGTGAATGGCGTGCAATTTATATGTGAACAGAGAGACAGCAGACAGAGAACACAGAATTCTGGGGTGATGGCGCATGGTTGGCGAAATGGAGTTGACTATTACGGTGTTCTCCATTCAGTGGTGGAACTCGTTTACGGTGAAGGCATGACAATGCACCTCTTCAAGTGTAGACGGATGATACCGGCCTTACCTGCAGTCGATGGCTCAGGGACGCCGATTTATCCACTGCCCCCGCCAGTGGCTCCATCAACGGCGTACCGGTTCGTGCATTTTGATACGCCTCTTATTTCCACGAGGGTATCATCATCGGCGACAGAGACGGAATCCGTCGCGTCCGCCGCATCGCCCTCAGGTAATAAAAGATGAATGATTTGTTTTCTTGTAATTAATAATAAAGGATCTCCGATTTTAATAATCAATTTGGTTTATCATGTGATATGTCACATCCCGACCCGTAAATTTTATCTTATTTACTAGCTTGATTATAATAAGAATTTTACCGTCTCCGACATTGAGATATAATTTAATTGGTCCCTAGAGGGGTTTTGGGGGACTATTATTTCGGAAAGTTATTCGTAGGAGAAAAATGTGTCGACGGTAAAAATAATGAATTTTAGCTGGTAAAAGGTAATTTTTAATAAGGTATTTTATTTGGGGTGTTAAATTGGTGGAGTTAGGTATTTTTTTTTGTGGGTTGGGCCGGGTTGGTGTGAGGCCCAAACCCATCTCCTCTTTTTCTTTTCTCTTCTCTCTTTCTCTCTCTTCTCTCTCTTTCTCTCCCGCGCTCTCTCTCTCTCTTTTCCGCTGCCGGATTTCTTCCCGCCTGTCCGCCGCACCACTCCCATTTGGACCCCCGCTACCGCCTCTCCCTCCCCGGCCTAGCACCCGAGCCTCTAACCCGCCGGAGAGAAGGAAAACCCGCCGGAGACGCCGGAAAGCTTTTCGCCGGAACTCCCTCCTCCGGCCACCAATCCGGGCAAGCTTGGTACGGTTTTGTAGCCCTCCTCCCGTGCAGCAATCCCTCCAAAAGGCTCACTCCCTCTTGAGCTCGGTAAGGAGAAATTCGAAGTTGAAATTCTAGGGATTTTAGGATGTTTTCATTCGATTGACCTAGTTAGGCTTGAAATTGGACTTAGTGATAGTTATGAAAGTTGTTTGGGATGTTGAGAGGAAGATTCTGTTAAAATTTGGTCAAATTTGGACGTCGCCAGAATCGGCCGCCGCCGCCGTTTTGGGGTTTTGTATAATTTTAATTGTGTAATAATTAGAGGAATTTAATGGAGTAAATTGTGGAATTTTCAAATGAGTTTTGAATAGGTTTGTGAATTTCCGAAGTTCGGTATTTTGGCGGTTAAATAATATAAAATCCGACCGTAGGATTTAAATCAATTTCTATGAAAGGTTATACTTACGGCTGCCGAGTATGATATTAAAGTTTGGATCATTTCGATTTAAGAATATCGAAGTTAGGCAATGATGAGCGTGTTTATGGCTCTCAGTTATTTTGCCTATTTTGATTAAAACTGGATTTTAGTTGGTAAATTAATTATATATTTGGAACAGGACGTGAGGAGACTCAATTGGAGAGACCTCGGATCGACGTCAGGCTTAGGCCTAAAGTTGTGAGTGGACCTTTGTTTTAAATAAAAAGCATGCGATGAATGATTTTATTAATCATTTATTTCTTCTGATGAGATTTATTGATTTCTCGCCTATTTGACAATTTTTTCTCCTTTGGAGAGATTTCGAAAATAAGATTTTCGGTGGATATATATATTTTGGATATTATGAATTTAGTATATATATAAATGCTAGCTAGCCATACGTGCTTGGTCCATCATAATGAGGTAAAATACCATTATGGCGTGTCGTGAGTGTTAGACACAAGCGTCATAGCCCTATATGAAAACAACTTTCTTTTTCGGTTTATTTAGGTTTTCATATAGGGAGTCCACACGTATATATACACCGTCCTTTTCGGTCATAATGAGGAAAAATACCATTATGGCGTAACGTGAACGTTAGACGCCAGCGTTGTAGCCTTGTATGAATTTCTATTTTTCTAAATTGTTTCTATGATTCATACAAGGAGTCTGACGAGTGTAGATACATATGAATATATGTTTATATATAGTTCAGCCAGAGAGGCTCCATTTTATTTGAGTTTGTGACTAGCCAGTGCTAGTCGTGAAATTGTCAAATTATGAATTGAGCGCTTTTAAACTGCCGCATGCAGTATATTTTTCTATGAAATTAAAATGGGAATGCATAAATATTTTGTTATTAAATTATTTTTTCCACTCACTCTAACGTTATTAAATGTCTTCCCCTGGGCCCTTCGTTTTAAAATGCCCAGTCTGCAGGATTGCATAGTTGAGATTGGGCGTACATGGAGAAGAGGCATAGTCAATAGTATAGCTTCCGCTCTTTTCTATTTATTTATAGTTCATTTCCTCTCAAATAGAGTTGCTCTGAATATGTGGTTGTTTATTATAGGATCTTTGTTAGATTAGTAAATCTATATTGGGAGATGTTGTGATTTGTGGGGAGCACGAAGGCTCCAGGAGTCTATAAGGTTGGATTTGGAACCTTTAGACGTGTTTGCATGTTTCTATTAGAAGGGTTGTCCATTTTCAAGGGAGGTTGTACCGAATTTTACGGTAAATCTTTCCTTCGAGGTGGTCCCCGCACGATTTACTCCAGGTTCGGGGTGAAATTCGGGATAGGTCGTGTCATGATAGACACCGTCGCAGCGAAGCCGGCAAAGAAGAAGAGAGGCCCCGTCACAGGGAAGGCTCTCGAGAAGACCGTCAGTACCTCAGGGAGGATCGTCATCAGTACTGACGGAGATGGCGACATAGTATCGGGCGAGAAGTCGAGGACGTACTCCGGTCGCGTGGGAGCGCTCATTAGGGATAGAGTCCCTATGTTGTGGTCAGACTGGGGCGAGGTCCCGCAGGAGGTTAAGGACATGGTCCACAACGCGATGTCGCTGAGTTTACAAAATGTCTCAATAATATTATGTATTACATTGTTGATTTCTCGAAAAACTACACTAATAAACGGTTAAATACAGGTGTGGTTTGACGTTCCCGAGCACCTGAAGAACAGCTGGGCGGACGTTGTGCATGGGGGAAGGTACGTTGGGAAGTTAATGAAAAAACAAAATTGTATGTGATATTAATAATATTTCTAATATTTTTGTTGTATCTGTAGGTACAAAGAGTGGAAGAACGAGTTGCGGACCCACTGGACTACGCACGGGAACGCATGTTCTGGTACCCCTGTTGAGTTCCAGTACAAGGAGTACGAGTGGCGTTGGCTTCTGATATCAGAATTCAACAACCCTCGTAAACAGATATTTAAAAAATTAAGTAGTTAATTTGTCATTAAGTACGTGCGTTTTTAAATTTTTTACTAATAGTTTATTTTTTCTTTGAAGGCCGTTTCCCGGGCGAACGCTCAGAACCGGCAACGCAACACAAGGAACCATCATGCCGGTTCTAGACCGTTCGCTGTCTTCATGGACGAGGCGACCAGGGAACATCCAAAAGTCAACCGGTACGTCTATAAGTACGAGAAGGCATATCCTGACGCCCAGGAGGATATTGTAAGTTATCTTACGTTTTTAAATTTTTAATTTTACTTATATATATGTTAATTAATAATTTTTTTCCTATCCAATTTGGCGAAGGTGAGGGAGGCTAGTGACGAGGTGATGAGTGCTATAGTGAGGGAGACATGGCCGGACACGCAGGAGGAAGAGATGTCCGAAGCCATGTCCCGGATTGACACTTCGGATCCGACGGTTGGGGCGAGGATCATGGGCATAGCCTTCCCACCGCGAGCAAACAACTTCTACTGCCGGGGTCTAGGAAAGAAGGGCGAGGGGGTCCTAAAGACCACTCCAGGATTTCAACGAAAGGCAGCCTCGACCAGCAGCAGGACCACAACCACCAGGACGACTCATCTAGAGTCGGGACTTCAGAGACTACGGGAACAGCAAGCTTCTCAGGTTGTCTATAATGTCGCGCAAGCAACCTATAATGCCGCGCAAGCAGCCTATAATGCCGAGGTACATGTCATCCAGCAGGCCCAGCAGCGGTAGATGTTCCAGTATATGCAGGACTTTACAGCTGCCCAGCTTTAGGGACTTCCGGCTCCGCCCATGACTCCGGCTATACCGCTACCCCAGCCGCCGCAACCTCCGCAGCAGCCCCCAGAAGGGGATATTAATTTAGACGATCTAGATTTTGTGTAGTTGATGAATTATATAGTTTTATGTGCTTGTTGTTGGTTATATGGAATTGTTTTTGTGTATTTTGCAGCTTGCTTGGAATGGTAATTTAGAAATTTCAGGTTTTTTTTTATACTAGAATTGACTTATAGCCGACGAAATACGCCAGAATTCGTCGGCTATAATAATGTTTAGCCGACGAATTATGAAATGTTTCGTCGGCTAAACCCTCCTAAAGCCGACGAAATATGGTATGTTTCGTCGGCTTTAGTTATTTTTTATTTTTTTATTACATACTATAGCCGACGAATATATTAAAATGTTTCGTCGGCTAAAGTCTCACTATGGCCGACGAAACATTTTAATATATTCGTCGGCTAGCTCTGGGACAATAGCCGACAACGGGCTATAGTTTCGTCGGCTAAAGTCATCGCCGACGACCCTTTCCCGACGAAACTATAACCGACGAATTAAGCTAATAGGCCGACGAAACTTTTTCGTCGGCTAAAGTGTTTGTCCTGGTAGTGCTCGTAACGGTATCTTGACAAGGGAGGTGAATGAAAAACTCTTATTTATGAATAAGAGTTATCGCATTATAATAAATTCTTCATAATTATTTTGCTTATAGGCATATCACATGATTTTCGATTTTAAGACCTCCTTTGAGGCATTCAATGATTCATCTCCAGAAGTTAAAATGAAATCGCAGTCCAAGAGACAGTAAATGAAATGCAGTCCAAGCCGTAAATGATTTGTCCCCGGACGTTAAATGATTCAAAATTCTGAACATGATCGATGAATTTGGCTCTATGTTGGAGAAGAAGGTCTGGAAAGTTGAGTCGAATGTTATAATGAATTGAGTGCGTCTCCTATATGCAAGTTCTAAACCATATTCAATAACTCAATTGGTTGGTGTTTAAGTTCTTGAAGGTATATATGAATTCATGTAGCATCTCAATTCCCTTTAGATAAGTTGGACCTTATTACTCATGGCATGAATCGATTTGTTTGTTTTGTACGAAAACAAAATTGGTACTCTTATACATGGCAGTGCATTGTGTCTTGTGTGATCTTTCATGTATTTTCTTTTAGATTGAAATATTTATGGTAAGTTCTGTGGCTTCCTAGCTATATGCATGATCTTTGATCAATCTAGCTACAAATATCTATTGATTAATTTGAATAGGTAGTCAAATAACGAGACTTGTCTTTTACTTGATCAAAGCATCTGTTCTTTTGCATCAGAATCGTATGTTAACATGTATATGTGTTTAGATCATGCATTGCCATTGATATCATAGATAAGAGTAATTGCTACTTGAATGAGTTTCATACAAACTTCGACATTAGAAATGCCACTCTTAGCATGATATATCAAACAAGTAGATCCAGGTCTTAAAACTAAGTGCATATTGTTATCCATGATTATCCTTATGTTTGTTCGATGTTAATAAATGATTCTATGTGTTTAGAACAATGTGTGTGTGTATTTGATTTCATTACGATTGCTCAAATACCTGCAATTTTTGCAAAGCATATAAATACTGATCCTGTAAACTCAACGTATGAAGTACTTTCAATGATGAAGTAAATGAGGTACTTGTTCTGTTACATATGTATGTTGGTATGCTACTGACTGGTGTGGTGTTTTCTATGTACAGCTTTATGGGACAACTGATCGAATATTTGAATGGTTTATGATCAATGAAGGCAACAACGCATGAGTCTCATCTGTCTTCTAATCTTCCAATTTCTCTAACCCATATCTTTAGTGGAATTTTGTGTCAGTATATGGCGTGGTTTCAATTTTTCAGCTATTCAATGCTAAACCAGATCGGCACTACAAAAGCTTCAATTGGGGGCAATATCTTTTGAATAGAGCCCTTAAACTCATAACAATGTGTTTAAAGGCAAGTTAAAGTTATCGCATTATATAATGTTTGTCCTAATTATTTTGCTATTGCGTATGACATGATTTCAATTTGTGAGACCTCTACGGAGGCATTAAAAACGTTAAAAGATACGCAGTCCACAAGACAGTAAATTATTCGAAATTCATAATATATCCGTCACCGAACGTTAAACGATTCGAAATTTATGAAACATTATATGATATTCTAATCATTTTCCAAGTGTTAGTCGAAACATGTAGTAATAATTCCTATTTATCCTCATATAATGATTGATTTTTATGTGTTTTTCCTTCTCGCACTCGGATCTCGTACGGAAAGGAAAAAGGGGGCATTGTGGGGGTATAGAATTTCGGCTTGGGTCCCCACTTAATAAATTAGGCCCAATGATCGAAGCTCATATTGACTAACAAATAAATAAAAATAAAATAACGTAAAACATGAGGAGATTATGAAGAACGTGGAAACATTATTCCTTCCACTACTCCCACTACAACAGGAAGTGAGGACGAAGAAATCAAAGGTCTATAAATTCACACGTCTATGGAGGAGGAGGAGGACGAGGAGGAACAATCATGGATAACAACGATAACAAGTATCGAACTGATTTCTTTTATTCTACCTGCTTGAATCGAAATTGACTTAGACGTCGGAGTATGTTATTGTTCTGCAGGTACCTCTTCCCCCTAGATTCACTGTCGTATAGATGCGTCCAAGGCTTCTCAAGAATCAAAAGAGTGAGATTTTTGTTGGGAAATCTCTCTCCCGAATTTTTTTGCACCAACAGTAACAATCTTCCCTTCTTTTTCTTTTCTTTTGTCATTGTGTTTGTTTGTGTTAGGAAATGTTCCCTTTTAAATTGAAGTGTGTGAAACTGGTTGTGGTTCACCGGTTTTTTTCTTCCGAGTTTGGAAACGACGTCGATCAAGCCCACGCCGTAGAGCCAGCAAAGACGGCGTTCGCTATCAAATCAAAGTTTCGAAGAGATACTGAGGCGGCTGGGATTCCCTACACAGCTACACATGTGTCATCAAATTTCTTTAATGGGTACTTCTTGTGCACTATGAAACAGCCCGGAGCTACTGCTCCTCCCAGGGACAAATTCTTCATTATGGATGATGGCAACCCGAAAGGTAAACCTAAATCCCACAGGGGAACATAGCTAATAGTTTATCTCCATTCTATAGAGAATTTGTGAACTTAATTGTTCAAGAATAGCAAAATCCGAAAGGTAGGTCGTATGAACTTGTTTTGCTATCAAGAATATCTATGTAGCTATACAACAGTGGCAAACGTGACCATGCAATAGTATGTAGTCCGAACCCTTGTAGCTACTAGGAATATACATTAATATGACGAAGAATTGAAGTTTAATCAACCAATTAATCAATTATGAATTTGCTATTTCTTTTTTCTTGAATATTTGTTTCTGCGCGCAGCAATCTATAACAAGGAAGATGATATTGCTACCTATACCATTAAGGCTGTGGATGACCCAAGAACATTGAACAAGATCCTCTACATCCGGCCACCTGCCAACACCATCTCCTTCAACGAACTTGTGGCTCTTTGGGAGAAGAAGATTGGTAAAACCCTTGAGAAGGTCTATATCCCGGAGGAGCAACTACTCAAGGACATTCAAGGTTAGTTATAAAAAATTAAAAACTAACGAGTAACAACAAGATTAAGCAACTTTTGAATTTGTGCTATTATTTATGCAGAGGCTCCGGTTCCAGCCAATCTGATACTATCAATCTGTCACTCAGTTTACGTGAAACTAACTTTGAGGTTGATCCGTCGGTTGGAGTCGAGGCTAGTGCTCTTTACCCTGATGTCAAGTACACTACTGTGGATGAGTACCTCTCCCAGTTTGTCTGAGACTGAAACCCCAATGTAGTTTGATTTTCTCTATATTTGGAAATAGTTATGTAGTTCATGATGATGTATTGGTGTCTGAAAGTGAAAATTTGCAGATGGCGTTGTACCCCTTGTGTCATCTAAGTTATAGTGGTTTCTTTGGTTAAATTGAAAATTAAGGTCTGCGGACTGGGAATTTTTATCATTATCATGACTTCGTTTTTCTTCTGTGTTGGTGGTCGTTCTCTTCGAGGTTTGGTTTGGCAAAAATGATATGTTTGAAGTTGATTGATAATCTTTGAAGAGGTCGATGGTTCTGTAAAGGCTTATGCTGCTCCGACTTGTAAAGTCACCTCTCAGGATCATTTAGCCTTAACCTCATAACCATCGCCCTTTTTTAAGGGGTTGCAGGAGGCTGCCAACAAATAATTATGCAACGGGCATTCCTATTTCCGGCCACTTCCGAATGCCACTAACGCAAACCAAATCCATATTCCTTCTAGATACTTGCCATCTGAAGCAGTGAAGCGTGCACATCAGTATATGCAAGACCCTATTCTCTCTGGCTCATTGCTTTGCACACAATAAATTCTCTGTGATGGTTTATAATTTTATATCTTGGATAGAACTGAGACAAACAAAAAAAAAGTTTAACGAATGAAATCTGCATCAAAATGGCTACAAAACTTAATGGCAATGGAGGAACAAAAATAAGATAAATAAATGAAAGAGCAAACAACTCATGTGTAATATATGAAAGCTCAGTCATGCATGCCCATCTTTCTCCCTTTGGTACTGCCCTTCTTTCCTGAAGGCTTCCCTCCTGAAGGCTTCCCTCCAGATCCTTTACCTCTCTTGTCCTTCGCATTTTTTCCTTTCTTTTCACTGCCTTTTCCTTTCCATTTGTTACCTGTTCCACGACCCCTTGCATCCTTTTTCATTCGTGCATCAACACGGACTTTGCCTGGGCCAACCTTGACTTGAACTCCTTTCTTCGCAACCACATACTCCTTTTTAGGCCTCTTGGGCAAAGCCTTCTTGTACAATTGGTCTATTTGCTTGCTCTTTGAACGATCAGAGATATCTGCCTGATCTGATATTGTGTTGGCCTTCTTGCGAATCTTCTCAAGCTTCCTCATGGCAACCCGCTTCTTTCGAGCTTTAGCCTCTGCCACCTTCTTTGCCGGTCGGGCATCAATTTCCTTAAACTGCGCTTTCATTGCATTGATCTCTTCTTTGGTCACTGGCTTATTTGGTCGTCGGTGCTTCTTTTCCTCATCCAAAAACCATTTGGGCAAGCCTTCATCGTCAAGCATGTACTTATTATACGCATCATCAAGCATCTGTTCCCTTTGTTTCTTTGACAACATTTTTTTGGCACATGCCAGTATCTCAGCTTTTCTATAGGTATCCATATCCTCCGACTCATCTGATGATGAATCACCACTTGAATCTGTATCAGGAGCAGGGACAATCTCAAAATCGTCATCTGCCTTCTTAGCTTTGACTTCATGAGCGGAATCAGACCCTATAACACGATTTTCAGGCTTTTCTCTAACATTTTTAACAACCGTCTTTTCCTTTGGCTTCTCTTGCAGGGGCAATTTCTCTTCTGGACTTCCAACCTCCATTTCATCTTCACTATCAGACTTCTCCAAATCCCCCTGCTCTACAGCTTCTGCAAAGATCGACTGACTAAACCAATTATTTGTAACCTCCTCCTGAGTTGGTCCTTCCCCATCATCAAGAGCATCTAAGAGAGGATTCTTTTCCTGATCAGCCTCATCTTTGTCTGAATCATAATCAGATGGAAATGTATCTTCACCATCAACATCCTGAACAGCAGAAAACACGAACTTAGCATATGACAACAACAAAAATCCTCCGGCTGGTACACCAAAAAAGAAATATGGGAAAAAAATTTATGTGACAGGATCAGCTTGGCAACATTTTTGGCAGACATTCAGAGAGAGAGAGAGAGAGAGAGAGTGCAAAGGATATATTAGTCATCTGCGCAAAGATTTGCAGAAACAATCCGAGACTATAAAACATAAAAGTATAAAAACAATAAAAGTCCCAAATGTACACAGTTCCACATTTTATGGAAACACCATACCTCCAAACTTTGACCCTCTTCTTTCAAACGCTTTCGCTGCTTTGCACTTCCCTCCTTTTTGGTCACATAATGTTCATAAGCTTGATCTAGAAGCTCTTCCATTTTTGCATCATATCTAACAACAAAAACCATCATTTAAGTGCATAGACAGACTACAGATATTGTTATCTTTCAATCTGATACGAGGGACAAGATGTATAACCTTCTACGTCCGTCATCAGAGTCTACATCACTGGAAGATGCTTCCTCAGGTTTCTCTTGCATATCCTCGTTTTCGCTATCTGCCAACTCCTCATTCTCACCATCATATTCAGTGGAATCAATCGCTACCAGATCTTTCTTACCCTGAAGGACATCGATAAAACCATCAGAAATAGACATATATGTATATAGAAATATTTATATATGTGAAGTTCATAAAGTCATTATATTTAAGATAAACTAAAAAATCTAACGGAAAAAAACAACAGCTTAATTGTTGCTTCAGACACCTGTAAGTTCTTAAGGACATAAGACAATCTAATATCGGGTATCACCAAATTGCAAAGAGTAAATTCACCCTCATCTATGCAGATTACCAATAAATTATATCAACATCTAAATAACTTGAAAAGCAGAAAAATAATTTGCAAGACAGCATGCTCCATAATAAACAAATATAGCTATCTTAGCATTGTGCCAAGGAATAGAGATTGGCAGATTGCAGTATTCACTACATTACAAAAATTTAAGACTAAATTCACTACCTTGATTGCAGATAAGGAAAATAAAGTATCATCTGTATAACCATCTTGCATTGCATCTATTTGCATCCCTGTTGCCTTCCGGACCTTGTCCTGGAAATTTAAGAAATAGAATAAACGAATGAGCCTGAAGATTGTATACAAATTTCATGTGCTTTTTCATGCCCCGGAAATCACATCTTTACAACCTCGGGGGTTACTTTGATACCAAATCCCATGGGACCAACTGGTACTGATATGACTTACAATAATAATAAAAAATTGCAATGAAATCTGGCAAATATTTACATAATTGAATCAATTGATGTACTGCATTAAATGGCCAAAAACAGACATGATGCTGAGAATCAAACCACTGATATAAATTTAGTGATGTTTTACAGTACCATAACATGGCTATCTTATTGATGTTTCTTAGAGCTGCAGTCCAGGACTCATTTGTGATCATTTTATAATTTATACTACTTCTCTTTCTCGTATCTGTATAATAGTATATAATTGTTGACTGTCGTCTAGCAAAGCCACTTGCAAACCTTAATTATTCAAAACACGTCTAAAGAAATCAAATTATATTCAGCTACAAGATGACCATTAGATACCAAGCTACATTCAACAAAACACTAAGAAAAGTCGGAACTCAAGAAACAAAAACTTGGACTAACCAATGGAGAACTATAACTCAAAACTAAGGTGATGCGTAATGGGTACCCATAAATCAGAAGGTAAAGGCAATCAGCACTCTATCTGCACTACTGCGAAAGGGTAGTATTCTTATCAAACAGAAAGATGCAAATTTCAATTCAGCTTTCAATATCATGATTGCCAAACAGGAAACAGGGGTAAAAAATAAACAAACAGATCATCTCGCACAAGACTAAATACCTAATATGAAGTAAATGGGTAAGATTCTCCATCCAAAAAATGCAAAAAAGAAGAGGGGTTTCTGTTGTTTCCTTGCAATCAAACAGAAAGTTTTTTTTTTCCACATTTTGATGCAATTATATAAGAAAACAAAAAAAATATATACCAACCTGAGCACGCTTCTTTGCTTGTAGCTTCTTTTCTCGTTTCTTCTTGCGCTCCATAGCATTTGTAAGCTCTTCCATTTCATTCAGTATTCTGTCATCATCGTCCTCCTTATTCTCCTTTTCAACATCCGGGGCAGTAGTAACAGTAGCTTTCTCAGAAGGAGACAAGGCCTTTCTTATCTGCACCCGCCACCTAAGTGACAAAACAAGCACGACCTATTAGTCTGCATCACAGAATGCAAAAGGAATGCTGAAGCATGCTACATATGCAAAACAATTCAAACTTTCTTTTTTATTCTTTTTCCAGTACAATGTTACAATGTGGATTACACATTACTACAATCACCCCTGAATCATTTCGCATTATTCTTTCTAATAACTGTCTAATATCTAATATGAAAAGCAGTTGGAGCCCCCCCCCCCCCCCCAAAAAAAAAAACCACATTCCTTTCAAACTTTCAAATGAGTTAAATGTTAAAACCTTAAATAAGCCGCAATTTCAGTGATAGCAGGGAGTTAGTGGCTGATAGACCGACCGTAGTTGAATAAGATAGCCCACTCTGGTTGAAGATATTCAGGCAGAAATATCAACCATTGTCAGATGACATGCATCCCAGTAGCAGGATAAGACATCTACCAAAGCTGTATTAAAGGTATCTACTTAAAATGCTTCATACAGTTTAGTCACTCTAATCTTGATCAGATTTCAAATCCTTTCCTAAATGGTTGCAGTGGTTCCAAACTGTTATAGATAGAGGTTATAACTACCCAAAAATAACAGGTTGCCTTCAAGATCTATAATATCAACAAGAGCAACAGTGATGCTATGGAAGCAAAGAGGTATGCACTATAAGAGGACAAAAAACAAAGTCCTAAATGCTGTGTGGTAATCTAATTATACATGATCCAAGAGATAAACAAGAAAAGCAGCATTTCTTACTTCAAAAGATGCTTGAAATCTTGCTTCCCCAGAACACGCAGATCATCACATAGGATTTTGACCTGTTAAAGCATAAACATCAAAGTAAGTGGAAGACTAAAAGTATTTAGATACAAGGAAAATCCAAACAAAAAACTAAATAGAGAAGTAAAATGGTTACCTCCTCTGTTGTCAAAGCATGATCCTTGATAGGCAAAGATGTCACATCATCAAATGTTATGGAAGTAACAGACCCAAGAATATCAAGAGGACTCTCAGACCAAATGAAGTCAGCGGCTGCAGATACTTTCCTCAAAATTGTGTCTCCATCTTCATACCTGCATATAGATTACAATCAAGCATCAATATTGAAAAAATCCATTTCTGCTGATAGTGACAGCCAAAAAAGTTTAATTCTCCACATAAGAACAGCCATGTAGGGGCAACACTCTTAAGACTAAAAAACTGTTTCAAACACATGGTCAGTAGCAGAGCATAACTAATCAACTGTTATGTTGCATGACCTTGAAATTTTGTAAGAAAAACAACATAGGCCATTATACGATTCTTGAGAAAACGCAGTGTGGATGTTTATTGATATAACAAAATTAAAATCAGAAAGATAGTTTACCCATCACGGTGTCTTTTTGCTTTGATCCTTTTAGTACATCCACCACCTAGATCAAGAAAAGTCAATGATATTATATAACAATAATTACAACAAAAGGCTAGAATATAGCATCTGCACGAAAGAAGCTGTCATTCTGTTTGCACTGATTAGGAGTTACCTTCCTCGGAGGTTCGACGGCTTTAAACAGATGCTTCATATCAAGCAGACGAGGATCAATCTTTGCAGGAGCCTTGTACTTAAATCCCAAAAGATATGTCTCTGCAGATGCACTACGACTAGCTGATGGTTTATACTGTTCAACCTTCTCAAATAACTGCAAACATGTCCCATACGAGGCTCAGATAAATGCATCAATTTAAACTAAGAAATGTGTTTGGAGAAGTAGGAAAATCACCTCCTTGAGGCAAAACAAGACAGCATTGTAATCTTGTGACCTGAAGATCTGAGACAAGACAAAATCAAAGAAATTAGGAATCATGAACTCACGCAAATGCCAAAACATACTCGAACACAACTAAAATGCAATGGTAGCAATCCGCCGCAACAAAATGCACAAATTTAAAAGTGGAAAACAAAATTTGTTTATGTTTTAAGATGAAATGCAATGACGAATACAGATTTAACGAATCCAATACATACATTTCTGATGGAATACCAAATGAATACAGCATCGAATTTCGATTCCGAAACAAACCAATCCAAGTACCTTGGTGACAAATGTGCCCTTGGGAGCCAGGAGCTGCGTGGCCAGCTTCACCGAGTCAATGACCAAAGCGTTCTGCGACGTAGCCTCCGACGACCAGGCTCCACCGACGTTGGGGGAGCCATCATGAAGCACCAAATCAAAGGCAGAGCAGCCGTTCTCCTTCATCAGCCTCCTCAGCTTGGCAACGCACTCGGTCCTCGTGATGTCCTGCTGGATAGAGAAGGCGCCGCGAACCGGAGCGATGGGGACCAAGTCGACGCCGACGACGAAGCTGCCGACGGGGACGCGCTGGACGGCGACTTGCATCCAACCGCCGGGGGCGGCGCAGAGATCGAGGACGGCGTGGCAGGAGTGGAGGAAGGAGTGCTTGGCGTCGAGCTGGAGGAGCTTCCATGAGGCACGGGAACGGTAGCCGTGCTCTTTGGCGAGGTGGTAGTACTTATCAAGACGATGCTTTCCTTTCACCTTGCCCATGGTTTCCTCTGGTCCTGCTTCGACTCTGTTTTGCCGATTAGGGTTTTGCTGGGTTTAGGCTTTTATAGTGTTCCTTTCTCAGTTAAAGGTGCTGGGCCCACTTGCTCGATTTTATATATGTAATTTTTACAAGAATATTTTACTGCCTAGCAACCATATTTAGTTTCTTTTTTTCTGCGTATTAGATTGGTCGAGCCACATAACATGGAACCTCCATGTCTATCGATCGAGTCTCAGTGCTCACTAATTTGTGACCAGCAAGATTCCAAGACTTCCGAGTTCATTTGCCTACAGCAGGGGATTAGTGTGTTGCTTTGCTGAGTTACCCTAACGTATTGATATGGTGAGTATGTTACTAAACTCGTTATAGTAACACCCTCGCCAAAATCGATCCACGTAGTAATGTGATGAATATTTTACTAACGCGCCTTAAGTGACTTGTTATCTCACTTCAATAATGAATTATAAAGTATAAAAAAAAACGATTATCCATGTCGTGGACAAAATAAACCCGGGTTTATGGTTCAAAGAGCTAGTGATTGGAGCCTACTTCCCAATTACCTTAGCATTAGGGTAAATACCACCAGTAACAAGACAAAGTAGAAATGCCTTGCAACATTGGGTCACCAATTGCCCTAGGCAGCCTAGGCTAGTTTACCTCGACCGATGATACATCAATGTCAGATAAAATTTGAAGCAACTACAAGCCTTTGGAACCGAGATCATGTTGCTCAATAAAGGACCAAGAGTAAATACACACAAAGGAATTCACACTTCCAGGCACTGCAGGAAATTTTCCATGAATAGATTCAAGAGTGAAGTATTACTGCATCATGCAGATATACATTGGAAGTCATATCAAAATTTAGCCGAATTTAATGCGTATAACAATAAAAGACCACACATAATCCAACTCTAAGTTTGTGAACTGTGAAGGCACAATGAAATCCATAAATGCATGTTCTTCCAGAAAAATTCTACTATCATGAATCTTCACAATGCCTACTTTTTCTTCTACAAACAACTCCCCATCAGTCACTGCTATATGCTCTAGTTATGCAACAATTGGGCTTCAATCATTCCGGCCACTGCCACTTGAGGAAGGTTTTTTGCTGCCATATTTCTGTCAAAGACAAATAACCAGATAGTTATTCTTCAAACTCACGGTCCTCAAAGGTCACAGTGCAACACTAGTAACCAAAATAATATACAGATGGTGCTTCTAGAAATGGTTATGTATCACATATGCACACATAATGATAAGTATTAGAAGTTCACCTGCTTCCCAAGGTTGAATGGAACATATTTGTACTTGATCATGTGTGCAATTTGGCGCCTCATTGTTAGGACGAACAGCACAATCCAGTAACAGAGAAGTATTGGCCAAAAGACAGGCACATCAAATACAGAGAAGAAGGTCATGACAAATCCAATGCAGAAAGCCTTTGTGAAAGAGTACCTGAACCATGAAAGCAATATAAATAACATGAGAGATAAAAAGATAGTAAGTACAGTAGTACATTCAGAGGAACTGTGAAACCAAGGTGATTAGACAAGTGTTATCCTTTTCAACTAGATTCTGGGCAGGATCTTTGTTCCTGATGGCGATAAATCAGAATAATATAGAAATTGTAGGAAGATCCTTAGAGCCTAGAGGGAGCAACAAAACAGGAGGTCATAGCAGACAAACTCAATCAACAAAATAATTTGACTACCTTCAAGTAATGTGTCACATTGGTAAAACACTAACTTACATTGCAGCAGCAGCTGCTAATAGAATGTCTGTCTAACAGGGTTTTACGGCTTCAGGTGTCACACAGACACACCTAACAATAACATCCACCAATTACCAAAGCCATAGATAAATGTATAAAAAAGAAATGGCTCAAGCTTGCCAAAGGCTCAGCTTGAATAGGTTCAGCAAGCTATAAGTAGGCATTAGAATCTTCAAGTAACCATTTCAAGTTACTGGTGACTCTATTTAGTATTTCTATTTCCCTTGTTAATAGACTCCACGGATGCTGTTTTTTTTTTTTCCTTTCAGAAGAAAGAGTGATAACAAATATGGAAAGCAGCCACTCAATCCTACTGAAATATGTAAAGCACAGATACCGACATGGAATTGTTATATTCAGTATTTATATATCCATCATTAAAGACTCCCCAATTAGAGCTTCTGGATAACAACATGGGTCCTACACAGCCATTAAATCCCATCCTTGTCACCTTCCACCACCTTTGGAGATAGTTTCCTCCTACTCCTAGTTCCTAAGTATCAAAGTTTTGGACAAATAGGTATTGCAAGAACCTCGGCTCCCTTCAAGGCCAGATAATCAATAACCTACCCATTCTCTTTAAGTGACAAAGCATGTTGCCAAAAGGAGATAAGGGAACATATACACTTGAAGAACCACACATGAGAGCGCAACTTTACCATAGTTTCTAATGAACCACTGAACCTCAGACCCTTCTGAAACGGATCCAGCTCCTCATTGTGGTACTCCAGTCATGCACCAAGACACACTTTAACCTAAATGTCATTACACAAAGCTCTTTAGGAAGGCAGACTACTCTAGTACTCTCCACTCCACTCTTTGCCATCCTTGACTAAAACTTCTATAGATACCTAGCCACTGACAGTTAAATCTAGAGCACATACATCATTGACAAGGGAGGTAGGTCGGAACAACAAATAGTAATGGCATGAGGAAAGAAGACCAACAATTCTAAGAAATGAGATTAAAATATTAAAAAAAAACTAAAATAACATCCTACTTCAAACTTCAAACAGCATTAATGAATGAAGCCAAAGAATCAGTTCTGAAAAATATCTAGGGCCTTTGATAAAGAAATAAAATGAGATTCCCTACTTTACAAAACCAATCGAACACTGATGTTCTTTGATGAAAAAAAATTTAGTCAAATGCAATGGTGTGGGTATTCCGAATCATGACGAATATACCTGCCAAATTAGCCTCACTACAGTTTTCCACATAACATACTAAAACAGTCTAGATGTTCCCATATTTCCCAATATTTCCATTTTCCCCATACCACATTGCACAGTACACAAGTATTACAGTCTTGAAACTTGAACACTGTTTTATCTCTAAATAACCCATCTACCAATGATTTCCAGGGACAAACAAAAACATAAGATTTGGACGACATTACAATTACCATGAGTCCAAAGAAGATAACTAATAATTTGTAGAATACGACACCTATAAAATATTAACTCAAGTAATGTGAAAACAGGAACATGTAGTTACCAGAACTTAAACTCAGGAAGGCGGCGGATGAATGGCTTGAATTCATCTGAACCCTTGGTTGGAAGCAACGGCCCATCTGAACCACCTCCTCCCATTTCCGGATCAGCCAATGGCGACAAAAATCCAATCAGAAGATTCAGTATGTAAATCCCGAGACCATACGACACAATGTAGAACCCCTGAACAGAGTAAACCCGCAGCCCGTAAATGACAACCAACACAAAAGTCCCAATCCATCTGTAAACCGAAAGTGGAGTTGTCTTGTCCAGATAGTACTGATAGAGCCTCGATGCATCATATATCCACTTGTTAACAGGCGATGCCGCAGAGGCGCTTCCGGCCCCAACTCCCTCCATTTTGGTCAAGCTTCACAATCTGTTCCATACAGTATTAAAAATCACATCCAACACAAAACAAATCACCCACATTAACAAAAGCATCAAAAATTTACACATTTAGGGACCAAATTCAAAGATGGACATTTCAGTAAATTTAACAAAGCTATCCAAAAGCTAGGGTTTCAAAGAAACAAGCAATCCCATCACAAAATACAGATCCATAATCAGAAGCTCTTGGATACCAATCCCAGCGCATTCACAGAGCAGAAAGATGGTTCAAAATTTTCTGCGCTCTCTCCAATAAGCGAGTGGTTTCAAATGAGATTATAGATAGACGAAGTCTAGAACATTCCCAGATCCAAAATCAAGAAGAGAGAATGAGAGGGAAGCTGACCTGGATGACTGCAAAGCTTCAGAGAGCGACGGGGAGTTGATCGGAGGAGGGAGGGAGAGGGGTGTTGGAGGAGACCAAAAGCGTGGAGATCTGTGTGGCTTTTGTTCTTTAATTTTTTTTTTTTTTTTTCCTTTTTTGGTTTACTATTTTATATGAAGCGGACGGAGACCCGACCCGTATGAGTAGCTGTTGGTTTGTCTGGACCCGGGGGAAAAGGGATCGGGGCGAAGAATTACGGAAGATGCCTCGCGATAATACAATTAAATTGACTGATCTTAAAATTCACCCAAATTGACATTATTTATTCTCTCATTTGCCGTTAGGGCGAAGAATTACGGAAGATGCCTCGCGATAATACAATTAAATTGACTGATCTTAAAATTCACCCAAATTGACATTATTTATTCTCTCATTTGCCGTTAGGGCCGACTCTGAGGATTCGAGGACTCTTTACATCAATTAGAACAAGAAAAACATATTGAGGACTCTAAACTAAATTCCCGGTCGACTTCGAAAATTCAAAGATTCCGACTAAATTCACAACTATGCGGAGATGTTAATACATTTAATATTTTGGGTTTCAAGTTGGAATTATCGCTTTTAACTAATTAGTATATGTCTTCTTCCTTTACTGAATTGATGTATTGAGTTAGCAACTTCATTTCCTTTTCTCTAGAAACATGAAAGATACAAGAAGTTAGAAGGAATGATGTTCCACAATTTACTCATACTAGTGTCCATAATATAGATTAAATGAATAGACTCTTCATGAATTGATCGACGATCATAGTCTCCTATCAAAGGTAGACAAACATAGGCAATAAATATCAAGAGGAAGAAGGATTCTTCAACTTTCGAGAAACAATGAATACGCTGAGGGATTACCAGCCATAAAATCTAGCCCTCGCAGCATCTTCTTAATTAGCGTCTATTCCTCATGGTGGTGTAGGAGGCAAACTCAAAGATAACACAGGAAAATTCAAAGTTGCATGAAACTTTTCAAATCAATTCCGGTTATAAACAAATGATGCGATTCAATCTACTTGTTTGCATGATGTCACATCTATAAAGCAAGCGCATTACACTTATATCTAGGTGTGGGTAGTGTGCTTCATTCGAACCGAGCTGGAATCTCTTTCTTCTGTCACATTGTAGTTTGGTCCTCATGATTGCAATGGAGTTGCTTATAGGTTGGCAAGAATAGCTTATGATAATAGTTATAGGGGAAACAGATTCGGTACACCGTGGTGATTAATCACTGACATTAAAATAATGCCCCCTCATATGTAATCTAAGCCATTCATGTCATCTAGCCATACATGTGGCATTAACAGTCTTACAAAAACCGTTAAGAGAATCAAAGCATTAAAACCAATTGACAGATTTGGTAAAAACCTAACTTGTTTATATCTAATTTAACCAAGGTAAAATATCAAAAGTAAGAAACTTGAAAAGTCAAGCTCGTGACATGGAAGTTCTCTGATTTTGGGCTGCCTACAATGACGAGGATGAGATTATTCCAAAGGAAAGAAATAGCTTACGAATGTTTATTGTTTGATCTCGATCTTAGGTGGAGCTGGCTGATGTTATCGTGAGAACCTCCATCGGACACACTCGCATCATTGGTCGTCTCTGTTGGTGTTGATGTAACATCCTGATTTTTAAAATTTCTCAAAATATGTATTTCAAATTAGCAAAATAGAGGTTGTCACGAGTTTGTGGCATTTTTCGGTGAATTTTTTGGGTTCCCAAGAAGTTTTGTTGTAGTTTGTCGAAATGCTAACATGACGGCTTTAGATTGGTTGTTGGGTGATTAGATGGACTGGTGGGAGTTGTTGTTATCAGCAAGGTAGCTAGTCATCTTCCACTTGTCAATCAAAGAGACAAGCTTACTCTTTGGTCGGCAAGGGTCACATGTTTAGTGGTGTTTTCTTTAGAAAATGTCACATGTCTCTCTTTAATTGGCAAAAGAAAGTAACCGACCCCAATTATCGGCTTAGCTTTGAATATACTAGCAAGCACGTGCAGAAATGCATTGTATGCATATGCTAAGTATTGTTCTTATTTTGTCTCTAAGTAGAAAGCTTGTGTGTGATACACCCCAACCCTAGTATTTCTTTTTATATTGTGGTTTTCGATTTAATTGTAGTTTGTCAACTCGGAAATTTGCTCTTTTATTTTTGATGGAGGTGGTGCAGACGAACTTGTAGACTTTTAGTTACCCGAATATGAGTTCATAAGTGAAGGTTTTAGCTAAATAATAAGAATTTTCATTTTTGGGCTGGGGTTTTTTAAAGTGAGACTTACCATTTTTGTTAGGGTAGAAAACAGAAATTTACCAGCCGCACTCCACTCTCTCTCTCCCCCAACCCCAACCCCAACCCCGTCTGACTCTCCTTGACGGATCACCGCCGTCTGACCACTCCTGGCCACCGCATCGGTCTCGTTCGATAGCTAAGACGCCGCTCGTCCATCTTGTGGTGGTAACCGGCCCTAACTCGCCGGCGTTAAGGCGCGGTGACGCCTAGAAGAGGTTGTCGTCGCTCGTCTTGCCCTTGCCGGAACTTCCTTCTCCGGCCACTGATTCTAGTGATCTTTGAGGGGTTTTGTAGCTGTTCTATTAGCTATTCAACCATTCAAAAGTGGAAGATCAATTTGGGGTATATAGCAAATCGAAATTATTGTGTTCTTGAGCTTTGAAGGTATTTTTCGGCCAAATCTTTGATTTCTGGGTTTCGTGCTAGTTATGATTGTTGTTGTGCTTGTTGAGAGGAAGAGATTGATATATGTTTTGTTAATTTTGGTTGGTGGTGGTGGTTGACCGCCACTGCCGGTGGCTGCCGCCATACATGATGGTGGTTTTGAGATATTTTGGTTGATTTCTAGTAGGGGATAATAATGTTATAGTGTATAGTGAATAGTGAATTTTGGGTGATGGTTGTTGGAATTTGGTTGTCCATAGTAGAGGGGGAATTGTGGAAGCTTGCCCATTTGGTTTGTTATTTGCTACACTAGAACACCTCGTCAGATTGTTGGAAGTTAGTGGTAAAGTAGAAACTATAAGTAGATTTTGGAAAGTTTGGGCGAGTAAGGAAAGTGTTAGGGTAGTTTTTCTTTATAATTGATAAATTTGTGATTTTTATGTCGGGCCTTAAAACCTCGTTTTGTACAGGACGGGAGGAGACACCACGTGAGGAAGGCTTTAACCACCGTCAGGCGTAGCGGGTTATACAGTGAGTGGACATTTTGTCTTTAAAGGAATATGCATGCATGGTTTGTTTAGGAAATTATTACTCTATTTTTCTAAGTTGATATTGTTATTTCGTCCTATGAAATGATCTTGAAAATTATTTGAGTTATTTTATTTAAGCATGTTAATGTGTGGGACACGTTGAATTTAATTAATTACCTTGCTCTTGGAATTTTCCAAGTACGGTTGGGAATCGTACTTATGCTTTATTTATTAGTTTCGGGGAAACTCATATGATTTTATATTTTTTTTTTCCTTATGTCATAGTTTTGGATATCAAAGCTAACATGTTGTTCCACACCTTTCGAGGTGATGTGACTTCTATATTTCGAGAGGTGATGTGACTTTCACGTTTCAAGTGGGGTCACGCAAACCCTTTCCACCCTAGTGGTGACGTGATGTTGCCGGCGGCATCACGCAAGCCATGTACCCTCTCCGTCAACTCGACGTGAAGGTACAGGGAGTATGGAAGTACTTTGCCTGGGAGGCTCACTTATATAGTTATATATGTTCTTTTATTTGAGTTGCAAATTTGACTAGCCAGTATTTTGAAAGTTTCTTTTATGAGGTTTTCATTTAGTTTCTTTTTGCA
Organism: Fragaria nilgerrensis; assembly: GCA_010134655.1. Classification (NCBI taxonomy): domain Eukaryota; kingdom Viridiplantae; phylum Streptophyta; class Magnoliopsida; order Rosales; family Rosaceae; genus Fragaria; species Fragaria nilgerrensis. The sequence goes on from CM020978.1 coordinate 9,445,558, forward strand.
TGTTGACTAGCGGGGCTAGTGCGAATTTTTGATATTTTTTCATTTATGATGAGTTGTAAACTGTTGCATGCATAGAATTTATTACTTTCCGCATAAACGGACAAACATATAAAATTTAGTTTTGTATTATTTTATTCTTGGTCACTCGCTAATTGATTTATTTTTTGTCCACTCGTGCTAACGTTTTAAATGTTTTTCCGTGGGCCCTTCGTTTTCAAATGCCTGGATTGCAGAGTTCATGTTCGACTTCACTAGGAGTTCAGGCATAGTATCTTCCGTTGCACCTTGTTGAACGTAGGTTACATGTTAACCTATGTGTTGATATTTTATTTTCTTCCTTTAGTTGCTCTGATGACCATGGGTATATGTAAATTAAGTTGAAGTTGTACTTAAGGGTTATGACCCAAGTAGAGAGTTTAACTCTAGTTGTTGTTCATGTTTATGTAATGCAGTTGAATATGTTTATGTAATGCAGTTGAATATTTGGTTCGATTTGCTTATATGTTGTTGTGACTTGAGTTGTGTTGTGTGGAGCGGAGGGCTCCAGGAGTTGTGGTTGATTGTTATAGTTGAAGTGTTCTTGGTTTTATCACAGGTTGGGTTGTCCATTCTTAGGAAAGCTTATGCCGAAATTTCGATATAATCTCTTTTAGAGTAGACCCCGCAAGACTTGCATGTTTTCCACTTCTTGTCAGTGTCAGTGTGTAACACAAAGGGTGACGAGATGTCAGTTTGTAACACAAAGTTACATATGTTTTACACTTCTTATCATATACCAAAGTGTGCAGCCACACTTTTACTTGAGTTTTGCATATAGTTACCATATACAAAAGTGTGCAGCCATACTTTTACTTGTGTTTTGCTTATGGTTTCTAAATGAGCACCTTAAAACTTGGTCTCCAAGTTCAAACTTGCTGTTGTCAGATAAAGATGAATTCTAACTGATTTTTATAGACATATTTGATAAGCATATTCACTAGAAGTTTAGAAGTTAGAAAGAAATTCAGGAGAGAAAATTTAGAGTAGAAATATTAGTAGAGGTCTGAAGCATATGCTAGAATATGGTAGCTAGTGAAGTTTCAGCTTTGGTAAAACATGTTTGAGGTAGGGGAAGTTATGAGGAATCTCAAGTTTTGTTTTATAAACTTGTTATCTTGCTTTTGAGTGGTATATGTTGTTGCTAAAGATGGTTATTGTGTTTAGCTTTTCATCATATTATTATTTGATCTTATGTCATCATCATATTTGATTTAATATAAGAAATGAATGAAGTATGGGGTTGAGGCTATCACTTGAAAGGGACCAGCTACGTTTGTCTTTGTATACATGTAGGGAGAGAAGCATTTTCAATGTTATATTGATAAAACGATCTTATGGCAAGAAGACACTGGTGACTAAGGATAATACAATAGTACCAACAATTGAAACCTAAAATATATGTATACATGTTTAGCATATTGAAATTACATGGATAAGACTTATTTTCTAAGCTTACTTTTCAGTTTTTTGTAAGAACAAGATTTATGAAATAAAGTTCTCCTTTACCAAATCACTCTGGTTATAAGTTTTTCACATAGCTTCTATTTGTCAAAGATTCTCTAATCTTTGACAAGTCGAGGCTATTCACGTCCTTACCCGGAAAAAATATATATATTCTCAATTTCCGGGTCAGGGTGTGACATACACTACCAGGATAAGCACTTTAGCCGACGAAAAAGTGTTGTCGGCCTCTTAGCTTAATTCGTCGGCTAATATCTTAGCCGACGAGCCTTCGTCGGCTATGGTTTTGTCGGGAAAGGGCCGTCGGCGATGACTTTAACCAACGAATCTAGAATACGTCGTCGGCTATTGTCTAAGACTTTAGCCGACGAATATCTTAAATGTTTCGTCGGCTAGAAACATTTATTCGTCGGCTAAAGTATGTAATAAAAAATTAAAAAAATTAAAAAGCATTTATTTTTTGGGAACAAATATTAATTTATTTTTATTAATTATTTATTTTCGACGGTTTCTTCAATTTATTTTTATTTCGGTTTTTGTTGTTTAGGGTTTAGGCGAGGTCCACGACGGCGAACGTCTTCGGGCCACCGCGGTAGGCGCCCATTTGGACGAAGAGCTCGGCGACGTTGCCGTAGGACTGGAAGACCCGCTTGTTGGGGTCGGGCTTGGGACTGGAGGAGAGCTTATGCTGCTTAAGAGGCAATGGGGAAGCGGTGAGGGGGAGGCTGGTAATGTTGGACACGGCGGCGAGGGAGGCGGAGCAGGAGGAGGAAGAGAGGAGGGTCTGGTAGTAAGGAGGGAGGTTCCAGACGAGCATTACGAATGTGAGGGCGAGCAATGTGAGGAAGAGCGGCTTCTTCTCGAAGCAGCTGCTGACGAACTTTGCGAGTGGGGGTGCTGCTCCGCCGGGGACAGAGGAGGAGGTGGTGAGTCGGGGAGTGGAGGCGGAAATGGGGGAGAGGAGGAGGTGGTGAGTCGGAGAGTGTAGGAACCAGATCGATCTAAGGAGTTGGAAGAGGGAGGAGAGGGAGAGGAGGAGAGAAGAGGGAGAGGAAAGAGAGAGGGAGTGGGTTTGTTTCGGTGGGGAAGAGAAAGAAAAAGTTATTGGGTGAAGTTCTTGGTGAGAGAAAGAAGAAGATAAGATGTTTGAGGAAGAGGGGAGTAGGTTAAAGAGAGAGCTAAAATTTAAAAGGAAGTTTGAAATTTTTCGAAATTTTTGGCGGAAACAATTTATCCTCAAAAGTCAAAACCAAACTTTAGCCGACGAAACCTGTGAAATTCGTCGGCTAAAGTAATGAAATTCGTCGGCTTAAGTAATGAAATTCGTCGGCTATAGTACTTTTATTTAATATTTTCAATTTATTTGTTTTATTTTATTAACTATAGCCGACGACATTATTGAAAATTCGTGATTGTGATGATCAAACTTGAGAAAAGAAAATATGACCATCAGATCTGACCATCATGATAAAATACATGTATTGGAAAAAATTCAACTTGATCCGACAAGGTTAATGACTCGATCCGGACGGTCAATCCCGTAAGTCAAACCCCTAAACGCACAGAAAAGGTCATTGGACCGTCTAAATTACGTATTTTGGCCGGAACTTCAACTAAAAATAGTTTCAAATCGATGAAACGCAACGAGTTGTATAAAAATTTTACGCAAAATAACCATCAAAGATAGGGCTACCCATAAGGAGAAAGAATGAAAAATTGCATTGACCGCAACTATGGACACCGAGACTTTACTGGAATACCGTGATTTTTCAACCGTAGACGTATTTCACAATTCTGGTCATATCTTATTTCATGACTTTTTTACGTTTGAAGGTTCTACGTATAGTTTGTTTTTGAAACAGAACATTTACTTAACACTTGATAAACAAGTTATACAACATTAGTAGACATGTTGTGATTGTGATGATCAAACTTGAGAAAAGAAAATCCGACCGTCAGATCTGACCATCATGATAAAATACATGTATGGGAAAAAATTCAACTTGATCCGACAAGGTTAAGGGCTCGATCCGGACGGTCAATCCCGTAAGCAAACCCCTAAACGCACAGAAACGGTCATTGGACCGTCTAAATTACGTATTTTGGCCGGACCTTCAACTGAAAATAGTTTCAAATCGATGAGACGCAACGATTTGTATACAAATTTTATGCAAAATAACCACCGAAGATAGGGCTACCCATAAGGAGAAAGAATGGAAAATTGCATTGACCGCAACTATCGGCACCGAGACTTTACCGGAATACCGTGATTTTTCAACTGTAGACGTATTTCACCATTCTAGTCATATCTTGTTTCACAACTTTTTTGTGTTCGAAGGTTCTACATATAGTTTGTTTTTGAAACGGAATATTTACTTAACACTGGTAGACAAGTTATACAATATTAGTAGACATGTTGTGATTGTGATGATCAAACTTGAGAACAGAAAATCCGACCGTCAGATCTGACCATCATGATAAAATACATGTATGGAAAAAAATTCAACTTGATCCGACAAGGTTAAGGGCTCGATCTGAATGATCAATCCCCTAACTAAACCCCTAAACGAACGGAAACGGTCATTGGACCATCTAAATTACATATTTTGGCCGGACCTTCAATTGAAAATAGTTTCAAATCGATGAGACGCAATGAGTCGTATAAAAAATTTACGCAAAATAACCACCAAAAATAGGGCTACCCATAAGGAGAAAAAATAGAAAATTGCATTGACCGCAACTATAGGCACCGAGACTTTACCGGAATACCGTGATTTTTCAACCGTAGACGTATTTCATCATTCTGGTCATATCTTATTTCACGACTATTTTACGTTTGAAGGTTCTAAGTATAGTTTGTTTTTGAAACGGAACAAGTGCAAATATAAGGCACTTTAGTTCACAAACTATAGCCGTCGTCGGCTATAGTTCACAAACTATAGCCGACAAAAAAAATTTTAGCCGACGAAATTACCATAGCCGACGAAAAAACAATTCGTCGGCCTGTTTTTTTTATTTTCGTCAGCTAAAACCTTTCTTCTGGTAGTGATAGATGTTGCCTGAATCTGTTTTATCTTTCTTTGGAGACCAAAAGGTATGTTGTTCTTTACGCATTGTGTACTAATATAGTAACACAACACATGCAACATCATAACCGACTAATTCTGGCAGGCAACTCTTTCTTCATCATTGGCCTTTTTTTCTCTTTAAAGTTGACCTCAAATATAGGATTGAATTGGTTGTGGACTGTGTCTCAGCAAAGCTTTGCAAAAACATATTTGCATCTTGCTCTCAAGTATTTTGTTGATTTAATGCCTCGCGTTGTAAAGTAAGTGCGGTGTTTGAATCATGTTCCCACGTTTTGTGTTCATGATTCCAATTTCAGATTTGCAGAGCTCATCTTTAGTAGCTTCTTCTATTCCTTTTCTTTGCTGTTATTATTTTCAGGCTTAATAGTTCATTCTCTTCCATCCATATCACCAGGTATTGACCTTGTAGAAATGAGAAATTATGACTAATTGACTAACGAAAGAAATTGAAAATGATCTTCCAAATGTGACAACCATCCAACACAACGATTTCCATACACAAATCCCCACAACTAAATCTGTCAAAACCTCCCTACCTTGAACCCACTGCTCAAAATATTACATGCATTCACGAAACAAAATTGAACACTAAGACCATCAAATGCATCATAAGAGCTAGAATCAAGAATTTCTAAAATGGTACAACATTTACCTCTTCGAAACGCAGGGATCAAATTACGCACCACTCCCTTCTCTCACAGAGACTGAATGGTCAATGACTGCACTAGCTCTCTGGGGAAAGAAGACAACAGTGAAGATCTAATTAACTAATACACAAACCCACTGTGTTGCCTCTTTTCCAATTTTCCTTGGCTGCCTCGCAAAGGTTGTTCCCACCACCAAATTGGGTTTTAAGCTTTTAGGTTCACATTAGTACTAATTCATGAACTTCATTTGTTCTACTTAACTAAGTTGAACTAATTAATGGATAAATTAATTACCAAACATGAATGCATATCCACCAAGAAAGTCAAGCTCATCATATAGAAATCTGAATTTTCTTAGCATTTAGTAAGCAAATCAAAGCATTCCAGTTGGACTATATACTTCAACTTGTTCCAGTATATATAATACATGGTATTAGGTTATAAAACTACAACCTAAACACTGGTTCGATCACTAATCTATTTGTAATTATGCACGTTTTAGCATTATTTGTTACTTGATTTCCTCACCATATCATGAATCACATGGCTTTCCAAAAAGAACATATCTTTTTATCCCAGCACCACTAATAAGCCGAAAATCTAGATACCTAACACACCAAATTCACATCAAATTCGAACACATAAACCACAAAGGCACAAATTGGATTATATAGCTCTTAATGAAAAAATAAAATTGAAGTTGAAACGACTACCTTAAGAACATTGTTGATACCCAAAAATGTAACTTAATTTTGTGAAGGGCCTGAGGTAAAATATTGGACCTCAATCTGATCTGAGACCCATTAGATCAATATTAGGGTCAACCAGTATGGCTCTGAGTAACAACTCTTCATCATTCACAGACCATGACACGTTGTCCATTCCGAGTAATGGGCAAAGGACAAGGTCCATATTCAAAACCTAAGAGAGGCAAGTCATGTCATGCCACACTATGCCCAAAGGACAAAGGGCGCCACGAAGGCCAAGCCCCTTCCTAGATAAAGTTACACCAAGCCCACTTGGGAGTCATACCAAGTCATGCTCATTCATGCCCAAGCACACTCCCTCTACCGAGACACGTAGCTCCTCATGGACACGCTTTAACAACCATATGTCTACTCACTTCACCCACACGTTAACACACACCAAGCAAAGTCGTACACAAGCATCATTGATGATATGTCATAACCCGTCTATCACAACATGCCACGCGGCCAATTAGCAACGTGGACCCAAGACACTAGGCCAAATGGGGCTTATTAGTGGGTTGTGTTGTGGAATGATACATGATTTTGTAAGGTCTATGAAGGCCAAATGTCAAGTGTCCAAAATGTCTTGGGAGTCCAGGACCAAGCTTGAATTTGAGTTTCCCGCGCACAGACTTGTAACAGATACCTCATCTCGTCACCCTATGCCCTTAGACATAGAGCCCACTTGGGAGTCATACCAAGTCATGCTCATTCATGCCCAAGCACACTCCATCTACCGAGACACGTAGCTCCTCATGGACACGCTTTAACAACCATATGCTTACTCGCTTCACGCACACGCTAACACACACCAAGTAAAGTCGTACACAAGCATCATTGATGATATGTCATAACCCGTCTATCACAACATGCCACGCGGCCAATTAGCAACGTGGACCCAAGACACTAGGCCAAATGGGGCTTATTAGTGGGTTGTGTTGTGGAAGGATACATGATTTTGTAAGGCCTATGAAGGCCAAATGTCAAGTGTCCAAAACGTCTTGGGAGTCCAGGACCAAGCTTGAATTTGAGTTTCCCGCGCACAGACTTGTAACGGATACCTCATCTCGTCACCCTATGCCCTTAGACATAGAGCACTGGCATCACGAGTCACCTCACACCTCTACCCTTGTTTCCACAACTTTCACCTTATAAGCTTAAGGCAAACTAAAGGCCATGTTTTGTCATGAACCCTTAGTCATAGCTTAGTAAGAGATCAAAATTATTGGTCTCATACTAAAATAGGAAGTCACGGGGTCATTTTTGGACCCTCAGTCTTCATCTACAATCCTATATAAAAGGACTATAATGGACTTGAGGAACAACAACAACAACAACAACAACAACAACACCTACATGCGAAAACCACTACCAAGCTCCTCATGCTCAACCAACCCTAGATCACCACTAACATACCCATCTTTCCAAACACCTTCAGACACTTCTAAACACCACCATCATACTTCTGCAATTCCTCACCCATATTAAACTCTTTTTTACAATGAGCATACATTTTGTTATTGTAAAATCCTAGCTCCAATACCAAGTATACTACTAAGTCCTCTCAGTATTAATATTGCATGCTTGGAGCTTCCTTGTGATGACCTGTATTTTTTTTTTTTATAAAAAAATATGATATATGAATATTATTTATTTTTACTTGGTATTAATTTATATCCATAAATGTATTAGGTATTTGGGTGTGTATATATGCATAAATTTGGAATCAGCCCATTAGTTGTTTTCAAAGACCCAAGTCCAGTTAAAAAAGAAGCCCAAGACCAGTTAACTTAGACTTATGTTAATGACAAAAGAGTCTGTTCGACTCAATTCGTCTTCTGCTCTCTTCACAATCGACCTCTATTCTCTTTATGGTCTTCGTCTCCATTCTTGTGCTCTCTACAAGCACCACTCCAACTAGGAGATCAGAATCATTAAGGATAAGCACAAACCTAGAAGCTAGAGGTGTCGTTCATATAGGAGAAGACTTAGAGAAGTCAGTTACCAAGAAGCAAGAGGTGACGATTCCTATTGAGCTAGCATCTGATTTCATTCTATCCCAAATTCAATTCTGACATGTTTGTATAGCAGTATAAATACCAGGTTTGGTTCTCTTATTTTTTCATTGAGTTTTCCTATCTTTAGTGTTTGCAAAAAGAAAAGAAATAGTGAGGGAAGGGAAATTTTCTGAGAACAAGAGGGTATCTGAAAAGCATAGCTTTTGAATTGAGGTTGGGGGATCTCGGGAACCTCTATTTAATATTGTGTTTTGTTTGTTGGTATTCTATATGTGTTTTGTTTGTTGTTTGCTGTTTTGAAGCTACGTGTAATTGATGTGTTTCTGGCTGATGTGTATATATGATGTTGTTTATAAAACTTGATTGTGGAATTATTGAGCAGGTGTTATTGGTGATATGTTCTTAGTTAATCAACATGTTCATGAATATAAAATTAAGGCATGAGTTTGGTGAAATTGGGAATGAGATTTTTTTGAGAGAATGCTTTTGTGTAGTTGAGCTTAATTCGTAGGGACCAAGTATCAGGTTGGTTATTATGACTGTACGATTTTGGTGATCGAGATTAAGCAAGAGGACTAGCAAAAACAGAATCATGGTTTGGGTGAGGGAGTTATTATTGAAGGGATTATTGCATTCATACATTGTTATGCTTGACATCTGTTGTTTAAGAGGACTAGCCACCTACTGAGGGTTGCTCACCTTTAAGAAAATATTGTGCCGGTATTGAACATGAAGTTTATGTTTTTCTCTTAAAGAACTTTGTGCATGATGTGATGATGTGTGTGGATTGTCTCTTTAATTTTCTGTCTAGAATAAGAGCAAAAGGCTACTGGCTTGTGGTTTTGCCTTTGAAGCTTATGTTTTAATTTTAGTTGGAATGATGAACTATGAAGCAAGTTTGTATTGTAATCTATGACATCTTTATTGAATTAGTTATGCTCTTATTGATTCCAAGTTCTTCAAATTGGTTCATTATTTTTCAGCTTTAATATTTGAAAAACTAAGATTCTGCATCAGTTAGCTTTCTTCTGAAAACCGTACAGTTTTGTTTAGAATTTAAAATTGGTTTCTTCATAAGAGTTGTAGTAGACATCTTAAGGTTCCAGAATTTGAATCACTTGAAAATGATTTTTCTAGATTAAGTTATGATTTTTCAAATTTAGGGCCTGCATCAGGAAATTCTACAGATCAGTGTTTCTGAGATGTTGGACCAGTTACCTTCTTTCAAAAAACTGTACAAATTGGTTAGTTGTTTGAACTTGGTGTCTTCAGGAAAGTTAGAGTAGATACCTTAATGATCGTTTCAGAACTAGAATCTCTTGAAAATAAGTTTTCTAGAATTAGTTATGGTTTTTCAAAGTTACAGCTCTGCTGCATATTTTTCTGAAACATCCAACTATGCTTGGTTTGTATTTCTATCCTATTTTTATTTTCTAGTCATTTCTTCGACTCAAGAAAAAAAATATATATATACATACGGGTCAGGGTGTGACATTCCCCATCACAACAAAGTCTATCTTAGGAAGACTTTGGGCCTAGTCTCGCAACCTCAAGGGAGAAGATCAGATCATCAAGCCCAACACCGGCAAGCTTCTAGATCCTCAATTTCTACCCTAACAAACACCTTGGGCTGCTTCAGAATGCCCTCTCAATCTGAAATCAAATCATTAACCACCATCAAACTACTTGATCAATCATCATGAAATGAATAAAATCTCAAAATCAGGATTCAATTTCGAAGAAACCATACAATCAATCAGCAAGAAACAAATAACTTTTCCTTAGTATTGTGAGTATAGTCGTCGCCGGAGCCCAGCCTAGATTTGTCGGCTTCTTCTCACATGTAAAGCAAATAACCTGAAATCCTTTGCTCAACAAATCATCTTTCTCCACGAACCACAAAACAATCGGTGCATGCAACCTCTAAATGGGTCGAACTCACCATAGAACGAAGAGAATGGAAAATTTTCAGCTCTAGACTATAGCAAGTTTTATATCTTGGTTGAACTCATAATAAGGCTATAAGTGAAAGGCAAAATCGTTAGGTCATTGTTTACGTGAACATTAATCTAATCCCCCCTCGTCGCTTAAATATAGAGAGATATGCTGACCTATATCAACTTTTCTTCACTTCTCTCTCTCTCTCTCTCTCTCTCTCTCTCCATTTTCTTTCTCATCTTTCTCTCCTAGAATCTTTGACGGATCATAACTTTTGATTTGTAACTCCGATTCTAGATCCGCAAAGGGCTATAGATTCATATCAATGCCCTCTTCCTATCCGTTGAGGTTTGGTTAGATCCAATGGTGATTTCTAAATGGATCATTTTAGGATGTTGGATTGCAATCAATATACGTGGTGGGGATTCGAATTTTTGAGGTGATTGGATTTGCGTAATATATTTCAAATATTCTTATTTGTTATCAAAATAGTCGAAAAACATGATCTAGAACTTTTACGAAATATCTCTCTATTTCAAAGTGAAGCGTGTCTTATTGCGAAATATGCGGAGTTTATATATTATTATTTGTTGGATCTATTGTTTGACTAGTCATGGAACATGTGAACTTTTTGATTGATTATGCCGAAGTAAGGATGTGACACACGGTGGTATAGAACTTGAAGGTCATTAGGTTCCCTCGAGGATCACTAAATTGAAGGATATCCAATAAGAAGGGATTGTGCGATGTGATGAATTGCGTGAACTGATGTGTATATGATATATGTATTTTGTAGTGTAGGTAAAATGATATGGCTTTGCGGGCATATTACATCGGTCTACTCATTGAGCGCGTGGTTTTGCTCACCCACCTGTCTCTGATATTGTTTTTGCAAAGAAGTATTTAGATTTGACCGAGTCAGAAAAATGGGTAGACGAGCCTAGAGTGATGAGCGTAGAAGATAGTGTTTTTGTTTACGTTCTGTATTGTAACACTCACACCTCGGGATCGGCGTCCGGTGTTTAGAACCCACCGACTTCGGGACCGGGGTATGACAGTTGACCTCAAGTTTTAGTACACTACCAGAAGAAAGGCTTTAGCCGACGAAAATAAAAAAACCAGGCCGACGAATTTTTTTTTGTCGGCTAAAGTGAACTTTAGCCGACGAAATTTTCCTTTGTCGGCTAATTTAAAATTTTCGTCAGCTATGGTCAACTTTAGCCGACGAAATTAATATTTCGTCAGCTGAATAATTTTTTTCGTCGGCTATAGTCTGTGAACTTTAGCCGACGAAATTTTTAAAAGTTTAGCCGACGAAATTTTTAAAAGTTTAGCCGACAAAATTTTTAAACTTTAGCCGACGAAATTTTTAAAAGTTTAGCCGACGAAAAATATAATTTCGTCGGTTAAAGTGCCTTATATTTGCAGATCTAAACAACAACTATCTAGAAAAAAAAAACTATACGTAGAACCTTCAAACGCAAAAAAGTCGTGAAATAAGATATGACCAAAATGATGAAATACGTCTACGGTTGAAAAATCACGGTATTCCGGTAAAGTATCGGTGCCGATAGTTGACTTACCCTTATTATTCACTATGCTGCAGATTTGGCGTTTGGTGTCTGATTGACTATTGTGATACCTTTCCGGAAGCGTAACAGCGCTACGAGTCAGACTCATTGCTAATGCCATGATGTATAGGCTTTTTTGGCCATCCGAGTCCGTTTAGCGCTTCAAAATGCAGTTTTCTTATTTTTGATTAGAGTTGACCGTTTCGATCGAGCCCTTAACGTTGTCGAATCCAGTTGAATTTTTTACCATAGACATCTTTCGTCATAATGATCATATCTGACGGTCGAATTTTGGTTTGTGAATTTTAGTCATCGGAATCACAACGTGTCTACTATTTACCGTTATTATTCCTATAGGGAGCCCTATCATCAGAAGGTAAATGTCTCAAAATTTTTATATGGGCAGTTGCGTGTCATCTACGTGAGAGTTTTTTGTGTGGAAGGTTTGACCAAACTACGTAATATAGAGGGAGATATGAGCGTTTTCGTGTGATAAGTGACGATGGATTATGGTTGACCGTTTCGATTGAGCCCTTAACGTTGTCGGATCCAGTTGAATTTTTACCATAGATATCTTTCGTCATAATGATCATATCTGACGGTCGAATTTTGGTTTGTGAATTTTAGTCATCGGAATCACAACATGTCTACTAATGTTGTATAACTTGTTTAGTAGATTATACAACTTTGTGAACCAACTCTACATCGGAAGCAAAATTATCAAAAATCTCGTGAAATAAGATGTTTTTAGAATGGTGAAATACGGCTATGGTTCAAAAATCACGTAAATCGGGTAAAGTCTCGATGCCGATAGTAGCGGTCAACCCTATTTACCGTTATTATTCCTTATGGGGAGCCCTGTCGTCGGAAGGTAAATGTCTCAAAATTTTTATATAGGCGGTTGCGTCTCATCTACGTGAGAGTTTTTCGTGTGGAAGGTTTGACCAAACTACGTAATATAGGGGGAGATATGAACGTTTTCGTGAATTTATAGACTTTAGCCGACGAGATATTAAAAAAGTCGTCGGCTAAAGTCAAAAAATTTCAAAATTTTTTGGGCGGTAAACCAAAGTTGAAGGAATATTTTCAAAGGACTTTAGCCGACGAAAATATGTGAAAAGTCGTCGGCTAAAGTTGAACAATTTTAAAATTTTCAACCAAAATTTTTTGGCGGTCAACCAAAATTTTCAAAAGAGTTTAGCCGACGAAAATAAAGAATTTCGTCGGCTAAAGTTCTTTATATAAGCGAAGATGGATGGTAAGAAGTCTATTATCTGCCAGATTTTCTTCTCGGCCTAGCTCCGCCGTCAAGCCACTGGAGACCGCCACACTTGTCCCAAAAGCTTCGCCGTCGTCTCTACTTCATTGCTGGATAGGTGGTGCATCGAGTGGCGCCGCCGTGAGGAATAAATCGAGCTCCAAAACTCCGCCGGTTCGGATTCGGTGTCGATCGAATTTCTCCTTCCTTAGGTCACCATTTGGTAAGTTCTATATATGGATAAGTTGAGTTTGATTAGTACTACATTCCCCTAGAATTTGGTAGCTCGATTCGGTGTGTGTGAAGAGAATCGAAGATTTGAAGTTTTTAGGGTTTAAAATTGGGGATTTTTATATTTTCAGTTGATTGACCTGTTTAGGCTTAGAATTGAGCTTCGACTTCTTCTAGAAAGTTGTTCGAAATATTGAGAGGAAGATTCTGTCAAATTTTGGTCATGATTGGAGGTGGCCGAAAGTTTCTGCAGTTTTTTTTTTCAAAACCCAGCAACTTTAGCCGACGATATTTAAATACTATATTCGTCGGCTATAGTATTTTTTAATTTTTTTTATAAGGTTTAGCCGACGAAATTTACTATATTTTGTCGGCTATAGTTATTTTTTTAAATTTTTTATAAGGTTTAGCCGACGAAATATAGTAAATTTCGTCGGCTATAGTTATTTTTTAATTATTTATTACACACTTTAGCCGACGAATATCTTAATTGTTTCGTCGGCTAAAGTCTGGGAAAAAAACCGACGACATGTTTTTCGTCGGCTAACTGTGGGACTATAGCCGACGAAAAAAAAAATTTCGTCGGCTAAAGTCATCACCGACGACCTTTTCCCGACGACACTATAGCCTTCGTCGGCTAAGATCTTAGCCGATGAATTAAGATAACAGGCCGACGAAAATTTTTCGTCAGCTAAAGTGCTTGTCTTGTAGTGGTACAATTTCGAGAAGATGCTCGTTAAGTTCCTCTTAATCAGACCCTTGATTGTTGAATTCCTAAAATGGCTCCAATTGTTTCACCTAAAGTTGCCCAGTAGGTGTTTGATGAAAAGACACGATCGATACCCACCACCAACCGAAGAAGAGACGAAGAGATTATCAAGGTTGTGGTGGAATTGGGATTTTGGATTTCTGAGTATTTGTGGTTCTGAAATTCTGATCTTTACTTAATCTATTATGACCGAAAAAAAAACATAACGTCCATAATTTCTTCCAAATTCTAAATACCATATGGACTTGTTTCTAATTAAGATCTAGCTAGGCCAAAAAAAAAAGGGAAAATAAACATATAAGAAACAAAGAAAATGAAACATTTTTCGATGTTTCTAAGAAAATGAATTAGAGGGAAGACAATATAGTACGAGGCATGTTGCTAGGTAGGACGGATATGGACGTGGTCACGTGGATAAAACAAAGTCAAAAATGATGGTGTCTGGTGAGTAAACATGGTGCGTGGCTCTGTAACCTTCCCACGTACCTTCTCCATCCACGTCTACAGTTGATACAATTATTCCTTTCTTTCTTCAGAGCCAAGTCTCTCTAACCCAGCCGAGCCTCCCTTTGTTCTCATTATTGCTTTCTACGTACACCGTACAAGTCCTCATGCTTATCAACGACTCTGTTTTCTGTTTCAAAACAAAATTAAAAGACTACATCTGCTGATTATCTTTCCTTTAATTTGTTCGAATTTATAAAACCTTAAAAATTGCAGCCAATGAGAAGAGCACTAGCTGCTGGTTGAAACACAGAGTTGATCGAGCCTATCATTTGCTATATATGATTCTCTCCTAGCTAGCTAGCTACATAATCGGATTCAGTTTCATATATCCATTCTTCTTGGCCGGATTCACCGTTGTTGATTACCGGTAAAGTTCAGATGAGTCGATGACACAGAAAAGGGCTGGAAGATCGAGTTGAAGGTGAGGGTGATGATCACCAGTATTCAAGTAACAATGGTGGCAGGCCGGATTTAATTGTCAGTGTAATCGTTTAGCTCATTAGCTTCCTTCCTTCTCGACCAGAATGCACGCAAGCCGGTTTCTTCATTACGTCCTCTCCCGGCTCGATCTCAAGTTTCTCAACAAATGAAGAGAGAGCGGAAGATCGATGTTGTGGAAGGATCTGCTTATGAATGTAGAACAAAATATAAACATATATGAGAGCATCTGCCATGGTCCGCCGTCCATCATGGAGGTTCAGCTACCAACATGGGATGCATGTCTGGATCAATGAAAATCGAGGTTTTTGATCACAGGTCATTTCATCCTCATAAATTCACTCATCACCAGGGTCATCATCACCAACAATCATGTAATTAACCAATCATGTAATTAACATGCATGTAGTCTCCTACTCTCCTAGCTAATGTAATTACGTTGATGAGCTCTGGTCCAAAAAATTTCTGGTTGATCGACCTGTAAGAGTGTAAGTACCCATGCCAAATACTTCGAAGATGCATGTTTGAGTGAGATCGATGTTGTCGGGCACTCGGGCGGTGGCTAGCGGTGGTGCATGGGTGTTTCCTACCCAAATATATCAATAATCGATCGACCACGTACATGAACCTCCCAAAAACATTAATATACAATAATGCAGAGATTATCGTGGGTAGCGGTGGAGGGTGGAACTATATCTATATATACTAGTGTTTGTTTGAATCTATTTATCCTTGTTCTTTTGTTTTGGTCTAGCATTTGGTGAGAAAATGGGATTTTGATTACATTAGGGTTTTCTCTTGTAAGTTACTCGAGTTCTATATGGCTAGTACATTAACGTTGGAGTTTCAATTTGCAGATGTTGTTTCGGATATTTCATAGTTCCCGTAATAATATCCTGTTGATGTTACCGGCCAACACATATACCTTGATGAGTTTACCAACACACACGTACGTACCCTATTGATGCACCATTAGATTAGATTAGATAGATTCCATGGATGATGATCAATATACTTTCCAGTTTCCACTTTCCACTTACAGATTATACACTCTTAATTGGTTTCAACTGGACCAGTCTTCATTATTAGCAATTATTAGCTAGGTTAACCCCATTTAGGAGGCACCGAGTTTGATTGGGGCGGATTATCTCATGTTCTTCTGGGTCGCAACCATCCATATCACGTAGTGGCTAAGATTTTAAATTTTCATTAAAACCTCATAACATTGCCTTGAGATATTTTAATTTGTAGCTCTTAAACGTTCAAGGACACTCATACTCTCTAAATATATGCACACACCTATATAGCCTGTTGTATTTATGTTCAGTTATAGAGTTTTTGGTCCATAGTTTAACTAGCTGTTAGTTTATTTTCACTCTTTCTATTTTGATCGAGTTAGAGACATATGTTATTTGTTGTTAGTTTTTGTGACTTACGCTTACAGTTTGTAATTTAAACTTGTCCTTTAATTAATAAATTATTTATTTCTCTTAAAAAAAATAATTTTGTTGTTAGTCAATGGATACAATAATTTTTCTTTTTTCTGTAGATAAATCAACTATGATTGATGTTCTCAATCCATCTTGCCATTTTTTTTTTCCGATTAGAATCCATGCCATCTGGCCATTACTTCAAGTTGCAGCTCTTGTTGTTTTTGTTGGTTGAACTTGATCCAATGGCAAAGATATTTTCGACAAATGGGAGGAAGATATTTATTATTTTAACATTTGTTTCTTGGAAAAGTGCTAATTGCCTCAACAAATAAATCTGGCAGAGCTAGGCTGCAGAAATGATAGATTCAAATTTCAAAGTCAACAAAAATACATAGCCAGATCCCAGAAATATATTTTGTTTGTTTCAGAAACTGTAATATAGAGTAGAATAGAGTATACTTGGAACAAATATCTTCGTGTTTGAGATTTTTTTTTTATGCAAGTAAAAAAAACAACTATAGCGAAAAACCATGAACGCAACCCCCGTTCAGCTGATTCAGATGGAACACAGGAAACACAGTAACATGGAGACATGACAACCAACATCAGGGCTCAGTCTATAATGATCGAGGTCATCCAACTTGTCGGCAATAAAATTTGCTTCTTCGTGTTTGAGCATTCCCATTTCCTAAGATGCAAAACTTTGAGATATTTCGTATAACAACCAGTATATTTTCTAATAATAAAAAAATCTAGTATATGTAACCACTGACCAGGTAGCCATGTACGCGCGCAGTGATATTATCCAGTCATATATATGTGTCTTTATGATTGCTTCTGCATAATGACAGATCGGGTAAAACTTGATCTCATGAACATAGACCATATCAGCAATCCATGAATGCTTCTGCATAATTGTAAAAGAAAAGAACCCAGTCCTCTTCTTTTCTCAAAACCCTAGCTACTCCTTGTATGTCAACAGAAAAAGGAGCTTTACAATCTGAAAATTAGAAAATTCTATTCTTGTTTACTTAGGAAAAAGACTACAAGTTCTATCTATAAAACAAAAAATAAAAAAATTACCAAAAAAAAATAATAGGAAAAATATATTTTTTTATATTTTTTTTATATAGTTTTGGTCAATCCGTTCAACATTAGAAGAGATGGGAGAATGACCTGAGCCATTCTTAAGGCACCATATATATTGGTCTAAAACCACAAAAACATACTAAACAAGACAGCTTAATTTGTAATATAATCATAAATTTAAAACTGTTAAAAGAGAAAAGATAACGAGAATAACAGTCTACTATTTATTGATAGAAAGACCTATTTATAGACATTATATAAAGTCTCCCGAAGAATCTATAAGATCTATCAACTGTAATCTATTCTAATAAGGAAACCGGATTAACCAATTCTACATGTATTAGGGCAAGACACATAATAAAAGGACGAAAATATAATTTCCTTAAACACTGCCTCTTGTGTTGTGTCCCTAATACGTCACGGTGCTTATGGTGTTGCCTCGGTAAAAACTTTGCCAATAGTAAAACAAAAACCTCGTGGGTAAAACAAAAGACTTGGAAGAAGGGAAAAAGAGCACAACGCATCAACTACATTTGAAGATAACATGTGATGCATGTAGACTCCCCCTGATTGGTAACTCAATCTCGAAATACAAATAAATGACGCAAGCCAATACACTTCACATACTTCAAAAGTAGACTTGGGCAACAATTTAGTCATTAAATCCAGCCACAACATCCTTATATCAAACTTACTATGCTTAGCATTACTTTGATCTTTAAAGAAAAGGTTACTTAACAACTCAAAACATAAGTTCGCGTTGAAAATCATATTCACGTATGACATGACCTTCGTATACTTAAACAGTCATAACGTCTTCGATACAATAGATATGGACGAACCGTATAAAGTTCTGGAAACTAGATACACATAGCTTTCCAACCATATAAGTTCCATAACCTAGTTCATCTTGAGCTGATCACAAAACTCTGTCGAAGTTGACTGTTCTGCCAAAGCAGATTCGAGGACAGATCCGTCCTACTTTACAAAAATAGCCATAACTCACTCAATATGATAGGTGTGATCAAATGGTTAGTGTCCTTAGAAAGTAAACACATAGAAATTTCGAATGGTACCAATTTCACCATTTTCCAACCAGTGGGCTATCTTGTAGGTCCCGTGGAAATTGACCTACGAAACTGGGCAGATTCTGATTTCATCTTTAATGTGTCTTTTTGTAGGGATGAATAAGCCTGAATCTTTCATAGAAGGAATCACTGCCATTACATTGGCGTTGCATGGGCGCATCCGGCCTCTACCTTAATGTTCTTTCACACTCATCCATGAGGGAGCGAAGCTGCTCAACCGCTAGGAAGAGAGTTGAAAGACTAAGGAGAACTTGGTCTTACAAGTTTATAGTGAATGAGATGTCGAGTTGAGCATATTGTAACAAGTATATGAATGTGTTACCGTACTTAGATGGAGAATTTCTCCAAAGACTTCTTCGTCATACAGACAAAACGAGTCTTCTCAAGACTTCGACCGATCAAGGGATACATATAGGCATAACTTCATCGTCCTTTAGATTGCCGGCCTTAAGCCGATATATGAATAAACATCATCAATAACGGTCCTCATTTCGAGACCAAGTATTCCCAAGATCCTTTCATTCTTAATTTTGGATCAGTGACATCTCTTAGTTTAACAAGAGTTCATCACGATTCATTCATAATTTACACGCAAATAAGCATAATTCTTCATATCCCTTCCCTAATCAAGTAGATACTTAGCAAATATCCTGCAAACGCGCTCCGTGGTCAGGAGCCACTTGATTTGGGTGAAAACCGATCTATTCAAGATCTTTTTGTACATCTCTTTGTTCCCAACAGAGATAAGTTGTGACCACAAGCTGCTTGTTCAGTTTTTGGGAAACTACCAAACTGACAAGGTAGTGGAGTGCAATGACATCCATTACGAGAGTATATCTTATCGTAGTCGATTCCAGGGCGTTTGTGAGAGACCTTGCGCTAGAAGGTGAGTCTAAACTCTTTTTCTCACTATGCTTTCTAACAAAGACATAACTGATAGAGTTTACACTTGGAGTGTCGGCGTCACCTAACCAAAGCACTATTTCTTTGTTTAAACTAGATCGCATCTTTCCATTTAAGCCAATCTACAACACTGGTATTTTCTCAACGAAGTATGGTTCAATATCAAACTCATTAAACTGATAACGTGTTGAAGGAGAAAAGATAACTAGAATAACAGTCTACTCATTCATTGATAGAAATGCCTATTTATAGGCATTACATAAAGTCTCCCGAAGAATCTAGAAGATCTATCAACTGTAATATATTATAATAAGAAAACCGGATTAACCAATCCTACGTGTATTAGGGCAAGACACATAACAGAAGGACGAAAATATAATTTCCTTAAACAAAAACTAAAAAAGTAAAGATAATTGTTTAATGATACTACCAAAAGATAAGTCAGAACGAAACCAGACGTCTTGTAGCTTATTCAACAAATAAAATCTAAACTACGTACTCATATGCCTTAGTTAACACTAACAAGGGTGCGTCTATTGTCACCCCAAAAATCACTTAGATCACCCCACACGTTGTTGATTTATGAAATGACAAATATACCCTAATATAAAATTACAGCAAGTGACCATAAGTTGTTATAAGTTACAAGTTACAAATTACAAATTCTTTTGTTTTAGATAAATACATATTTCATAAACCTTAACCCATAATTTATCATATTCGATCTTTTTATAAAGTCTGAAGAAGACACTAATATTCAACTGAAGATGAGGTGAACTATTATATATATATATATATATATATTTTTTTTTTTCCTTGTTGATGCTTTTGTCTATCATTTTACTCATTATTTCTCATATCGATTTTGTATGTAAATTTTCATGTCTTGTCGCTCCCGCTCACTTATATATATTCGATTTGTTCTTTTTTTCATTAGCGTCAGAGCTTTTTCCAAGTAGAGTTTACAGACATTGTGCATCTTGATATCGATGGATACTAATGAGTTGTTAAGTTTGAGAGTTTTTTCTTGTTCTTTAATTGAGATTTATACTTTCATGTGATTTTTATTGTTTAGTTTGTGATTCCACTTACCCAAATAATATTAATCTTATGGTTTTCTTTAATTTCATTTTGTTTTTGGAGTTCAATGACTATTAAAGAGGCTGATATTGTGTGTATTGCAAATCGGTAAATAAAGTAAATTTAAAATTAAAAAATATATAGGTGGGGTAAGAAGAGATCGAATGTAAGGTGAACAAAGAAAATCTGAAATTGAAAAAAATATATGTATGGTGAAAAAAGAATTTAGGGTGAACAAAGCAAAAATGGAAAAAGGTATTTCAGATATTGTAAATGGGTGAATAAAGTAGACTTACAATTAAAAATATATAAGTGAGGTGTGAAGAGAACATGGGGTGAGCAAAGTGGTTTGTGGGGTGACAACACATTCTAACGCCTCAACCTCCATATCAGACTATAAAGTAACTGCAACTATAATGCTACCAACATCAACACCTTAAGCACTACCTTTTGTTGGGAAAGAGAAATCTCATATTGTAAAAGTGACAAATAAAATATAACTCAATTATACCGAGGCCTTTGTGGTTAAAACCCAAATAAGCTCGTGATCTATAGACAAGAATGAAGGCTAGCTCTTTCCTCCTGAGCTAGGATCCACTTCTTGCCTATGAGTCCGAGATGAATCCATGATGGCATGTTACAACTCTTTTTATGCGGTCTTAACCACTCTGACTAACGTACTCAACAAATATGAATACCGATCAAATACTAATCTCACAGAGGTGACTCTCTACCTTAAAGGTAGTTAAATTGTGATAGAATCGATACAATGATGATCTATGGGACACGTTTTTGTTGTTTAACATCTTCCTCCGCAAGCAAAGCCATATAGCCGTCTTTTTGCACTTATGTTTTATCTCCCTCTCCACCATTACTGAAGTGTCATGCACGTTAAGAATCTTTGGCATTCTTTCTACCATGCGGCCTTGCCACTCTAGAATTTTTTTCCTGAGAAACAAGAATAGCCCCATTGATTGTTTTGAGTGCCAAATCTGGCTCAAAACCCAATTGCACCTCTTCATTCTTCACCAGAGGGGTCACCACAATTTTTTCTTTCTTAGAGCAAGTGCACCTGTTAAGCAAGGGCAATTGCTGATTTACCAATTAAATTGGGATTGCTAATTTACTATTTATCTAAATTGGGCAATTGTCTCTCCTTAGTCAATGCACCGATTGAAGGCAATTTGCTTGCTAATCAACTATTCACATTACCAATGACCATTTGTATTAATTAGAGTAGTTAGATGCCAATCTACGACTATAATTCAGTTGTCAGCAACCATGTGTGTGTGGGCTCTACACATATTGCCCAGACAAAATGATGGGAAATTTTCAACAACCCAATTGCCTAAGGCAATTACTGTTGATGCGGGTCCTACAAATCGGACAGGCAAAATTGCCTTGGTGCGTTGAAGTAATGTTGAAATCAGCAAGTAAGTCACCCAATTGCATCGATCATGAATGCAGATGCGCTCTTATTATACTGAACAAATATTATTGCATCAACATTGCGCTTCTTCGTAGTGATATGTTCAACCTCTAGCTCCACTCTAACCCCAGAATTAGTAGCCGACATCACCACAAAATTTGCTGTCGGTGCCATCTCATTACATGTTCCTTAGATATTTGAATAAACTTATTGCATTTTTTTTTATCTCTTGTAACACAATTTACTTATTGAAGCGTCTTGAAACTGCGTTTTATTTCACACATTTAATATGTTATTGCCTTTCCATATATGCATTTAATAAGTTATTGCCTCAGATCACATGATCTCATGAGCTTGACAACTTATCATTTTTCTATTTATTTTAACGATTCAAATGATTTCTTAATAGGGAGCGGATCCGTGACATATAAGATTATAATCAAAATTATAACTAGAATATCATCTATTAGACCTAATAACAATTAACGGTTGAGATTAGTCATAAAAACTAAATCTTTTTCTTTTCTTTTCTTTTTCTTTAAATTAATTAATAAAATCTATCTATTAAATACATAATGAAAATTGATGATTACCTATTCTCATTTCGGAATACAATTAAGACGAAGTTAATGGTTTCATATTGAAACTCATTTACTAGATAAAAAAGAAAGAAAATAAATAAATAAATATAAAATAAAACTCATTTACTGCTATCATATATCATCTACCTCTTCTTTAAAGAAGATGATGTCTGTCATAACACTTTGGAAAACCTATGATTATATTATGTATGGAAGTACTCAGATCATTTTGTGCTATGAACAACAAGAAACTTTGATAAAAAAAAACAAGAAGAAGAGGAAGAAGAAGGTGAAATAAGTATATCTAATGTGCACTGGATGAATACTTTCGACTACAATCAATTTTTGACGTGATATTTGAGACTTAATTTGTTTTCTTTCCTCTCTTGTAATGAGCTCCAATAGGAAACGAATTATTTCCTCTTAATTTTATTCCAAATAAAGAATAATAATCATCAAATTTCATTTAGCTAGATTTCATAAATTGATTTAAAGAAAAAGAAAAGAAAAGAAAAAAGATTTAGTTTTATGACTAATCTCAACCGTTAGTTGTTATTAGATCTAATGGATGATATTCTCGTTATAATTTTGATTATAATTTTGGTTAATATTCTTCAAAACATAATATAACGTCTGATTACATTTAGTCTAGTGACATGATCTCTCATTCCAAAATGAGAGTTTGACTTAGGATAGATCACTTGTAACATTTGAATTGTTTATCTAATAAAAAAATAAAATGTAACCTCATAAAATATATTATTCATATATTTTTGAAGATATTTAGATGAAATTTTTTTTTTTGAAAGAAGGACGGAAAATTTTATTCAAACCGGAAAAATTACATCAAAGAGGCAAACGAGTTTTGCCATATTATCGGCATAGTACTGACCAGCGACAGTTCAGACCAAAGAGTAAAGCTAACTTGGCTGCCTTGTGAGAACCATATTAGCTTTTTTGAAAACATGAACAAAAAAAAGAAGAAGTAAAAAAAGACTATGCTTAATGTCTTCTACCACCAAACCAAAACCCGATCCATCAATCACGCTTTCCTTGGATGCCTTAACCAATTTGTGACAGTCCGACTCAAAAACAATTGGAGAAAGCTGGAACTCCAAAGCTAACTCATATGTGACTCTTCCTGCTGTAGCCTTAACCATATCCGGTGAACACATATGCTCCACCTTCAGACACACCCCTCCAACAACAGAGGAATTAAAATCTCGAATAATGACACAAATACCTCCACAACGAGAAGCCTGATCAAAAGCACCATCAATATTGGCTTCAACCAACCCATAGGAGGAGGAACCCAAGGCTTAACCTGCCTCTTACTACCTTCCTTCTTACTCCACACAAAGCGCAGAAGAAAGAAAAAAGATCGGATTTGGAAAAGAAGCTGATGAAGAGGAACCAATTTATCATTCCAAAGCCTTTGGTTCCTTTCTTTCCAAACTGACCATAAGATAATAAGAAGAAGGGAGAAATCATCCTTATTCAAAATATCCGTGCAAACGATCAACCAATCCATAGTAGACATAGGGTGAACAACCGAATTAAAAACATGACGTACCTCTAGGAACTGTTTGACCAACTCTCTAGTAAACCAACAATCATGACTCACATGCTATATTGTTTCATCCGGATTATTACAGAAAAAATAACCATTCTCCACAATCACCCTTTTGGTTCTCAAAGCTAAGACTGTTGGAAGAATAGAAGAGGACACCCTCCAAATGTGAACTTTAACTTTCCCTGGAGCCTTGGTAAACCAGACCTTCTTCCAAAATTTTTGAACTGACTCCCCAACCGATGCAGAAGGTTGAGACTGATTGAGCTGTCTAGCGAGAACATAAGCATATTTCGTAGAAAATCTGTCTTTCACATCATAATGCCACACCAATCTATCCGGAATAGACCGATTACTAAGAGGGATAGCTTGAATAATTTCAACATCAACGGGATCAAAAGAAGCAGAAAGTAAAGAATGATTCCAAGACTGGTCAGCCATAATAAAATCACTAACCTGTGTCTCACCACGACTACTAATAGGTCTGAAGTCCCGCGGCCTAGACAACTAGGGGTCATCCCAAGCATGAACTGATCGCACATCCCCAATCTGCCAAAGTGTCCCATTAACTAGGAGATCTCTGGCCTTGAAAATCCCACGCCAACAAGCCGATGGATTGGTCGGTACCGGAGCAGACCAAAAATTACTATTTGGGAAATACCTAGCCTGGTATATCCGTCCAAGAAGAGAGGAAGGATTCTTCACTAGCCTCCAGCCTTGTTTCGACAGTAGAGTTATATTATGAGCATACAAATCTCTGAAACCCATACCTCCTTCTTCCTTAGGCCGAAACAGACTTTCCCATGACATTCGGTGTATCTTCTTGTTATCCGTTTTACTTCCCCACCAAAATCTAGCACACATCTGCTGAAGAGAATAACAGAAAGTTTTTGGAAGCAGAAAACAACTCATAGAGTAGGATGGTAGAGCTTGGGCCACCACTCTGATCAATGTATTTTTCCCAGCACCACTGAGAAGTTTACCTTGCCATCCTTCTAGCTTGTTGCTCAACTGTTCCTTAATATACGCAAAGGTATTAGTTTTGTTCCTACCAACCACCATTAGGAGCCCTAGATACTTATCATACTTCACTGAGATAGTAACCCCCAATGCTGCTGCCAATGATTGTTGTAAGGCCGAAGAAACGCCCTTGTTGAAAACAATGCTGCTCTTAGCAAAATTGACTTGCTGCCCTGATGCCGCTACATAATCAGCTAAGGCTGACTGAATACTCAAACACTCATCGACTGTAGCCTTCCCAAATATAAACTATCATCTGCGAACAATAGATGACTAATAACAGGAGCTCCCTCACAAATATTCACTCCTTGTAATAAGTTTTGTGAAACCTTCCTATTCACCAAAGTAGAAAACACCTCCGCACATAAAAGAAATAAGTAAGGTGACAACTGATCTCCTTGTCTCAAACCTCTGGTTGGATTGAGAAGACCGCAAAACCTTCCTATCCACCAAAGTAGAAAACACCTCCGCACATAAAAGAAATAAGTAAGGTGACAACAGATCTTCTTGTCTCAAACCTCTGGTTGGATTGAGAAGACCGCAAGGTTTACCATTTAACAAGAAGGAATACTGGACTGTAGAGACACACTGCATAATGAGCTTCCCCCAACATACATCAAATCCCAGCCTTAATAAAACCGCTTCCAGAAAAGCCCATTCCATTCGGTCATACGCCTTACTCATATCTTGCTTCAAGGACATTACTCCTTCCGAAACATCTGTATTAATAAAATGATAAACCTCATTTGCAATCAAAGAGTTATCTGTAATTAACCGACCAGGAATAAAAGCACTCTGACATGGTGAGATGATCTTATCAAGGTGTCTCTTCAATCTGTTGGCAATCACCTTTGAGCAAATTTTGTAAAGAACATTATAAAGAGCTATGGGACGCAAGTCTGATACCTGAGTGGGATGGAGGACCTTCGGAATCAAACAAATATGAGTAAAGTTAACCGCCTTCAATAGTTGACCGGTTTGTAGAAAATTCTTCACTGCACTGCACACATCCTCCCCTACCGAATCCAAATACCGTTGGAAAAACTCTGGAGGCATACCATCAGGACCTGGAGATTTGGTAGGATACATCTGAAAGAGTGCCGCTCGAATTTCCACATTTGAATAAGGTGCCAACAACTCCTTATTCATCATGGCGGTAACCCGAGGTTGTAACACATTAACCACTTGATTCATCCGACCCTTATCAATAGAATCTGAGGCAAACATATTAGATAAGTACGACAAAACTACCTCCTCCATACCTTTCTCCGAATTCTGCCAGCAGCCATTTGAGTTAAATAAACCAGTAAGCCTATTTTTTGCTTTCCGGTTAGAGGCTTTACGGTGGAAATATTTGAAATTTTTATCACCATTAGAGAGCTAAGTAATTTTGGATCGCTGCTTCCAATAAAGCCTTTCGGCCTCCAGTAAACCCTCAAGCTTACATGACAACTCGACATGCTCAACTTGATTTTGAACAGACATTGGCAACCAAAGAAGTTGTTGAAGTCTTCCTCGAATAAGCTCAATCTCACGTTTTCTATTCCTAAATGCCACCCTCTGCCAACTATTGAGAGCCATTCTCGTACTGGTGATACACTTCACTGCTTGATACATTAGAACCCCCACTTGAGGAATCAACCACCCAGCCTCAACAATTCCTTTACAATCAGCATACTTCACCCATAAAGATTCAAATTTAAAACGTTTGGAATATCGCACCCTAGCAGCAGGCGCCTCACCGAAGACTCCAATGAGCAAAGGAACATGGTCGCCATGAACCGACTGAAGATGAAGAACTCGATGCCGGGAGCAAATCAAACTAAGGAAGCGTCGACACTGCTTATCTAGAAGACATCGCACTCCTCCTCCTTGCCAAGTAAATGGAGCGCCGAAGTAACCAAGATCCAACAACTTAGTGTCATCCAAAGCCGATTGGAATCGGCGCATCTGAGAATCATTCCGACTCACCCCTCCTTCCTTCTCTCCATTGTGAACAATCTCGTTAAAGTCACCAACAACGATCCAAGGCAGAGAGGAGACATCACCGAGCTCACGGAGCAACGCCCAAGACGCCTCCTGATTCGCTGCCGATGGGTGTCCATAGAAACCTGTAAGTCTCCAATTCATTCCAGAACCATCAACTGCATGTATCTCCACATCTATATGATACCGACCCTTAGACAAGAGTCGCACATCCAACCAGTCCTCCTAAAACAAAGCTAGACCACCAGATTAACACTCACTGACCACCGCCTCACAGTTGAGGTAGCCGATTTGCAGACACAGCCTATTCAGATAGTCCCAATCATTGATCTTTGTTTTTGAAAGAAAGATGAAAAAGGGATGTTTCTGACGGATTATGGTTAACAACGCCTCCGCCAAACCCCTACAATTCCAAGCGAGAATCTCCATCGAGATTGCTTGAAGGTGCTGAACCCAAACCCTAACCCTAACACAGCTGTGTTTGTGTTAACTTCTTGAAGCTTCTTGAAACTACCTTGCAATTTCTTCCAACTACATATAAAAGGCTCATTTTGTCTTAATCCAATGATACATTAAGAACACAAAAATGAAAGAAAAAAAAATTAAAAATGTCCGGAAAATTGACCAATGAGAAAAGTGCACAGAAATGGGTCCCAAGTATGGCCCCGGCTCGGAGCTAACTATGAGTCTCTCGTGTGTGTGGCTCTGCAACACCCACCAAGCCTCGTCTCTCAGATGCTCTCTTTCTCTCACTCTTGCGTCTTCCCTTTTATACTTCACCTAATTTGCTTCATTTCTTCCTCAAATTTTCTTAACCTCACACCTCTCTCTCTCTCTCTCTCTCTCTCTCTCTCTCTCTCTCTCATCTACTATACGCGGTGGCTCTGCATCTCTGCCTTCAAATGCTTGCTGGGCTCAACTCTTGACTACCATCTTCACCATGTGAGGTAACTTTGAGTTCAGTTCTCTCTTTTATGTGTTTTTATGAGATTGTCAGCTTGATTTACAATTACCCATTTTGAGATACTTGTACCTTTTTTTTTTTTGGTTATGAGTTTTCTTTTGGCAGAACTAGTACTACCCAGAAGAGTTTTCTTTCTTTTTGTTGTGTGAATAATTGTCATTGTAAGCAATAGTGTGATTTTTTTAGAAACCTTAATTTGATACCAGACAAACTTCAAAAATGAAGTTAATTTGTGATAATATCTCTATTGTTCTTGAAGTGGGAATATTTTCAGTTGTTTTGATACACACTTGATGTGGTGGTTTTTCAGGTGATTTCTGAGGAGACAATAAGACATTGGAGAAAGTTGTTCGTAACGAATTGGGGATAGTGGAAAATTCTGTTTATCATGTCTGATCGTGTAGTTGGTTCATATCAGGAGAGTGAAGACACAAATGAGCAAACTTCTTATCCTTGGATGGCTCACTGGATGTGCACAAGCTGCAAGTCAGAAACCAAGGCATGCGGTCATGTTTCGATTCATTATGAGGAGGTCCCGAAACCCAATGATGGTGTTCAGAAGCATCCCTTGTTTAGAGGATTTGGAGAAGTATCTGCATCGAAAAGAGTGAGGAAAAACAATGAGGGTTTCACTCTGACAGGGAGTCCAAAGAAATTGAGGAAGGAAAGATGGGAAGGCCAGTCCTTTCCAGTGTTCAATGTTGCTGTGGAATCTAGTCTGACTAAACGGAATCAGAAAGCTTCCACTGTCAATAGGAGATTACTAAGTGAGAGTAACTCATCTGCAATGCTGGGATGGGCGCCTGCTGATGCGTTGCCACCAGAAGCAATCCCACCCCTAAAAGAACGACAGGTGAAATATCATAGTTTTCTTGAGGACAGCAGCCCAGCTGTTTCCAAGTCTTTTCAGGGTGGACCGGTGAGATTAGATTCTAAACTTACAGTGCATCAATTCAAGTGTGGCAGCGCTTCTGTGCCATTCTTCAATTTTAGAGACAAGGAAGTTAATGGAACCAACTCTCTTTTATCACCTCTGCTTGTTGCAAACACTAATAGTTACACTAGTTCCACATTTTTGATTCATGAGGAGAATATCAATAGCAAGTTAGCATCTAGAAGCTCAGGGTGTTCATTGTCAAGGCAGCATGATGTGATGCTGTTACAACATGATCCCTCAACGTCCCGTAAGCATGTCCAGGAGACACAAAGTAAGTCTGGAGTTGGATTGTTTCCAAACCAGAGCACTCCCTTAGAGGTCCCCAGACATGAAAAAGAATATCGTGAATCTTATTCAGCCCCAAGCCTTCAACATGCTGTTTGTAACACAGAGACCATGAGAATATGTGCTGCTGTTGATGCTGAGAAAGAATCATCTCGACGTCTTCACATGACAACCCCTTTTCCAAGAAAGACTGGTGGTAACTTGTCTGAAGAAGGTCACATTTTTGGAGACACAACTGTATCAACAAAATTGAAAGGAAAAGCTTTCTGTGAGCTCCTTGTTTCCCCAGAGCATGCTTTCCCTGTTCAGACCAAATTGAAATTGCTACCATACAGGAGCGCTACAGACAGTGAAGAGGAAGATTTAAGAGATGGCAAGCGTCATGCAAATAATTTGGACAATGAATCATCATCTGAAACTGACACTATGGACATGGATGTCTTCCAATTCCAGGATAACTTTCTTCTTGGTATTACACTCTATCAAGTCTACTTCTTTTACAAATTTATGTTTTTTTTTTTCCTTCATTTTCTGTTTGTCTTGTAATTTGGCTAATGGTTCTGCTTGTTGTATCAGGTCTGGGTTCATCACCAATGAATGAGGTAACTCTTTCTAATTTTGATTTTGTTAGTTGAATGCTGCCGTAAACAGTTTAGAGATCACAATTTTATATTTTTTTATTTTCAAAAGGACCGTTAGTGGTAGGATAGATATAGTTTGAAAGTTAAGTTCAGGAATCTCCACAAAAGCGGTTTTGATGGAATAAGCATTGTGATGAAACTGATTTGCCATCTATCTATTTTTCCTTTCTTTTTGTTCTTGCAAAACTTATTAACATTGTGGTCCTTGATATGAAGGTTTGACTCAGATAATAATATTCAGCATAGCACTAAACAGCATGTTTCATTTTAATTTTTGCAGCATACTCAGGGGGGCCAGAAGTCACCGACATCTCAATCTGCTTTTACTTCAGCTAGAGAAGAGGTCAGAGGTAGACCTCCGTTCACCAAATTACCTGATATGAACGAAGAGCTTCCAGAGCTTGCAGCTTATGCAAGCTTAGCTGAAGAAAGAGAGACAAGCACTTCAAGAACCCAAAGTTTGGATGTGGAACATCTCCTTTCCCATGCTGAGCAGCCCACAAATTCAAAATCCAGTGGAAGTGAAGATGGCCCTCAGGGACTAGATCCGAATTTCAGGTGGGTTAAACGCCTCAAGTTGAATGCTTCTTACTTTGCTTATGGTACAAGAAGCACTAAAATGGGGGAGGCCTCTTCCCATGAAAAGGTTAATGCAGTTTATAAGCAAAATATGAAATGCAGTGCAACTAATTCACAGCCTGCTATGGGTAGATTTCATGGTAGGGAACAGATGGCATTAGATGAAACTCCAATGTCATTAAGGAATGGTGAGGCGTCTTCCAGTGATTCAGCGAGGACAAGTAGGGCAAGTGAAAATATACCACTCTCGCATCCTTGGATTAGGAGGTGGTCCCACAAAGTATTTGCACCCAACAAGAATTCTGAAGCTGCGGTGGTTTCTCAACCTCAAAGTCCAAAGGCAACATTTGATCAATTTCAGAAAAAGAAGTTTCCAAGCATTGCTGCTATGGCACTTATGGGGAAGGCCATGAATGGTTTCAATCCATGTGAGTTTGCAAAAAAGGGGTCTTTTGTGGTCTGGAATACGAAGGGATTTTAGATATTGAAGTTGTTCTTTGGAAACAAGTGTATGCTACACCCACAAAGAATGGGATGCTGATAATTGAAGTGATGACTGATTATGGGTTGACGACTCTGTGCATCTGCAAGAATCAATTGAGTAAGCTAAATGTGGAGTTATAGTTACGGATATCGGTATGTATCACTTGTAATCTTGGTTTGTTTTCTAGATAGAGTAGGTGGTAGGTGGAATTTAAGAGGAGCCATGATAACCTCTTGTACTTAATTTGAATAAATCAGATATTGCTCTGCTTGACATATTCTCTCTTCTCTTCCTAAACATTTCTGTTATGCAACTAAATTCTGAAACTACGAAGAGAATATAGAGTTCTTTGCACATGTATATGTAGGATCGATGATACTTCTCTGAGAAGTATGTATGATTGAACCCAGAGTTCTGCAAGAATTATGTGTCATGCCACTGATCTTTGCATCCTTAACAGATTAGTTGTTTAGCTTTTATATGTTACTATAATTTGGGGAAATTATGTACTTGAGTGACTTATGGTTCTGTGCTTCAGTTATAGTTGAAGTGGTCAGTGGAATCACTGACACCCACAAGGGAGACTGGTGTGGACTTGTTGATTATGACCATGATGAAGAAGAGTTGAGTATGAATGACTTGGAGAATCACTTCCATCTTCATTTTCCCCTGATATGGTGGACTTGATACACCACAGAAACTATGCTAACGAGGAGAACCTGTTGCTGATGTACTGCTTGCACAGTTCAGTATCAAAGATGTGAGCAAGTTAACCAGTTCTTGTGCAATCTCAGTTTGCTTTACTTTTAAACTGTTGCTTTATTTTGGTATTTGGTTGTTTTTCCCAAGTTTAGTTTGAGACTTGGTTTGTTTCTGTAAACCATGCCACAAATTGTGAGATGATGTTCATTCGAGGTATCTAATATCTATGAACTGCTATTGCTAAAAGAAAAAAAATAAAAAATAAAAAATAAATCTATCAGTTCCATTATTTTAAAGCATGCTCCATGCAGTTAAACTTTTGGCTAAATGAATCTTGGGATATTTTGTGTTAATCTACATAGTGTTGAAACGTTGTTATGTCAGTTCATCCTATCTGCCCTTCAATGTTTAATCAATAACCCAAATATGTTTTGGTGGTGAAAAGCAAAGAGAATGCTTTCCTTTTCTTTTTCAAAAATTAAAATTAACTCCACTCTTATCTTAAGATATAGAGAGGAGTCCAATGAGGCTAGAGAGTAGTGGTTATAGTGTCATACCAAGATTTACTACCACAAAACATAAAATATATTCAAATTAGAATAGCATGTATTGGCCACAGGATTATTAGAAAATAAATGAATTAGTGGTAGTGGTAGTGAAAAAGGTAATAGATAGTAGTGCTCTGATTCAGTGAATAACATGTAGTGCTTGTATAGTTGTATGCCCCAGTGTCCCTCTTCAGCTGGTTTGTGCGTTTGAGGTAAGGGTACAGATGCTCATCTACATCAAATGACTGAAAAGTGAAAACTGACTTGTTGAGATTAAACTGCTCTGCTGGATGGCTTTATAGTTTGTTCTCTCGTTCTGGTAACTTATAGTTTGTTCTACCTGTTTCAATGCAATTGGAAATTCCTCAGACTTTATACTGCTGATTTATTCTTACCCAAAAAAGAAGGAAATTTGGGATTGATGCATGACAACACATACAGACAGAATTAGAATACATTCTTTGTTATTGAGCCTTTGTTTCAGCCATAATAGGAAGCTAGGAACATATCTGGGAAATCTATTATCTGGTTAAATGTTGCATTATCTTAGATCTGAGTTACCCATTCGCGTTACGCGTATGAGCATATGCTTGGAATTTTGCTTTGAAACTTGAGACTTGTCATTCATTTCAGATATATTTTTTCTTTGTTTTTTTTTTTTTTTTTGAAGGGAAAGGATGAGAATCGAACTTGTGTGCTCAGTGTAGGTTTGATCCAGATATGTGAGGTTAGGTTGTTAGAGTACTTTACCGCTAGAGCTAGGAGAAATAATAAAATTATTACATAATTTGTAGTTCTGCTAAAAAAGAAACTGCAAAATCAGTACTTGTGAGCCAAGTATGAACAAAACTACAAGAAAACTTTACATTGCAATCTTGATATGGCAATGTACAGATATATAGAAACCCAAAGGCTAAAACAAAGAAGAAAGCAGAAAACTGAGATTTTCAAAGACTTAAATCTTAGATCACAGAGTATTCTTCTTGCAGTCGAAACTTCTGCTGCCTGGCAATGAAAGCCTCAACCTTGCAGCGAAACTCCTCGTTGCTCATGCGATCTTCTGGGAAAACAGGTTCTGCCGATTTCTTCTCATCAGACTTGACAATTTTCTTGAACTTCTCGGTCTCCGAACGCCTCAATAAACGGCGTGAGTTCTGGCAAGCCTCGCGTTCTAAATTCTCTGATTGACTCCTAGTGTAGTTCTTCACTTCCAAGGAACTATGAACTTGTGCAGGAACTATACCTTGTGCAGGAACTATACCACCATCATATGTGCTCTGATTGACCTTGTACTGTATTTCGTCTCGGCGAATCTTCTGATTCTTTTCACTGTTCTGCACAAACTCATCGTAAAAATCACCTCCTGAGCCAGCTGTGCTTGAATCCTTAGCTGAGAACCTACCCGACTTGGCAAAGAGGATGATTACTATAATGTTTCCAACAACGAACACAAAGCGAGGACTGAACAAGAAGCCTGATATGTCTCGGAAGTAGAAGCCAGAGTTCTTGACAGCACTAGGGAGTTGCAGAGAAAGCCTGGAAAACAAGAGCAGAACCACAAACACTTCTAGTAATCGAAAAATGTTTCCAATCTTTCTAAGCTGGCGGTACCTCAATATGGCGTTGGCCTTCTCAGCTTTGATGTCATAAAAATTGATCGAGTCCATCTTGTTATATGGGAATTGAGAGAAATCTAAGAAGAATCTCTTGAAAAGGGTTTAGGACGATTGTTCGTTTCTCACTCGGAAGAGAAGAGAGTTTTGCTGAAAGCTTCGTCGCCCACCATGTCCCTCAACAGAGGCAGAAGGAGTACTACTATCAGAGTAGTAGATTTTGTGAGGGAGTTGATTATAGGAAGCATGAAATCTGAGGAAACAGAGTCAATTGAATGAGCTCTGTTTTAGGGCAGATGAAAAGGAGAGTGTAAGAGTAATATATAAGAGGTTGTTTATGTTGTGCTGGAATGGAATGTGGATGCTGAATTGAACCCTCTAAATTGTGCAGGCTTTGTATTTATAGGACATGAAACATGGAACTTTTTCTTTTTCTTTTCTAAATTTTTTAGACAATAGTCTTTTACTTTAAATTATATTCTATTCCATTCATTGCTTTATTTCAATTTTGCAAATTGAGGGTTTTATCCAAGCACCATTACAGTAAGCTTATCTGTTCCATAATTGCATGGAATATGGTATAAAAGATTATGACCGGAATATAAATTTAAGACATACAGAATATTAAACATATATGTATGACAAGAAACTTTTCTCCAGTTGATTAAAGGAAGACATAACCATATATATAGATCCGCTAGCCTTTGTACCACGTACTCTAAATCTTTTTTTGCCGATAAGTAACATGTTAACTATAAGCTTAAACATTGTTCGAGGTATCCTAGCACGGAAATAACACGAAAAACGCTTTCATAATTTGAGATACTCAACAGAAAATTCCATTAGTATGATTGATTCTTGTAATCTACTTGTAGTCCTTGGAAGAATTACAGAACTTAATTACTAAGACCTCCAGAAATGCCAATTCTCTTGAATTGTACTAATTCTCTTGAACTGTGAGTTGGTAATAGGAAGGAAATGGTTATTAGGAAGGAAGAAAGTGTTTAGATGAATCCAGAAAATATTGGTGGTAGCTTTAGAGTCGACCCACTAGAATGAGCCAGGCGGCAAGCTTTGAAAGGTAACATCACTCTCATCCTGATTCCAGGCTCAGTTTCTTACTCACTAAGAATTTGCCAAGTAATGACCTACTTTCTCTTACTTTCATTTTGCTGCTTTTCAATTTTTATTTCCAAATAGCTTCCTTCTTTTGTTTGGCACCATCTTTTCCTCCTTTATCTGGGTTCAGTTGCTCTCTTTGCCTCAAGAGACCCACGCCAATAATGGTGGCTAGATTGCCCTTTTTACTTGTGGTACAAGATTGCTATGTGGCACGTTGTGAGCTTGAAGAAGCACCTGTAGCTCCATCAATCATGGAGACAAAGTCCTGCTTGAAATATCAACCCTAGTTCTCAACTCGAGCTGAAGGTATACTTTGTGGTTGGGTACTTTGGTACGTTAGAGTAGGTTCGAGAGATAATCTCACCCACATGGATACAATGAATGTGATACTAGTAAATTTGAACATGCAGTGTAATCTAAACTTGAAAATACACAAGGTCAATTAATGCAACTTCACCGAATTGAACAAATCAACGAAGAACAGTACTAGTGGATTTTGGTGAGTTATATTAAGATTTAGTAATTGGGATTTATGATACTAATAATTTTTTTTGTGACCACTAGGGAGACAAATTTTATTTATCAATGGGCTGCCACTTTAGCTTCAAACGGGTTTTGATCTCCGGGCTCCATTTTCTCTATATAATTTGGAATTATCCAAGTGTGTGTGTGAGTGACTAGATCGATGCACGAATGCCTTTAGAATCTCATTATTAATTCCCAGTCCTACTCCTGCAAGCGAAATGGAAATTGCTCTTTTCTTTAGAATCCTTGAGTTGATGATTCAGGTACAAGCTTCGTTTATTGTTAGTGTTGGTGCCACTTCCCCCTTCTTTCTTTTTTGCCTGCTGTAAAGGCTTTCTGAGAAGAGATAAGGTTGCGACTTAAAACAAAGCTACAGAGTTCGATTAATCAATTAATTGTGTTCTTAGAAAACCAATTCTCTTTTTAGTTGATGGAACACACCTAAACTGCTCCTCTTGGAAAGATTACCAACTTTTTACATGTTCCTAGCTTTACGTTGGCTACAATTCTATTTGCTGGAGCTGAATTGGTCCAGAATATATATGATTTAAACTTGGTCAAGTTACCCTTATTGTATGTTGAGGAGGAAGAAAAAATACACACAGTTTGTTTTCGAGACCTGCTGCACAATATTGATAATCTAAAACATCAGAAAGACTCGAAGATCGTAAATTTTGAGATACCACAGTATATTAAACTCGTTATACATCGATTTTCGCAGAGATTGAACAAGGTCATCGTCAAATTATGTTGTATAACAATTTAGATCACCATTTGTGGATTAATTACTGGTATGATAGATAAACAATGGCACCAGGAACAAACCCAGCAGAGTAAAAATCCTGTGCCATGTCTCTTATCAGCTTCTTAGGAGTGGTGTAGATCTGGAACGGCCGAGCGACTTCTTTGCTGAGACGATCTAGCAAGCTCTGAATGTTTTCCGATGGATGAAAAGTCATGGGCTCTAACTGTTTATCAGGACATCGAACCCTAATTACCGTCTTCGTGATCGTCGACCTGCGAGCTCTCTGCTGTTCTTCTTCTGCGCCTCTCATCTTCCGGCTATTCAAGATCCGATAATAATCATCTGCGGTGAATTCATAAAGTTCATCGTCCTGATCACAGTACTGTGAAGAAGAATATGGCGAAGCTTGAAAAATGTCATGAGCTTCTGAACAACCAAGGTTGGCGGTGAGCCTCCTTCTTTTGAAGGATAAAGAGGATGAGGAAACATCAGTCATCATTGTTGTCAATAAGGAATTAGCTAGGATGATCAACCTCCCACTTCAGTATGAGGTCGTCAATATATAATGATCGGAGGATGATCTACCCCTCCTTCAGTGGGTTTATAGTACAGAAACTTGACTAATTCCTTCTCCGATTAGGTTTAGGAATTTTTATCAAGAACGGGGAAAAAAATTCATTAATTTACTGGGGATGACTATATCTTTAATTTTTTTTTCCCATTATTTGTCACTTTCTACATTTGAAATTTTCCCTTCTTTATTTATTAAGCCACACCTTCGTCTACGATCAACAAAGCCAGAACACAAAGGGTAACTAATTAACGCTATGCATGCTCGAGCTTTGGTTCGCTCATCGATCTTCTTTCACACTTTGATGGATCTAGGTAGGTGATCTAAGGTCTCTTTTATAATTGAATTAGATCAAGTTGTCTTAGTGCTAATTGAGTTTGTGTCTTACTCCTAATCGAGTGTCGGTCTTGGTCCAAGTCACTACGCATTGCCAGGACCGATTGTAGGATTTTAGGTTTCTTATGCATGTGAAATTTAAATTGGGGCCGATATAGAGACCAAACAATATAAGCAGTGTGTGATTGTGTGTTTTCTTACACTGAAATGGAATTTTCTATAGTAACTATGTGAGATTGCATCTTCAAAGCAATGTAATAGATTGTTGTAATAGTTGTGGGTCATCTATCTATGAAAAAAACTTCTTTTTATTTATGTTTTTGATTTTTGAGTTGTTTTTGATTTTGTTTAGTGTGACTCCCTCTAGTTCCTAAGCTAGAGGGTTACAAGCATGGTGATTATTATCCATTGCGTGATTGCATTGGTAGATTGCTTGGTAGTCTAATTCTTGAGCATTACGCCAATTCGAGTGAGTTAGTGACGCTTGAACCGGCTCTAACTCTCTCTAATTGAGATTTGTGTGACCCTTGAAAAGGCACATGAATACCATAATTGAGAGTATTTGGTCTTTTAGCCTTGAACCGCCTAGGATACGACTACCACCTATCATAATTTTGCATTTACATTAGAATAGCTTTCGGCACATAGGATTTGCATGAAGGACCGTCTCTAACACCCAACACTCTCTTATCTTGAGCTTTCCTTTATTACTTTAATTAGTATTTTGTTTTCATTTGAGTCATAATTATTTTTCGGTTCTTTATTTTGCCTTTATGTTCATCATTAGAAATCAAAAATCTCGGATACTCATTGCTAGGAAAATTTGTGCTTGTGCTTAGTCGTCCATAACCAAGGATTGGATTTAGTTTTTTAATCCCCGTAGTACGATATTTGGGGTTTAAATATTTTCTCTTTCTTTAATGACCATGCTATTATTAATTGCGTGTTAGTTGCATAATTAGCATCAAATTAAATTTAGAGCTTGAATTCGATTTAGTTTCGGCACTCTATGAGAATTTCGATTTATCGATTTATCTTATGAAGTTACTTTATGTGCATTGGTTGTTTCTTATGCGGTATTTGTTGAATTTGATGTTCGGTTTGGTATGCTCGCAACTTTAGCTAGTCTGGTTTTGCTATTAGGACATAATTCCGCTTCGTGCATTGTCATTCATTGTCCTTGTAATGGGGATTTGATTGAATCTGTAAAATGCAATTCTTTAGCCTCAGGTTGTTGTGTGTTGGTATTCTTGTTCAGTGGATTAGATTAGATGTAGGGATCATTTCAAATTGTCATTTGATTGATAGCAGACCGATTCTAGCTGCTGCTAATCTGGTTGTGGTTGATCTTTTGATTAGAGTACGTAGATTGTAGTGGGCTAGTTAAGATTCCATGTTATTCTGAATATTTGAGGATCCATATTCTAATTAAGTGAAGAATTTAGATTACACTGGCTTCAGCTAGCTAGCTAGGCAGCAAGTTTGACATTTCAATAGATGGATGTTCGCTGTTCAATTGGGGGAGGGGGGTGGTTTCTAGCTCTGGTGGTAACAGTACTAAACATTTATGAATCTTCAACTGCACTAATATTAGTCATTGCATAGAATCGCTATTAACCCTTTCTAATCAAGCTCCTTGGTTCTTATTGTTCTTATACGTTGGTACTACATTACTATTGATCTGTCATAATTGTTGCAGCATCATACGTTTGCCTTCTCATCTTTCATGTTTAGGCCAAAGTGAAGGACTTCATTTTTTTTTTTTGGGTAGCATTGCTTAGCTAAGAGAACATGTAGATAAAAACCACCTTGAATATACACAATCTTTAGATTTTTTCTCTTATAAACAAAAAATGTTTAGATTTTTTCATCATGAACGTGCATCATCTTCCAATCTACACACAAAGGAGCCACTCATGGTAGTTCAATGTGCAGGCCTGAGCAAGTGATTTTTCAATTGTATAAGTATTACAGCTTAATTAAGATTACATTAACTCCATAGGTTTGAAATTTGGTTGTTCACATATCTGCAGTGCTTGTTATTCTTATCGCTCGGTGCTTATTGACCCCAAAGACATATCACATATGTGCACCTTTTGTTGCTCCAAAACCAGATCACCTCTATTGCACCACCACCATAACCATACCATTAGTGAGAGGGGAATCAACCCTCAGATTTGAGACTTCAATGGTGCCAAGAAGTGTTTTTTCAGTGGAAACTAACAACCTTGACTTGCCTATGCACATCTTGTTCTATCAAGCTTGATCAAGCTAATCCAGAATATGTTTTGTTAAGGTAGTTTTAGTATAGATATTGCAAGTTGAGCATATATACTTAATATAACCCCATTCTTTGACATCTTTTGTGAAGCTGTTTATCCTGTAAAGACATGAGTGAAGAAAATTGAATATACTGCCAAACTTTCTAACATAATGTAAGGATGGTGAGATAAATGAGGTTTCAATGTCACGTGTCTAAAAAGAAAAAAAAGGAAAACCCACTTACAATCCAAGATATGTGTTTTTTTTTATCTTCAATGACTTCTGGGTCTTTGGATGTCTTCAATTGTTTTTTTAGATCCTGTGATATCCAAAACGAAATTTAGATAGTGAAAAAGAAAATGAATTCTAAAAAAGAGAAGATAAAAAAAAAACACATATTTTAAAAAATTTACCTCCTTTTCAGCAGGAAGCTCATTCCAAAACAAAAAATCACATCTCTTCCTAAACCTAGACAAAAATGCAATGTTATTGTTATTTTTGTTGTAATATAAAGTGAAAAAGGATTTGAGAGTGAGAGAGTTTTGATGCAGACAAAATGGTAAGTCTTTTATTCATCTCATATGAGGTTTATATACCACTACCTCATGTATACAAAAGGCAAGTAATGAATAGTAATCGGTTACAAAGAGAATGAAATACCATTTACTCTCTTAATCACTATTAATTCCTAAATAGCATAACTGATGCACACTAATGGAGGTGACATGAATAGCCATATTTACAACACTCCCCCTTGGATATTTCATGTCAGTGTGTTGGCCTTGCTTTGTCATTTGCCTTTAAAAGCTTGTAGATTGATGAAGTCTACCCATTTAGAATTTATAAGTAGGTATTGTATCTACAAGAGGAATACACTAAGGTTGCTACACCAAAACCTTGCCACGGTAAACCCAATGGGAAAAACCCGTGGTCGAAGGAAAAGATGAGCAAATATGTATATGTCGAATCAACTCATCTTCAAGATGTAGTGAGTGGGTTGACCATACCAAAGATGTGCCTCGTTAAAACCTTGTCAGGTAACAAAACCCAGTGGGACAAAATAAACCTGGACGAAGGACAAAAAGAGTACACGATAGTCAAGTGGGTATACTTCAGGATACTCTCCCTGATTTCGACTCCCCCTGAAAATTACATGTTAGGTAATTCAGATAATTCCGATACCTTCTATATGCTTCTTGAATGTAGACTTTGGTAATGACTTGGTGAAGAGGTCTGCACGATTGTCTTCAGATCGAATTTGTTTGACTTCAATCTTTTGATGCTCTTGTTGTTGCTGATTGAAGAAGAACTTCGGTGAAATGTGTTTGGTGTTATCTCCTTTGATGAATCCCGTCTTAATTTGCTCGATGCAAGCTGCATTATCTTCGTGGATAGTGGTTGGTTCATCAGTGGTGGATTGCAGTCCACATGCACTTCGAACATGCTTTGTGATGGCTCTCAACCATACACATTCACGTACTGTTTCATAAAAAGCTATGATCTCAGCATGATTTGAAGAAGTAGCAACAAGGGTCTGTTTAGTAGACCTCCAAGAAATTGCAGTATTCCCAATGGTAAAGACATAACCTGTTTGGGAACGCGCCTTATGCGGGTCAGATAGATAGCCTGCATCAACATATCCAACAAGGCGTGCATCATACTGAGAATCAAGGGGGCTTGATCCATTCTTTGATGCGTAGGGATAGAATAAACCCATATCTGTCGTACCTCTAAGGTAGCGAAAGACGTCTTTTACACCATTCCAATGGCGACGTGTTGGCGCTGAGCTATATCGAGCTAGCAAGTTCACAGCAAAAGAAATGTCTGGTGTAGTACATTGGGCCAAGTACAACAATGCGCCTATTGCACTTAGGTATGGTACTTCAGGTGTCAATATCTCTTCGTTATCATCTGCAGGACGAAACGGGTCTTTCTTAGGGTCTAGACTTCGGACGATCATGGGCGTGCTTGAAGGTTTTACTTTATCTTCATTAAAGCGTCTTAACATCTTCTGGATGTAGTTTGATTGATGGAGCAAAAGGCCATCAGCACGGTGCTCGAGTTCCAAGCCGAGGCAATAATTTGTTCTCCCAAGATCTTTCATTTCGAATTCTGACTTCAGATGCTTAGCAGTTTCCTTGATCTCTTCTGGAGTACCAATCAGGTTCATGTCATTGACATAGACCGCTACAATTGCAAATCTAGAACTTGTTTTCTTAATAAACACACATGGGCATAATTCATTATTCACATATCCCAACCTGATCAAATATTCACTTAGACGGTTATACCACATCCGTCCAGATTGTTTCAATCCATAAAGTGAACGCCTCAAACGAATTGAGAGCGTGTTCCATGGTCTAGAACTATTTTCATCAGGTATCTTGAGTCCTTCAGGAACTTTCATGTAAATCTCTGTATCAAGATCCCCATAGAGATAAGCTGTTACCACATCCATTAATTGCATACTCAGTTTTTCGGAAACTACCAAACTGATAAGGTAGCGGAACGTTATAACGTTCATTACGGGAGAATACGTCTCCTCGTAATCAATCTCAGGGCGTTGAGAAAATCCTTGCACCACTAGACGAGCCTTGTATCTCACAATCTCGTTTTTCTCGTTACGCTTCCTTACAAATACCCATTTAAATCCTACAGGTTTAACTTTGGGAGGTGTGGGAGCAACAGGTCCAAACACCTTTCTCTTTGTTAAGGAATCTAATTCGACCTGGATTGCTTCTTTCCATTTTGGCCAGTCGTCTCTACGTTGACATTCATCAATTGAGCGAGGTTCGATGTCATCGCTAATTATAATTTCAGTAGCTACTGCGAATACAAATACATCATCGATGATAATCTCATTGCGATTCCATATCTCATTTAAACATGAATAATTGACCGAGATTTCTCTATTCTCGGGAGTGGGTTTCAACGTTGAGGCGTCCCCCGACGTTGTTTCTTCTAGAACAGACCCATAATCCGGAATTGTCTCGTGAGATGGATCAGTTGAGATGGCGATGTCAAGTGGATTCGTTTGTGCCGAGTTTACCCTCTTCCGGGGATAAGAATCCTTCGAACCTAAGGTCTACCTCGCTTCTGGGCAGGGACATATGACTGGTTAGCCGCCATGGCCGTACCTCGTCCATCTGGAACGACGCGTCCTACTGGGACATCTATCCTTGCAGGTACATTTGCAGCAGGTATATGTGATCTCGTCACTTTAGCTAGATCAGAGAAAGCGTCTGGCATATTTTGGGCTACACTCTGTAGATCTATAATTCTCCGCACTTCACCATCACATTGTGCGGTTCGGGGATCGAGATGAGACATAGTGGGGACATTCCATGTCAATTCACGTCGTTCATCAGAAACATTATCGTTCTTATCTCCCCCTAACGGCGGGAAGACTGTCTCATCGAAGTGACAATCCGCAAATCTTGCGGTAAAGAGATCTCCTGTCAAGGGCTCTAAAAAGCATATGGATGGGGATTCATATCCGACATAGATGCCCATCCTTCGTTGAGGACCCATTTTGGTACGTTGTGGCGGCGCAATTGGCACAAAAACTACGCACCCAAATACGCGTAAGTGCGAAACATCAGGTTCGTACCCAGTCACCAACTGTAACGCAGAATAAGGTTGGGTGGCAATGGGCCTCAGTCGAACCAACATGGCTGCATGCAAAATTGTATAGCCCCACGCAGATACTGGGAGCTTGGTGCGCATTACCAAAGTCTGTGCAATCATTTGTAATCTTTTAATGAATGCTTATGCGAGACCATTTTGGGTGTGAACATGGGGAACCGGATGTTCAACATTAATCCCAAGGGACATGCAATAATCATCGAAAGATTTCGATGTAAACTCCCCGGCATTATCAAGTCTTATGGACTTGATTGGATAATCCGGATGGTGAGCCCTTAATTTAATAATTTGGGCAAGGAGTTTAGCAAACACAGCATTTCTCGTGGACAATAGCGTAACATGTGACCACCTCGTCGATGCATCAACCAAAACCATGAAATATTTAAATGGTCCGCATGGTGGTTGGATAGGTCCACATACATCCCCTTGTATTCTTTGTAGAAAAAGGATGGAGTCCTTTTCAGTCTTTGCATAGGATGGTCTTACATTTAACTTTCCCAATGAGCAAGCTTGGCACAATGTGTTGCTATACACAAGATCCTTATTGGTAAGGAGATGCCCGTGTGATGAATTTAGGATACGGCGCATCATATTTTGACCAGGATGTCCCAAACGGTCATGCCAAAATAAATAGTTGCTTGAATTCGGTAGCTTCTGGCTAGTGATGTGATTGGCCTCAATCAATCTAATGGTGGTCATGTAGAGACCACTAGATAGGCATTTTAGTTTCTCCAATGTACGCTTCCGGCCATACAAGTTTGAGGTTATGCAAAGGTATTCCACTCTTTTTTCCTCAGTAGTCTCAACGTGGTAACCGTTGGCTCGGATATCTTTAAAACTTAACAACGTTCTTCTAGAACGTGGAGAATATAAAGCCTCATTAATGGTAAATTCAGTACCATTGGACAATATAAAATGGGCTTTGCCATGACCCTCGATCAGGTTGGACTCACCCGATATG
Organism: Fragaria nilgerrensis; assembly: GCA_010134655.1. Classification (NCBI taxonomy): domain Eukaryota; kingdom Viridiplantae; phylum Streptophyta; class Magnoliopsida; order Rosales; family Rosaceae; genus Fragaria; species Fragaria nilgerrensis. The sequence goes on from CM020978.1 coordinate 9,489,372, forward strand.
GTTGTCACAGAGGTATGAGTAGGCGAAAAAATTGAAAAATATTTTTTATCTTGGAGTATGGTGTGCGTAGTAGCACTATCAGCCAGACAAGAAACTCCCCCACAAGACATGCCTATTCATAAATTTAATTCAATGGATCACATGTATGAAAATAGATAATTTTATTGAATTAAATATCCAAGCACAACCAAATTAATAAAAATAATGATTCCAAAATCACCAAATATTATCCGGAAAATAAAAAAACATATTTATGATAATAATATAAATATGGCATAAGTGCCTTTTATTTCCAAGTCTTCCGGTTTTCAATCCTCAATGTATCCATTGGCCGCTTGAAAATCAGCGATCTCCAAGGTGGTATTAATAGGTACTACCTCTTCCACAAGATTGGCCTCTCGAGTTCCGCGTCTAGCGTGATACTCTCCTATCTCCTCATTCGTTGCATGACAGGTGCGAGACCAATGATCAGTGCCTCCACATCTATAACATAAATTATGCTGATTTTGAGGGCGACGGGCCGGGCCAGCATTCTCTCTGACTTGAGCTTGTCGGGCCGGAGCATTTCGGTTCCTACCACTTGGGCCTTGACCACGTCCTCCTCGGCCTCTAGGGCCATTTCTTTGGGGTTCACGGTCATATGGGCCATTTCTGGGTCCATTTCTTCTTCCCCTTCCACGGCCCATGTTCCTCACGCGATTATTTCCGCGATGGGCAACAATATTTGCTTCAGGCAAAGGAGCTGCTCTAGCACCAATGGGCCTCGCTTGATCATTCTGCATAAGTAGGTCATTGTTCTTTTCAGCGAGCAACAAAGTAGTGATCAATTCAGAGAATCTAGCAAAGTTTCTCTCCCTGTATTGTTGCTGCAGGACCATACAAGAAGGAGGGAAAGTGGAGAGAGTTTTCTCCAATAGATCAGCTTCTGTGCGCTCTTCTCCACAGAATTTTAGGAGTGACCGAATGCGGCATATTTCAGAGTTATATTCATTCACAGTCTTGAAATCTTGAAAACGTATGTTCTGCCAGTCATGCCTTCCTTGTGGCAAATATATGGCCTTCTGATGATTGAATCGCTCTTCTAGAGCGACCCAAAGAGACCGTGGGTCCTCTTCAGCTAAGTACTCCACAGTCAGGGCTTCCTCCATATGCTTCCTAAGGAAAATCATAGCCCTAGCCTTCATATCTTCTGGAGCAATATTGTCAGCATTGATCGTTGTTCTCATCTTTTGTGCAGTCAGATGAAGCTTGACATCTTGGGTCCACTTGAGGTAGTTCCGTCCGGAAACTTCCAAAGCGACAAACTCAAGCTTGTTGAGGATTCCCATTCTTTACAAGAATTTAAATGACAATAATCAGTGTTATGGGTAAAAACTTCCATAAACAATGAACAAGAACTTCAGGTTCTATAACATTTATGAAAAACCAAATTTGAACATTTATGGTGAATTTATAAAGGGAACTTCAGGTTCCTTATATGGCATTATTGAAATGACAGGTTCGATATACATGAAAAATTACTACTCAACCCTTTCGGTAGCTCCAAATGAATACGACCAGGTAAGAGGGACTGAGGTGGTGGAGCGAGGCTCTCTTAAGCACACACCTCAGGCGATTTTCCTAGACATCGAATCCAAGTGGGTGAGCCTATTTGAGAAGATTCATAACCTTTTCAATGTCTATCGAAACTACAGGTTCGATATATGTGTGATGTTTTGATTCAATATTTGAGAATGAACTTCTGGTTCCTTAAATATATATATTCAAATAAACTGAGCAGGTCCCATTGTAAAATAATTATGACAATTAATAAGAAATAAATACCACAAAACCGTTATGGTAATGTCTGAATCAAAGTTAATAAATTAAGAACAAATTTCAACCAATAATTATGATAACGTCGAATTAAAAGGCATATAATCTGCTGCTGGCAGTAATTTGTATTAACGTTGAATTATTGGTATCAATTGCCATATGGTACAATGGCTGGACGACATGCTGGATACCAACTTGCGTTGGCTGGGTTCAAATCCCAGAAATAGCATTTTGCTTTTGGATTTTGTTAAATCTCAGTTGAACATGCAATTGTGTTCTTTTCCAAGCAATCTAAAAAGTAACCATCATATAGTAAAATGGGTTCATGCATCAAGGAGATTTTTCTTACTCAACTATAGGCTAATAGGCATGAACGTGAAAATCATAAAATTAGAAAAACCTACTTGGTTGAAGAGCTAGTAGATGATGTTGATAGAGTGATGAATCACCTCTTCACAGTAGCCAAAGAGTATTTCGTCTTCCGTTTCTTGTCCGTCACCAAAAAGAAATCCGTCTCTTCTCTCGGCAATCCGCAGTCGATCCGAAACTTAGAGCTATTCGTGCTGATAACGTGTTGTAATATAAAGTGAAAAAGGATCTGAGAGTGAGAGAGTTTTGATGCAGACAAAATGGTAAGTCTTTTATTCATCTCATATGAGGTTTATATACCACTACCTCATGTATACAAAAGGCAAGTAATGAATAGTAATCAGTTACAAAGAGAATGAAATACCATTTACTCTCTTAATCACTATTAATTCCTAAATAGCATAACTGATGCACACTAATGGAGGTGACATGAATAGCCATATTTACAACAATTTTTTAATTATGATAAAAAATAAATATATAAAACTGTTCATACAAACAACATAACCAATGCATTATCAGAAACTAGAAATCTAGATATAGCTTTCCAATGGCAAAATAGATGAATCGAGAGGCTGAGGTTGAAAGAAAGAGCCTACCCATCAACATTCAGTGTTCTGCATAGAGATTCAAAACGCGGATCACGTACCACCTGAACATACCAACAAAGAATTAGAATAAAGTAGCTACTGTTGAAGGAGAAAAGATAACGAGAATAACGGTCTACTTATTCATTGATAGAAAGACCTATTTATAGGCATTACATAGAGTCTCCCGAAGGATCTAGAAGTTTTATCAACTGTAATCTATTATAATAAGGAAACCGGATTAACCAATCCTACATGTATTAGGGCAAGACACATAACAGAAGGACGAAAATATAATTTCCTTAAACACTCCCCCTTCTGTTGCGTCCCTAATACGAGATGGTACTTATGGTGTTGCCTCGGTCAAAATCTTACCAAGTAAAACAAAAACCTCGTGGGTAAAACAAAAGACTTGGACGAAGAGAAAAAGAGCACAACGCACCAACTACAATTGAAGATAACATGTTATGCATGTAGACTCCCCATGATGTCTACACAACGACTCCCCCTGATTGGTAACTCAATCTCGGAGTACAGATAAACGGCGCAAGCCAATGCACTTCACATACTTCAAAAGTAGACTTGGGCAATGATTTAGTCATTAAATCTAGCCACATTATCCTTAGATCAGACTTGCTATACTTAGCATTATTTTGATCTTTAAGGAGAAGGTTGCCAAACAACTCAAAACATAAGTTTGCGTTGAAAATCAGATTCACGCATGGCATGACCTTCGTGTACTTAAACAGTCATAATGTCTTCGATACAATAGGTATGGATGAACCGTATAAAGTTCTGAAAACTAGACATACGTAGCTTTCCAACCACATAAGGTCCATAACCTAGTTCATCTTGAGCTGATCACAAAGCTCTGTCGAAGTTGACTGTTCTGCAAAAGCAGATTCTCGGACGGATCCATCCTACTATACGAAAATAGCCATAACTCACTCAATTTGATAGATGTGATTAAATGGTTGGTGTCCTTGAAAAGTAGACACATAGACCTTTCCAATGGTACCAATTTAACCATTTTCTAACGAGTGGGCTATCATATAGGTCTCGTGGAAGTTGACCAACAAAACTAGGCAGATTCTGATTTTGCATTTGATGTGTCTTTCTGTAAGGATGAATAAGCCTGAATCTTTCATAGAAAGAATCACTGCCATTACATTGGCGTTGCATGGGTACATCCGGCCACTACCTTAATATTCCTTCACACTCATCTAAGAGGGAGCAAAGCTGCTCGACCGCTAGGAAAAGAGTTGAAAGACTAAGGAGAACTTGGCCTTACAAGTTTATAGTTAATGAGATGTCGAGTTGAGCATATTGTAACAAGTACATGAATGTGCTACCGTACTTAGATGTAGAATTTCTCCTAAGACTTCTTCGTCATATGGACGAAACATGTCTTCTCAACATTTCGACCGATCAAAGGATACATATAAGCATAACTTCATCGTCCTTTAGCTTGCCTTAAGCTGACAGATGAATAAGCATTATCAATAATGGTCCTCACTTTCGAGACCAAGTATTCCCAAGATCCTTTCATTCATAATTTTGGATCAGTGACATCTCTTAGTTTAACAAGAGTTCATCACGATTCATCCAGAATTTACACGCAAATAGGCATAATTCTTCATATCCCTTCCCTAATCAAGTAGATACTTAGCAAATACCTTGCAAACGCACTCCGTGGTCAGGAGCCACTTGATTTGGGTGAAAACCGATATATTCAAGATCTTTATGTATATCTCTTAGTTCCCAATAGAGATAAGTTGTGACCACAAGCTGCTTGTTCAGTTTTTCGGAAACTACCAAACTGACAAGGTAGTGGAGTGCAATGACATCCATTACGAGAGTATATCTCATCGTAGTCGATTCCAGTGCGTTTGTGAGAGTCCTTGGGCCAGAAGGTGAGTCTAAACTCTTTTTCTCACTACGCTTTCTAACAAAGACATAACTGATAGAGTTTACACTTGGGGTGTCGGCATCACCTAACCAAAGCACTATCTATTTGTTTAAACTAGATCGCATCTTTCCATTTAGGCCAATCTACAGTGTTGGTATTTTTTCAACGAAGTATGGTTCGATATCAAACTCATTAAACCACGTCATCATGTACACCGGTGTAATTTCTAAGTGTAGAGATCTCTATACGGATTTGTATTGACATTGAAGTGTCCCCCAATGATAACCATAATCCAGAAATAACAAACGAATGAGTATCATTGATCAAATGATCAAGTTGTGCCAAACTCGCATTCTTCTTTGGCGAGTATGTATCGAACCAAGTGGCCTCCCCCTAAACCGTGGGAGTCACGGCCTAATGACACCATCTACCACATTTGTGGTGTCACCATGCCACCATCTATGGGTGACAACATGTCCTCTTATCCGGACATCAACATGCCCTTATCCGGACATCAATCCTTGCAGACATGTTTGCAGCATGTATATGTGATCTCGTCACTTTAGGAAACTTGATGAGACACAGTAGGGACAAACCACGATAATTCCAAGTCGTTCTACTTGAACATTCCTGTTCTTATCTCTCCCTAACGACGGGAAGACTGGCTCATCAAAGTGACATAAAAGAGATCGCCTGTCAAGGTCCTTATATAAGCGGACTATAGTCAGAAGCTCATGTCTTATTCAAAGACAATATTCAATAATTAACCCATCATTGTGCGCTTATGGAGACGCAATTTGACACATACAGCATGTGGACGATATAGATTGTATAACGTTAACTCAATCTGTTAACAAATATGCATATCGTTACAACCGTAACATAAAGATCTGAATGATAGTGGGTAAAAATGAATAAGTAAAACTATGACCCTGCTACAATCCGTAGTCGTTGGTCTTACAGGTCCAAAAATAAACTGCTGGCCTCACCGCCGGGACCGGTAAAAAAGAAACCGGTTGAACTGACCGCCGGCATCACCAGACCTTTATTTTACACTTTCGTTAACGGTTCACTATCTTCCAAAACTCCAAACGCTACCAAATTTTGTAAGCAGGTAGACATGGGAGTTAGAATTCAGAAACTGCCAGCCTCGATGACAAAACCGGCCGAAAAAGTACCGAACCGGCCGTCGGAGTCGCCGGACATCCGTGAACACTTATATCGAGCGGTTAACCACATTCCAGGTCTCCAAATGCCACCAAATTTTGTGAATAGGTAGGCTCGGATGTTAGGAATCAGTGGCCGCAAACAGAACCTCCAGAACCGATCTAAAAGTTGTTGAACCGGTCCTCACAATAACTGGTCCGCAGGCTGAAAAACCGGAAATTCTAGGTTTTTTTCAACTTTTCAATCATTGTTAAGGTTTCCCATAACATCTAATTGTAATGGCTTGAGTTAAACCATTGTGAACATCACCATAGCATTATTATGCCTCAAAGTAAACAATGAGAAGCCATCTAGGCCAACATCTTATGTATCATTCTTGTATAATCACTCACAGACATTGCAATGTCTTACTTAGTGAACAACGACTGAGCATCTTGTGTATGCAAGTCTCTTTATTTCATTGTCTTTAGCATATGAGGGTGTCGCTCCTAATCTTTGCTAAAGAATAGGCTTTACAAAACAAGTAACGAGCATGACCAATGTGAGATCATAAAGGGTTCTTTGGCGTCATATTTGCTGATGAAAGCATGAGTAGTGCCTTCATTGTATAGGAGGATGACGTGAATGGCTTTAATGCCATCCATAGGCCGTGAGCATTGCTCATAGCTCCACCAAGTTGTACTTTGGTGATTTTTGATCTCAATGGTTACTTTGCTCAAAAGAAAAGATGTCCGTGAGAGTCTTTACTCTTTAGTATACGGATCATCAAAACACGTCCAAAATTATCCCGGACGATTTATGTTAAAGCCTACATGAGTCGATGTCTCCATTCTCATCAGTGGTGACAATAACCGATTTAATTAACCGAATCTTAGTGACTCATGAATGTTGCGCATTCATTATAGTGATACATAAGGAATTCTCATTAATTCTCACAATGTGTTTTGCAGGTGATAAATGTTGGCATGAATACCATTAAGGCATAGCATGGTTCGATGCTTCTTTATACATAAAGAGCATATGTGACTTAAATCATAAAGCCATTAGGCATTGAAACTTGAGCATTAATCCGCTCTTTGATTATTTCTGATGATAGTTATCGTAGTCACAACGGATTTATAAAGAACTAAATCCATGAATAGTTGTCTATTCCTTACAATAAGCTAAGCACTCAATCTTACTACAACACATTCATATACCAGAATGTAGAGACAACAGTCTTATGTCAAGACATAGAAACCGAAATATGTCAACAATTTCGTTAGAGATTGGTATTGGAACCCTTTAGAGTGCATTCCATGACATGTAATACTACAAAGATGGATGAAACAAGGCTTAAAACATGCCAAAACTTGGCAAAATTGATCGTGAGCACTATACATAGGGCGGCGCCACCGCCAACGGCTCACTATTGGATCTTGTAGAGAAAGAGGATGATTTTTCAACATCCAATTTTGGATGACATATAGCGTAACGCAAATTTTCTTTTGCAATTGTGAATCCGCTCAAGAGTGTAGAAGACTACTCTTGTTTGTAATGCCTTTGCAATTGTATAAGTGTGCATTGTGTCACACTTGACATTACAAATCCTCTTTTGATCCAAAACCGATGTGCATTTCGCCACATCATGATATTTAGCTTTAAGAAACGCCGTCTTATAATAACTGGTGGTCCAATGTAGTCCAATATAGTTTCATGTTGTGATGCGATATATTGCATTAACATATAGCTTATGTAGATTGAACCATATGTGCTAGAAAAAATCTGAATATATATGCCAACAATTATAACGAGGTCTTGACCATGAATTTAATTCAAAATATAACGACTAAGTAACTTTAGTCAAATATGTGAGGCGTAAACCTTCACAAAACTTGAAAAAATAAACGGATTTGTAGTCACTTAGACTAATAAACCGAAGTCATATACTTCATATCTTCTGCAATATATCTTTTGCTTTTAAAATCTATAACTGTGAGAATAATGTTCTCATCTTCTTCCATATAGTGAGTTTCTTGTTTCAAGAACTCCATATATTTCTTGTACATTGACCATATTATTGTTTTCTTGGCAATTAATGAACATATGTAGAACCACATCAATAACAAGATTTTTGTTTTACTAGCCCAATCTTTATATGACATGTGGGGTTCGAGGCGTTGCCTCCCCCTCTTTTTTCAGAACGCGTGACACAAAATTCGTCACTCTTTTTTTTTTAATGTCAAATATAGGGCTCATATTTCGGTCAATTATCTTAAAACAACAAGATGAAAGATTAACCATTATCGAGATACGATAATTAATTCCAAGTACTGAATTAGGTCAAGACCATAGTTTATGGTAACTCAATTCGATGTAAACCGTGACAAATTCCTTCACAAATCGATGTAACCGTGACAATTTCTGTCACAAATCGATGTTAACCACGACAATTTCTATCGCAAATCGATGTTTGTCCCTTTAATTATTAACCACGACAATATTCCGTCATAATACCGTGACTTGTCAAACTGTCACAAATTTCAACTTTGATATGAGGGGTCCCAATTCCTCACATCAACCCACGTTATAAGAAAGGTGGGGGTAGAAGAAGGCTATGAAGCCCGATTATGAAATTAAAATTCAAAAGCGACAACTTTTATAAAAGCTTACTTGCTAGTTTGTCATGTAAGAGAAGTTGCCCTCGTAATTTTCATGCGTACTTCCATGTGTGTGCAGAGAAGTTGCTCTCGTAATTTCATCGCAATTCATCGCGCGAAAAATTTCATGAAAAATATAAACATATGGTTAGTCATATTCACCATATATATAAAAACAGTAAAACTAATTAAATAGTTACTACTGTAAATAAACTGTTTTTACTCATGAGGTAAAAACTTTTTACCCGGAGGGGCAAATTTACCGTTTTGCCCCTCGTATATTCAGTTTTGAGAGACGGAACGGGTCGGATCTTCGAATCCGAGTTGGGGGCGAGCGCAGGTCGACGGGCCGGAGAGCTAGGATGGCGGCGCCGGATTGGGATCGAAAGCACGGTTGCGAGTGAGGCACGACAACCCGGAGCTTGGCTTTCCTGACGAGCTGGAGCAATGAGGCGCCGGCGTGTGGGGATGACCGGGGCGACGCGTAAGGCTGCCGGCACTGTGGCAAGACTGGGCTGGGGCCGAGTTGAGGCTGGGCTGAGGGAGAGCCGGTGGAGCTCCGAGATCGAGGGGGTACGGCGGCTGTTGCAGGTCCAAAGCCGGTGAAGTGAAGTTGGGTGCCTAGAACATATTCCCGGTTCTGGGAATACCGGTATAGTGGATTCCGGGTAGAACTCAAGTCAAGGACACCGGTGGGTTGATCGAAAAAGGGAACAAGGCTAGGAAGAAAAGCCGGCAGCGGAAAAAATCTATGTTTTATTTTTTTTATTTTTTTTAGGGTTTCGTGCTGATAACGTGTTGAAGGAGAAAAAATAACGAGAATAACGGTCTACTCATTCATTGATAGAAAGAATTATTTATAGGCATTACATAGAGTCTCCCGAAGGATCTAGAAGTTCTATCAACTGTAATCTATTCTAATAAGGAAACCGGATTAACCAGTCCTACGTGTATTAGGGCAAGACACATAACAGAATGACGGAAATATAATTTCCTTAAACAGCTACTAAATATTGATTTTACAAAGCTTAATTTATTCAGAGCTTCCAATCCAAAATCAATTGGTTACAGAGGGATAGACTGAAGACAGTGAAAATTATAAAGGTAAAGCTTCATATTGGTTGTCTCTAAACGCTATTGGCTGAGATAAATGTTTTAGGAAAAGATCATCAACATTCCATTACAGTAATAATAACCAAAAAGATAAAACATGTTCTCGACCTCCTACTTTAATTCAATTTCTTCTTCTTCTTATATTATTAGAGTATACGTATTATGAGTTTAAGAGTCTAACAAAATGTTTCCTGTTTACCATAGGAAAGTGATAGCATGCAATTCTATTTGTCACTGCAATTCAATGATCCAAACCATATATTTCCAAGGTTCCCATTCAAGGGTTAAAGTTTTTTTTTTTTTGATTTAAGCATTTCACTCCAAACAGACTAATTCCAACATAGTTATGCAAACATGTAGCTAAGGGGTTTTATTAAACTTAAGCTAGCTAGCTACATCAGACAGCGTGCTATAGCTAATTAAAGACCTCTCTAGCAATTGGCAGGGTGAGGAAGCATACACTTTCCTGGGAGCTGCATGCCAAGTTTAGGGTCAATCCCCAGGGAAGGCAACATGTTGGAGATCCTGTAAGAGCAGAGGCGTCTCAAGTCGGCATGCGACAACGCCGAGCGGCAGGCCTTGGTTGGCCTGGCAGGGTTAGGCTTTGTTACGACCGGCTTGCAGGACATCAAGTTATCCACAGATACATTACAAATTGTCTACGCTTCAGAGACCTCTACATTAATGCAGGCAGCCACCACTAGCACCGCCGCCACGACCAACACCAGCTTCCGAACAACCTCCATTGATGAATGACCTACAATTCTTTTAGAAGACTATATATTGAGCTGCTTGGAGAAGGGTTAAAGTTATTATTTAGTTAGTCTAACTATGAGCAAAGAAATAGATTTGACTGTTTCCAATAAGTACTTGAAGAATCGTGACATACTCAAATTGTCATATGATTTCCGACTTGCTCATATTTTATCAATAACATCCAGTACGTCTCCTACAAAGCAATGATGAGAGGGGTCGGGCCGGGCCGAGCCTCAATCATGTTTTCTAAATTATAGGGTCGGGCCAGGCCGGGCTATTTAAAAAAAATCAAAGCCCACGGGCCCGGGCTTTTTAGGGCCGGGCCGGGTTTATTACATACATACATCTAATAGATTTTTATCAAAATAAAACAAAAAACTATGAAAAAGTTAAGATTTGTTAATGATTGAACTAAATGTAATAAAAAATCAAAGAAAAATATAACTTAATCCATTAATTAGTTCACATATTTAACTAATAACTCTATAAAAATATTGATAAAACAATTGAAAGGGCTTTAGACGGGCTTTGATGGGCATGTAATGAGCCGAGCAGGGCCGAGGCTTTGAACCCTCCGCCCTTGCCCGGCCTTATGCCCTATGGGCTGGTCCGAGATGGGCTTTTTGACGGGTCAGGCCGGGCTTTGTCCCTTTGGGCCGATGGGCCGCCCACGGGCTTTAGGCCTGCGGGCCAAATGATGACCCCTAGATGAGGTACCACTCTGATCTACACATATACAAACTCAAGACAAATGACTAACCTTGCAGCATTACACAATTTGATTTAAGAATACACGTTGACTCCTCATTTATAACACCCATATGGATCAAACTCACCAAGTAGAGCACTACTCTAACACGGATCAAACTCACCATGTTGAACTAGATACATTTGTGTTTGGATTGACTGTTGATACATTTGTGTTTGGATTGACTGTTGGGGAGTAAGTGAATGTGGAAGACCAATGTTGTTTTGTCATTCTTGCCGGCAAGATCAAGATAATATCTATTATTTTTTGCTTCTAAGTTAAACTATTGTCACAGGCTTCCATCATTCAAAGCCAGTTTTAGCAGATGTCATTTATTTGGAGTTCTTTTTTTCTTTTTCAAACACAGTTGTAGAATACTAAAGCAGATTAGAAAAACAGGGAAAGTAGAGAGAGAAGCTCTGCCTTCTCTATAGACTTTCTCTTGCTAGGAGCCTTTGTTGAGAGTCGTCCGTGTGCTCCGATCTCTGGCTGCTTCGTCCGCCTACTGGATGGCGTTGTCCATCCCTCTAACGACTTTGTCCGTCCTTCCATCAGCCCCATCCGGTTCTCCGGCGACGGAGTCTGTCCTTTTTCTTTCTAATTTCCTATATTCTTCTCCCCTTCTCCAGATCTGGCCTCATGCTATCTCTCTGTAAGCTTCAAAATCAATCTCTGCAGCTACCATCGAAATTTCTCGCCTTCCTTTTCAGATCTACGGCCTTGGGCTCCTTGAGGTTGAATCTTACTGCTGTTGTTCAATGCATTGTGATGCAAGTTGTAAAATGGAGGTGTACATAGATCGAGCGGCGTCTCCGGTGCATGAACTGACACTTATGTCCGTTTTACTTTCCTTGGTTCTTTGCAACGGCTCCGACAACGTCTTTTCTGCTGGCTTTAGCAGTGAGTTCCATGGTAGATTTGAGCGTTGTGTTTGCGAGTGTTATCTCGATTCTACTTGGGTTGGTTGGTTTTTGGTTTTGTGGACTGACTATTTCAGATTCGGAGCGGTTTTGGTCATCAGAGCAATTTTCCATGCAAGTGTGTGGCAGTTTGTGGCGACAGCGGTGGGTGGCAGTCATTGAAAGTTTATGCTATGCCTAGGTTTCTATAGGGTTTGTTTCTTAGTTGGGCCGTTTTTATTTTTCTTTTGTTGTTGTTTTGGGCTTGTATTTTACTTCTTAAATTTTGTATCTGGGCTTAATTGTAATTTGCTACCCTATTTTGGGTTTTAATGAAATGCTTATTTGTCCAAAAAAAAAAATACAGTTGTAGAATGGCATTTCAAATAATGCAAATTGAGGCTTTAGCCACACTAGTTGGTGTGTTTTATATCTGCATTCAACTTTGAATTGTTCCAACATATGTAGGGGAACTTAAATATTAGTAGCATCAGTTTCTGTTCCCATTATATTGGCATGAACTAGATTTTTTTTTTGGGATAATATTGGTATGAACTAGATAGGCCAATATATATTGACCAGGAAACAAACTTTGAACAAAATGTTCTAAGGTTGGGTAATAGGAACAATTGGCTCTAACTAAGTGAGAGTATTGGGTAAAAAGAACATCTATTTCCTCCAGCTTAGTGAGTTAAAACATGTTCTCTCTCTGTCCTCTCGTGCAAGAGGTTTCTCGGCGACGGGTAGGTCAGACTAGTAGTGGCTTTGCATCTGCGATTGAGAGAGGCATCTCTTCCTCTCTCTCTCGTCAAACATGTGGGAGTGATAGCGGGCATGCTCGATGGTCCTCTCTATATACATGTTTCGGCGGTTTTCCTGCTGCTTCTGTTGGGGAGGTTGTTGGCGGCGTCGATACATGCTTGGTGAACTGGATCTGGTTTCGTGTTGAACGGGAGACGAAGTTGAAGGCTTTGGTTTCTGGTGGTGATATAGAGATTGATGGTGGCTGGAATGACGGTTGTTTCTTTCCAATTGTTATCAAGGGCAATGGAATTGAGGGCGAGGCAGCGGTGGGTGAGCCTTGCGTGGTGGTTCAGGATGGGTTTATGCGACGGTGCTGCGGGATGGTGATGCAGGCATTTGGATCGATGGTGAATGGAAACCTGGAGATTCTTTTCTTCTTCCTCAGGTCGTCACTGTGGTTGATGGCGAAGTGTTGGGAGGGCTGCATCACCTCCTTGGTTGGGCTGTTGATGGTGGGTCTCACAATGTTGGGGCGACAATGGTGGTTTCAAGGTGGGGTGCCGGCGACGCTGCACGTTGGTTGATGGCGGCTAGGGTTTCCATCAAGGTGACGGCTATAGTTTCCATCAAGGTGACGGCTAGGGTTTCCATCAAGGTGACTTTAGCTAGGCTTTGTTGGGCTTAGGTAGTTATTTTGTTTTTTAATTTTATTTCTGTTTTGGGTTCATATCTTTTTTCGCGAAAGGATATTGAATCTTTTATTATCTTGCCTTGAGCGAGAGAAATCGCAAAGGAAATAGAGACTCGGTGGTCCCTTAATTGAGACTCATATTTTATTCGCCGGGCTCTATAATTTCTTTGTTTTGGGCTTCATACAAGAAGGTGGGTGTACTAGGAGTTACTAGTATAGTTTGCTCTTTTTCGGGTGGATTTGTAGTAGTTTCTATAGAACGGTTCTTTCTGTCGCCCTCACTGAGGGGGATCGTTTTTATACTGCTTGCTGAGCTAATAAAGGATGACCTCTTTTGATCAAAAAAAAAAAAGTGAGAGTATTAATGGGTAAGTTCACAAGATGGGTGGAGATTAGAGATTTTGAGTCTTGGATTTGAGCCTTTACAAAATCAAAAAGCATTTCACAGGCGCCGAACAGATGGGATCATAATCCATTAAAGAGAATTGAAAGTATATGCAACAAAGTAAATGAAATTAAAAGACAGGTCCATTCATTTCATTAATGGTAGGTTACAACCAAGGTTTAGGGTTTATGATTTAGCCCTAAACCCTAAACCTTATTGCCTTATATAGCTCATATGCTCATTAACCCTAACTCTACCCGTTTACAAGGTAACCCTACCCAAGTCTACTTATCATGTAATTGTAGAGCCAAAGCCCAAAATAGATAAGCAGCTAACACAAGAGTCTTAACATTCCTCCCCTTAAGATAAGGTCACTATGTCCTCCTGCCTTAAACAGGTAAGTAAAATAAAATCACCCCCTGAGACTTCAGTAGAACCAGTTCTCCTCTTGCATTGTATGAATCTCCATAACTGCTTCATGCCTTCATTACATGTATTGAATCCACGATATAGACCAGTAATAACATATTCCAACGGCTTCTTGTAGACAACAGCGAGACTATTACATTGTTCTTCTGCTCCCTTTTGTTCAGTCTTTGAATCACTAGTCAAATGGGTACAAATGTAATTCAAATAGAAGATAAAGAAAAGAGAAGCACCAGCTACACCTCTTGAGGCCAAGTTACCAGCAAACCACTTCTTATAATCATCCTTGTTTTTGTGAAAGCCTCCTGAAGCCATGCTTGAATAATACAAAGTTCGAGGTCTCAGTGAAAAAGTAACAAGTGATGTTAGTAGTATGTCCACTCCACAATGAACTAAATCTGTCTTCCTTGATACTCATTTTGAATACAACCTAGGAGAGCCACCCTCTCGCCTCTAGCCTGAAACCCTAGATTTCCCACCTCACCGGCGTCCCGGCCTACCCTACCTATTATGTTTCATGAATATGCATAGATTCAAGATCTTAACTTGAGACCCAAGATGTAGGGGTCTCAACAACATTGAGACCCAGGATGCTTTGGTCAGTTTGATTCGTCAACATAACCCTAGCCTTGTTTTCCTCTCGGAAACGTTGGCAGCGCCAGACTTATTGGAGAATGTAAGACGACTTATGTGTTTCGACGGGGTGATCTGTGCATTAAAGGATGATATATGTCGTGGCTTAGGGTTATTTTGGAGGAATGATGTTCCAGTACGTCTTCGACATTTTTCTGATAATTTCATCGATGCCGAAGTAGGAGACAACTGCAGAGGGTAGATGGACGACTGAACCTAAAGAGGTTGAAACACTTCTGATCGATTATTATGAAAATATTTTTCGGTCCAATGGTTTGGATTCGAATGCTATTGCCACCATTTTGAATTCCTTGCCCACTAAAGTTACTGCTGAAATGAATTCGGAGTTGCTAGCTCCATACATAGATGACGAGATTAAAAAAGCTTTGTTCCAAATGCATCCGTCCAAATCACCAGGCCCAGACGAAATCTCTCCATGTTTCTTTCAAAAATTCTGGTCAGTTGTTGGCACTGATGTTTGTATGTCAGTTAGAGTACAACTACACACATGTCAGATTTCTCATGAGTCCAATTTTACTAAGCTGACGTTGATTCCTAAAATAGAAGATCTGAAACTAGCATCTGATTATAGACCGATTGCTCTCTGCAATGTGGTTTACAAAATTGCATCCAAGGTGTTGGCAAACAGACTGAAACACATCCTCCCATAAGTGATCTCTCCTCTTCAAAGTGCATTCGTACCGGGTCGCTTAATCTCAAATAATACTCCAGTAGCTACTGAAATTGCTCATTTCATGAAAAAGCTTCGCCGGCAGTCACAAGGTTTCTTCTCATTGAAACTTGATATTTCAAAGGCCTATGATAGGTTAGAGTGGAGTTTTTTTGGAAGCAGTCCTTCTGAAGTTGGGCTTTCGCCACACCTGGGTAAACAGTGTCTTGGCGACAGTTAAATCGGTCAGTTACTTGATTCTGATTAATGGTACTTCTACCGGTTTTATCTTACCAACTAGAGGGATCCGTTAAGGCGACCCTCTATCTCCATATCTATTCATGTTGCTGCAGAAGGACTATCCTCCTATATATCTGCATCTCAGAGACAAGGTTTAATCAAAAGAATTTCAGTTTCTCCTACAGCTCCCACCATTCACCACTTACTTTTTGCAGACGATAGCTTTCTCTTTGGGGAAGCTTCTATACAAGAAAGCCATGCTTATAAACAGATTTTGTCTACCTATGCAAGGGCATCTGGTCAAAATATTAATCTGCAAAAATCAAGTGTCGTTTTCAGCGGCAATGTGCAACCTAGGGAGAAAAGTTTGTTCGCATCATGTCTCTGGAAACTTGATTTCTTAGCTGGTGCAAATTGAGAATATCGACTTTTAGAGACGCATAAAAAATTTGTTACATTGATTGATTGGTAATTTATGTACTCCTCCACTAACAAATTCAATGGGTTTTGGTAAATGCAGAGTTGAGTGTCAAACCCACAGGAAACTAACCACTTCTCTCTATCGCAGTTTGTATCAAAAAAAAAAAACTGGAGAAAATAATCGATGTTGTGCTATTCATTTCAATTTCGAATTATTCTCAACAATTTTGATCAAAGTTGGAAAAACTGAAACACACACGTTTCCATGTCTGCACGGTTCAACAGGTTATTGGCCCTATATCAACTGATCGAAAAAAAAGCTTATCTGGTTTAAAAGCTTTGATCTTTTACAAGAATATTAATTTGGTATCCCACTTTTCATAGAGCAGTTATCTACAAAACCCTAAAGGCGGCCTCCACCTACCTCCAACTTCTTCTTCGTCCGGCAGCACCATGATGGCGGCTCTGGCTCTTGTCTTGCCGTCGTCATAAGATCTGTTGCCGGACGAGGAATTGAAACCAATTGCTCTTGAGTTTTGCCACAAAGAGGATAGACGGGTTTTGAAGTGTGGTTTTGGTTGGGAGAGTGAGAGGATGGAGGTTGTCGTGGCTATTCAATCCGGGGACCGTTTTCTCTGACGACGAAGGCATCTGAGATTGGATTTGATGGTGGTCTGTCATGCAAACGTGGATTCTCGAACTGTAGTCGCATGGGGTTGTGACAGCCTCGTTTGGGGCAGATGGGTTTGGTGTTGGGGTAGGAAGGCTGCAGTTTTGGGTGACGTAGTTCGTGGCGGCGTGCGGCGCTGACTTTGCCGACGAAGTAGGATGCAGCGGGTGTAGAGGAATGGAAGGACAAAACTAAACATGCTGATGGGTCTGTGTGTGCTATCTTTGGTGGACTCTTGGGCTTACTAAGTGGGGCTAGGGTTTTGCTCTCAGCCTAACCACTAGGTTTTTAGCTTTTATCTAATTACAATAATTTCCTATATTTTTTAGGAACTCTGGTTAGGTCTTCATGTCTGCAGATTATAATGTTTTTTTACATCTAGATAGTGAAAACTTCTGATGCACTGTAATTGAGTGCATTGGCAACAAAAGTTTTCATGCAAAATTATCTCTATATAAGGTAAGATTATAGTTTGCTAGGCTCATCATCTTTGATGAGGGAAATGTACAATGTAATGATTTGTGAATCACTTTAGGATCTGTATCAGTATCATTTTGGCTTGCGACTATTAATACAATGAGTTATATAAACCTGCCTTTTTTTCAAAAAAAAAATATTTATTTGGTAATAGCACATCCGTTATTGTTGTTTAGTTCTCTATAGGGTTTCTTATGCATGAAGAATGGAACAAACTATAACTACAACCACATCTACAACAAGAACTAAGGAGATCATAGATCTTTTGTTAGTAACTATGTGATATTGCATCTTCAAAACAATACAATAGATTATTGGAAAAATGGTCCAAATAATGTCTCATCTTTTAAAGAAACAAAATTTTGGTGTCTCAATTTTTAAAAACTTCAAAACACTACCTCACGTTTTTACCCCGATCAAATATTTATATCTACAACCGTTATTTCTGTTAAAAAACTGACGGTCAAAGAATAATTTCATCTTTTCAGATTTATAGATTTTTCTATTCTCTCTCTCAAACATAGAAAAGTAGAAAACAAAGTAAAAGCTTTGTTCTTGGCTTTAGTTGAACCGAAAGCGAATCAATCTATGAATTGATCAAATGGGGAGATGGACGCATTGCCGGAATCGCAGATTCTTCCATCAATAGAAGCTTCCAAAGCCAAACCCCTCACTCTCTCGGCAGAGAAGCTGGTTCGGCATCTCAACAAAAAGCGGTTCCGGCTCGAGCTCTGCAATTCCGGTAGCTCCAACGTCATCACCACCCTTCCCTTCACCACCTTTCGACGCCCTCTTGGTTCGATTCTCTTCATCTCCATTCCCAGAGCGATGACAGACCATAATAAAGGTCTCTTCAAGAGTAAACATAAATTCATCTGTTTTCTCTATGGAATATTATACAAATTGATCTTTAAGGCTATCGAGTTTGATGGTGATGTTTGTTAGTTTGGGTGTGGGAGATTTGGGTTCGAATGGTGGTGTGCGTTGCTGGAGGGTATAGCGGATTTGTTCTTTTTTAACAGCCAATACCAGATTTGAATCATGCTATTCTCCATGTGAGAAAGAGATGGACTATATATGCACTCTGCATAATGGACGGAAGAGCAAGACTCCAAATCAGAAACTGGGTTTGATGAGTATAAAAAAGGAAAGAAGTAAAGGAATAATTAAGATTGAAATTAGAGGCTATGAAGGTGATTTGGTTCTTGGGATCGGAGGCTATGAAGCCACTCCAGTGTGTTTCTGAGAAGAGAAGAGAGGAGAGAAGAGAGTTGTCCTCCACAGAATGAAAAGATTGATTAAAATAAAAATTTAAGGGTAAATAGGTCATTGTATGATAATAAATGGCTGCCGTTAAATTTGTTAACGTGGATAACGGTTTTAGATACTAATATTCGGTCGGGGTAAGATCGTAAAATACTGTTTTGAAGTTTTTGAAAGTAAAGATATAAAAACTTTGCTTCTCTAAAATGTGAGACACTATTTGGATAATTTTTCCTAGATTATTGTAATAGTTTATAGTTGTGGCCTTGTGGGTCATCTATCTATGTAAAAAACCGTTTTCTTTTTTTGTGACAGTAGTGGAGATTATATCTTATATAACGTGGTGTAGAATGAAACTTGATTGATTTTAGAGACTCTACAAATAAGAGTTGATCAAGTTTTGCTATTTGTTAGTTAATTCGATACTAAAAAGAACTATAACTCCGAGGATGACGCAAACCTCACCGCCGAGTGGGGAAGCAGGTCTCCGCCGCGGTGGTCACTTCTTTGAGACTTGTGGATGGTGAAGGAGTACCAGATCGACTCTATCGATACCAAATCAAAAAACGCAAAAAACTTAGAAACCAAATCAAATAGAAATATGATCGTACCCAAAACTAAACCAAAGCGAAAGCAAAAGAACAAAACAGAGCGCGAGAGTGAGCATCGAAAGAGCGAGATCGAGAGTAGCAAAAGAGCGAGAGCAGGAGATCGAGAGCGAAAGAGGAGGAGGAGTAGGAGCCAAATACGCCTACTTAAGGAGGAGGGGACGCGTATTAGTACGCAGATGGTAAACGTATGGGACACGTATTGTACTCAAAGGCGTACCTACACACAAGCTATGGTGTGCTACAGCCCATCCCCGATTTTGAAGAAATCTTATTTTGTGGCTTAATTTTAGTTCAAAATATTAATTATTTAAAACTAGCACACCCCAAATTTATATACTTAGCCTTTATGTTGTTAAATTTTAGTCCACATGTTATCTTTTTTTCTTCGGTAGATATAAATTTTCCTTTTTTTGATACATTTTATTTGAATTTATTTTTTATTTTTCTTAAAGGCATTAGACACGGTCGTCTAAAACGCATGCATGTTTTTTTTTTAAATAAATTAGCTTAACGTTTTTATTTTTCTCACTTTTTTCTCTCTGTTTCTCTTTTTTCTCTTGTTGACTTGTCGTTTCTCTTTTTAGTAATCGAAGGTTTTGCTTTTATTCAAGAGCGGGGTGTAATTTTGTCTTAGAATTTTGGTTATCGAACTAAATGTGGCTTTGTTAAGAGATATCAATTAACTACATGAAAAAAATTACCTAAAAGGAATCATTTACCATAATAACAACAAATCTAGGTGTCACATACATTGATCTAAAAAAAATATTTTTGCCCACCGCACTCTAAAATCCTAGGTCCGCCATTGATTGTACTCGTATGGTACGCGTATTGTGCGCGTCACTAGTATACATGTTCCCATAGATACGATTTTATTATTTTAAATCAGATTATATGTGTGTGTCTTGACCATGACACACTTTCACAATCAAATCTAAATTGAAAGAATAATACCAAAACAATTAGTACGAAAAAAAAATTATTGCTAAACCAAACCCATTTACCAAACAGGTGCTAGAGAAGTAAAGAATATCTCTGGTTTTTCTTTTTGAGGAAAATTAAGCAGTGGTCCCTAAACTATTCTGCCAAGGCCAACATGATACCCAAACTATGAAAAGTATACATGTGATACCCAAACTCTCATATAGATATCATCGAGATACCTACAGCCAATTTCCGTCACATAACTGTCAGTTTGATGATGTGGCAGTCTAGTGGGTCCCAAACAGAAGGGCATTATGGACTTTGTACATAAAACCTAAACCTAACAAATACCCAATTCCCTCTCTTTCCCTCTCATTCCCGTCAAATGAGAACCAAAACAACCCAAACCCTCACAAATTGAAAATTGGACCTTTATTACTAAAACATTCGGAAAGTGAGAATCTCAATTGTGAATCTTCGTCATGGCGACGACAAAGATGTGGGGGATGTTTCGGGAGTCTGGACCACCACCACGCGAAAGTGAGTCTTCCAATCTTTATCTCTTTTGTTCTATTCGTATTTGTTAACCCACTGTCCACAAAAGTTGAAAGAGAAGTTGAAAATGAGTTTGTCTCTATTCTGGGTTTCATATAATTTGAAGATTTTAAATTGGTTTCATTGTGGTGGTTCGATAAATAGATATAAAGAAAAGAGAACAAAGCAAATCGATTTGTGTGTTATGAGTTTGAAAGAAAGAGAAACCATAATCTGGGTTTTCTATTGGACTTTACTTGCAGCAACGTTGACTAGAAGCTTTGGTTTTTTCAATGACATTTTCAAAGGAAGTTTGATGTATGTGGAGTTTTACACAATTTATTACTAATAATGTTGCCAATGAACCGAATGAGCTAGGCATATGCTTGTTTAATCTCAAATTATGAGGAAGTTACAGAAGTGGGGTTTTTGAGGCCTATCAGCTTTGTAATACCCTGAAATTTCAATATTAGTTTCTAATATTATTTGGGATTTTTTGAGTTGGTGGTTTTGAGGTTCGAAGGAAGAGCCGAAGTTTCGGATGCTTAAATTACCCGAAACGTTTTTTATGGTTTTGAAGGATCAAGAGTTGACTTTCTAATCCGTTTGGTTTCTCGAGAAACTTCCTTCACGGAAGTTGTAGAGCACGACGATACGAGTTTGTAGACATATGGCACGCGTAAAACGGACTTGGTATGAGAAAGTTGTGGTCAGCGGAAGTTCGCGGTTTTACAGGATTTTGGGTTAAATAAGAAAGTTAGGGTTCCATTTATTTTTTTTCTTCGGAACCCATTCCTCTCTCTCTCTTTCTTCTCTCTCGCGACACCTTCAGTGTCAAAGTCCTCCAGCCGACCCGACCCGACCCGGACCCGGACTTTCCGACCGTCCGACGTTGCCTGACCGTGCCACCGGCCCGAATCGACTCCTCTTCTCCTTGCCTTCGTCCTCCTCTAGCTGGGTCACGCTGATTTGGTCTTGAAGTAGTGACCCGAAGCTCGGAAGTTCGGCTTGGAGACCGATCGGGATTCCCACCTCCAACGGCGGCGACGCGGCTTGGAAACGGTAGGGATAGGAGCTCATTGGCGTCCTGGTTCGATCTCTGGTGGCCTTGAAGCGCGACTCACGGCGGAGAGTGGCGATGGTGGATTCCAAACTTTCTGACGAGTTTCCGGTGATTTCCGGCCGATTCTGGCCGAACTGGTTGAACCTTCAGGTGACTTATGAAGTGTATTGAGCTTGGTTCTTGAGTTTCTTTTGTGAAGACGCAGCGGGATTTTTAGGTGAGTAAAATCTCACTAAAGTCCACTTAGGGACCAATCATTTATAATTATTATGATGATGATAAGTATTATGATGATTTTGATGATGATGATGATGGAAATGTTGATGATGATAATATTATGATGATGATTTTAATGATGATTATGATGATGATATTATTATATTGTGAGTAAATCTCACATGGGTTCATAAAAGAACCGAGATTACTTTATAGTTTATTATTGTTAATTGTGAAGTTGTCCTTGAAGGAAAATGATTTTGTTTTTAAATATAAATGAGCTTGATCGTCAACGGTTCATGGTAAGTGAAAACAAGTTTTCGTTAATAATAATCTTTCAAAAGGGGACTTCCGATTATGTGATATTGTGATGTTAAAATATGGTTGTTGATAGATTATTCTAGTGAGAATATCTATGTGTGTGTGTGTATATCTATATCTATAGGGTCTGGTTCAAGGGACGCTATTTTTTACACCATTTTTGACACCATTTATTAACCATTAGATTATATAACATTCAATGATCTAGATTAATTGCAAGTTTAAAATCAACACACATTAAGGTGACGTGGCAAATGATATGAAATTAATAATTTATTTGAGTTTATTTATTCGATTAATTAGAAATAACCCAAATTTTTGTAACTCCTCGTCTTCTCCAAGCTCTCCCATTTCTGCAATCCCAATTAAAATTTTACAAGACAAGTAATTTTTTTTTGTCTCTAAATTGATAAAAAATGACTATAGATTTTTTTTTATGGAACAGAGAGCTATAGATCGGTCTGTTGAACTCTCTAGCTAGCACTGCAAATCTGCAAGTCACTTCGTTCAGATTCATCTTGACTCACTCTTCTTCTTTTGAAACTTGAACCCGGGGAAATAGTAGTAGATTTGTATGTAAACATATAAACATTCCAAATTAAGGGTGAGTAGCCCTGGTTACATTTAATTATCTTGGCCTTTTCCATATATTTGATCTCTTCGGCTCTTCCTCAGTTCTTCTGATTACACAAGTACTTATTATTTGACGTCACCAGCATGAACAAGAAGAACTGTTCACCACAATTAGCATTCGTGATGGACGACCATCAAGATCTGAATCTTTTTATGAATCAAATGCTTTTTACAAGCTAAATCTCTTTGGGCGTTCCAACTTTCTGTTCTTCTTCTTGTTCTTTCTTTTCGTTCAATCGTGTTCTATTGTTTTAGTTTTCTTGTTTTTGTCAATTAATGGCAGTTTTTATGAGTTTATTTCTAATTTTAAATAAGACATTACTAATTCCATGTCATTTGCCACGTCATCTTAAAATGTGTTGATTTTAAACTTGCAATTAATCTGGACCATTGAATGTTATATAATCTAATGGTTATTAAATGATGTCAAAAATGGTGTAAAAAATAGCGTCCCTTGAACCGGACCCATATATCTATATGTGAAAAAGTATATTATAATGAGGTGTTGCTTGTGTTGGTTCTATTGATGTGATTTATTGTGCCTTGTTAAAATGTATGTCGTTTGGTTGAGAATTTGTTCTGATGTTAAGTTGAGCTAATTGTACCTAAGTGGTGTTTGTTTGTATTAGTTGTGGTTGTGTGCCTGTGTGGTGGTTGTGAGTATTGGAATAGGAGCCTTCGTGGTGGACCGGGAACCAAGCCTTGGCCGGGTGATTGGTTACGGTCAGTTTTAGAGTTCTAGTCTGTCAGTTTCATGGGGGATGACTATGTGTTGACGAACCCATGAGTACGTGTTTGTCTAGTTACTTATGAGGGATGACTATGCGTTGACGAACTCATAAGTAAGGGTTAAGAAATGATTGTGTGATGTTTTTATATGTTGTCATTAAATTCTTTGTTTTAAGTATCTCCTGAACTATGCTTAATGCAGAAGATTCTTTCATTTTATTTGTGTGATTTTTATTGGAATCCTGAACTAAGCTTTCTGTAGAATTCATTTATGATTTTGAGTGATTTTGAATTGTTGTGTTTTCTTATTTCTCTATTTTGAATTCTCTTACTTTTAGGCGATTCCTGAACTAAGTTACTAATGTAGGAATTTTCCGGTTTTTATTTATGTGATGCGGGTTGAGTTCTTTAGTATAGATTTACTCATACAAGCTATTAAAGCTTACCGGGTTTGTTGTTTACAACCCAGTGCACCAATTTATGGTGTAGGGGTTAGACCTGCATGTGTTGATCAGCATGGTTAAGGCAGTGGCTTAGGTGCTGGGTTTTAGGCGATGTACATTATTTGTATTTTATCACTACGTCAGAAAAGGCTTCACACGACAGGTATGAGACGACAGAATTCTCGAGATATGTAGTCTGACAAGTTTCAATGAACTCAGACGACAAAAATTTAAACTTCTGTAGTCTGAGATGGGAGAAAACTCATGAATTTCAATGTGTTTCAATTTTTTTGCAAGTTCAAAAACTCAGACGAAAGATAATTATCGTACAAAAATACAAAAATTAAAGTTCAAAATCTTAGAAATTTGTCGAGCTCAGACTACATTTTTATGTCGTCTGAACAACTTGAAAATTTCAAATTGTAAGAGGGAAAGATGCCGCGCTTATTAACACTTAGCCAAATCTGGGAGGGAAAGATAGATACCGCGTTAGCCAAAAGCCCCAAAACTAAAAACCTATTTAACCAACAAAAAAAAAAACTGAAAACCTACCACGCACTCGCATCGATCAAAACAGAAAACCCATTTGGTCAAAACAGAAAACCAATTTGCTCAAAAACCAATTTCTCTCCCGATTCACTCAAATCCATTTCGCTCAAATCACTCAAAACTCTAATTCACTCTCAGCCTAACCTTCTCTCGATCTCTCTCTCTCTCAGCCTATACATTGAAAGATGAACCACGAACTCAGAAAGATGAACCTAAGTGACAATTTGGGTTAGCTATTTCGATTTGGTTTAGCGATTTCGATTTGGGTTTAGCGATTTCGTCACTTCTATGCTCAGTCTGTCTCGCAAAGGAAGTTTGCCACTCTAAGTGACAATCTGGTAAGCCTCTCTCACTCGATGGGGGTTGTTTATGGTTCTAGAGTTTACGAATTGGGAGTTTTTCAGTTTTCGATTTGGTTTTTGAATTGGGGGTTTGGTTAGTTTTCGATTTGGGTTGTTTAGTTTTCGATTTTGGTTTTGGTTTTCATAGTGTTATTGAAAGGATTGAGAAATATATATACCTTACCCTCTGTCAGCATGCATTTTCTATTTTGAGTTTAGGTATCATAAGTAATTTGGTGTAATATTGTTCATCTCTGCAGGGAAGGCTACTATCATAACTATAGGGGGACTTGCAGCTGGTGCAGTAGTTGGTTCAGTAGTAGAGAATTGGTTCTAGGTAGACATTGTTCCATTTCTTGGCATACACTCTCTAAGTTTCTGAGGTCTTGGTTTGCTGTGAAATTTGTGAAGGAAACTCATGTATGAATCTAACGAAGGGACTTATAAATATTTACTTGAGTCTCAGATGAACACTATGATAGTATATAGAGACTTGTATCAGTGTTGTATTATATTTATGATGATATGGTAGTATCTTTATGTTTAAGTGGTATTATCTATGCATTTTGGTGTCAAAATTGTGTTTTGAAGTTGGACCTCAGTTCGTGTATGTGAAAAAATTGGAGGTTTAGTTAGTTTCTTTGGAATTGATGAATCGAACAGAGATATGTGAGCAAGTATCAACTTCATTATATCATAGTATCTTTTGAAACATAGCGATAGTACTTTTTTATGTCTATGTTAATATATTTTCTACTTGAATCAATAACTTTCTTATTGTCTTTTCAGCATAGTAGTTGTATCTTTTCAACATATGGATAGTATTTTTCTATCTCTATGGTAGTATCCTTTCAATAGATGTCAATTGGTTTTATTATCTTTTCAAATACTAATATTATGTCAATTGGATTAAAGGGATTGGATTGGTGCATTCTATTTGAATTAGCTTGATTAAATATATTGAGATTGTTTGCTATTTGGGTGTTGGGTGTTTAGACTGACTTATCTTTTTTGTTGTTATTGCATGGTACTTTGTAAAGAGCAAGGACAAGCAAAGGTTAGTGCTAAAGCAAGGATAAGCTGTGAGGAATTTAGTAAAGATAAGGTACAGATTCAATGTCTTTATATGTATTTTGTTAATAACTTTGATTTGAGTTGGGTTTTCTGTGATCATGAGTATGTAGATGTTTGCCTTTCTGTGTTTCGGATATTGTTCTTCTTCTTCTTCTTTTTTGGTCGGTCAGATATTGTTCTTCAATAATAAGAATATTAATTGTTCTTTAATAATAGGATTAAATTCAGTTTACCCCTCAAACTTTAGGGCTAAAATCAGTTTGGTCATTCATCTTTTTTTTTAATCAGACTCATCCCTGAACTTCCAAATCTCATCACTTGACCCCAAATTTCAAATTTCTATCTGATTGTGACATCATTTGCTGAGCTGGAACCGACAAGAGGTCCCACATTTCAGGTTTTGACCCTCACTTTGACTGAAAAACCCAAACTACCTATGATAACAATTATTTCTATTTCTCCACCTTTTTTTTCTATTCTTTTTACTTTACCTTCAGAACATTTTCTTCTTCTTCAATTCACCTTCAGACTCTCTCTCTCTCTCTCTCTCTCTCTCTCTCTCTCTCTCTCTCTCCATTCAACCAGCCGTCACCAACCATCCACCTCTCAGTCAATCCCCACCATCCATCATTTCTACCTTGTGCAGCCCTCAACTTCTCCCCCTCAAAGTTGAAGTTAGGAGCAAGAGTGGGAGAATCTGTGAGCTAGCAGAAATGATGAAGAGTCTGATGGTGGCGCTAGTTTTAGTTTCGGTGATGCTGCCGTGTCTAGAGCCGATTTAGTCGCCGCAATACACGGTGGTGCACTCAGAATCAATTTTCCCGTGAAATTTCACGCTTCCCCACCCATATCCCTCTCGAAACTCGACTTGAAATCTTATACATGCGACATGGCACCGACGAACCGATTGGAAGGAGGAGACTCATGGCGGCGTTGAAGAGCTATTTCGTGGAGTAGGAGTTTGGGATTTGAAGATTGGGGATGGAGATGAAGAAGATTAGGTCGAGAGAGGAGAGAGAGAGAGAGAGAGAGAGAGAGAGAGAGAGAGAGAGAGAGAGAGAGAGAGAGAGAGAGAGAGAGAGAGAGAGAGAGAGAGAGAGAGAGATCTGGTTTTTTTTTCTTTTTGATTCAAAGATAAAGAGAGTCTGAAGCTAAAAGAAAATATGAAGGTGAAAAAAAAAAGTGGAGAAATAGAAATAATTGTTATTATGGGTAGTTTGAGGTTTTCAGCCAAAGTAAGGATCAAACCTGAAATGAGGGACCTTTTGTCGGTTCCAGCTCAGCACATGATGTCACAATCAGGTGAAAATTTGAAATTTGGGGTCAAGTGATGCGATTTGGAAGTTCAGGGATGAGTCTGATTAAAAAAAAGGATGAGGGACTAAACTGATTTTAACTCTAAAGTTTGAGGGGGTAAATTGAATTTAATCCTTAATAATAAGATTAATATCTGATGTAAGTTGTATGCATATGCATCTAGTTTTCTGAACGTTTTTTTGTGTGTATATATAAGATGGATTATCATGGATGCATGCCGATAGGAGATCGTTGAAGATTTAGATAGGAGTAGATAATTTTCTTAAGTTTGCTTTGGCAAATGCAAGTGACAAATCTGCCATTTGTTGTCCTTGTATGAAGTGTTGTAACAACGATGAATTTTCAATCAGAGTTATTAAGGATCACATATACTTCAATGGTATATTAGTTGGATATAAGCGGTGGAAATGGCATAGGGAGCCTTCTGCCATGAATGATGACGGAGTAGTTGAATCTGAAACAGTGGATTTTCATCCAGAGTTAGGTACTGTGCGGGAGGAAGGTGATGGTTGTGGGGAAAGTGAGGATGAGGAGATTTCAAGTGATTCGAATGAGTTTTTAAAATTTGTGGAGGATGGAGACAAGCCTTTGTGGCCGGGCAATACCAAATTTTTATCAAATAGGTACAAACAAGGGAAGCCTGGACAGATTTTTTTGGTTCCATATAACAACAAGTATGTTGACAGTATTATATGGTGATGTTTTGCATGAAACTTAGCTTCTCAATATGTAAACATTCTTGTACATGTTCTCTTATATATAGTAAAAATTGGGTGTTGACGGCGGTGATTCCAAGTGATAACTTGGTATACTTAATGGATCCCTACAAAAGGGTAGCATATGAAGATGAATGGAAAACTGTTGTGAACCAGTAAGTCATATGACTTTTTTTCTTTTCCCCTTTACAATATGGATTATTTTTCAACTTACTGAATTTTCATTTTTACTAATTATCAATGCTGCATTATTTTCCAAGCTCTCTGAAATTTTATTATGCCCCAAAGAATAAGAAATTAGGCAGAAAAGATACTAAGTGGGAGACACTTCATGTAAGTTGTAACACTTAGTTGAGTCTCCATTTTTATGTACTATGTCTAATATTAATGTTTGATAGTTTTGCTAATAGTAACTTTATTAATAATTTCTAGGGTATTCCTCAGCAAAAGGATCACAATACTTGTGTGGATATTACATTATGCATTTCATGAAAGAAATTGTCCAGGATAAGGACTTAGGGTTTTCGATCAAGGTAAGATGATCAACTGCTTTTTATTGTTGTGAATTAATGTGATGCATAGAGAATTAGATACTGTGAATGTGCATAACTTGCTGCATTTTGTTGCTGCAGTGGGGAACAAAAGGTACTAGTGGGCAGTATAACACTGATGACATTGATGCGGTCCGAGCTGAATGGGCAAAGTATGTTAAAGAGATCCTCTAAATATTAATGTTAGTGATGTAGAACTGTGGCTGCAGTGTAATAACTTTTATGACATACTGAACTTAGGAACTGCTTTTGTATATTTGAATTTAGGAACTCATTTTCAGCATATATCTGAACTGTTGGGAAGTGTTTTGTATGCATGCAGTTGCTACGTACGGATCCCTAGCTTAGGTTGATGTGTTTTTGTGCTAGCTAGCTAATGGTTGTGATCAAGAATTTAGGCTGTATTTTAGATTTCTTGATCATTATAGCAATATGTTAGCTCGGTTCATATTTGTGGAACTTATGGATTATATTTTAATGTGATGGATATATATTTGTGCAATGAAATGTTTGATAATTTTTAATGCTTTTAGGTGCAATTTCTGTGTGGTTTTGGTGTTTAATTTGGTGAATATTGTGGATGATGTAGAATGGTTGGTTAGACCACATATGCAGGTCCTTGAATTGAAAAATGTAGTCTCAGAAACATGTAGTTGATAAAAGCAGCTATTGTAGTGATTTCCTACAAGGTACTCCACACTACAGAAAATTGTTATCCAAAACAATATCAAATGACAAACTAAACAAGTGTTTGTTATCCGATAAGTGATCCGACTACAGAACAATGTAGTCTAATACAATATCATACGACTTATCCTCACAGTTGAAGGCTAAACTTTGTCCCTCCAACGACATCAGAATGTAGTTGGAAAACATCTCAAACGACAGATCTATTTATAAATATGTTATATCAGTTGTTGTCATACTACACATATTCTTAAGGGAATGTAGTCTGAAATGCATCTCAGACGACAGATACCGAGTCATATGTGTTATCCTACTTGTTTTAAGACTACAGATATACTTTATAATATGTAGTCGGAAATACATCTCAGACGACAGATCCATTTATACATATGTTATCCCAGTTGTTGTCATACTACATATATTCTTTAGGAAATGTAGTCTGAAATGCATCTCAGACGATAAATACCGAGTCATATGTGTTATCCTACTTGTTTTAAGACTACAGATATACTTTATAATATGTAGTCGGAAATACATCTCAGACAACAGATCCATTTATACATATGTTATCCCAGTTGTTGGCATACTACATATATTCTTCAGGAAATGTAGTCTGAAATGCATCTCAGACGATAAATACCGAGTCTTATGTGTCATCCTACTTGTTGTAAGACTACAGATATACTTTATAATATGTAGTAAGAAATATATCTCAGACGACATATTGTTTATGTGAAAGCTGAACTTTTTACCTCTAACTACTATCGACTAAAGTAGTTTATAACTACGGCTATTTTAGGAAGTATGTAGTCGATATGTCAAATAAACTACAGTTTTGTGTTGTTTGTTTGACCTTCCAACGACACATGACTGTAGTTATATATGTTGACATATGACAAACTTATGTAGTTGAATACCATTACAAACAACATAAGTTCTCCTTTAGGCTTCAATCTTAATCACTTCAGACGATAGATTTTAAAAAAATTATGTCGTATGACTCTATGTCACACGACAGTTAATAACTGTCGTCTAACATGCTTAGAGACGGCAGCCACTTACGCTACACATTTCTAAGCTGTCAGACAACAGTTATTAACTGTCGTCTGAAGCCTTTTCTGACCTAGTGTATGGCGTTATTTTTAAGCTCATGTGAGCGAAGTAGTTTATTTCTAGACTTTTGGATGTTGATGTAATTAAAGAGATTTATTGTTTAACTCAGTTGATGAGTTAATTGACATTTACATTTTTAGTATTTTTTTTTAGTTTAGAAATTGTCAAGCAGGTTGTGGGATATTAAGTTTTTGAGTTTTATCATGCCCAAATTTTTAGAATTTTATCCTTCAAAAATTGGGGTGTGACAAGCTTAGTTTGTTAATTATAGTTTGATAATTATACCTTGATGATTATAGCTTGATGAGAGAAGTTACAGTTTGATAATTATTATTGCTTCTCTCCCGACAACCAATATATATGAGATATATATGTCATCAAGTCCAGTTAAACATCTGTAATAGCTTGTATTGAACCTTTGGCAGAATAGCTTTTTGTAGTGCTGATATTTTTTTTTTGTTTGAATTTCAGTTCCACAAGGTTTGTATACAATGGAAATTCTTCATGGTGGTTATTGGGATAAGCAGCTGGATGGGACAAGGAAGTATAAGATTCCCAGGTTTAACAATTTGGGGGGTAAGGTCTACCTTGATGGTTTAGATCCGGAGAAGATCTCATGGGTGGAGATGAATAATATTGTCTATGCATTAGGGTATAGAGAGAAACCTATATCTTACCACTTCAAGATACCTCAGACACTTGCGAACGAAGGATTCATACAGATCAAGAATGATGGAGATGTAATAGAAATGGTGAACATGATTCCAAAGAAAAAAAGGCAGATATCTGTGTATATTATAGGTGGGGGTCTTAGGAAAAAAGAAGAAGCATATGCAGACTTTTCGCTACCACAAGACCCAGATTTTGAGAACCCTTTGAACAACTAGACTTCCAAGGAGAAGGAGAGGGCTTATTTTGAATAAAATTTGATGGCTAGCCAGTTATATAGTGAACCAAGTGGAGTTAATGCAGTTGGTGGCTTATCTAGATTAAATGAAGTAAATGATTTGGATGATGATAGTGGTTCAAGTGGTAATGTGGGTGAGGATGGGGTAAGAGTAAATATGGAGGGTGGACCAAGTTAGTCCACTTTTGCTGGTTTATCTGATATTGTTTCAGATTTCATGGATTCACAGCCATGTGAAACCCAAGAGAATATAACAGGGGCATAAAAGTAACTTAAGGTCAACAGTTGCTAAACCTAATAGGGTGAAACATACTATTAGAAGGCCCTTGCCTGGAGACTTAAAAGAGCAGTTGAACAAGCAGTTTTTGGCCATAAAGAGGAATGAAAGAGAAGAAGTTGAGAATAGGGAAAGAGAAGAGTTTGAGAGAGCTGAAAGGGAGACTGCACAACTGAGGGAGAGTCAAGCTTCTGCTGGACTTACTATTGAAGAAGCTGAGCAATTGGCAAGGGAAGAAGTCGAAAACAGGTTTAGGGAGGCTGCTGAGCAAAAGCCAAGGGATGAGGCCTAGAAAAGAGAAAATGAGGTTGCTAAAAAGAGGGCAAGAGAAGCCTTTTCTGTGAGGCAACAGTTGGCTGCCGAATTAGAGAATCAATTAGCTGAGAAGAGGGTATCTAAGGCTGCAAGAAAGAAAGCTACTGCACAAAACAAGAGGAAGGAACCAGGAAGCAAGGCAAAGACAAATAAGAGGGGGAAGAAGCTTGTTGAACCTAAGTATAACACAAGGCACAAAGGGCAGAAGCAGTTTGAAGAACAAGCTGAGGATGATGAGGATAGCAATGATGGATCTGAGTATTATGTCGATTCAGACTATGACCTTGTGCACGATGAGTTTGATGATGTTAAATTTGAACAAAATGTCACAGATCCTAGGGTTGTACCTGAATTTGAAAAGATGGGTTTCAATGGCTATTGTTCCGATGAAGCTGTAGATTCAGATGATTTGCAGAGTATGAATGGAAGTGAAACTGAAGAAGATGAAGAAGGGAATCCAATTCCTAAGTGGACGATTAATGGATTGAGGATCAGACCTTGGATTAGGGTAGTAGATCTGTAAAATCCAATATTCAAATTAGGTCATGCGTTCCCTAATTCTAAACAATTGAAGGAAGCAGTTAGGGAGTCTACCATTAGGAATCTGGTTGGATTGTGGTTTGAAAAAAATTCAAAGAAGAAGATAGAGGTGAATTGTCAATGGGGCTGTTCTTTTAGGTTGTACGCTAGCACAAGCAAGGGTGAAGGTGAAACTCTCATAATCAAGTCACTTAACAGCAAGCATACATGCTCTCCGGTTGAAACAAGTCATTTCTTGGCATATAGGAGAATAGCACAAGAAGTTCAAGATGATCTTTTAGCTGATGAGAATTGGTCTAGAAAAGGGATCCACCATCATATCAAGAAGAAGTTCAAGTTGGATGTAGGGGTGCAGAAAATCACAAGAGCAAAAAGGCCTGCAAAGAGGATGAATGAAGGGCACTAGAAAGGAATACAACATGCTTGCAGCATATAGAAATGAATTGCTTGAAACCAATCCAGGATCCACCATCGAGATAAAAACTCAAATGGATGGCCCTATATGGAGGTTTCATAGAATGTATATTTGTTTTGCAGCTTGTAAGGAGGGCTGGATGAATGGTTGCAGGCCCCTAGTTTGCTTAGATGGTTGTCATATCAAAGGTCAACATCCTGGACAGCTTTTGTGTGCAGTTGGAATAGATGCAAACAATGGGATGTTTCCAATTGCATATGTCTTGACTGAGATTGAGATTGAAGATACATGGACCTGGTTCCTTGAGTATCTGAAATGGGATCTGAGGATGGAAAGAGAAAGCAGCTATGTGTTCATGACAGATAAGTAGAAGGGGCTTGGAAATGCAATTGCTAGTAAGTTACCTAACCATCAACACTTGTATTTTTTTTTAGCAAGATAACTAAATTTTTGCACTATTATTTTATACAGAATTGTTCCTCAATGCTGAGCACAGACACTGTGTAAGGCATCTTCACAACAATTTCAAGTAAAAACATCCAGGAGAAGGGCTGAAGCAGTTGGTATGAAATGCAGCTCGAACTAGCACTCAAGCGTGGTATAACAGACATGGATGCATTGAGGGAGCTGGATGACAATGCCTGGGATTGGTTTAAAGACAAGAATCCAAGACAATGGTCAAGGGCCTTTTTCAAATACGAAGCTAATAAGTGTGACATATTGCTCAACAATTTGTGTGAGTCTTTTAATTCTGCTATTCTACCTTCTCGGGATAAGCCTATATTGAGTATGTTGGAGAAAATTAGAATGGACATGATGGTTAGGCAAGTAAATAGAAGGGTGGCATGTGAAAAATGGAAAGATTTGGTTGGTCCTCGGATAAAGAAAATAATTGATAAGATAGGGCAGAGAGCAACACAATACAAGGCGAATAGAAGTGGGGAGTTCATTTTCCAAATAACAGCAAATAGTGAGGGAGGAAGCATGCATTCAGTGGATTTGGGACGCCATATTTGCACATGTAAGAGGCGGCAGCTTAGTGGGATCCCTTGTGTGCATGCAATATGTGCTATCAGATTTAAGAAACATGAGGCAACCTTGTATTGTGATGATTTTCTCATGTCTAGCACATATTTAAGAGCCTATAACCCAATCATCTATCCCATTGCATGGGAGGATGATTGGGAACCTGTTGACTATCCCATTGCACCTCCACCTTACAAAAAGCAAGCTGGAAGGCCAAAGATGAAGAGGCACAAGGAAGCTGGAGAGAAGAAAAAGGAGAAAGCCCCAACTATACATGTTCCAAAAGAGGGGAAGCTCTCTAAAGTTGGGACGAAGATGTCATGCAGAATTTGTGGCCAACAAGGACACAATAAAACTGGTTGTCCTATAACAAAGGCCAAAAAGGTATCAGAAGCAGTAAGTAATTTTAATGCAGTTTATCTTCATATTTTCAAATGATTAAAGTTGATAAGTTTTTTCTTCTTTCTCTTTTACTAATCCGAAAATTAATTCGAATAGGGAGAAGGAACATCAAGTGGAGCAGCCACAAAAAAGAGACAAAGAAATGAGGTTTGTATTTTTTTTTTTCTTGTTGTTGTTCAGTATATGGTAATCATGTAATTGTTCCTTCTTAGTTATAATGTATGTGAGGCTTGAAGATGAATGCTTTTTATTTATAGAGTATGGTTACATTCTAGAGTTTAGTTATTTTTCAGTTCTCACTTAAGCTTATTTTGGTTTAGTGTAATGTGCTAACGTGGTTACATTCATTTGTATTCATGCTTCATTTTCATTTTTGTTTGTAGGTCAAGAGAGCACCTGCTCCAGGATGTACTAATGTAAAGGACCAAGTTATCAAGTCTAGGAAGACATGTGTAAAAGTCAAGCAAACTATGGAAAACACTTCAGGTCCTAATGTTCGTGCATCAACATCACAAAGAACTCAGCAACCTCCCACTCAAAGTAGCTAGAATCCAGCAACAATGAGTGGTAAAAGGAAAACATCAGAGCCTATGCAGCCAAGCCAATCTAAATATGCAGGATTTTAATCCAATATGAAGCATCTCCTTTTTGTTATTGCTTAGGGCTTTCATTTTGCTAAACCATCACATTGCTCATTAAGACACTTGTGTTAACTGTATAATCATCTGGTTATGCATTTTGCTGGACAAATTATGTATGAGTGATTTGGCAATAGAGATTTGTGTTGATTTAGTTGATCAATTGTTATCATCTTTTTCTTATTAAAGGTATGAATGGATTTTTGGTTGATCTTGTTCAGTTTGGAAATATTTGATATACTGATCTTGATGAATATGGTTGAAATGGAGTGAAATCACTTTGTATAACAGATTTGGAGGAAAGACGATTAAGGAACAAAAGAAAAGTTGAGGGAAAAAAGTGTGGAAAATCTCAAATAGATTGGAGGGAAAACGATTGAGGAACAGAAGAAAAATGGAGGGAAATAAGTGTTGAAATGTCAAAGCTTGTTGTCAAGGTTGTTTCAGTCATTTCCCTTATGTTTGGGACACACTAGACTGCCACGTCATCAAACTGACGGTTTTGTGACGGAAATTGGCTGCAGTTATCTCGATGATATCTATATGAGAGTTTGGGTATCACATGTATACTTTTTATAGTTTGGGTATCATGTTGGCCTTTGTAGAATAGTTTAAGGACCACTATTGAATTTTTCTCTTTCTTTTTTCCTTCGTAAGTGTAATCTATTTGCTTTGCTTGATAACGACAAAAGAAAAAAAAATGAGATGGACCCACCAGCTTCCCACCACATTGCATATCAGTTGATTACATTAGAAAAAGAGGGAAATTTTATGGTACCTACCTGTATGTGACACCTACATTTACAAATGTGACAACATATTTGCAGTCAAAGTGGTAATGTTGAGTCGTATTGTTTGTAATCTTGTTCTAATAATTGTAATTACAAAATGTACAACTATTTTACAACTTTTTGAACAAATTGTTCTCATAGTTGTAATTTTGTTTAACTTCATGTAAATAATGTAAATAAATTTGGTAAATTTGTTCTCAATGTTGTAATTTGATTCATAACATTGTAATTTTTGTTCAAGTACATGTAAAAAAAAAAAAGGATATACATCCAAGTACCATAGCTTGTCTCTAGAAAAAGAAACATAGGAAACATACCTGGAACCAATCAATCCGATTCGTTCAAAAAATATATAAACTGACCATGAAGGTACCTAACAGATTCAAAGACATTCCCAAACAACATTCTTAATTCAGAGATAGTAATTCAAAAAAAATCTTTGATGGAATTCGAGTTTCAGTAAGAAATCAAAGTTGAAAAATACAAAACAAAGAAATCGTAAAAGTTGATAATACCTTTAGTTAGATTTGTTCAAAAGGTGAATATGCAATCACCCGTTTTGACATCAATCTTTTCCTCTCTCTAGATTTTAATCTGATATGCTCCTCAATTTGTGTGAGTTCTCTTCTTTAATGTGAACTGTTAACCGAGACGGGTGAATAGCGATGAAGCCATGCCTTTATGCTATCTCTAATCCCCGATCGTGGCTCTGACGGTTGTTCTATTCTTTAGAGATCACGTGCTCTCTGATTGTGCAACTGCATTCCTCCTTTCTACTCTCCCTTTCTTTTCAACTGCACTATTCCGTATTTATAAAATTCTCTCTTTTTCTTTAATCTCTTTTACCTTGTTACCCTTCTTTAATATTTATTCACTTCAAAATAGAGTAATAAAGGAAGGTCAATTTGAGGGATATCTGAGTGTTTAACCAAGAGCAGTTCCATAAACCAAATTAGCTCAATTTAGTATATTAATACTGAAACGGCAGAACAACAGTTTGAATTTCAAATAACTATTGTCAAAACTTAACACTATATATCCCAATAAGTTTGCGGTTATATCTTCTCATCTTTACGTGCAAAACTCACGTTCAACCATGAACGAAAAAATTATTCTGTCATTCTCACACGACTCCTCACATACGTATTTCCATTTTCAAAACACGAAGGAAGTCAAAACGGTATGTACGTATATTGCATGTACGCCTTGGCTATTGATTGATTGTTAGCTTAGTTTATGATCAATATTGTTTTTGTTGAAGTCGAAGGATGATACTATATGCAGAAGGGGATCACCAAGCTTAAGAAGATTCTAGAGGCTCAGTTCAACTCAGAAGACTACATGAGGTTTTACATGTATATATCCTTTTCAGCATAGTTTGCATTTGTTACTTTAGATACTATTGTTTATGTTTGTCTTTCTTCTTTTGATTTTTCATTCGGTTATGAATTTGATTTTATCTTTCACCTTAATTTATTTTTAGATAATTTGGGTATTGACATCGTGTTCCATGCATGTCTCTGGAAACTTGATTTCTCAGCTTGTGCAAATTGAAAATATCGACTTTTGGAGATGCGAAAAAAATTTGTTACAATAATTGATTGGTAATTTATGTACTCCTCCACTGACAAATTCAATGGGTTTTGGTAAATGCAGAGTTGAGTGTCAAACCCACAGGAAACTAACCACTTCTCTCTGTCGCAGTTTGTATCAAAAGAAAACTGGAGAAAATAATCGATGTTGTGCTATTCATTTCAATTTCAAATTATTCTCAACCATTTTGATCAAAGTTGGAAAAACTGAAACACACACTGTTCCATGTCTGCACGGTTCAACAGGTTATTGGCCCCCTACATCAACCTGATCGGAAAAAAAAAAAAAAAAACTTGTTCAAAAACCTTATTTAGCTTAAAAGTTTTGATCTTTTACAAGAATATTTATTTGGTATCCCACCACTACCAGGACAAACACTTTAGCTGATGAAAATTTTTTGTCGGCCTGTTAACTTAATTCGTCGGCTATAGTGTCGTCGGAAAATGGTCGTCGGTAATTACTTTAGCCGACGAAACCATGTCCCGTCGTCGGCTATTGTCCCATACCTAGCCGACCACAGAAGACGTCGTCGGCTAGTCTCTCAGACTTTAGCCGACAAGTCTTACAGACTTTAGCCGACGAAACAACTCGTTGGCTTAAACTAAGGAATAGCCGACGAATTAACTCGTCGGCTTAAGCTAAGGGAAAAGTCGACGAGTTGTTTCGTCGGCTATACATAAGAGACTAGCCGACGAGTTATTTCGTCGGCTTGTCTCTTACTATAGCCGACGAAACAACTCGTTGACTTTTCCCTTAGCTTAAGCCGACGAGTTAATTCGTCGGCTTTCCCTCAGCATCTTTTTTTGTCTTATAAACCCATTTACAACCAATTGGCTTATGGTTAGGGTCTGGTTTCACTAAATCCCATACTTGGTTCTTATGCATAGAATATAATTCTTCCTGCATAGCTGCATCCCATTTTTCAACTTCATCTGAATCCTGAGCTTGTTTAAAACTCATTGGATATCATCATCCAGTTCTACAAGTTCATCCTGTTCTTGGAGATAAACATAATAATCACTATTTTCTCCATAAACTGGTTTTCTAGGCCTTTCTGATCTTCTTAATGGAGGTTGCTCTATGTTTTGAGGCTGCCCTAAATTTTGAGGCTGGAAATTCTGAGGACCTAAATTTTGAGGTTCAGGCTGCATAGGTTGCGCTACAGGTTGCTGAATTTCTTCAGCAACATTATTTT
The DNA here is from genome assembly GCA_010134655.1 of Fragaria nilgerrensis. Classification (NCBI taxonomy): domain Eukaryota; kingdom Viridiplantae; phylum Streptophyta; class Magnoliopsida; order Rosales; family Rosaceae; genus Fragaria; species Fragaria nilgerrensis. Next base: position 9,527,914 of record CM020978.1, read on the forward strand.
GAGGTTCAGGAAACTCAGCTGTTGCATTATTATTGTTATTTTGATTTTGAACAAAAGCATCAGTCATGGTAGTGTTTGCATTTAAAGGCATTCTATTAACTGTAGCCTCAGGTTCAACTAGTTCAACAAATTCTGAAGACAAGTCTCTAAAATTTGAAGTACTGTAAGCTTCATCCAGAAATTTGGCATTATTGGTTTCTATTATTCTAGTTGAATTATGAGGTGCATAAAACCTGTAGCCCTTAGATTTTTCACAATAACCAATAAAATTACAGCTAACTGTTTTAGGGTCCAATTTGTTCTTAATTGATCAGGAATTTTAGCTTCAGCTTTGCATCCCCAAACATGAAGATGATGCAAGCTCGGCTGTTTGCCACACCACAACTCATATGGTGTCTTTTCTACAGCTTTTGAAGGTGATCTATTGTAAAGATAATTTGCAGTCTTAAGTGCTTCACCCCACAAAAATAAAGGCAATCTGTAGTACACGTCATCGATCTAACCATATTTAATAAAGTCCTATTTTTCTTTTCTGCCACACCATTTTGAGTTGGAGTATAAGGGGTGGTATACTTGGCTTGAATGCCATGCTCTTGTAAGAACATTGCAAAAGGTCCCTTTTGCTGGCCTGCCTCAGTATACCTCCCGTAAAATTCTCCACCTCTATCTGATCTGACAGACTTAATTTTAGTCTCTAATTGCAATTCAACTTCAGATTTATAAATTTTGAATGCTTGTAAAGCTTGAGACTTTTCTGAAAGTAGGAAAATATAGCAGTATCTAGAGTAGTCATCGATGAATGTAATGAAATAAAAATTCCCACATATAGTCTTGTGTGAAAAAGGCCCACAAATATCAGTATGAATAAGTTCTAAAGGTTTGTTACTTCTAGCAGCTGTAAGTTTTCTGGTTTTTGTTAATTTTCCCTTAAAACACTCCACACAATCATTAAATCATCATAACACAATGCAAGCAATACATTTAATTTCTCAAGTCTTTTAAGTCTGTTTTTAGATATATGGCCGAGTCTTTTATGCCAAAGTGCTGCAGACTTATTATTGAATAAAACTCTCTTAACACCAGTGACCTGATTTTCAACATTTGTTCTAGAATTATTTTTAAGCAGGAGAATCTCATTCTTAACAGTAGAACAATCAAGTTTAAGATATTTATTTGAAAAAGAACCAGAACCAATATAAGCTGAATTCTGAAAAAGTTTTATTCCATTGGAATCAATAATAAGACTACAACCAATTTCGACCAAAAGGCCTACAGAAATTAAATTCCTCTTCAATGAGGGGATATAAAAAACATTGTCTAAAAATAAAAGGTTTCCTTCTTCTAAATCGATCCTCAAGCATCCTATGGCTTTAACAGCTACTCTTTGGCCGTTTCCAACGCAGACATTCTGCTCACTTGTCCTTGGAGCTCTCCTCCTTATTATACCCTGTAATGAAGGGGTAATATGTATTGGTGAGCATGAATCAGGGCAATCCTTTCTTTATCATCCATGCCTTAAAACCAGGGCAATCCTTCTTAACGTGTCCCATCTTTTTACAGAAGAAACACCTAACTTTAGAGGACTTATCTCCCTTGGAATCTGCAGGTCTGCTTAGCCTTGTTCTTATTCTTCTTTTTCCACTTAGGCTTCTCCATAAGATTTGCTGCAGTTACAGGTTGAGCCTCTCCACGGATTGTATTCTCCTCATCCACACACATTGAAATTAGCTTATTAATAGTCCATTTGACCTCTAGAGCATTATAGGTAGATCTCAGTTGGCTGAAGGTTGATGGAAGTGACCAAAGTGCATCTGCAACTCCCATCCTTAAATCTCTGAGTTTCCCATTCAGCTGAACCTTATGCATTATGTGCTCCCTAACACTCCCATTCCCATCATATTTCAGTTCATGAAATTCTTTATGGAGCCTAGCTGCTTCAGCTTTTTCACTTTCCTTATATTTCTCAGCAATATTAGCCATAAAGTCTATAGCGTCCTTAGGTTCCTCTATCGATCCCCTAACCACCTCAGACATAGTTCTCCTAATCACATTCTTAGCCATTCTGTTGGTCTTAAACCACTCATAATAATGCCACGAGCTGTCAGCATCTATGTTGTTTTCTTCTTCGGTGCTTACAGGTTTGGGTTTGAGGAGGCAGTAATCTATGTTTTGGTGCATTCCCATGTAAAACTCTATATCATCCCTCCACTTCCTATAGTTGTTCCCATTCAGCTCCACAACTTCTCCAATAGAAGCAAAATTGCCTAAGAAAATTAAAATAAAATTGTGTAAGAGTTTTTCCTATGTTGTTTTAACTGTCTTTTATCAAAGTTTTAAGCATAGCAAAAAACACACAAACACAGTCATGAAACCAAAACATAAAATTCATACTTTCATAATGTCATACTGCATACATATATATATACATATATCCCATGTGAATAAATCAACAAAAACAATGACTTTGTGACATATAATTTTTGAAAAAGCCTGTAGTCTGAATTGATATGCTATATGCAACAGAACAAAATATTTGGTGAAAACAGTCTAAGTCTTTAGACAAAGAAAAGTTTTCAAAAAAAATCTGGATAGGTTTCTGTACATACACATATCACTGCATATATTACAAAATCATGCTCGATTACTTCTTTGGAAGCCAGAAAAAACAAAACTTTATAACACTGCACAATTTGGTATTTTCTTCATGATTTCTTAAAGCCATTATCTAAGATTTAGGTATACTTTGTGTAAGACATAAACCAAACAGCAATCAAAAACACCATAAGATATCGTGATCATATTCAGATTATTGAAAAAAAATTTTGGGAGATTTTCGTAATCTAAATACGCTGCATTCACAATATCATATCAGAAACAAGAGTAAATCTACCACCCTCCTCCACTACAACACACGTCAATTTCAAACAATACATGCATCACAGACAACGAATTCATGAACCAGCACTTCTCCATATGAACATTCTCATAGATGCAAGAATCGAAATTGACAAGTTTGAGCTTCAGAGAACTTAACTTTGCCTCTGCTCCAGCACAGCACCAATTTAAAAGCATGAAAACGAAAATCAATGCGGAAAACACAGACCTTTAAAGCCCAAAGCTGTAGCAGGGAGAACCGAATCCCTTTTCCCTCTTCCGACCCAGAAAACACAGAATGAAGAACTCGATCAATCTGTTATGTTCATAACAGATAGTCGGGTTTTGTTTTATGAAGTGGGCCGGGTTTGGGCTCGGATAAAACGGATTAGAGGCCTGTTTTTTTTATTTCGTTTTTCGAAAATCATACTTAAAATTGATTAATTAATTTTGGTTTTTAAGAAAAATTAATCCCAGAAAAAAAAAACTGTTCTTGTATGAAAAAACCAATTTGTGATTTGTGATTTTGTAGAAAACCATATGCTCTGATACCATGTTAAAATATGTAATTTAGGATCGTCTACAATAATATCACAAATACATCAAAACAAGAACACTAAATTAAGTATGAAGCTTAATACCTTCGTTGCTCCTCCAGTCGGACTTAACTGCAGTCTTCGATGAAGCCACCATTGTTGATTGCGAGGTTGCTTGATGCTCACGTTGTACTTGGTGAATACTGAAGGTCGGCCTTCTGTGTGTCTTAACCTTGTTGCTGGCACAATGGGAAGCCGATGAATGCAGAACGGTGTGAAACACAAGGACCTAGACCCTCTATATATAGTGATCAACATAAGACTTGATCCCATAACCAAATCCAATACTAATCCCTGTACATGATAAGACGTATTTGCACACGCATCAATTAACCCTGTCAACAAATCAATCGTAGTATAAAGCAAGCAGGGATCGTTCTAAACCGGGGATCCAACTACAGGGTAGATCCATCTAATCTAATAAAAATATCGAAATAAGCATATAGGGTTTAAAAGTTTGATAATTTCGGAATAAACATTGAAAATAAATCCTAAATTACTTCTATACATATATACATGTGATCAACCAACAATCATGCAAACTCAACCAAACAACCATGCAAGAATAAAGAAGACAATCTCTAATCTCATTTAAGTCTACACCGTGAGCAAATATACAACCTAAATTTGATATGCGCATAAGTTCCTACGTGGTTCCTATGACATAGACCAACTTAGAATTAGACTACGGGTTTTCATTCAACATCGCGACACAACAAGCTCGGCTACGTGCTCTACTTATAGGTCACACACATAAACTAATCATGCAATTACGTATCACATAAAGAATCGATGTGTTTAAGCACAAGTCCAAATCAAACATAGGTAGAAAATCGGTGAAAAACAAAAACAATGCAACTTATCAACTACGTGTATCAAAATCGAACTTTGATGATTAACATATGCAATATCAACTACTTGTATCAACTACACATGATAATATAAGAAAGCACCGAAAATCTTAAAGTATTTTAGACATAAAACTCACGGCATAAACCTAAAATCATTGATTAAAAATTGAAAACTTTAATTCAAAATATGGTTCAAAAGTACTTCTATCTCATAGACAAGAATCGAAGTTTACTTAAGCAAAAACCTAAAACAAACATAAACAAAAACAAACACATAGCAATCCGAAAATAGAAGATGGAATTCACTCTCAAAATATCCCTACGTGTTCTATTCTTCGAGTGAGCGGAATCCTAGGCTCCGTGCTTTGGACAAATGCTGAAGGTGGGATCAGATTGTGGTGTTTGGAGGTTGATGGAGTTTCGGCAAAGGCTTTGGTGTTATTTGCACGGGTTGATGATGATCTTCTGTCCTTGAAGTCGTGCTTTATATAGAGGAAAAACCCTAGAGAAGTCAGCCACAAAGCCTAAACCAAGTTGGTTTAGGATTCCTAGTTCTTCTCAATTTCGGCAGAATGACCTCCATCTGATGATTACGTCATAACTTCCTCTAAAAATAGATATTGAGGTGATTCTAATTGATTTGGAAACTAGACTCCCGTAGCTTTCTATCCATATCTGGCACGTTTTCTGATTCATTGTGAGCTGTCTTGGAGAGTCCGTTGAAGTTGGCAGACGTGCACAGGAATTCTCCCGATTTGATCCGGATTTTCAAGGCTTGGATATTCTTGAAATTCTGCCGACTTTAGATCTTCTTCTACATATTGGACTTGGTTTAGACCTCTCCTTCATGGACTCGGCTTCGAGGAAAGATGGAATCCTGATCAAGACATGAATCCTGAGTAAACAAGGATTTCCAATACTTAGCACAATTTCAACACCAAATTATTCAAATCCGAAATATTATGTATTCTAACACTAAAACCTACATATTTCTATATTAAGCAATTATTCTATACTAAACACAAATATAAAGCTAAAACAACTAAATAGGAGTTAACAAAGGTAAATAAAGGGTATAAACATATTAAGAACGTCACACTTTGTGCTCCTATCAGTACATCAGGTTTTGTACTATGAACCTTCTAGATTTCCAATTGATATACAACTCGGAAATCTTATATGAATTAGAATATAATATCTATTGTTTCTTGTTATCGAAGATAAAGTCTTAAAACAATTAACATGAATATAACAGACTGTGTTTAAGTCCACTTTATTTCCAACACCCGAGACTTAATAACCTAATAAAAATCTGTTGGTTTTTCCCGTGGAAAACCAGAATGGTTCGGCCAAGTTTTCAGTTAATAATAGCTGTGTTTTTGGGCCAATGTATTTACCAAAGCAACGATCCAGCTTAAAACTGATAGACGGCCCAATGTCTCTCAAGACGTCGTAGGAAGCCTATACACATCAAACCCTAAGATATAAATAGTCTCCTTCTTTTCCAACTCGTCTCTGTCGCTCGCTGCCTCCAAAGCCCCTCCTCGCAGAGACCTCTCAAGCGCGCATCAGACATCCAATCCAATGGTTCGTATCTTCTCCTTCTCCGAATTCTCGAACCTTCTCATTCATCCTATTCTCTAACGCTGGTTTTGAAATTGCAGGCACCGAAGAAGGAGAAGGCACAGCCGCCGTCGTCGAAGCCGGCCAAGTCCGGCGGAGGGAAGCAGAAGAAGAAGAAATGGAGCAAGGGAAAGCAAAAGGAGAAGGTCAACAACATGGTGCTGTTTGACCAGGCCACCTACGATAAGCTGCTGTCTGAGGCCCCCAAGTTCAAGCTCATCACACCGTCCATTCTCTCCGATCGTCTCAGGATCAACGGTTCTCTGGCCAGGAGGGCCATCAAGGACTTGATGGCTAGGGGATCCATCAGGATGGTCTCTGCTCACGCCAGCCAGCAGATCTACACTCGGGCAACCACACCTAGGTCTCTCACATGATTTCATGTTTCGACTTGTAGTATGAGGGTTCTAGTTTTTCGGGTTTTGTCAACTGTTGTTTTTTTCTGATTCTATTTAGAATCACTCTCAAATTTGCTGGCATTGCTTCTATATGGAAACATAGAGTATTATTTCAAGGCTATATCTGTTTCTGGTTTCTTCTATTTGTTTCTTGCCTTCTGCGTGTTAAACTACTCAGCATATTTTTGTGTTTATGTCTGGTAAATAGAATTTGCTTTGTTTTGGATATGTTGGTAATTGTTGTTAATCGATGCACTTTTAGGGTTATGATACTAAATTGGCTTTTGGTCAAGTTGCTCTTTTGGATGTTCTGTTCTTTTAACATTTTAGCTCGGAATGTTGATAGTGTGGTTTAGAATAATCTAGTCATGTGTTTGGATTGAATTTAGAAGGGGATAACATGCTTCTTTCAGTCCATTGTAAATATTAGAGGCTTTCCTTAACAGCTATCTTCTGTTGGCAAATACAATTTCATGTTATGAAGTCTACTTTTACTCACTCAGCTGTAGTGTTTAATATGGAAGGGTTATTGCTTTGACATACACCAGCAAATAAAAACCTTTCGTTTCTTGACAACACATCTCAAATTAATTATGGATTACTTCTTTACATGCTGTTATTGTGTTCGGGTTTGAAAATTGTCCTACTGTTTGAAGTAGTGTTTGTTGTAGCTTTTACCCAGATGTCTATTAGCTGTTACTGGTTCTTCTCCTTTAGTTATGAATTCTAGTGTATGAATTACTGGTTTTACGAAGCAGGGTATGGAACAACCTTAACTCTAATTCAAGTCATGCCAGTAACTGGGCATTCATGTTCAGAAAACAGAGTATGTTTCTTTGGAACACTGTATTGTTCGAACAATCGGACTCAGTATCCAAGACTCCAAGTTGTACACGTTACAACTCTGCTTGAAGAATGAAATTTTGGAACAGTTGTATGGAATATGGAATCACAATGAGTTAGCCAGTTTGTTGATGGGGTTTTTTTTGGTGACAATGTAATGTTTCATGGGCGCTGTCCAATTGCAATTCAAACAGGATATTCTTTCTCGATTACAATGGATTGTGGGTGTCACTCTTCACTGTGCTTTCAAATTTGCTGCTTCATGGAACCTCGTAATAAATTCAACACCATCCCCAGTCGACCTCAACTTCCTTCCCTATGCTTTATTGTGGTTCTTTACCATGCTGTATCGCTGTAGATGGTGAATATCTCTAGTTACCGCAAGTTGGAAAGTGACTTCAGGTTAAAACCATACTCGCTTGATGGTTTGATTGGCTATAAATAGCGCCACACTCGATTCAAACTCGCTTGATGGTTTGAAACATGAAAGCTTTTGGAACTGCGATGTATATTAGTCAAATATGACAGTGACTTGTTTGTTGTTTGGAATCCAATTCATAATTTGTTGTTGGAAAATTCTAGTATACATGACCCCGAGTACCTCTTTAGCCAGTTTTTACTTTTAAAAGTAATTCTAGGCATTTTACCTTTACTAAAAAAAAAGGGTTTTGACGGAGCATGGTAGGTTTAACAGTTTGAATTTGTTTACCATATTTCAAATATACAAACTTATCCTCTTACTCAAAGGTAAATAGTTATTTTCATCAAAAAATCAATTGTTACAGCTACAAGATTAGAATATTTAGCAGAAGCTAAGTTATCATATAAAGAATTACAAGAAGAAAGAAGAAATTTAAGAAAACTAAAAGAAAGAAGGGACAAGCTTCCAAGAAGTATAAAAAATTATTGAGATATTATCTTTCAGCTGCAACGAAGGATATACAAGTCAAGAGAAGAAATAGAAGTTCTTCAAGAAACTTTTGAAGAAGATCAAAACCTCTTGATATTTTGAGCATTGGTTAGATCCGTCAAAGTTGGTATCAAAACCTGCTTGGCTCAAAAGCAGGTAAGAAAAAGACTTATGCCACAAAGTTGGCTTCTCTTGACTAACAAGAGAGAGTCTAAACTGAAAAATTATCAGTCTTATTGTACTACAAAAGTAACTGATAAGTGAGAAGTGTGCTTTCATACAAGGCACATTCAAAAAAATCAATACTCCATTGAATACGTTTGTAGAGTAATAAACACTATATACGACGAACATATTCACCTCCAAAGGGAGATCGAAGTAGAGGAGCTTGATCCAACAAGACCAAGCTTAATCGAATTCCTAGATCATTTATCTAGGGATAAGACCTTTGAAAAGATTACAGAACAACTCGAAAGATTTAATCTACGGATTAATCAGCTTGAGGAAATAAATTCAAAAATTGCTAGGCTTGAACTCAAGTTAGATTATCTCAAAGAAAAACAAAATCTAATAGATATTGAAAGAAAATTAGTTCGTACTGAGAATCTTGCAAACAAAATTAATCAGCAAGCATCAGAACTAAGAGAAACTCATGAAAACTTGAAAAATCTTTTAGAAACTCTAATCTCCATAATATGATGAATCAAAGAGTAGATCTAAAAGTAAAACAGGAAGATGTTAAAGCTATTGGCTTGCATCGTCCTACAAAAAAACTTGCTGAAAATGTGGAAGCAATAATTCATCAGCAGAACTATAGTATCGCTTATCTCCAAGAGATAAGTATCGACCTCGAAGTTCAATTTCGAGAATTACATAACAGAATCTCTAGTCTACAAAAGATGGTAGAAAAGATGAAGGAAGGAGAAAATTCCGAAAGAATTGATGAAGGAACACTAGCTCAAAATGTAGCTAGTAAAATTAACATACCTCCTGCATCCTCACAGATAGGAGAAAGTAGATTAAGGTTTAGTGAACCTAAACTACTTGAGTGGAAAACATCAGCAAAAAAATCCACAACAAAGAGAGATATGAAAATGCTGAGTAGAATCCTCAGTAAAAGGAACACAGATCTGGTACAGTTAATAAACGCTCAAGAATTTGAGTATAATGAAATCGAATCTAGTGTGCAAGAAACATCTGCTCCTAGATTTAAATTCAATGAGATTTATAAGAAAGGATCTTTCATTATGGATTCACACAGATTTAAGATTCTTGAATTAACTGTTCCAGCCACAGGTGGAGAGACAGATATCAGGCTAATAACTCCAAAAGAAGTAAATGAAGCTTTCCAGAAAAAATATTCCTATATGCATATTGGAGCGGTCCAAGTAGGAATTAAACTTTTAGCCAGAGATGGTATTGACTGTTTTGTTCTACGTGTCCTGCAAGACGATAGAATAACAGATTTTAAAAAAAGTCTGTTAGGAATAGTAGAAGGTACTTTGTGCAACTAAGTTGCATATTTCAATGTGTTTCCAAATTTCGCGACACATCTTAGAGATGTTGCTCATTGTCTAAGATTGAGAATTAAGACAGATGAGATTTCTATGAAAAAAGGAATGATGGAACTTGCGATAGATTATAAAATATATTATAAGTTGATGAGCTCAAATGTCACTCCTAATACCAAGTTTCTAAGTAACCCTGGAATTACTACATTTGTTCTCACCAACCCAAAAAATAATTCGCAGCAAAAACATGTCATGAAGTGGCATGAAGTAACATTCCCAAGAGAATGAAATTTGACCACTCCTGTCAGACAGCTCGAAAGCTCCAATGCTTCAATTTATGAAGGTATGGGAGGAAAGATAAGCTTACAGTTTCATAGGCATTCATTTGCAAATTATGAAGAAGCTAGTTCATTTGGAACTAAATCAATCTTTCATGAAGAAACATTTGAGGAAGAAGATACCAAAAGACCTATGAAAATGCTTAGAGCAGAAGAGTTAAAAGGCTTATATGCACAAGCAGAAACTTGTGAATCTATGGAAGAATTAGAGAAATCATAACTGAAATTTCTCAAATTTAGCTTGGAAAGAATAAGAGGAAGATTCTTCCTTATCAAGCAGCAAAAGAAGAACCAGAGCCATCAGAAACTTCTATGGAAACAGATGGTGAAAGGCAGACCCCTCCAGAAGAGGGTCATACTATAATTCAAAATATCACAAACAATCCAACGAAGATCATTCGTGAAAAGAATATCAAGCTTCCAAAAGGACAAGCTCCTACAGGAAGGTATGGAGAACGAAGTTCTCAAAAGTATATCCCTACAGAACCCAAATGGGGACATTCAGTATCCGGAAGATGGGTTTATTTGGATTTAGACCAGGTAGGAGATAAAAGAAAGACAATAGACAACTGGGTTGCTAGTTTAAAGTTAACTCAGGCTCTAGTGTTATCCAAATATGCTACGAGGAAGCTCATGCATATTATGAGTCGACCTTAGTCCAGAAATGGTACCAATCCTTTATAAGAAGTTCTAAATGGGCTGATTGGGCAGCTAAGATAGCTCAAACTAATAGTCCTTTAAATTTTGCTGTGCCCATCTATGCACAATTCTGCGGAGATATCAATGGGCATAGTGAATAATCTAAAGAAAAGCTAAAGCAAATATTCAAAAATGAAGTATTTGTAACATGAGATATTTCAAAGAATACACCAATGAGTTTCAAAATTTCTACTGCACTATCGGAGACATTGAAAATGACGATCTCATCATAACCTATTACAGAAAGTTACAAGAACCCTAGAATGATGCAGTAGTACAATCATTGGAAGAAAACCCCCTTCAGTATTTTACTCTAGGAGGAATAGCAGAAAGAGTTAGGGATCTCCTAAGAAAACAATGCACAGAGAATAGAAAATCCAAAACGGCAAAAAAGCAACTCAGAGGAGTTGAAAATATGTGTCCCAAGATATTGGATACCCTAACACAATGGGGATGCCATATTTCTAAAGAAAGGAAATACAGAAAGAAGTTCTCTGGCAGCAAAAATGAGAAAAAATTTGCTTCAAAAAAGAAGTATAAGTTCAGCAAGAGGCCTGAATATAAGAAAGAACAATCTTCTCAAACTTCACATAAGAAAAGATTTTTCAAAAAAAAAAAAACAATTCTTCTTCCAGAGAAGTAAAGAAATATAGATGTTGGCTTTGCAAGGCAGAAAGACATTATGCAAATGAGTGTCTGAAAAAGGACAAAAGATCTTCTAAAGCCCTAATTGCTGAGTATGATGAAGCAATAGAGTATGCTAATCTAAAAGGCTTTGAAGTAGCATATTTTGATGAAGAGAATGAATCAATATATTCTCTTGAGTGCCCATCAGAAAGCGAAACATAAGATGTTTCAGAAAGTTCTGGAGAGGAGGAAGATATGAGATATCGTCCTATCTTCTTATTAATACAAAATTGGAAGGAAGAAAACACTGATTTTATCAGTACTTTTCATCCTCATCCGGTAAGGTTCACATGTGACTATTGCAAATGTGATGATAACAATGCTATTCCCATGTATTGTGAAAGTACGGGAGAAACTTATCATCAAGAATGCTTTATTGTAGAACTCAGAAGGAAAACCAAGGATAATGAAGCACATATCCTGATAAAAGAGGAATATAATGTATTCCATAAAAAAGAACAAGAAAAGAATCTTAAAGAGGATATACAAACGATGAAGTTTGTAACTTCATTAAGTCAGAACAAAGAGATAAAAGAGTCTCTTGATTCTCTTGATCCCCCAGTCGCTGTGACAAGTGCCAATCCAATAATTTGTATCAATCCTCCTGATTCCATAACTGTTGAAAGACAAGTTAACCCTTTCACGAAATTACTTGTTGCTCCAGAAAAGCAAGAACAAGTAATGCCAGTCCAAACAAGCATATATAGTAATTATATTACTATAGGACTGAAGTTTCCCAACTATAAAAAATATCATCTACATGCATTTGTAGATACTTCAGGGTATTCTCTTGCCAAAAGGTACGCGATCCCTGAGGAATACTGGGAAAAATCTCCAAAAATAGTTACTGGAATTGCCATGAAAGATAACAGGATTGTTATGAATACAATGACCCGAAATGTTAAAGTTCCTTTGGAGGAGGAAATTTTATCATCAAGATCCTCTGGCAGTGTGAAGGCCAGACAACTGATTTGTTAGTTGGAAATGATTTCCTTCTTCAACAAACAGTAATTCAAACTCCAGATATGATTGGGTTTGAGAAAAGTAGAAAATTCTACTAGGAATCTCGATTAACAGATGCAGTAAGCGTTACAAGTAAAGGTCTTACAACCCAATATCAGAAGTTGCCAGTGAATAGTGGTGATTATAAGCCAATTCTAAAGCCAGTATTGCTGTTACAAGAACAACTTAAAGGGCATAATAAAATATTGGTAAATGAAATAACAAGTTCAGAAGACTCTGAATCAGAGGAAGATTCCGAATATATTTATGACAAAGAGAGTTCTGATGGAGAAGAAGAATACATAACTTAAAAGTATATGCTAAGCAAAAGAAAATACCTACTCTCACAGAAATAGAAAATATGCTGAAATCAATAATCAGTGAAGATCTTCAGCTATACTGGGAAAGAGACCTAATATATTATCAGCTACGAATGCTTGATACAAATACTATTTGCCATGTTAAGGCCATCCCTCACTATAGGGAAGAAGATAGGAAAGAAATGGAAAGTCAGATCCAAGAGCTTCTAGAAAAGTAGTTAATCAGGCCTTCAAACAGCCTCATCATGCTCCAGCTTTCTTAGTAAGAAATCATGCAGAACAATTAAGAGGAAAAGCCAGAATGGTGATTGATTATAGGGATGTGAATAAAAAGACCGTTAAAGACGGTTATCAGATTGCCTAGGTGAGAGTTCTCATCAACAGGCTTAAAGGAGCTAAGATCTTCTCCAAGTTCGATGCAAAATCAGGCTTTTGGCAGGTTAAAATGCATCCTAATTCCATAGTTTTAACAGCCTTTGGAACTTCTCAAGGTCATTATGAATGGTTAGTTATGTCATTTGGTCTTAAGCAAGCCCCGTCTATATGGATAATATTTTCTAAAGGAAAATGGATAATATTTTCAAACCATTATCAGATTTCTGCATAATTTATATAGATGACATACTTGTCTTCTCCAAAACTATGAATGAGCATCTAAACCATCTTGAACAGGTGTGTAAGCTTATTGTCCAAAAGGAGTCATCCTTGGACAGAAGAAGATTCATCTTATTAAAGGCGAAATTGATTTCCTTGGCATTCATGTTAAGGATGGAGAGATTCGTCTCCAAGATCATATTGTTAAGAAAATTAGCTAATTTCCAGACAATATCCCAGATGCTAAGTCTGTACTGAGATTTTTGGGAGTTGTTAATTTTGCGAGAGACTTTATCCCTCAAGTCAGTGGTCTCACTGCACTTCTCTCTCCAAAAACAAGTTCTAAAAAGAAATGGTCTTTCACAGTAGACGATAGTAATACTGTTAGAAAAATTAAAGAATTAACAGAAAATCTTCATCCTTTACAATTACCTGAAGAAGGAGATTTGATCATTTTGCAAATTGATGCAAATGATTATTACTGGGCAGGAGTTGTTTTAGCTGTTGCTCCAAATACAAATCATGAAAAGATTTGTAAATTCTTATCAAGAAAGTTTAACGCAGCTGAGTTAAACTATTCTACTGGAGACAAGGAAGTCCTTGCTTTAATTAAAAGCATTAAGGGTGCTGAGGCATACTTAGGAAATAAATTTGTAGTTAGAACTGACAACAAAAGAATAAAAAACTTCAAAAACTACAAATTAACTGATGCTGCTGATAGGGGAAGAGTTCTAAGATGATAAATGTTTTTAACCCAATATGAATATGATGTTGAAATGGTTGCAGGTAATAAAAACTATTTGACTGACGCTCTTACAAGAGAAATAACAATGTTTGAAAGAGAAGGTCGCAATCCAAGAAGCCGGAAACCTGTATCCGAGGAGAAGAAAATTTGGGAGAAATACAAAAACGGTGATAAAACCGTAGGACCTCTTCATGATGGACAAGGTTATCAGTATATTGTTTCCTATGGAGCTGCTGAGTCAAGCCAGGTTTCAGAAAGAATCAAGCCAAATCTAGATCATGGATGGGATGATCGTTCAGAACATTAAAAAAAAAATGCAGATCCACCCGTTACTGATGTTGAAGAAATGCTTGCAAAGGAATTCTTGCTGTGTCCAAAAGGAACAGCCTCAACTAATCGGTCTCAGGGTAAAAGACCGGCTAGCCCGTCTCAAACGGCAGATGGTAAAGGCATATCAAGTCCGTTTATGGCTGCTGCTTTGTCAAAAGCAGAAATGCCTCTTTCAGGGCAAATAAGCTACCTTTAGTCACTGGGAAGAAGGTCATTCATGATCAACCTTTGAAGATCTTCCAGAAACCAGTTTTCAGGACAAAAAGGCTATTGGCATTTAAACAGAATATTATTATTGATAATATTCTACATGCATTCTATGAAGAGAATGAAGCTCACTTGCTTCAGACACTTAAAGCTTTAACAGAAGAACTATATGGATTCCATACAAAGGACAAAGGTGTACAAGCAGAAAATCAAGTAGGAAATTCTAAGGTCGTCTACCTTGAAAATCCTGAAAATGCTAAAATTCCAATTCTAGCGCTAAAAGAATCTGAATGGTATAATTTTCATAATCTCTTAGGAGAAGGTAAAGATGTTCTTCGTAGAACATTATCTGCAGTCCTTGGCCCATATTATGGGAGATATTTGGTTGATGTTCAAGCAGAACACCCTCAAAAACACAAGTTGTGGCTTGTGGAAAATGGTTTTATTCATAATCTTTGGACAAAAACGAATGAAGATTTGAATGGATTTCCGGATATAATATCCGAACCAGTCAAGAATATTAGACCTGATGGATGTATCCTAAGGTTAAAATTCATTTCTACTCCTCCAGAATGGACAGTGGTAGATGGTCAGATAAATTATATCTCTTCATATCATCATGTCAGGTTAATCCAAAGTCCAGCTCAAAAGCCAGCCGCTGCAAGTGGCAATGGTAGACCCAATCAAAGCATCCCTTGGATGAAGGCTATGGCTATAGCTATTATCAAAGACGTGGTTCTAAGAGACTATGATTCAAGTCTTTTGGCAAGTGGAGAAAAAATAATGGTCACTTGCTATAATCACCCTCCACCAGAGAACTGTGATTTTTTCACAGCTCTTATGAGGAAAGAAGTGGACTGCACTCTGGCTACCACGGTATGGCTAGAGAAAGTAGAAAATGATGAAAAGTATAAGACATAAGTCCTTTTGATTCAGATCTTGAAAACGAAGAAGAAGATGACAATACACGTGAATGGGAATACAGCGGTCCCAACTCCTCAGTGGGATATGATGAAGATCCAGAAGCATATCACAACATAGTAAATATGTTGGAAGCATGAACGGTGGCTGATGGATCAAGACAATCTACTTTTCTTTTCAAAAAAGGAGTAAGTGGTTGCCGACGCATGAAGACAGTCGACTTTTCTTTTCCAAAAAGAAAAATTATCAAGATATGGATTCCTTCGGTCCTCCACTAAGAGAGGTTTGTTTTTATTTCGCTCCCTATATAAGGAGCTTTAGGCGTCAGTAGGAAGGCAGCGAAAACTGGAGATAGAAGTTTGAAGTTCTCTCAACCTTTCTCAAGAAATAAAATAGCTAGAAAACAGTCTGTGTAATATAGTAAGTGTGAGAATAAGAGTGTGTGTGCTATAGTCATCTGGTGTTGAGTGCTGTATTTACAAGTAAGTATTTTATCTTGTAATTATAAGTATGAATAACTAAACAGCTTTTAGCTTTTTACCTAAGAGCGAGGCTCTAGGTTTTGTATTTGAATTTATGTTTAAATAAATTCTACTTGGTGCCCAAAATCCCGTCGCAAAAATATTAATCTGTTATATTTCTACACTTTCTTTGATAAAGTTATTTATCTGTTAAGTTATATTATCTCTGCATTTTAATTAGAACCATTCCTATTTAGGCAGTAGTGATTCCGCCGTACTTAGTAACTAGGTTGACCAGAGGTCTTTAGGTGAATTTTCGGCATGTTGAAGGTTAGTTCTCTTTAGGAATGTTTTTAGTTGTTTGCAAGTAATTGTAATCTTGTGGTAAAAACCTGTAGAACAAGTCACTAATAGGTCATCCTTGACCACTGGATATATAAAACAATAAAAAGCAGTCTGCATCTCATGCAGCACTGCATAATAGACAGACCATTATGCAGACCCTTTGTTGTTAGCTTTGTTTCACTTTGTCAGTCAAGGTCAGTCAATGAAGAACCCCTCTTATGGTGCAGAAATTTCACTATTGTTTCTTCATGGGTAGGAGACAATTTCACTCCTTTGATTCATGAATGCAGCATCATTATATCGTCTTGGCTGTTGCAGGAAAAATATACTTGGTTACAACAATGCACATAAGCTGAAATAGTGAAATGTATGATTCAACCTGATCTAGTGAATTCAATTAGAATGTTCACTGTATAAAAGAGATCGTTTGTTGATTTTAGAAGGATGTATGACAGTTTATCCAACCCCAGTTACCAAGTTGTTTTCAAAGAAACAAACATAATATCTCTACAACTCTCTGGTTAAAGGAATAATATGGATCAGTCATCAATTTCAAGCTATGTTGCACGACATGGCCACGGCGACACGGTAAAACTCAAAAACTGAGTTTTCGACACGGCAAATAGAATAATATTTAGAGTAATCCAAATACGAGAGGCAGCCGCACCTCTCTAACCCTAGGGGAGAGAGCGAACTCATAGAGACAAATCACGCCTGTTCGGCTGCACCATGTCGCCGGTGACAGTCTCTGACCTTGCAGTTGTATGCAGGGTTCGGCCGGATGGGTTAAGCTAAGTCCTTGGCTCGAAGATGCTTGGGTAAGCTCTTCCTTTCCTCTATGGCTGAAGATTTCAACCGCGTTGGGAATGAGTGAAGGTGGAGATTGGAGGACGTTTGTGGAGTAGCGCAAGGCTTGATCGGAGAGGGGAGGGTCTCGACATCAGGTGATCTAGGTCTGATCTTTTGGTCGGGCAAGGTTTGCAGGTTTGATGGTGGACACTTTAATTTCGTTTCACTTTGTGGTTGCTCCTAGAATGAAGCGACGGCTGGTGGCTGTTGACGATCGTCGACAAGTTTGGACAGCGACGGGACGAGATGCAGGTCCGGCAACAAGGTGGTGAGAGGGCGGTGGCGGGGTTGAGATCTGGGCTGGTAGAGCTGGTTTTGCCCCATCTAATCAGATCTGGGCTTGGACTCAAAATGGGCCGAAGTTGGGCTAGGGTTTCCTTTCGGGCCCTAGTTTAATTTGCTTCCTTCTATGTTACTTTCCTTAGTTTTTTCTAACTTTCTAAGCCCATTTTTTTGGGCCTCTAAGGTTTTTAATTAGTTTTACTAGTTTATTTCCAACAAGTTCCTATGTAGGTTTCTACGAATCTAGGTAGGTTTTGATGCCTGCAGATTATGATATGTCTTTTACATCTAGATAGTGAACACTTCCTGTCGTACCGCAATTGAGCGCCTTAGCGACATAAGTTTTGATGCAAAATTATCTCTATGTAGGGCTAGATTATAGCTTGCTAGGCTCATCGTCGATGAGCGACAATGTTCAATGTAATGGTATGTGAATCACCTCAATTCGTTGAGGTCTGTATCGGTGTCATTCTGGCTGCGACTATTAATACAATGGGTTTTAAGTCCGCCTTTGCGTCAAAAAAATAAATAATAATATCTATGTATTTTTAATATATAAAAATATACTAAAATATAAAATAAATTCATTACATTACCAAAATCATGTTCTAAATTCAATTTTTTTTTGTCTAAATCCAGTCCATTGCATAAGCATATTGAAATAACATTAAAGAGAATCAAATGTAAGGCGGGCCTTCAACTTGGAATTCACCAAGGTTGGTCTGATATTGAGCTTGATAGCGATTATATCCTTCTTATCGCTGCGTTAGAGAGGAAGGAGGTCGAGATGTCTGAGGTGGGTCAGGTCCTAGAAGATTGTAGGGATTTTATGAGATCTTTTCAGTCGACTAGGATTAGACACATCTACAAGGAAGCAAATGGTATCGCAGATAGATTAGCGCATCTTGCTAGTTTGGGAGCTCTTGATGGTATTTGGTTAGATGAGACTCCTGCTATTATTCAGGACGTTCTCTACGAGGATAGTAGTCATGTTTCTATTGTAGCTCAGGGTTCAGGTTTTATGTCCCCCCCCCCCCGATACAGAATCTTGGTATCAATAAAATAAATGGAACCGGGCGTGGGGCTGAGCCTCCCAGCTAGGCTGGGTTCCAAACCCTTTAAAAAAAAAAAAGAGAATCAAATGGGCATATAAGTTGTAAAAAAAACTAGGCAAATATAGGTTGTAAAAAACTAGTCACAAGAAAATTTCAATCATTCAATTATCCATCCAAACCTTTTAATCATTCCATAATCCATCTAAACCTTTTTTTTTAATATATATATATATATATATATATATATATATATGCCGTGACATGTCGGAGGCTGAGGTGGCATGTCAGGACGTGTCGGAAAAATCAACATTTTCCGACACGCCACACGTGTCGGAGGAGTGTAGTTGTGTCGGACACTCCGACACTCCTAGGGTGTGAAGCGTCCGTGCAACATAGGTTTCAAGTTTAGAGCAGAGTTCTTGGGGGAGTATCTTCTTCTTTACTAATTTAAAATATATATGATGATTATAATTTGCATTGTTTTTACTGTTGATTGTTGGTATTGTTGTCTAGGTGCATGGAGTTCCAATGAAATTAGTTTGGATTTATGTGGATAAGCGGTCTGTTTCATATGTAAATACGTACTGCTAAAGATTTGTTGACCCAAATGCTTTGTAATTCAATATGGGAAGAGTGCCTTTGCAGGAATGGACTTGTGAATTAGCTACACATTCAGCCATATCTACACATTTGTTCCAAATGCGTTACGGCCTTTACCTGCCGTTATCAGTATGATAGCAATGTTCAATGCTTTTTTTGTATAGTTCATTGCTCATTGGAGTTTCACTTCCTGTTTAGCCAACTAGTTTCCAGGTCGTTTCTGAAGAATTTAAGGCCCAATGCGGAAAAAAAAAATTTTGCCCCAAAAAATACCTTTTTTTTTTCCTTAAAACCGTTAATTATCTAAAAAATGTGCGCCCTTATTCATTTTTTTTTCTTAATTACGTGTGTGTGTATATATTAAACTGATTTTTCTTAGTTATGAAATAGATTGCATCTAGCGAGCTAGTTTAATTGTAGCTAGTTTAATGGTATAACACTAACTTATAAGCATAACCTCATACAATAAGGATTTAAAACGTTTTTTTTTTTTTTTCTCGATACAAGTATTAGAAACGTTGCTTTAGATGCATAAAACTAAGTGCCAGCTGTCAATCCATATAAAAAGCACACCCACACATGTGGGGCTGTAGTGAGAAGCCAAACCAACACCTTTAGTTATACATATTCAGATTTGAGAGAGCAATTTGCACGTCTCAATTGACTGATGAAGACGGCTATTAGAGAAGTCTGAAATCTTCTCGTGCCCCTATTTGGTTCCCGGCCTAGTGCGGTCGCACAGGGAGCACTGGGCAAGGACCGGGCCTGCTAGTTTCCCTTTGAGGAGTGCTTGGATACTCGAACAAGACATGAGTCTATTCCTGTACAAGACTGGAGCTTTGTCGAGGCATCAGTGGTCAATATAAGTTACTTCAAGGATGGATATTTGACGAAATTCACAGGTGCAGTACTTCAGAGGATCTGAATCCTTTCTCATCTGGATAGATGGTAGTTAAGTTACCTGCCTATGGTCTAGTGACTCCAATAATAGAATTCATTTCACACCATTTTATGGGTTTGCTGATCCTGGAACATGTTCAGTTTAATTGTGAACGCCATCAAAAATAAATTGCCACAGCCACGGTGCAAAACCGTTGCTTGAACAGGTGATCAGCGATGATCTGCTCTAACATTTAGCCGCCAATATTGTCCTACCCCAACTTAATCATTTGAGGTTGGTCGTAGAATCAAACTCTTCTTAGGTTCATATCATTGATCTGCTCTAACATTTAGCCACCGATATTGTTCGTCCCCAACTTAATCATTTGAAGTTGGTTGTGGAATAGAAAAATCCTTAGGTTCATCCATGAGAATCGTGTTTGAGAAATTGGGTATGCAATCATTTTAATTTAGCAGACAACATCTAAATAATAAATATAAACAACTTAGATTGTTTAGACAAAGTTGCATGATAACAATTTCTTGGAACTGAAGATTCTACTGCTTTGTTTAGCAAGGCGCCAACGACGGTGGATTGTGATGGTAGCATGCCTACTACTAAATAAATTATCTTTGTGATAGTTTATTCGTGTTCTACTCAAAGACTCAAATTATACTTGAGCAAGTTCGAAGATCTAGCCAAGTTCTTTGTGAAAAGCGGTGTGGAAGGTAGAAACCCTAGCTGCCAAAGCATCAGTAGATTACAGAAAAATTGCAGAACCAAATATAGATGATCATGGAAAGGAAGCGTTCACACCTTTTAGAGAGAGAACGTCTCCCTTCTCTGTAGAAATCCCTCAGCAAGTCTGTGTTCCTCCTCCCCCATCCTTCGGTCAGATCTAGATCTTTCTGATCTGGATCTTTGGCTTAAGGATCAGGGAGATCTCCCTGGTTTTTCCAGTTTTTTTCAATTCTAGCTTTGTATTGCTTTCGGTTTCATCATTTTCAGGATCTTTTCTCCAGCCTCTGTGGTCAGTTTTCCTCGGAATTCATCTTCGATCTGAGGCTTTGTCCTCTCCTCATGGCTACTCGGCCTTTCCCTTTATCGTATTTTCCTTTCGGTATGTCTCTTGATCTGTTCTTTTGAACCCAGCAAATATTTATCCAGATCTATCCTTGTTCTTCGTCTCAAACCTGTTCCTCTTGGCTAGCGGCCTTAATTTATCCTTTTCCTTCTGCCAAAACTTGTACATATGTTCTCTCTGCGGCTCTTTTGAGCTCAAATCAAAACGGGGTTTGCCCGTTAGTATGGCACCGGGTGATGCAACAAGAGTCTGAACACCTTTTGGGTGCTTGTCTCTTTGATCTATTCGTGGATCTCACCTACCTTTCAATTCAACTAGTTTATCTGGTTGTATTATTAGCAGAAGATGATCTCCAATTCGGAGATGGTTTGAGTCATATGCTCTTTGAAGGAGATTTATGTTTTAGGTTCTATCTGTTTGGAATGGTCATCGGAGCCTCTAATGGTCACTGGATTGGGTCGAAACGTGTTGCCGACGGATGTTGTATTCTTCTTGGCTGCGCGCTGCTCTTCCTTGGTTCTTGTTCATTGTTGCGTTCTCCTTTGGCTGATCAAGAAGGTGGGCTTGCCTGGTTGAAGCCTGCTGTGTCTCATGGGTGTTGGTTTCATTGGACCTTTTTAAGGTCTTTGTTTGTTCTTTATGTTTCCCTTGGAAGTCCCGGTTGGGATTTTCCCGGGACTTCCTCATGTAATAGTTTCTCTTATTTAATGAAGTTCCTTTTCGCCAAAAAAAAATATATATAGATGATCATGGTATTAATCTCTAATATGCTCATTCACCATTCTCTCAATCAACCCATCATATATTGACACCAATAGAGAATTATTTAAATGAAAACAAAACTTTAGCTTTAGGTTGGTTTGTGTTGATCTCATCACCCATTCTAATTAACATCTGCAAGTCACAGCAACGCCGCAACCCCCTCCCGGCGGCCTAGAGCCCTAGAAACAAAACAGATTTGTGGCTGTATATCACTCTATAAGATTCGATTATACATAACCTGTGGGTTGTGGCTAATTGGCTATGGAACAAATTGGATAACTATCCTAGTTCTACAGGCATAGATATCTATCAGATGGAGAATCCATGCATGTGGGATATGAACTGATGAAGAAATCTAATGTTGTTCTTGATTCTGATTTTGATTTGAATGTCAAGAGGGGAATAATGATGATGAATTCAACAACATTTTCTTATTCTGGAAAAAGATGGTACGACTGTCCTTACGTCATATCCACTAGTGAGACTGTAGAATACATGAGGGCATACTGTCTTAACCCCAAATTATAATAAGCATCAAGAGAACCACCTGAAATAATAACAGATGGGCGTCTCATGAGGAACCATATGATCACTATGCCATTTGTCAATTAGACAACATTTTGTTAACGTTGTTTGATCATGTACTTTACTATTGTCTATTCGAGGATTGTTTGATGCGCACGCGTATCAGATAATGACACGAAACCATTGTCTGATATAGTTAGGGTCGAGACAATAAACCATTGTCTAACATAATTAGGGTTGGAACAATGGTAGACCTTAAAAGAACCATTGTCTGAATACCTGAAAAAGAACACTAACGCTAAGAAAATCATTGTCCCATTTAACTATGTACAACGGTGAGTTAACATCAACTATTGTATTTGTACTAGTGCGTATCACATACATGTTGCTGGTACTAAAACTTTTCCGTACTTTTTATGTCTTTTGATCAGGGACGTATCCACATTGTGGGCTACATAGGCTGTGGCCCAAGAGAAACTTGATTTATCTATAGTACAATGCATCATATTTGCACAAGTTCTTAGTAGACCACTTAGGCCCAGTTTGAGACAGCTGTGTTGTGAGAAGAATTGCTTCTGGAATTGTTGTAAGAAGAATTGTTTCTGGAATTGCTGTGAGAGGAATTAGTTGAGATGTTTGGTAAACTGTTTTTAAAAGGGTAGAATAGGATTTAAGAAAGATTCATTTAATCATTTCGTGTTTCTGAGATTGATTCTCACAAAAACACCTCTTACCCTGCTTCTCCAAAACCCGCTTTTAAGAGAATCTATTCCTCTAAAATCAGTTCTACGGGTAGTTATCAAACACCTCAGGTTGTCCCAAAATCACTTTTGACCCTAAAAGCAGTTTTAAAATCGTTCTCAAACTGGGCCTTAGTTAAGGCTTTGCTTACCACATGATAGGTCAGTGGTTCGATTGGTGGTACTCTGTTCCTTTCTTATTTTACTAATTTTCATTGCATTTTCTTTCTTTTTGTCTTCTTTTACACATTTTCATTCTCTCAATCTTTCGAATGCATGCTAATTAAGCAGAGTCATTTCCCTTGCATTTTTATTTAGATATATATGCATGTGTATGCTGACATTATCTTTTATCTTCAAGCGATTTCAAATTTTTATTTTATCTTCATGCTTACTGTCAAACAAATGTTGAGGCTCATAAATTAGTTAATTTCTTTTTCTCTATCTTCACAGTGGGGTGCTATGCCGCCTACTTTTGCTTCTACGGTAGAAATATCTTTTTTAATGATATTACATGTGACCATATATGATAGGTAAATAACAATGTGGAGTTCAAAACCTAAGGTAAGCTGATGCACCTAAACCCTAAAACTCTAAGCTGTTCTCTTTCTCCCAGAGCACGGCCTCCAAACCCAAAAAGCTTTGTCTTACATCGAATCTCTTTGTTTTCAATCATTCTCATGGCCTCTTCGCACCTAAACCTTGATCTCTCACCCTCTTCGAAAGGATCGAAGAGCAAGTTTTCCATCACTCCATCGCCATCTGTTGGCAAAAACCCTAGCATTGCCAATATGCTAGCATCCTCTCCTCTTTGGATATTCAAAACCCTAGTCAAGGATTTGCTGCCTCCTTGGCCTTCGCTAACTCAAAGCTTATCAAACTCGAAGGTTATCGAACTCTCAGATCGTGTCTTTGCTCCTCTAAAAAGAAGAGAAGACGCCATATTGGTTCACGGAACAAAACGGGTCAAAAGAAGATACAAGAGGAAGAGAAGCCTCCCACCATCACCCATGAACCAGTTAAGATGACATCGGTTGCAATTGAAGGTCAAAAGAAGAAGCGGGGATATCCTGTCGGCTCCAGGAACTCAAAAGAGATGCCAATCAGGAAGATTCGACTCCTTCCTTGAAGCCCTAGTTGAAGGGTAAGGAGGTTCTTTGAAGTCTTTTTTTCTATTTCCCTTTCTGCATTTATTTCAATTGTTTTTGTTTATTGCGGAACAATTGCTCTTGGTCCATGCTTTTCACATGGGGGAGCTTTATTTTCTTGCTCTAGTTTGGTTAGAAACAATTGCCTATGATCTATTTGCATTAGATTATAGGCTCCTTCTGAGCCGAAATTTGTAACGAGGATACAACTCTCATACGAATCAGATGATTTTGCTTGTCCTTTGTGTACATAGCAACAGATCGATTTGTACTGTACCTTCTATTTGAGTACTAATGACAAAATTGTCTTTGAGTTCAAAAAAAAAATATGATAGGTAAATTAGAAAGAGGTGAATGAATAGGTTCACCTTAGATTGAGTAAACATGTTAAATTAGATGGATTTGCATATGTACGTACTCGGAGTCTTGGACAATTTTTTTTTTTTGAAGGGGTTAAACCCAAAGGAAGAGCTAAAAAAAAACCCAAAGTACAATAACATTTGGTAATTTACCACTCAACCCAATTCACAAAGATAACATAAAAGTGGGATATCCTAAACATAAAATTAAAATTACATCATCTTCTACACATTTAACACAACCGCTGTCACCAAAGAAAAATCCAACTGCTGCTGCTGTCCTTTGCATAGATGTCGTGAGTGATGCCAAATAGAAGAGATGATGCTCGATACGCCACTGTCAGTAGAATCCAAAACCACAAATCCTGTCCAAGGTTAAAGGGAATGGAAGAATTGAGCCAATACCACACAATAACATTCTCTTCTCCACCAAAAAGACTCGATCCGAAATGAGAACGAAGCCCTAAATGAGGGGTTGTACATCCACGCGTGAGCACCTATAAACCACAAGGTAAATGATCAATCTCACTTTTAAACAGTGAGTCTCGAACATTTGTTGATTAGTTGAGACTTTGAGAGTAGTAGAAAATATCTTGAATTGTGGCGAACAAAACAAAGCACAAGAGGACCTCACGTATTCCCTTTCATAAACACCATCTCACCTCGTCGGCCGATGCAAACCTGCAAAATGTTTTGGATCCTTAGTGTCTTCTTACCTTCATCCAGGCACGGAGGTAGTATAGAAGTGGGTGGGGCTCAAGCCAAACCAAAGAAATTGGGCAAAAAAAAAAAAGACTAGGTATAGATATATTTTTTTTGGTGATATATCATATATGCCCAGTCATCAAGTGACCAAGCCTAACTCACCCTAGTCCACAATCAGATAATCTTATTCTCGATCTCTTGTGGATTAGTCATCACTCATCAGACTTGCCTCAAGTCCTCAACCTCCTCCTTCACCCAATCACCCTCCTTCAACTTAAACACTAAAACACGTATGACGTATGACCAATCATCTATACCTCTTCGGCTCTTCCCCTCCGCGACTCTGCCTCCACTCCCCTCCAGTCCTCCACGGTTCCACCATAATCTCCTTCTTCTTGGCCTCCTCTGGTCCTCCCAGACAACGACTCACCTTCGACCCTCCGCGCCTGATTACAATCCTTCCCTTCTCTTCTTCAATTTCTCAGTCCTTCACTCACTTTCTCAATTTCTCAGCTGTAATCCTCTTCTTGCTCCATCGAGGACATGAATCACATGATTGTAAGTGGGAGTATTGAATTTCATATGTAAATTTCATTGGTTTAGTCTTTAGTGTACTGTGTACAATTTTCCCCAAATTTGACAATTTGTATCTAATTTTTAGAAATTTGACGATGACTTGGAGCTTTGGGCAGAGTTATGAAGTAAAAACTTGGTTAGATTCCCGTTATTTTCACTGGTTCTCCGCTCTCAAGTTTGTCTCTCTTACTTTGTGTTTTTCTATATGAATTATAAAACATGCTTATTGATTTTAAATGAAATATGAGTTTGATATTGCCGATTAATGCCTATTGAAGTATTGATACTGTATTGATGTTACATTTCTGCTGATTAATACTGTATTTGTCTAATATAGTAATGGTTTTTTTCTTTTGATTTTTTGATTTTTTTTATTTTGAGAAAGATATAACAGTGTGTTTAATATAAACATTATCTTTTAATGAATAGGTGTTAGAGTACCCGTTGATAGTAGTGGGGGATTTCAATGAGGTGATGGAGGTGGGTGAGAAATCTGGTGGCGGGGAACGGCCGGCGGTACAGATTGAGTGGTTCAGGGAAGTAATCGATCAGTGCAATTTCTTTGAAATTAATTTTGAGGGTCCAGTGTATACATGGAGCAACGGTTCGATCTTTGAACGGCTAGACAGGGCTTTTGCGAACTCGGTGGCGGTTGGGATCTTCCCAAAGCTGCTGGTTTCTCATGTGGATTACGGGCCTTCGGATCACTTGCCCATCTTTGTTACAACGCTGGGGGAAGCTTTGGAAAAGCCGCAGCGGTCAAAGTGACGGCTTTTTGAGAGTTTCTGGGTTAAGGAAGAGGGTTGCAAGAAGGTAATTGAAAACCTTTGGTGTTGTCCTGAAGTCCAAGAGGTAGGGGTAGGAAAGAAATTGCTGCGGTGTATGGAGTCTCTAGACAGCTGGAGTCGCCAGAAAATTGGTAATGTTCCACGAAGGATCCGGGAGTTGTGTGAGGAGTTGAAGGAGCTGCCGTTTGATTGTACTAGCAAAGTAGTTCAAGAAAAGCGAAGGAGTGTGCTACTGGAATTGGATAAGATGGAAAGGTAAGAAGAGGAGATTTAGAGGCAACGGTCCTGTGTGAACTGGCTTAAGGAGGGTGACAAAAATACTAAGTTCTTCCACAACTACGCGAAGAATAGAGGAAGCAGAAACAAGGACCAGGCCGGGATTATTCAACTCAGAAAGGCAGTGGGTGACAGAGCAGGTTGAGGTTCGAAATCTCTTTGTGGAATATTTTTCTCAGATATTCACCTCAGGAGGAAGCAATCATCAAGAGATTATTTTGGAAAAGGTGCCGCGTAGGGTTACTGCTCAGGACAATCAGAAATTGTTGGAGCCATTCACAAGTGTAGACATTGAGAAGGCATTAAAACAAATGCCTTCACAGAAATCTCCCGGGTATGATGGTTTCCCTGCCCTATTTTTTAAGCAGTATTGGGATGTTATTGGTGATGATGTGTGCTCCTTTTGTTTGGGGGTGTTGAATGATGGAGTAGAATTGGGAGATGTGAATCATACGTTGATTGCACTTATTCCGAAAATTAATGAGCCGCAACGAACTGTTGATTTTAGGCCGATTAGTTTGTGTACAGTTCTTTATAAACTGATTTCGAAGGCTTTAGTTAATCGTCTGAAGGGTGTATTGGATTCAGTTATATTCTTCTCCCAAAGTGCTTTTGTTCCGGGCCGACATATCCATGATAATGTCATCTCTGCTTTTGAGACAATTCATTCCATCAGGAAGCGGGGTGGAAATGGTTATTCAAGTTTAGTTTTGAAGTTGGACATTAGCAAAGCTTATGACAGGGTTGAATGGGTGTTTTTGGAAGGCATGATGTCCAAACTGGGGTTTGCAGATAGATGGGTGCAGTTAGTTATGCGGTGTGTGACTTCTACGTCTTTCTCAGTGTTGTAGGAAGGTCAACCTTTTGGTTTTTTTAAACCTACGAGAGGTTTAAGACAGGGGATCCTTTATCTCCATATCTGTTCCTTTTGTGTTCTGAGGGATTATCGTGCTTATTTACCCATGCCAATATGATGGGCTCAATCCATGGAATACAAGTGAGTCACACAGCACCCTCAATCTCTCACTTACTATTTGCAGACGACAGTTTGGTTTTTACCAGAGCAGAGGTTCAAGGGGTTGTTAGTCTGAAGCAAATTTTGTTGTTGTATGAGGCGGCGGCAGGGCAGAAAATATACTTTGAAAAATCAGCTGTGGCTTTTGGTCCAGGGGTCAGTCAAGAGCATAAAATGGAGCTTCAGCAGTTATTGGGGGTGGAGATTGTGCCGTTCCATGAGAGACATTTGGGTCTTCCAACTTTGGCTGGTAGAAATAAAAAAGACATGTATAAGAAGTTAAATGCAAGACTTGACTTTCATCTAGTGGGATGGCAAAGTAGATTCCTTTCGAAGGCAGGCAAGATGACGTTAATCAAGGCAGTGGCTCAAGCAAT
Source organism: Fragaria nilgerrensis (assembly GCA_010134655.1). Taxonomy (NCBI): domain Eukaryota; kingdom Viridiplantae; phylum Streptophyta; class Magnoliopsida; order Rosales; family Rosaceae; genus Fragaria; species Fragaria nilgerrensis. Next base: position 9,556,190 of record CM020978.1, read on the forward strand.
TCCCACATACACCATGAGAGTTTTTCGTCTGCCAAAAGGTGTCATTAAGGCTTTTCAGTCGAAAATCACTAGGTTTTGGTGGGGTAAAGGTGGTGGATTGAAAGGGATGCATTGGTGCAAATAGGACAGGCTTTGTTGCAGCAAATGAGAAGGTGGTTTGGGATTTAGAGACTTGGAGCTGTTCAACCAAGCCATGCTTGCAAAGAGTTTTTGGAGAATTATGCATAATCCACACTCTTTGGTCAGCAGGCTGTTAAGAGAAAAGTATGTCGGGGGTCGTGAATGGTTGTCTGCATCAATGACTAGAGGAGCTTCATTGATTTGGAGGAGTTTGATTTGGGGTAAAGAAATTTTGGAGGCTGGGATGCGCTGGAGAGTAGGGGATGGGAGCCAAATTCGGTTGAAGCTAGACAAATTGGTTCCTCAACCTCATAGTTTCAAGGTAATTTCCCCTATTTCGTTACTTGGTAATTCCAAAGTAGCTGATATTATGTTGTCAAATGGGGAATGGAATGTGAATCTTATCCAGACCCATTTATTTGAGTGGGAGGCCAAGACAATTTTATCAATTCCTTTGCCGAGGTCAGGTGGAAGAGATAAGCTCATTTGGCATTATAATAGAAACGGTAGATATTCTGTCAAGTTGGGGTATTGGGTGGCGATGAATGAACGACGAAGGAAGGAGGGTATGGCTTCTGGTAGTAATGAAGGAAAGGATTGTCCTGTGCAGAAAGGGTGGAGGAGGTTATGGGGGCTAAGATTGCCAAATAAAATTAAAGTCTTTCTTTGGAGAGCTTGCAATGGTTTCTTGCCATGTGCTGCAGTTTTGAAGAGTAGGCATGTGTGTGATAATGAGCGATGTGGAGGGTGTGGTTATGGAGGGGAGTCGGTGTTGCATGCTCTTTGGGAGTGTCCGATTGGTAAGAAAGTTTGGAAATTAACTTTTTTAGTGGAGGTGAGTAAGGTGTGGAATGAGAGGGATTTTTTCAGTCTTTTTCTTCATGTTGCTTCGGTTGCAAAGGAGAATGAATTGGAGTGGTTTGGTGTGTTGGCTTGGCAACTTTGGTTTGCGAGGAACAGAAGATTACATGGAACTGAGAACGTTGGTGCTGAGGAGCTGATGCAAAGGGCGGTTTGTTGGTGGGAGAGTTTCTTGATGACTCAAAACCCAGCAGATGGTGATAATGTTGTAGACCCAAGTTCAATAGAAAGAGGAAGAACTGCCGGTCAAAAGAAGTGGGAAAAACCAGGTCCAAATTTGGTGAAACTGAATTTTGATGGTGCTCTGGATATTCACAATGGGCGATATGGAACCAGAGCTGTGGTTAGAAATGATTTTGGACAGTGTCTAGGGATTCTTGTTGTGCCAAGATTGGGAATTGTTCACCCTCAGACTTGTGAAATTATGGCGTTGTATAATGGGCTTCATTTTTGCGCACAGGTAGGTTTCTCACATCTCTTGGTGGAAGGGGATGCCCAAAATGTTTTTGCAGCCTTGAACGTGATTGAGGAAGATTTCAGCATTGATGGTGGCCTAATTGATGAAGTGAAAGTGCTTTTAAGTTCTTTTCAGTTCTGCAGTTGGGGTTATGTTCCCAGAAGTTGTAATAACGCAGCACACATAGTTGTTAGGGAGGCATTACACTTGCCTTTCCCTACATATTAGTGGAAGATGGAGCCAGATTGGCTTACTCCAATCTTAGTCCATGAAGCTAGTAGCTGATTTTGTAGTATGGAGTGTGATACTCTTCATGCCGTTGTGAGAAGGTTTAATGAGGCCACTATATACTCCGAGGCTGTAAGATCTTGGTTTTGAATGCATTGCTATTTTTGATCCAAAAAAAAATAGGTGTTAGAGTAAACTTAGAAGCAAAATGAGAGATGAGTATTTTGGTGATTGTATGGTCATTCACATTGAGAAAGAGTATACTGAATCTGTTACCAATGAGGAGATGATTGAAGAGTTTGAAGTTTCATTAACTCGTAGAGTTAGATTTAGTTAGTTTATGCTATCATGTTTTATTGCATTGCACGTTTATTTTATTATTTAGTTTCTATTATAGTTTTACATATGTATCGGAGGGATAAGGTTCATTATATCCCTCATAACTAATTGTATCATTTTCTTTCAATTAATAAATTTCTCTCCGTGGAGATTCTCTATTTTTTTTTTTTAGCTAGAAAGTTCAAGACTTCAAACCCAACTAAGAGTAAAATCCTGAATCCGTCACTTCCTAGTCTCTAGAAGTTGACACCTCCTTCTCAACCGTGGCCTGGCATGGGAAGAGACTGACCGTACACACACACATCCGATCAGCGAGCTTGGGGTCCCAGCACCAACCCACAAAACCCTAGAAGGGACAGACAGACAGACAGATAAGGGCCACGCGGTCCAATCTGAGTAGGGCTTCTATCCGTGGAATTATGCATGCATGCAATAAGAACCGTCCATCGGGTTAGGTTAGGTGAGTGTGAGTCCAAAAACATAAGCAGCTGACCGCATGCAACTCCTCCATGATTGAATCGATCTACCTTGTTTCGATTTGGTTCATGACCACCTTAATTTGCTCCTTCAGAAATATCAAACAAGAAGGGAATAATTAACAATCATTCTTGCTTTGCAAAGTAATTCTAGTATCTCACGGAACTTATATTTCATTGATATCCCTCTTCCCATTATAAGGTTTGAAGGTACAATGTGTCATGTCTAAACAAACAATCTCGAATAGTTGAAAACAACATGTACACATATATATACATGCACCAACATGTAAACATATATACATACACTAGCTAGAGTGACCTGGATGAATTTTTGTACGAGTGAGCTATACATTAGTACTAATATAGTAAAGATTTAGATATATGCTCAAAAAATGAGTCAAATGAAGAACTTCGCATTTTAATTTCAAAATGAAATTTCGTTATAAGAACTGGTAGTACGTATGTTCAATTATTTACTCGGATACATAGATTTTTAATACAATTCAAATTTGTTTTAGATTCAAAGCTGGCCATAAAATGGTGCTTTTAGAGAAGAAAAATCTCACCTTAGAAAAAATGATGATTAGAAGAATTTTGATTTTCAATTGTTAAAATTGTCTCATGGTTCTCTAAAATTTGCAAGCAGGCGTCCGACCATGTGAGAGTTTAGGCTGTTGGGTCATGAATTTGCTGGGGAATTCTGGAATATTGATGTTGCAGCTAGTATTTATACGATCGAGATGGTCCTGTGTTTTTATGCAGCTCATGAAACATGCATGTGGCATGTGTTTAACACTAACACGTATACATTCTAGCCCCAAAATAGGTGAAAGCCCTTCATTTCTTCCCCGATTTGGTAAGATGAAGCATCTTGTATGGAAATTATGGGGATGGGTTGAGCCAAACATGCACTGCATGATTCACGTTACTGATCGATATCGATCTATAGACGTCTCTTCCAACTTCATCTGTCAACTTTTGTTTGGAGGATCGCATGTACTATTGAACCGAAATGTTTGTATGTCTTAATTTCCTTTCTCACATGGCTGGTTTGTGACCGTTTCATAGGAATAGAAGTGTCCATAGTAATCATAGTTTCAAACTTTCAATATAAAATATAAATGTGGATATATAGAGAAGAGGCTGCGAATCAGTGTCCCTTACAATTATGAACCGTGGTCACGAAACGTGGCTGTTCATGATTGTACGCAAGTACGTGATTACGGGTTCGTGCATGATTATGGCTCTTGTTCAGACGCTTCCCGACGTTTGGAAAATTGTAAGCAAATCTTTAAAAAGGTTTTTTTAGAATTTGAAATACTGGTCCCTAATACTCATAACATGGATGCCCAAATTTATATGCAGTGTTATCTGACTTCGGTGACAAACTCTTGTCACTTTGAGGTGACCACAACCAATGAACATGAGACACGTGTCCATTTTAAAAGGTTTGGCTGTAATTTAAGAACATAACATGAGAGTTTTAGGTATTTGACATGTTTGTTTATAATTATTGTTGACACTTGTCTATCTCTCATTAGTGTTTGTCATCCATAAATGACCATAACTGGTCACCTAAGTTATTTCCTTCGAATAAATAACAAATATATGAATCCAACTTCGGTGACAAGGGTTGGTCACCTTAAGGTAACCATAACCAATGAACATGGGGCACATGTCCATTTTAAAAGGCTTGGCTGCAATTTAAGGACATAACATGGAGGTTTTGGGTATTCGACATGTTTGTTTAAGATTATTGTTGACACTTGTCCATCTCTCATTGATATTTGTCATCTATAAGTGATCATAGCTGGTCACCAAAATTATTTCCAGCCTATTTAAGAAAATCGAAAATGATGGAGGAAATAACGTTACACATATAAGATTGTGTATCACCGTACTTCTACACAATGTATGTGGTAAAGGTTTCGTTAAGTATACAAAATATACGTATCACCATAACTCATACGGATCGTGTGAGATTCCGACACAAAAAATCCTTTTCTAAAGGTGGATTTTTGTGTATACTAATAGTTCATACGGTTGTGTATATATATGAATTTCTTCAAAGCCCCACATTTACAATTTGCTGCACACAAATATCTGAGAAACATAATTTTCATAAAGATGTTTCATGTTTGTGTATATTGCAATGTTTTTTATACAAAATTATTCCTGTATGAATATATGTGTGAATCATGTTTTTGTATTAGGAGAATTTTCTAGTAGTTCTGTAACAAACTCGATAACATGTTGTGATTAAGTGATTAGTGTTCGGCTGATAAGGACGCAAGAGTAGAGCCTAGAAGCTCGGACTCGGGCATAGTGAACCGTCCATAATATATATATATATATATATATATTTTTTTTTTTTTTTTGCTTTTCTTGATTAATATAACTATAGGACAATAACAACATTATGGAGACTATACCATATATAATTCATGTAGCAACTATAAATACCAGATTTTGCAGGTTTCTCGTGAAGGGCTCACAAGCCAATAAAGCTCAATTCTTTCTTTCAATATCACTCACGCATTTCACTCCTCTTCCTACTTCCCTTGCGAAACAATCCAAACAGACCAAAAAAAACCTTTTCTACTCCAGCTCCCAAAATTTCGGTGACCTCAACTCCAAAACCCACAAAAGTGGAGTCCTCTTCTTCTTCTCTGGTTTGCTTTACCCCTCTCAAAATAATATTGGTTCTAAGGCATCTGAGTATTTGGATCATTCATTTCTCAGTTTTGCCGGAAACCCCTTACCACATTTCCTGCGGTTGACGACTTTGTGTGTGTGTGTGATTAACTGTCACTTAATTTTCATCTTTCTGTGATCTATACTTTACTTGGTGACTTTGAATTTCAGTTCCCACTTTGCGGGGATTTGGGGTTACAGGTGTGTGTGTCAGACTAGTTTATTACTGATCAGTTACAATCGTTACACTGAGACAATTTTGAAATGGATTCATGGTGTGTAACCCTGAAGCCAAACACCCATTTGAGACAGCCAACTCAAGCTGGCCTTTGTAGTGGGGCTAATGGCTTTCTGGGTCAGAGGATCAGAGAGAGTTTTGGTAACAGGGGTTGGGTACATCGAACTGAGAAGACAAGACCTGGTGTTGTTCGTTCTGTTGTTACAACAAAGGACTTTGAGACGGTAATCATAATTTCTTGGAGTTTTTTGTTTGATTCTTTTGTGACTCTGTTTTTCTGAACACTTTTGATGTTGATCTCTTGGGTTTGGATCAGACCCTGAAAGTCCCAACTTACCACAGACCAAGAGTGGACCCAAAGAATGTTGCTTCGATCATATTGGGAGGAGGGGCAGGGACTCAGCTCTTTCCTCTTACCAGAAGAGCAGCCACACCTGCAGTAAGAATAGTTCTTATTATTGGGATTGTACTGGATCCAAATTTGTGAACTTTGCAAATTACTTGTGTTGAATACCAATTGCAGGTTCCTGTTGGTGGATGCTACCGGCTTATTGACATTCCAATGAGCAATTGCATCAACAGCAACATAAACAAAATTTTCGTGCTAACCCAGTTTAATTCCACTTCTCTCAATCGCCACCTTGCTCGCACCTATTTTGGAAATGGTATCAACTTTGGGGATGGATTTGTGGAGGTAACGAATACATTATACATCTTTCATTTTGTGAGCTTATATTGTTTGAGATTGAAGTTTCCAGTGATACAAGGAGATGAACTATTTACTTCTCAGTTAATGATCTTCTGCAGCTATGAAGTTTGCTGCGGACAGATTAGTCTCTGATATATAACGAATCTTCATGTTCTTTACTAGTTAAATGAAGTATCTTACTGTATTTCTCATGCTATTATTCATAATGATAATAAGTTACCTCTCAAAGGATTAAAGTAAAATTTGTATCCATTCCAATGTGTATCTGTTTAGTCTTTATGTTTCAAGTTTTGATTCTTCATGACTGAATTAACACTTCATGAGCAGGTTCTAGCAGCCACTCAAACATCTGGGGAAGCAGGAATGGATTGGTTCCAAGGAACAGCGGATGCTGTGAGGCAATTTGTATGGGTATTTGAGGTGGGTAAAAGAGTTTCCAATCTAGATATGCGTTAAATATAAATGGGGGAGGGAAGAGATACAAATCATATGAATGTATCTTCGGTTATTTTGATTGGCACTCTAGCTGTTTTCTGATTAACACTAGTTCTTGTAGGATGCTAAGAATAGGAACGTTGAAAATATACTGATTTTGTCTGGGGATCATCTTTATCGAATGGACTATATGGACTTTGTGCAGGTAACTATTCCGCTCCATGTAGGACTTCTTATTGTTGTGTTAGTTGTTGAACTTTGCTTATATTTTCTCTATCATGTACCAGAGTCACGTTGATAGCAATGCCGATATCACACTTTCATGTGCAGTTGTGGGTGACAGGTGTGTTTTGTCTACTGATAACCTATGTCAATCTTCGTTCCTTCTATTTGTTGACAATAAAGTATGTCGATTTTTTCACTACCAAAAGTTTGAACTGTTGGATGTAATACTCATTTTCCAGCCGTGCATCTGATTATGGTTTGGTGAAGATAGACAGCAGAGGTAAAATCATCCAGTTTGCTGAAAAACCAAGGGGAGCTGGTCTAAAAGCAATGGTGAGCAAGAAACAGCGGTCTTATGCTAACCTCATTTATTTTTCTCATTTTCTGTGAGGTCTATGCGCTGAGACTGTTTTCCACCCTCGTTGAAATTCTTTTTTCTATTGCGAGCATAACAGACTGATAAAATTACAGAGATGAGATGGCATCATGAAGTTATACATATGAAATTCTCTTTTCAGATTCATCTTGTTGGATGTTCCTGTGTTAAAGCATTTACAGTTAGACTTGTAAGATTACATGAATTTATGAACATTTATATTAATTAAAAGTTCTACCCTTGGTTGATGTTATACAGCAATCAGATACAACACTTCTTGGATTCTCCCCACAAGATGCTCTAAAATCCCCATATGTTGCATCGATGGGAGTGTATGTATTTAAGACGGATATTTTACTAGAACTTCTGAAAAAGAGTTATCCAAATTCGAACGACTTCGGATCTGAAATCATTCCTGCAGCAGTGGAAGAGCGCAATGTCCAAGTAAGGAAAATAGAACAGTTTATGTGTCTTCATTTACTTATCATCAGTTTCCCCTGTTTCGGTAGGAGGTGGGTTTTTCTGCCATTAGAGCTTGACTAACCCAATTTTGGGATGAAAAAGAAGTAAACTGAAGCCTAAATTGAATTGTAGCCATTTGCATGTATAGTTCATGCTTATTCATGTTTTCTACTTGCGTGCTCATCTGTATATAGTTAAACAATCATTGTGAAGTCCTTTTGAAAAAAGACCATCGTGAAGGAAATTAAATTATGTGCTTACTTTTGCTCCTACAGGCATATATATTCAGAGACTACTGGGAGGATATCGGAACTATACAGTCATTTTATGATGCTAACTTGGCCCTCACTGAAGAGGTAGGTTTTGCTGCTTCCTTGAAGAGTAAATTGGATATTACTGACGCTTGTTATGAAAGTAGCATGCCTTTCCATTCTGTTTTCTGGGGCACCCACTATTCCAAACTGCACACAGGAGAAATGAACCGCTGTAAAGCTTTAGAAACTTAAGGATTATCTTACTAATAATTTGTGTAAACACACTATATGCGCCTCTTGTTTCCATGATATGTGATTAATGTCTGAAAATTGCAGTTCCCGAAGTTTCAGTTTTATGACCCAAAGACACCTTTCTTCACTTCTCCTCGGTTCTTACCACCAACCAAGATTGACAATTCCCGGGTATGCTATTGTACTTGGGTGTATTGGCAGCTTCAGCAAGCATCTTGGTTCTCATTCTTTGTGTTTATTTTGCAGGTTGTGGATGCAATAATCTCACATGGATGTTTCTTGCAAGAATGTTTCGTCCAAAGTTCAATAGTGGGTGAACGCTCACGGTTAGATTATGGTGTTGAGCTGAAGGTGAATTCTTATAATTTTCCAAATTAATACTTCAAATACCGAACCTTTTTGAATACGTTTCTCTGATGACATTACATTACAGGATTCCATAATGATGGGTGCAGACGGTTACCAAACTGAATCTGAGATTGCAGCTCTGCTTGCGCGAGGGAAAGTTCCAATAGGTATTGGAAGGAATACAAAGATTAGGTATTCTCAGGACTTGAATTATAGTGCATAACTTTTGATGTTTTAATTAGAATGTCAGGTTGTCTAATTCTGAATTCATTATTCATCCTTGTAGGAAGTGTATAATCGACAAGAATGCAAAGATTGGAAAGGATGTGATCATAATGAACAAAGATGTACGCAAGGCTTCCCATGGTCTAACTGGGATGGGATGCATTCATTAATTTTTTTGACAAATAAGTCATTCTCTGGACAAAGATTTCAATGAAGTATGTAATTCAATCTTACAACTACTCTTGGCTTTGCAGGGCGTTCAAGAAGCAGATAGGCCAGAAGAGGGGTTCTACATCCGTGAGGGAATCGTTATCGTTGTGGAGAAGGGAATAATAGAAGATGGAAAAGTTATATAAATTAATGCCTCTTACTTTCTCAAGTACAATGACAGCAGAGTTAAAGGTGGTTCTGGCAAAAGAACTGGAAAACAGTGTGCATTGGCAGCTAGGGGATAGCTTCTGCCAGACTTTGTCTTCGAAAAAGGCAAGTATCTCCTTTCAGTTCTTCCGGTACTTGAACTAGAAACATCCTTGATCCTTCAGTTCTTGTCAAATGGGAAGCATGTGCTCATTAGACAGTTAGTTTCGCGAGATGTACAAAAATAAGTTAAGAGGGCTAACACGCTGGTTGTATTCATCATTTTGTAGATGCTTTCAGTATTAATATTGGTTATGAATAATGCAATAGCAGGCAGTTTGGCAAGAAGTTTTATCAAATGAATGAGTAGGAACTGCCTTGTTTAGCTGGTCCAAGTTACCTTCTGCCAAATGAATGTTTATGTGAGACGAAAAAATTACAACACTTTTTTTTTTTTTTTTTTTTTGAAAAATGGGTTATCCCAATAAACCATAGAGAAAATAGCCCACTTCGGTTATGACCAGGAAAGCAAGAGTCTTACCCAATAACTCTAGCACTTTTGAAGTTTAAAGTTTAAACCACTCACTATTGCTATTGCTATTGCTATTGCTATTGCTATTGCTATTGCTATTGCTTGCGTGTCAAGTAAAAGTAAAAACAGATGTTGATGGCGGTGTAGAAATAGAAACCCAGCAGAACTTGGACTTCAAGTTTTCGAAAGATCTTATATATATACCACCCCAGATATGTGGATTGCAAAATAGAAAGCTCTTACATTTTCACAGGCGGAAACCCTAATAATCTCTCCACCACATTCACGCTTCGCTTATAGTCTTTGTTTCTATAATTCTATCTGAGACTGGAGTGTTTGGTTCTTAAAAGTTAATTCTTCGAATTCCCTCGAGGAGCTGTGTGTGTTTGTTTTCAGGAAATCTTTGAAAGCCCTGAAGATTTCTTTCTATTTGGAACTTCTACCTCCTCTACATTCTTGCAAACAGATTGTTCCTCTTCACTTTACTTTCGAATTCCCATAGGCTTTCTTCATTCTTTCTGGATCTTGATTCTCAGACTGATTTCATCAAATACACCATCATATTTATCTTCCATCACTTTCTTTCTCACGGTTGATCTCGACTTTTCTTTTCAAGAAACCAAGTCGAAGACGTATATCAGCAGTAATCTTTTATCCTTCTCAAGAAAACCAATGTCTGAAGAGATTCTATCAATGGCGGCTTGTGTTCCTGTCCTTGATCTTCCAGTCGGTTATAAGAGAAAGTTGAGCTTTAACGAAGATACTGCAAGATACTCCCAAAGCAAGGTTCAAAGGGTAGAGCATTAGGAGTTTTGTTTCACGTCTGAGGTAAAGCATGAAGAGGATACTAACCTCATTCAACAGGAACTTGTTAGAGACCCATCAAGTCTCGCTCATGCTGCAAACTATCTTGAGCTCAGTGACATTCAAACCGTGAAAGATCAATTACATGTTGCTGACACCTTGATGGATTTATCATCTTTTGATGAAACCAGTATTAACCATGATAGCAGCACGACAACATTGCCATCATCTGATAAAGATAATGTTCTGAAGGTCCTAGAAGGGGGTGAATAGGCCTTTATTACTTTTTCGTCCAATTCCGTTCACAAGGATAACAAACATTAAGCTATCCTGATAACAGGGAGACGTAGTAATAAATAAAAGAACAAGTACTGGAAAGTAAAAGAAATAACACCAGTACGTTTTTTATTCGTAGAAACCCAGTACCAGGGAGAAAAACTGCGTGCTCCTAACTCTTGAGGGACAAACATTTTCACTATGTTAAACTCACTTCTTACAAGATTATAGTCTAGGGATACAACGACGATTTGCAATCCTGCCTAGTCTACCCACTAGTCTAGATCTATCTCTCCTGTCTCTGAGTGACTCACGTCACTCCTCACAAGATTATAGTTCTAGGGATACAACAACGACTTGCTATCCTGCCTAGTCTACCTACTAGTCTAGACCTACCTCTCTTGTCTCTCAAGTGTTTACATATGAAGGTATACAAACTCAGCTAACGCCTTTAATTGATTCTTCTTGAACACTTCTCAGAATACTCAACTCAGAACTCAGCTATCCTAATGAGAGGGATTCTTCAGACCTCAGCTAACGCCTTTAACTGACTCTCTAGAACTTAGCTCTCCTCGATCAACTGATCCTTCTTGAATACTTCTGGGGTTGCTGCACTATCATCACTCATGATATGCAGAATGCTAATGAGTTTATGAAAAGAGTTTTTGCTGCTCTTGCTCTAAGATTTACAATCACCAAGGGAAGACTTAGAGGCAAATGAGCAATGCAAGGTAAAACCTAGACCCACCTAAAACTATGTAGAAAACTACATTTTGACAACCAAGGAGCAAGAAGAGACTTGTTCCATATATATAGGCAAAGTGCAAGCTAAAGGAGAGCATGCCCGTTTACCAAAATGGGAGGCAAACTTTGGACTTTAGTACTTGTCCGAACTCATAAAGTGAGAGGGTCAAGGGACAAACAAAAGGCTCCAAGAGAGTAAAGACAAACACAACTCTCTTATATGATAATGGTCCAATAAGGAAGAAACAAAATGTTTCGTGAATGAAGGAGACACAACAAAACCTATTCCTATATGAGGACACATAGGCCAGCTGATAGCTTGGGCGGTGCATCACATGGCTCAGCAGCTGACTTGGTTTGTGTATCACAAAACCCAGCTGGACTAAAAGAGGAGCTAACCTAAAAGTGCTTTAGTCATGTGCTCATGGGTTGGAAGAACAACATAACCCTAGACTAACTTGGAGCTCGGGCACGATAAAAAATGTTTTGCTAAAAGAGATTTGAAATTCAAATACTTGAAAAGCTGAAGCAAAACCATTTATATCTACACGAAGTCAGACTCAGAGATTAGGATAGATATATACAACAAGGGTATCCACTAAATCTGGATGGCAAGCAGAGCTGCCATCCTAAATGAATGTGATGCATATGCATGAACTACATGATGTACATGAGATAAGAACAAGGAGCCAACTAATATATTAGTTTGTGTATCACAAACCTAGCTGGAGCCTCTAAGCTCTAGTCATGTGGTCACGGGTTGGAAACACTACACAATCCTAGACTGACTTGAAGCACCAAGGCAACGACAAATGTTTTGCTAATTAAAGGGGATTTGAATTCAAACAGGGGAATTCAAACTAATGATACACAAAGAGCAAAAGCATTTAGACATGCATACATATAGACCCAATAGATTAGGACAGATACACCAGGAGGTATCATCCGATCTAGGATGACAAGCAAAGCTGCCATTCTCAATGAAAAACATGAGATGCATATGCATAAACTACCTGATGCACATGAGATCTTGGCAGGTCTTCATTCTTCAGTTGTGATATCCTCACCATCAGGATATGTAGAGTTCTTAGTGAAAAGCATCAGATGCATATGCACCAATTACCTAGGACACATGTGATCTTGTCAAGTCTTCATTCTTCACTTGTGATATCCTTACCATCAGGATATATAAAATAACTTGTGTCATGTGTTTTGATCATAAAAGGGATAGTCAACAATCCTTATACCAACAATCTCCCCTTTTGGCATTCCTTATCAAAACACACATTCACGGATTGTGCTGGTGAAGCAAGTCATAAACTAAGAAATAAACCTGCATAATAACCTTAAGAACAAGTGAAGAATAAGAAGGCCATAAAACATTCATGAATCATAACTTCTGGATAGCAGATATGACTACCAGGACAAGCACTTTAGCCGACGAAAAAGTTTCGTCGGCTAGTTAGCTTAATTCGTCGGCTAAGATCTTAGCCGACGAAGGCTCGTCGGCTATAGTTTCGTCAGGAAAGGGTCGTCGGCGATGACTTTAGCTGACGAAACTTGAAACCGTCATCGGCTATTGTCCACTATTTAGCCAACGACGTCTTCTGTCGTCAGTTATTATCTGAGACTTTAGCCGACGAATATCTTAAATGTTTCGTCGACCATAGTCTGAGACTTTAGCCGACGAAACAGATATTCGTCGGCTAAAGTATGTATAAAAAATAAAAAAAAATAACTATAGCCGACGAAATATAGTAGTAATTCGTCGGCTAAAGTATTTAAATATCGTTGGCTAAAGTTGCTGGTTTTTGAAAAAAAAAACTGCAGAAACTTTTGGCCACCTTCAATCATCACCAAAATTTGACAGAATCTTCCTCTCAACATTTCGAACAACTTTCTAGAAGAAGTCGAAGCCCAATTCTAAGCCTAAACATGTTAATTGAATCAAAATATATAAATCCCCAATTTTAAACCCTAAAAACTTCAAATCTTCGATTCTCCTCACAGACACCGAATTGAGCTACCAAATTCTAGGAGAATGTAGTACTAATCAAACTCAACTTATCCATATATATAACTCACCAAATGGTGACATGAGGAAGGAGAAATTCGATCGACACCGAATCCGAACCGGCGGAGTTTTAGAGCTTGATTTATCCCTCATGGCGGCGCCACTCGATGCACCACCTGTCCAGCAATGAAGTAGAGACGACGGCGAAGCTTTTGGGACAAGTGTGGCGGTCTTTGGTGGCTTGATGGCGGAGCTAGGCCGAGAAGAAAATCTGGTAGGCGAAACAGTAACTTTTTCTGATTTTCTGACTTCTTACCATCCACCTCTGGTAAAACTCCTATATAAAGAACTTTACCCGACAAAATTCTTAATTTTCGTCGGCTAAACTCCTTTAAAAATTTTGGTTGACCGCCAAAAAATTTTGACAATAGCCGACGAAATCATATATTTTCGTCGGTTTAAGTCCTTTGAAAATTTTCCCTTAAATTTGGTTTGCCGCCAAATTTTTTTTCGATTTTAGCTGACGACTTTTCATATATTTTCGTCGGGTAAAGTCATTTGAAAATTTTCCTCCAAGTTTGGTTTACCGCCAAAAAATTTTGACCTTAGCCGATGACTTTTTTAATATCTCGTCGGCTAAAGTATATAAATTCACAAAAACACTCATATCTCCCTCTATATTACGTAGTTTGGTCAAACTTTCCACACAAAAAACTTTCACGTAGATGAGACGCAACCGCCTATATAAAAATTTTGAGACATTTACCTTCCGTCGATAGGGCTCCCCATAGAGAATAATAACGGTAAATATGGTTGACCGCTACTGTCGGCACCGAGACGTTACCCGATTTACGTGATTTTTGAACTATAGCCGTATTTCACCATTATGAACACATCTTATTTCACGAGATTTTTGATAATTTTGCTTCCTATGTAAAGTTGGTTCACAAAGTTGTATAACCTACTAAACAAGTTATACAACATTAGTAGACACGTTGTGATTCCGATGACTCAAATTCACAAACCAAAATTCGACCGTCAGATATGATCATTATGACGAAAGATATCTATGGTAAAAAATTCAACTGGATCCGACAACGTGAAGGGCTCGATCGAAACGGTCAACCCTAATCCATCGTTACTTATCACACGAAAACGCTCATATCTCCCTCTATATTACGTAGTTCGGTCAAACCTTCCACATGAAAAACTCTCACGTAGATGAGACGCAATTGCCCATATAAAAATTTGAGACATTTACCTTCCGACGATAGGGCTCCCCATAGGGAATAATAATGGTAAATAGTAAGACACGTTGTGATTCTGATGACTAAAATTTACAAACTAAAATTCGACCATCAGATATGATCATTATGACGAAAGATGTCTATGATAAAAAATTCAACTGGATTCGACAACGTTAAGGGCTCGATCGAAACGGTCAACTCTAATTGGAAATAAGAAAACTACATTTTGAAGCCCTAAATGGACTCGGATAGCCAAAAAGGCCCATATGTCATGGCAATAGCGATGAGTTTAACTCGTAGGGCTGTTACGCTTCCGGAAAGGTATCACAATAGTCAATCAGACACCGAATGCCAAATCTGCAGCATAGTGAATAATAAGGGTAAATTGCATTGACCGCAACTATCGGCACCGAGACTTTACCGGAGTACCACGATTTTTCAACCGTAGACATATTTCACCATTCTGGTCATATCTTATTTCAAGACTTTTTTGCGTTTAATTTCGTCGTCTAAAGTTGACCAAAGCCGACAAAAATTTAAATTAGCCGACGAAGGAAAATTTCGTCGGCTCAAGTCCACGTTAGCCGACAAAAAAATAATTCGTCGACCTGATTTTTTTATTTTCGTCGGCTAAAGCCTTTCTTTTGGTAGTGTATATCATGCATCATAAACATCATAATAACAGATATACCAATCACATAAGTCATTAAAATAGCAACATTCATGAAGAGTTTCAAACAAACAGCCCTTCAACCACTTACCTACTTCTCCCCCTTTTTGACATGGAATGACAAAGGGAGACCAGATCTTCAAATAGACATGTAGCCGAGAATGAGAAAAGCAACCAAAATAAGGTCAGAGCGGTTCAAACTAATCACATGAACGTGTCATCCTCAGCATAAGCAACACTTCAGCAAACTCATCCTCACCATCAAAGATGGTAGGAAACATCTCCAAGTTGTGCTCGATCAAGAGACCCGGCAAACACATTGGAATGTCATGAAGACTTGACAATGATGACTTTTTCAACAAGGGAAAAGTCAAGGGTAAAAGCCTTATGATTCCACACTCAAACATTAGTTACAAAACATAGTTTGGTGTGAATACCCGAAAGACCAAGAGAAAAATCTCGGAAGGTATATAGGATACGAGCAGTCTAGATATCCTAAAGACGTATGGTTAAGCACAAGATAGGATTCTAAGATCTAAGCTCAACATCTACACCAATGTCCTAAGGGAAAGTTTGCACAAATGTCATGTACCCAAGTATGGTTAATCCTAGGAAAGGATACTAAGGAATTATCCCATCCCAACCCATCAACAAACTACTTCACAACAGGGGGAAGAGTTTCAAGGTCAATAGACTTCTCATAAACAATCAACCTTGAGAGAGTAATATGTACTCATCAAAAACAAGATGAGAAGGAGGGAAAGCTAGGGAAACATAAGGACTTTTGGGAGACAAAATGGGTTTGGCATCTCTACAGCAGCTGGAGCTTTTCCTTCAAAGATATCGTCTCCATCTCTGAGTTTAGGCACTTTCCAATACTAGCATCAACAACAGCCGAACAAGCCGGTCTATGTTTCAGTAAGAACTGAAGAGAGTGATGGTGGAAAGGTGATCTTGATCTTGGGAGAGATAAGGTCAAAAAGATCAAGAAAGAGAGAGTGGGGCAATTAGGATGGCATATAGCAGTGGATGAAGCGTCGTGGTTTAACGTCAGAGTATGCCTCTAAAACTACAACTCACTCAAACTCAAAACAACTAGCTAGAGTTTAATCCCCTCAACTATCCTAGAATTCAGGACATAAGTCAATCATCAAAGAAAAATCCAATATCCATCTCAGAATAGAAGAGATGCTTCATATCACATGTAATAGGGCACAACCAAGAACAAGCAATCTCACACTCAAAAACATTTAACTAACGAGAAGAAGTTCTCTAAATGTTTTGACTAAGATGCATATATGTGTATAGGTCATGACATCAATATACTCCCCCTATGAGTGTGCACAATATAAAAGAATGAACAACTAGATGCAAGACCTATAATCTGATCCAAATCATATAATTGTAAGCATAAACTCACAAAGTCCTCAAACAACATGCAAAGAGTGACACACAAGAGTTTTCAAAGACTTTTGACAACCTTAATTTAGAAAAATACAAGGTGCATGTGTGTACCACAAGTTACCAATTACTCCCCCTAAAAAAGTGCATACATTACAAAGATAAACACCTTGGGTAGAGTAAAACACAATATGAGCACAGTAACCACAAATCCCACTTTTTAGGATGGTTGGAGGGTAGACTCACAAAACATGGACACTAAAACTTCCACAACCCTTCATTGCTCAAACACTTCATATGAATACATGACTGAAACAAGATAACATGGTCTATGTATCATGACATATATTGGAGTGTGTGTGAAAACAATAGTCTTAATGGGGCATATGAGTTGGCATCAACTGAGATAAGAGATGAGGTATCACAAGAGTCTTGAGACCATTGGTCTTTTCTATCCTTATATCTCACTGAGAACATCTTCAACATTCTTATATTGATATTTCAATCTACTCATTTATCAAATTTAAATCACCTGGCTGAAAGATCGTCCTCATAGGTTTATGCAACAGGAAAACATTGTCGTTGGCTCCTAAATCAGTTGGTTTTAGGGCAACACGTGTAACAAGGACACGCCAAAGACTGTTTCCAAACCCATAGAAGGATAGATCATGACTCAGCAGTCCTACTGATCAACATATCCAATGTGAGACTAACTAGTTAAACATTTTAGATCGTTATCTCATTCTTCAAACAACATCCTCAAAACCAGTCTCTTTTCTGCCCACCCTCATATCGTTCATCACGATCGAGAAATGTATACTTTGAGACTAGCCTTGGTATCCCATGATCAAACCAATCTCATTTCTGCCCACCCTCATATCGTTCACCACGACCGAAGAATGTATACTTTGAGATTAGCTTGGAATAATTCTTGCACCAACTCATCTCAAGTTTACAGCACTTGTATTTTGCACACCACTTAGACACACTATGTGAGGCATATAAGTCTTCTATATGTGTTGATATACAAAAAAAAAAAGAGGAAATCAATGGTAATTCAAAAAAGGGTCGGGGCTTTTAGCCCACTCCACAATGACAACAAACACATCAAATATAAGAGTTGGCTTGGGACTCAAACAATGGATGCTTGGATAAAGACTACAGCATTCACAGCTGTCCCTGAGGACTCCAAGTCGTGTCAAATTCAAGAGTATAACTCAAACTCAACTTTGGTCATCATTCCACTATAAAAGGAGGTCGAATGGTTCCAGCCAAGGGGAGAACAGAGATCGACAGAAGGAGAAGAAGGAGGCAAATACAAGAGAAAACGAGAAGCTCGAAAAGGTGGGAACCCCATTTCTTCATCCTTTTGATCGATGTGCTGTTTCAGAATTGACACGACGTGCCTTAGAGTGCCGATACAATCTTCGAAGCAGTCACAGAACCATACGGCGTGCCTTAGGGTGCCGAAAAATCTTCGAAGCAGCTACAGAACCATGCGGCGTGCCTTAGGGTGCCGAAATCGTCCACAAGTTTCAAACACTGGCAGAGGACCCTAATGGGTTCCTGCCATAGTTCTTGTGAATAAACAATAAATTCTTTCCAAGCACCACTATATAATCAAGAAGCAATCCTCAGCCTTCCTTTTGCTTTCTCCCAACTTTCATAGCCCAGAGTTCATCCCAATGCCCAGAAAATCCGTACAAACTACTTGACATCAATTTTGGAAACAAAGCATAATTGATGGAATAAAGAAAGAGGGTCTAAACCTCACCCTCAAATTAAGCCAATGAACTTCTTGCTACGGAACCTGCTTGGACTTGTACAGCAGACAAGTCAATCAGAACCAAATTCAAAGTCACGGGAGCCACAAAGCAATTATGAGAAGTCACAAAGAACACAAAGCTATAAGAAGAGGTTCTTTTTTTTATAAACAAGAAGCACAAGACAAAAATAATATAGCAGTTCACTATGTCTACGAGTTTGCGACAAGATCACTTCAAGCGAAGTCCACTCGAGGCTCACCTTTGCCGACGAGCTCTTGTAATTGACTCCCTATCAGATTCCCAGAAACAACTTTCCAACCCAAGTGACACCAACAATGGAGGCCAAAGCAAACTTTCGGTTTCCAAAGCTCACAGATTGGATTGTTGGAAGAGAATGGAATCAAGTTCTCACTTGTTTTATAGTTCCCAATTGCTGCAAGAATGAATCCCTCCAGGACAAGAACCCGGGCGTGTTTCGATGGCAATCCAAAAAGATGGAAAAGTTGAAAGTCCAACCTATAATTGATTTGGGAGAGGCCGGTGGAGCATTGAAGCTGGGACCAAAAGGAAAACAAAACCTGAAAGTCTTACTCACAAATAATTGTGGGGCCTCCAAGGAAGTTGGGCCTCGAATAATCTTTGGCCCAAACGGCTAGATCAAATATCCAACCCCGGACTCGTAACAAAATATGCTCGAGCCCGATAAAATAAACGAAAATGAAGATACAAATATTCCCATCAGTACAAAACCGAGAAACCCCAAATACCAACTTGCGAACTACAATGGTTTGATCCCTTCATAGGGTATGTAGGCAGTCCGGATTTAAATCTAGATACAACCACATTTAAAACCAAATTCTTGGTTCTTTCCAAGCCAAATTCCCAAACACATAACCAAACTTTTCGACAAGTCATGTACTTCGTCGGAACCCCAAAAGCCATAAAACTTGAAGTACGAGTGACTTGATCCCTCATGGGGTACGTAGGCAACCTGTAAAATAAATCGGGTGCAGTCGCAATTCCCCTCAAACACACATTCCCCATTCGTTACTTTGTAATTAGAATCAAAGGGTCTTCCCTTGAAAGCAAAGGTTGTAATTGAGGAATTTATTTTATTCTGAATGGGTCGAACCAGGCATAATTAAAACTCTAATTTAATTAATAAGATAGAGTGAAATTGTGTTGGATATATTTATTTACAATTTTTGCTCAACATAGTTTTTAGCGACTCCACTGGGGACCCATTTTCCCTGTCATCTCTTTTTGAAAAGTTATTAATATATTGTGTGTGTGTTTTGAAGGAAAACAATTCAATGGCCCACAAGTAATTGTTTTCTTCCACAAGCTTCCAGCAACTGCTACTCGGCCAAACCGAACTGGCCACCGAATGTCATTTGTGATTGGCAATGCTCCTATCACATGTGCAAAGGCAAAGCTCGGACCAAAACAAGACAAGGTAACTACTGTCCAAGTCATGAAGACCCACACTTTCAAAGCTGCCTCCAAAAGTGCTCTGAGAAATCAAAGGAAAAGGGTTGCTAGAGCTCAGAGGAAGAGAGATGCTCAAACAAAGTCAATTGAAGCCATCTTAGCAGAGATTGCTCAACCAAAACCTACCATGGTGGAAACAAAAGCCCCCACGTCCTTGACAAATTATGTGCCATCCTATGTCATGATTGGCATGATACGGGTCAACCTACCAAGCATAGAAACTGTGATGGTTACATCTACCAAGGGAGGGGAAGAAGACAATTCAGAAGGTGAACATGAACCTCAGCTTCCCCGTGGAGGTTCCCAAGGGTCCACCACCTCTTCACAACAACCAACATCTCAAGCTAGTCAAGAACTTGACCCAAAGAAACTAGCAGAAGAGATATCAAAAGCCCTCGATGAGCCATCAAGAGGTCCAGGAAGGCCGAGAGGATCTAAAACTAGGGAATATCCTGTTTATGGAGCTGATTCCTATCCAGGACCAATTACTCGCAACATGGCTAGGAGGATGATGTCTGATACGTCGTCCGCGAGCTCTACATCAAGAGAAGGGTACTCATCTTTGAGGGATAATCCTTCATTCATCTCTTGGAAGGGTAACCCCTTATATGAAGCCTCAAATCCAGCTGAAGGGACCTTGCATGCTTCAGTACCCCAATCTGTTGCGAGATCAAGCGAGAGTGAGGATTCTGATAATGCTCTAGTGCTCATGGCAAGCTCATCAAGCCCAGAAGAGCAAATGAAACAACAGTTAGAGGAGATGACAAAACGATTAGCTCAATTTGAGACGGATGCTCTACTAAGACAAGCTGAAAGAGAAGCAGAAGCAAGGAGGCTCACGGATATCGAGATCGAATCGAAGAGGAGGATGGTAGAAAAAGAAGTTGAAATTGCCCAGCTGATAGCAAAATGTGCTTCACTAATGGAAAAGAAGAAAAAAGAAGATAAGGATCGTGGTGGTCATTCATTTTCCAATCATGATGAGAATTCACTCTCGCCAGAGGCAATTAAAAACATGATAGCTGAAGGCATCAAAGACTTTCAAATGTCTATGTCTACACCGGTTTTGGGGTATCGAAAACCCTATCCGGACCACTATGACGCAATACCTTTCCCAAAGGGATATCAAAGACCAACTTTCGACAAGTTCGATGGGATAAATAGCTCTCCACGAGAGCATTTAGCTCATTTTTATTCAGCTTGTGGGGAAACTTCACAAGTCGATGCTTTTTTGGTTAGACAATTTGTGCAATCCCTCAAAGGTGCAGCATTCACGTGGTACACTCAGCTAGAACCAGGTTCCATTCAAACATGGGATGATATGCAAAGAGCGTTCTTAGCGCAATTTGTCAGAACTAAGAAGAAAGTTTCAATTATTGACCCGGCGGACACAAGACAAAAGATTGGAGAAAGCTTCGCCGAATTCATTACAAGGTGGAGGAGTCTTAATCTTCAATGTCCTGACAAGTTTCTGAGACGTCTGCTGTTCAAATGTGTGCTAACAACCTCATTCCAGAGATCGCAACATACGTTGGCACAGCGGAACCCCAATCATTTGGCGCATTGGTTTCCAAGGCAGGTAATGTCGAAAGACAAATTGCTCGTCAAAAAGCATCATCTACATCCTCTGCATTATCTTCAAAAGTTCAAGTTACAGACAAGAAGAGTGAGGTGAAGAAACCGGTTGTCAAGAAGGGAGAAACAATGGCAACTTTTGTCAGGAGTGAAAAGAAAAATGATAACAATAGTAAACCAAAGGATGATCGACCTCGAAGGCCTACGATCCAAGAAAGGAGGAATGTCGTTTATTCATTCGATGATGATGACGTAGACGCAATTTTTGATGAACTACTAGAAAATAAGTCCATTAAACTTCCTGAATCGAAACGGCCTGCTGAAATGAACAAAACCAAAGATCCTAAATACTGTCGTTATCATCGTTTAGTCAGTCATTCGCTAAAAGACTGCTGGGTCTTCAAAGATATAGTCCAAGATATGATTAACAAAAACGAAATTGTACCAGCAACAGCAAATGTGACTACGACTGAGGTGACAAAGCCAAATGATGCCATATCTGTCGCGTTTGAGGTTGATAATGAGATCACAATTGTCAAGGCACATCCAGACATGCCTCGTTCAGGAAATCCTAACATTCCAACCTTATACGAACTCATGACAGCACCAAGCTTTGATGTATGGGAGGATTCAGACGAGTTGGAAGATTCGGATACGGAGTGGAGTACGGTAGAAAATAAACCAAGACAACATCGTCCTCCTATGATAGAAGTCCCTTCCTCTTCAAAAACTAAATTTAGTCACAGGACATCTTCCAAAAATAAGAAGAAGAGAAGCAATGTGACAAAGAAAGTGCAAGTCCGAGATATGGACGAGTACAAACAACCGCCAAGAGCCCTGATCACTCTTCGAGACTTTTTACCAAAAGAACACTTTGAGAATGGTCAAAAGGGAAAGGATAAAGAGGAAGTGCTTCACTGTTGCATGGCTACTATTAAAGAAAATTCCCCATCCAGCTCAGATGCAGACGATGAAAGTACTCATGAAGTTGATCATGTCCAACTGCGTTCTGGTAGGATCATTCCATCAGCTGCTCAAGACGGAAAAGCATCGCCCACAAAAGATAGGGTGAAGGATGATGCGAAGGGAGTGACCGATAAATCTAAAGCTGCACCAAAGGAGTCTCCTCGAAAGACAAAAGAATCTCAACAAAAGAGCAAATATGACATATTAGCGCATTTGCAAAGCATGCCTGCACGTTTGAGTGTCTTCGACGCTTTGTGTATGTCAAGAGAATTAAGAGAAGCTCTGATAGAGGCATTATTAAGCCCAGACTTGTATAAAGAAGAGGTCGTAGAGGTTGGAGCAACTACTTCAAGGGTTTGTTCCCACTGTAAAAATTGTATCTCATTCCAAGAAGAAGATCTGCTATTGGGGGAGGAATGTCACAATAGACCCCTCTATGTCACTGGGCTCGTAGGCAACACAACAACAAACAAAATTTTTCTTGACTGTGGTTCGGCTGTAAATTTGTTGCCTCTCAGAACTCTCCATATGATGGGAATGAGTGCTAAGCAACTTGCTCCGTCCATACTCACCATTCAAGGTTTTAACCAAGCTAGTCAAAGGGCAATGGGCACAGTAATCTTGCAAATGGAGATTGGTAAGCTCTTCTCGGATGCGTTGTTTCATGTGATAGATGCCCCTACATCTTATAATGTGTTACTGGGACGTCCATGGCTTCATAAGTATGGCATTGTTCCTTCCACGTTGCATCAATGTTTCAAGTGGATAGAAAATGGAGAAGTCAAGAGGGTCGTGGCCGACACTGATCCTTTTAGAGGAGAAGAGGTGCACTACTCTGATGCTAAGTTCTACAAGACAACAGAGGTCCCTGACCAAGCACCGGAGGAGCCACCCAAAGTCGTGCTTGAAACAAAGAAACAAGAAGCGCCTAAACTTCCCAAATATCGTGTTAAAGCAGCTCCCTCAGCTCTATCCCTAAAAGAAGAAAAGTCTTCAAGCTCGGAAGTACAAAAGCCAAAGATGATCTTCAAATATGTGAGGAAAGACCAAAGGGAACCGGGCCAAAAGGCCATGATACCTATCAATGACACGATGGAGGCACTCATGACAAGTTACGCGCGACCTCTTCGAAAAATTGATCAATCTATTCCAGAGAATGATATTGTAATTTCTACAACGCTTGATAATGTGCATGGCAGGAAAGGTCGGTTCATCTCCTTCAAAAGTAGGAACATGAAATTAGCATCATCTGCTCCTCTCAAAATTAACCTAAAGAGTAGTAAGGTAATTGCAAAAGCTACATCACCCAACGTCATGGTTCAACATGTAAATGGCATGCTCAAAGTCAAAGTCCCTGAATCAGACCCTTCAGAGTCAGAGGTTCTTACAAGTCTTGAGAAGTCCATGTTTCTTGAGGAGGTAATAATATAAAATT
This sequence comes from Fragaria nilgerrensis, assembly GCA_010134655.1. Lineage (NCBI taxonomy): Eukaryota > Viridiplantae > Streptophyta > Magnoliopsida > Rosales > Rosaceae > Fragaria > Fragaria nilgerrensis. The sequence goes on from CM020978.1 coordinate 9,580,170, forward strand.
CACCAAGAGTCTCAGTTCTGCAAAGAATTGATCAGACAAATCCACCTCGTGTTTCTGCCTTGCAACGTCTAGCAATTAGACCCCAACCTCGAGTTTCGGTGTTCCGACATTTAGGAACAACTCATCCCAAATCGAAAGGAAGCAAAAAGTGGAAACTTAAAGTTAAAGAAAAGAAGCTCCTAATTGTTAAAAAGGCAGAAGAGAGTATGGAGGAATCGGCGTCATCGAATTGTGTCTCTTTCAAAGAAAATCCAGTCGAAGATGAAGAAGAATTTGAGTTTATCGATACCGCTCAGCCTGCTCTACCACAAATGGAGGATGGAGGTCAAGCAACCATTGATGAGCTTCTGGAAATAAATTTGGGCACTGATGAGGATCCAAAGCCAATATATGTAAGTGCTCTTTTGACTCAAGAGGAGTTACAAGACTACAGGGATCTCCTCGAGGAGTATAAAGATGTGTTTGCATGGGGGTATCAGGATATGCTTGGTTTAGATCCAGATATTGCTATTCATAATTTAGCAGTATCAAAAGATAAAAGGTGGTTTAAACAAGCACCAAGGCGTTTTCGCACAGAGTTGGCTACTCAAATTACAGCTGAAGTGGACAAACTCATAAATGTGGGTTTCATTCGTGAGGTCAAGTATCCTACATGGTTGGCTAGCATTGTACCAGTTGAGAAAAAGAACAAACAAATTTGGATCTGTGTAGATTACAGAGATCTCAACGAAGCTTGCCCAAAAGATGAGTTCCCATTGCCAATTACAGAGCTCTTGGTTGACGCCACAACAGGTTTCGGCGCTCTGTCCTTCATGGATGGTTCTCCGGTTATAACCAAATAAAGATGGCACCGGAAGATGAGGAACTAACTGCATTCCGTACTCCTAGAGGGATATATTGTTACACCGTCATGCCTTTCGGTTTGAAAAATGCAGGTGCTACTTACCAAAGAGCGATGACAACCATTTTTGGTGACATACTGCATAATACAGTTGAATGCTATGTAGACGACTTGGTCGTCAAGAGCAAGAAAAGGGGGCATCATCTAAGTGACTTGAGAAGAGTATTTGAAAGGCTCCGCAAATATAAACTGAAGATGAATCCTCTTAAATGTGCATTTGGAGTAACATCTGGTAAGTTTCTCGGTTTCGTTGTCAGGTATCGAGGAATTGAGATCGATCCAACCAAAATCAAAGCAATCAGGGAAATGCCACCACCAAAAAATCTTCGAGAGTCGCGAGGTTTGCAAGGAAGACTCGCTTACATAAGGAGGTTCATTTCAAATCTCTCTGGGAGGTGCCAGCCATTTTCAAAATTGATGAAGAAAGATGTGCCTTTTATATGGGACCAAGCATGTCAAAATGCATTTGATAGTGTCAAGGAGTATTTGCTCAACCCACCGGTTCTAATGGCACCTATCAAAGGGAAACCTTTAGTTCTTTACATAGCGGCCCTTGAACGATCCCTGGGGGCACTCCTTGCCCAAAACAATGACGAAGGGAAAGAAAACGCTCTCTACTACTTGAGTCGAACATTGGTGGGAGCTGAGTTCAACTACACACCGATAGAAAAAATCTGCCTGGCTTTAGTCTTTGCTGTTCAAAAATTACGGCATTATTTACTTGCTCACAGTGTCACCTTGATATCTAGAGCCGATCCATTAAAGTATCTAATGACAAAGCCAGTACCATCAGGACGTCTTGCTAAATGGTCTCTAATTCTCTCAGAGTTCGAGATAAAGTATGTTCCTCAAAAAGCAATAAAAGGACAAGCATTGGCAGATTTCTTGGCAGCACATCCTGTTCCAGATGACCATGAATTACCTGAAAATTTGCCTGATGAAGATGTTTCTGCAACGGACACTTCCTCATGGCAATTATACTTTGATGGGGCAGCTAGAAAACAAGGAGCTGGTGCTGGCATTGTGTTCATAACACCCGTTGGCGGCATAATCCCCTACTCATTTTCTCTAATGGCTTTGTGTTCAAATAATGTTGCAGAATATGAAGCCTTATCATCGGACTTGAGATAGCCTTGGAGATGAAGATTGATTCATTGCAAGTATTCGGTGATTCTCAACTGGTCATCAGACAAATAAATGACGAGTATGCAGTCAAAAATGAGAACCTTATATCATACTACCAGAGAGTTAAATATCTCCTGGGACAATTTCGAGAGATATATGTTGGCCACATTCCAAGATCAGAGAATGATAAAGCAGACGCATTGGCTAACTTGGCAGCTTCTTTAGTACTTCCTGAAGAGAAAGACATCCAAATAACAGTTGGAGAACGTCGATTGTTGCCTACGTCACTTGAACGAATGGAAGCTACCAATGAAACAAATGTAGTTTCTGTGTTCGAAACTGAGGAAGAATCTGATTGGCGAGCAGACATGATCAAGTATTGTCAATCCGGCACTTTACCTGCAGAACCAAAGAAAAGGGTTTATGTGAGACGAACAGCTCCACGATATACGTACCTTAATAATACCTTGTACAGAAGGTCCTTTGATGGAGTGTTGTTAAGGTGTTTATCAAAAAGTGAGGGAATTCGAGCACTTAAAGATGCTCACGCTGGTACTTGTGGAGCCCATCAAGCTGGTCCAAAACTGGCGGCTCAATTGAAGAGAATAGGCTACTAGTGGCCATCAATGATACAAGACTCAATGAATTATGCACGTGCATGTAGGTCATGCCAAGTACATGGAGATTTTATACATCAACCTCCATTACCCCTTCATCCCACAAGTCTCTCATACCCTTTTGAAACGTGGGGGTTGGATGTTGTGGGTGCCATAGCTCCAAAGTCCTCAGGTCTGCACCAATACATCCTGGCTGCAACAGATTATTTCTCTAAATGGAGTGAAGCAATTCCCCTCAAAGCAGTAAAAGCAGAAGATGTTGCAAAATTCATCAAGACTCACATCATCTACCGCTTCGGAGTTCCTTCAAAAGTAATATCTGACAACGCCTCATACTTCAAGTGCAAGGCCATGACTTCGATGTGTGAAAAATACAACATCCAACATGCATTTTCATCTAGCTATAATCCAACAGCAAATGGGCAAGCAGAAGCTTTCAATAAAGTGCTCTGCAATATCCTGAAGAAAATGGTCTCAACAAACAAAAGAGACTGGCATGATCGTCTCCCGAGGCATTATGGGCTTATAGGACTACTGTCCGCACCGCAACCGGGGTGTACACCATTCAATTTGGTCTATGGATCTGAAGCTGTATTGCCATTGGAAGTCCAACTGCCTTCATTACGGATAGCTACATTGTTGACAAATCCTGATGAAAATGCACAAATCAGACTTGCAGAACTCGAGGCGCTTGATGAAAAAAGACTTGCAGTTCAACAAAAGCTCGAGATCTATCAAGCACAAGTGGCTGGTGCCTTTAACAAGAAGGTTAAGTACCGATCCTTCAAAACAGGGGACTTGGTCTTAACAGTCTGAAGGCCCATCATTGTCACCAGAAAATCAAAAGGCAAGTTTGAACCCAAGTGGGAAGGTCCATATGTGGTCACCAAAGTCTTCACCAAAGGCGCATACCAAAGTCTTAACGTACGTAGGCAGTCTAGTCCTAAAAACTGGATGCAGCCACCTCAAAAAAAAAAAAAAATCATCATAAAAAAATATCCCGAATCAATCAGGTGAACTACGTGTAGCTTGATCCCGTTATAGGGTACGTAGGTAATCTGGTTTTAATACTGGATTCAGCTGCAAAACAAAAAAAAATGTTTTCAAAAAAAAAATCTCTACCCAAAATCAAGTGGGTGAACTACGTTTGGCTTGATTCCTTCACAGGATACGTAGGCAGTCTGGTTTTAAAACTGGATGCAGCCATATTTTTAAACCAATCCTTTTATTTCTAACCTGTTTCTCTCATGTTACTGATAGCAGGTAAAAGAGTTGGTTTGTCAAGCCTTTATCATTGATAATAGCATCAGTTGTTCATCAGCAACAAAGAAAGATTAACTCCAAGACATTTGAAGTCAAATGGCAAAGCAGGTGTCCAAAATATCAGAGGCGACAACCCAAAAAAAAATATATATATATACAAGCTTCAATCATTCTTTGCGTCATCAAACAAAAAAAAAGCAAAAAAAGGATGATAGCTAGATGAGCTTTAGTTACCTTGCCCTGGGGTTCTTCTCAGAATGATTACAAGCTCAGCAAAAGACAAAAGCTGGATTGCAAATGAGTAAGTTCGCCTGCAAGGATGAAATCCGAAGTAAACAGGTAGACATGATATCATCATCAAAAAAAAACAAGTATCTCATTCCGGTTCAGGATATCAAACGAGAGTCATGCAACAAGCTCAACAAAAAAACACACGAGCTGGGAGAGACTTTGTATAAAACAAATTTTTTTGTTTTGTTTCAGAGAGTGCAAAACCCATGTTTGGTCTGCTCACAGAAAAAACAGCGAACAAATATATATGTGAAGGGAGGTTCAATATGACTTCCACCAAAACCTCCAAATAATCAACAGAAGGCAGTCTACAGAATAAAGCAGAGTATAAAAATGTCAGTCAAAGATCCCAGAAGCAGATTCTTAAGTCGCTCTTAGTCTGGTGTTTCGCCAAAGAACTTCAAAGAGTTGACCAGCTTCCTAAATTCTTCTGTTTGAACTTTATATGCATCTTTGAGGTGCTCAGACTCTACTAGCTGATCTTCATTGGCTTCAACCCTTTCCTGGCGAAGTTCTGCATCTAGTTTGTTTTGTTTTTCAGCAGAGTCTTTCAAGAAAATGATTTTCTCTTCAAGATGACCTTTTGCGAGTTCATATCTCTCGCGCAGTTGTTGTGCTCTCTGTTCAGCTTCTATAATTTGTTTCTCAGTAGCCATCAAATCCGCAAGCTCCTGAGTAAGTCCTGACAATTCTAGATACAAGGCTTCTTTGGCATGCTGACACTCTTCATGACTGCGAATCAATTCACGGATGCGTACGGTATCTATTGCAGAGCATTTCTCAATGACAAGCATGTCTTTTGAGAGCTTATCTGCAAATTCAAAGGTTTTGCTGACGCTTGAGGCAAATCTTTCAAATCTATCTTCACCACTCCCATATGATCTAATGACTGGTCTTAGCATCGCAAGTGACTTTTCGACTTTGTCACGGTGCTCTATAATAAGTTCCAATGGTTGAGACAAGCTTATTTTGTTTAAAATGTCTTCAACCTCTGAAATAATAAAGTCACCCCAACGCTCGTTCAATCCTGAGCTGAAGATCTCATGCAAAATAGAAGAAGTTTCGGCTACCTGAGAAATAACTTCGTCAACATCCTCGCATGCGTCAGGACCTACGGGCTCTGTGATATCACTGTCGGAAGTGGAATGGTTTATGGTCGGTGTACTAGACCCCTCTACTGATGGTTCTGTCCCCTTCAACTCAGTTGGCGGTTTCCATTCTAATTGGAGTAATTCTGGTTCCATTTCGCTCAAATATGGTCCCATTCCAATCAAAGGCGGCTCTGCATCACATTCTCCTATCGTCCCTTCACAGGCTAACTGTAAGCTCTCGGACACTGGAGGAGGTAATTCAGGTTCAAAAGCCTTGATGGGTGGCTCGAATGTACTCAAGGGTGACCTTGAATGATCCTCCTGCGGAACCGGCTTACTTAAGCCATCCTCTATTTCTTTGGAAGACTGTCTAACACCATGCTTCTTCGGCACTGGTATCATTTTCTTTGGCCCAGGTGCACGTAACTTGTGCTCCAAATCCTGGTGTTTAGCAGGTTGACAAGTCTTTGTTTTTTGATTCTTTTCTTTTTCTGTTTCTTACCCGGCGGCGATTACATTATTTTCTTTTTCCCAGACTCCGGAAGACTTCTCTTTCTTGTGGGAGTAATTTCGAATCAGGTTGAAAAACCAGTGCTTTTGGGAAGCCTCTCATCGAGAAGAAAAAAGAATCCGAATTCGGCTGCAAAGTTTGCGACTTTGATTTCATGTCATAAACTACAACCGACTTAAGCCTCGTTGCACCAATGTCGCTACCATTGTAAAAAACACCGTTAGTGTCTGAAGCATGTTCAGCTGGAGGAAAAGCTATTCCTTTTTCAACCGTACCATCTCCAAAATCATCATGCCATTCATAATTCCTATCTACATCAATGTCAAAAGTGGATGTTGTCTGGGGTGCTGAACCTGCAATTCCTTTTACTTTGGTGTGTGTCCTTCGGCGTTTACCTAACCTGGTGTTTCTAATCTTGCCTCCTTCCTCTTCAGAAAACAAAACTTCTTTTGGGGGAGAAGAAAATTCCCTTATGGAGCCTATCACAAAAATATCATCTTTCCTCTCAAGACGACGTTTGGTCAAGGTCAGATAAACAGTGGAAATAGACTGGCCCAAATATGGTGCACATGCTCTCATCCACCACCTACAATACGTGAAGGTGCATGCCCCATTATACGTAGAGCGGGGAATATAAAATCTGACCCCCGTTTCAGTCACATAAAGAGACTGTTGTGCCTTCGCTAAATATTCAATACAACAGCGATCTCGTTTCTGGAGACTAAATTGTAGCTTGTTTGAAGGAACCCCTTGATCAAAGCCAAATTGGCGGGCGAATCTGTTTGGGTAGTAGGGTTCCAGCCAAAGGTTACCACCTATCCTCACAAGAAGCAGTGCGGTTCGCATGCAGACTAATAATTCAAACTCTTTGTCTGTCAAGTTAGTGTCATCGCACAAATAGCGCCCCTATTTTCAATAAACGGACTGGGGCAGTAGACGACACCCTTATTAGTCCTGAATATCGCCCGTGAAGAGGAAATGTCCAGCTCTTTACCTTCAATACCAGCATATCTCACCAAATGAGGGAAGCCTGTTGGGAGGTCGCTGTCACGATGAGCTTTGTATAAACAAGGGAAGTACTCACCAAGCCAACCAATGATGTAATGAGCAGGAAAACATGCATAGGATTCACCCGGTCCTTTCGGATGAGTAACGGCTGTCCAAAGTCCATGATATATATAACCCAACACTGTGGGAGCAAGTGAAACTCTGACCCCTTGCGCCATTAAACTAGCCATGTAAAAGGTCTCCGGCTTGATCCTGGAACGTTCATAAGGCAGAACAAACCAACTAAGCCAAAAGGCCAGGAAGGCAGCCAGTCTACCTTCTTTCGAAATCTTTGGGGTATGAAGCCTATGAGCGGTCCTTCCAGGATGAGGCACCCGTTTTCGGTTTTCACCATAAGCAGCGTACAATAATTCTCCGCGATAAAAATGGAGAAGCCATTGGTCCCAGTAGACAAATTCCCTCTTATGAAAGGAACACAACTCAGAATGGATGTATAGAAGATCTTTTATGATAGATGGGAATCGTCCACCATCACTGAGTTCTTCATTGACCGGGATAAACTCCTCATATGGAACGCCTATAATCGGCAACCCTTCGATCAGTTTCAAGTCGCGTAAGGTTATCCCCATTTCTCCATTCCCATGATGCAGTGTGTGTTTGTTAACAGCCCCCATAGCTCAAGAAAGGCCCTCCATATATTCGGAGAGTAATGGTAAGGGAAACGGGAAACTGCAACAGCACCATAAATATCTGCATTTTCTAATACCCCTTTGAACTCATGCATTACCGACTCCGTCCACTCCATTATACCAATTTCAAAGGATGCTCGGCCTCGGAATTCAAGACGACGTTTCCAGTCCTGTTTTTCCACAAGCATCTTATGAAGAACGGGGTAGAAATTATCAAGAGGGGTGAAATCGCAGTCTTCTGGGCCGTTCTTAACTTTCTCCAAAGTATGAGCTTGAAATAGTGCCTCTTTGGTGCGGCAAGTTCTTATTACTTGGTCTTTAGCACTTTGATCGAAAGTGAAGAACCCAGAATGTACATTTGCCTCAATCACCCAAGTAACTCTGTTGATAGGAGGGGCCTTGACCGGGACAGACTTCAAAAGAGAAGACCTCATATATTCTATACCTTTGTCATATGCCTCCCCACGTGAGTCAAGTGCCCGTTCATTTTGGATACGTCCAGATGCATCCATTCTCTGCAATTGAAATGTTCAGATTCGTCAGACTTCAGCATGACATTCAAGCTTTGCACGAGTTTAAAGCATTTCCTCGCACAAAGCTTGAGGGGGCACTGTTGATATACAAAAAAAAAAAGAGGAAATCAATGGCAATTAAAAAAAGGGTCGGGGCTTTTAGCCCACTCCACAATGACAACAAACATGCACATCAGCATTTCCTCGCACAAAGCTTGAGGGGGCACTGTTGATATACAAAAAAAAAAAAAGACGAAATCAATGGCAATTAAAAACAGGGTTGGGGCTTTTAGCCCACTCCACAATGACAACAAACACATCAAATATAAGAGTTGGCTTGAGACTCAAACAATGGACGCTTGGATAAAGACTACAGAATTACAGCTGTCCCTGAGGACTCAAGTCGTGTCAAATTCAAGAGTATAACTCAAACTCAACTTTGGTCATCATTCCACTATAAAAGGAGGTCGAATGGTTCCAGCCAAGGGGAGAACAGAGATCGACAGAAGGAGAAGAAGGAGGCAAATACAGGAGAAAACGAGAAGCTCGAAAAGGTGGGAACCCCATTGCTTCATCCTTTTGATTGATGTGCTGTTTCGGAATTGACACGACGTGCCTTAGGGTGCCGATACAATCTTCGAAGCAGTCACAGAACCATACGGTGTGCCTTAGGGTGCCGAAACAATCTTCGAAGCAGTTACAGAACCATGCGGCGTGCCTTAGGGTGCCGAAATCGTCCACAAGTTTCAAACACTGGCAGAGGACCCTAATGGGTTCTTGCCATAGTTCTTGTGAATAAACAATAAATTCTTTCCAAGCACCACTATATAATCAAGAAGCAATCCTCAGCCTTCCTTTTGCTTTCTCCCAACTTTCATAACCCAGAGTTCATCCCAACGCCCAGAAAATCCATACAAACTACTTGACATCAATTTTGGAAACAAAGCATAATTGATGGAATAAAGAAAGAGGGTCTAAACCTCACCCTCAAATTAAGCCAATGAACTTCTTGCTAGAGAACCTGCTTGGACTTGTACAGCAGACAAGTCAATCAGAACCAAATTCAAAGTCACGGGAGCCACAAAGCAATTATGGGAAGTCACAAAGAACACAAAGCTATAAGAAGAGGTTCTTTTTTTTATAAACAAGAAGCACAAGACAAAAATAATATAGCAGTTCACTATGTCTACGAGTTTGCGACAAGATCACTTCAAGCGAAGTCCACTCGAGGCTCACCTTTGCAGACGAGCTCTTGTAATTGACTCCCTATCAGATTCCCAGAAACAACTTTCCAACCCAAGTGACACCAACAATGGAGGCCAAAGCAAACTTTCGGTTTCCAAAGCTCACAGATTGGATTGTTGGAAGAGAATGGAATCAAGTTCTCACTTGTTTTATAGTTCCCAATTGCTGCAAGAATGAATCCCTCCAGGACAAGAACCCGGGCGTGTTTCGATGGCAATCCCATCTCCAACTTGGTTGTTGATTCGAAATTCATCTCCAACATGGTCTCCGACTCAAAGTCCATCCCTATTCGTGGTCTTCTGTGATTTGGAAGAGCACGGTCAAGATGAGACAGAAAGGGAAAAGATGGAAAAGTTGAAAGTCCAACCTATAATTGATTTGGGAGAGGCCGGTGGAGCATTGAAGCTGGGACCAAAAGGAAAACAAAACTTGAAAGTCTTACTCACAAATAATTGTGGGGCCTCCAAGGAAGTTGGGCCTTGAATAATCTTTGGCCCAAACGGCCAGATCAAATATCCAACCCCAGACTCATATAACAAAATATGCCTCGAGCCCGATAAAATAAACGAAAATGAAGATACAAATATTCCCATCGGTACAAAACCGAGAAACCCCAAATACCAACTTGCGAACTACAATGGTTTGATCCCTTCACAGGGTATGTAGGCAGTCCGGATTTAAATCTAGATACAACCACATTTAAAACCAAATCCTTGGTTCTTTCCAAGCCAAATTCCCAAACACATAACCAAACTTTTCGACAAGTCATCTACTTCGTCGGAACCCCAAAAGCCATAAAACTTGAACTACGAGTGACTTGATCCCTCATGGGGTATGTAGGCAACCTGTAAAATAAATCGGGTGCAGTCGCAATTCCCCTCAAACACACATTCCCCATTTGTTACTTTGTAATTAGAATCAAAGGGTCTTCCCTTGAAAGCAAGGGTTGTAATTAAGGAATTTATTTTATTCTGAATGGGTCGAACCAGACATAATTAAAACTCTATTTTAATTAATAAGATAGAGTGAAATTGTGTTGGGTATATTTATTTACAATTTTTGCTCAACAATATGTCATGAATTTCAGACCACAGAAGAGTAAGTGTAGATGCATATAATCATATGGAGATGTAGAGCAGGTAAGATTTGTGACAATCCTAGACGCATACTTAGGTCAAGATCAACCAAAACATCCAGGGATATCATACAACTCATGCATCCCAATCTCAAGGAGACCACATATGAGATATACTGATGAATCAGATGCAAACGTATATGTGTACAAGAAAACAACTAAGATAAGTGAAACTGATACACTTACTTAGGTCACATTCAGAAACTACCTAGGGATAACACATAGCACAAGTATTTTGAAAACACATGCATATTTTGAATTTTCTCTTTAAGAAAGAACCTCTAAGAGTAAACATTTATGTGCACATACACAAGAGTCTTAAGGGGAGTAATCAATCTCGTTGGCACACACCAATGGCCTTTCAAAGGCATATAAAACGAAGGTTGTCAAGAGATTTTGTAAACAAACATGCATATTGATTTTCAGCAGGTAACACACAATTCAAGCAAGATATGTTCAACTAAATTTCTGATTAACTGATACCTGGTTTCAATATGCTTGGTCCTAGCATGCAACACAAGATTCTTGAAAACATTCAAAAACAAGAGTACTATCACAAAGACAAGGATACAATACCTGTTGAAATCCATAATTAGCACATATGTGCTATATCCACAATTGTTGCATGCAACAACTTTCTACAGTGCATGAGGTTCTCAACTTGTGCAATAGAGTTGGACACACAATTTGGCTCCTAATTGACCAAGAGACCAAATTGGTTCACCCAAAGAAGCAACTCCCAAGGTGCTCTTTCTATTTGTGGCATCTCCATCCCAATCCAAGTTGGAGAATCCTGCAATATCAGTATTAGTATCATATGAATAACTAAGACCAAAATCACAAGTACCAAAAATAGAATCTAAAGATACAGTTTACCGTCTTCACATGGGATCCCTTAGGGTTGGCTTGACAATGACAAGCCCTCTGATTGTGAGGTACAAGAGAACATCAATTAAGCTCTTGTAATGAGTTTGATCAACATTTAGACCTTCCAGATCGGCACTGATCTTACAGCTCGTGCCTATCAGGTTCTGGATAGCAGTGCATGTTTCCATCCTAAATTTTCGGAAGACATATATGAGTTGACAGATAAACAATCTATCATATTTGCACAACATGTAAACTCATAAAGTAACTTAATTTACCACAAGGACTCGTGTCAAATATTTCCATAAAAGTGGTAAACTCAACAACCAAAAATATCAAAAATGGAACAAAAACACAAGGTCAACAACATGTAATTGTGCAATTATAATGTGCCTTGAGGTGCCTTTGACAAACATTGTTTTGTCAATTGAACCTCTCACATAACCATTTTCAATCAAGTGTGTGAATAGTCTCTCATAAGCTCTAGAAGCTTGTTTATGGCCAAAAAGGGCCTTGACTAACATGTACACATGATCAGGATGGGTGAAACTTAGGAATCTTGGGGGTTTGGATCTATGAACTAAGTGTCACAAACAACATCAAGCAAGGCTTTTCAAAACTGGTTCAACTTCTCTTGCCAAACATTGATATAAATAACATCATGCAAATCGGTTATAACAATTATGGACACAAAACCATACAGAAGCAAGGGGCGAATATCATACCAATCAAACATTTGAGTATAGCAACATAGCTTACCAGTCCACTTGACTTACCCTCAGTTTGTCTAGGTTCACCAACTTACCATACATGCCAATAGGTTGAAGCTTGGCATTTTTCCAGATCTTTGGGTTGTCTGGATGGTAAGACTCTCATTCATCCATGAGTCTGGGAGACCAGATTCAATCCATTTCCATCACTTTGCATGACCGCTTGTTGCTCACACGATATGCTTGACTATCCGAGACATATCCTAGGAAGATTCTCATATCACACATAGTATCAACTTTTCACAAGTATTCTTGGTCCCTGCCACAAGGACTTCAAAGACTTTCAAGTATGACCTATTTGGCATCTTCCTTTTCCAATACTCATTGATATCATGAAGGTGCCCAACCTGAAAATCATTATATTCAAAGTATAGCAAGCATTAGAAGCAACCTCTCCCCAAAATAAATTAGGGAGAGCAGAGGCATTAAGCATCACCCTTCTCATGTCAACAAGCACATGATCTCTTCAATCAACAATCAGATACTTTGAAAGCAATGGGAGAGGGAAAATCATGATGCACACCAATAATCATGAGATGATGCATTATTAGAAACAATGTCATGATTGAATCTAATCCTAACAATGTGCATGCCACTAGACAAGTTCTCATATGAGACTATTTTAGCAAGACTGATATATTTTTCAAACGTTTCACTTCTAGCAGTTTAAGAAAATAACCCAAGTGAATTTTGAAAAAACACATCAAAAACTTCAAGCACATATTACAATGCAACAATGTTTTCAGTTTCAACAAATCCTACTAAGTCTAGATGCAACAAATCAAGCACATTAGAAATCGGTTAGCACCAAGTGAACCATGAGACAACTTACCCATCTTGCAATCCCCAAACATACCTCAGGGGATACCAGCAAGACTTGGTATCCTTCTGACTTAGGTGACACTTCCATATGTCTCAAAGATCCAGGGGATCCTCATACACCATTGATTGAAAGTGTACTTGCGGAGAAAATTCTTTCTTTGCAAGAGTACAAAAGCATGATATTTAATTCTTTCACCTATCATAATGCTTCTACCCTTACCATCAGGTTTCAAGCATTTTGATTGGTCAAAGATAATCAAGTCATGCTCATCCATAATCTGACTCACATTTAACAGATTAACTTCTAACCCCCCGACTAAAAAGACAATCCTCAAACTAAGGAGACTAGAAGTGTTAAACATCCCAAATCCTATGATTTCAGCGTTGGCACGAACAACAAACACAACACTTTCAACCGGATGAGTATCGTCCATGGAGGTAAACCACTTGGATCACGAGATGTGCCTAAAGCTTGTCAATAACCATGAAGTGAATTTTGAATTCCTAGTAAAGAGGGTAGTAAGTGCAACATAGCACATGACAACTCTCCAATCCTAGGGGACATGATTGATAAGGACTCCTGACAAGAGACTGACTATCTCATCATCAAAGTCTCAACCAAAGAAATCAAAAGGCTTGGTAACAACAAGGCTTGGAGTTCCTTTTCTAACCCAAGTGGATGGAATATGGGTTTAGGGACAGAAATAATCCTTCCTATCCTAGCCAACACTCTCAAGGATTTTTTTCTAAGGAGATCTGAAACAAGGTGAGTAACTCACTCTAATAAGGCTGAACTAACTTCTAACGTGAGATAACAGATATGACCAACAACATCACTAATGGAAAGTGGGTACAAAAGGTTTAGGGATAACCTACTCACTTAACCCACACAATTTGGTCAACTTCTCAAACCTAAGAGATAAATTTTCAAATTGCTGTAACAACTTACTATCCTAGCAAAAGGGCTAGTGTGTAAGGACAACACTTGGTTTTCTAGACAAATCTAGTCCGCTTTCCATTTGGATTTTCAGGATAGGAACTTCTCCTGTATCCCTAATTTAGTCTTCTTGTATTTTGAAAGTTCATTAGTGAGAACTTCAATATTAGCAAGCATAGACCTGGAAGCAGAAAATAACCTAGTGTAAAAGTCAGCAAAATGACATCGGAGTCATCATCCTCAAAGAACTCATCCAATTCCACCAAAACAACAAACACCAAAGTATCTCATCATGACCTAAGGATGACTCAAACTCGCTATCACTCCTAGTAGCTTTAAAAACATTGTGGGGTTTGTTTTAAATGCTGCAACATCCAACAACCATATGGCCAACACCACCACGCTCACGCTTAAAGTACTTGTCATTCTTTTGGAAAGATCTAGACCTAGGATTCCTATCACTTGACATATCACTGTTTATGGGATTCCTAGAGGTCGAACCTTTAACGCACAAAAGAAATCGACAAGAAGAAATAGGTTTTCACCTCTTGAGATATTTTTCAAATTGTTTTGTCAAATAGATAAACTCTTTGAAATCAAGAGAAGAACCTTCGAAGTCTTTGAGACTTTACCTTAGACATACCTTGGTAAGTGGTGGTGTATCGGAAGCCGGCTTGGCCGTCAAGAAGTGAGTGATTCTCCGACGCTCTTTGTCAAATAGAGCGATGTGCAAGCTATTAAAAGATTTAATGTTCATCCTTCCAAAATTAGTCCCATCAATCATAAGAAGGGATAGTAATGGAAGAAAGGCTGATAAGACGTATTTGCACACGCATCAATTAATCCTGTCAACAAATCAATCGTAGTATAAAGCAAGCAGGGATCGTTCTAAACCGGGGATCCAACTACAGGGTAGATCCATCTAATCTAATAAAAATGTCGAAATAAGCATATAGGGTTTAAGGGTTTTATAATTTCGGAACAAACATTAATAATAAATCCTAAATTACTTCTATACATATATACATGTGATCAACCAACAATCATGCAAACTCAACCAAACAACCATGCAAGAATAAAGAAGACGATTTCTAATCTCATTTAAGTCTACACCGTGAGAAAATATACAACCTAAATTTAATATGCACATAAGTTCCTATGTGGTTCCTATAACATAGACCTACTTAGAATTAGACTACGGGTTTCATTCAACATCGTGACACAAACAAGCTCGGCTACGTGCTCTACTTATAGGTCACACACATAAACTAATCATGCAATTACGTATCACATAAAGAATCGATGTGTTTAAGCACAAGTCCAAATCAAACATAGGTAGAAAATCGGTGAAAAACAAAGACAATGCAACTTATCAACTACTTGTATCAAAGTCGAACTTTGGATGATTAACACATGCAACTTCAACTACTTGTATCAATTACACATGATAATGGAAGAATGCACCGAAAATCTTAAAGTATAAAAACATAAAAACTCACGGCATAGAAAACCTAAAATCATTGATTAAAATTTGAAAACTTTAATTCAAAACATGGTTCAAAAGTACTTCTATCTCATAGACAAGAATCGAAACATACTTAAGCAAAAACCTAAAATAAACAAAAACGAGAACAAACACATAGCAATCCGAAAATAGAAGATGAAATACACTCTCAGAATATCCCTACTTGTTCTATTCTTCGAGTGAGCGGAATCCTAGGCTACTTGCTTTGGATAATTGCTGAAGGTGGGATCAGATTGTGGTGTTTGGAGGTTGATGGAGTTTCGGCAAAGGCTTTGGTGTTATTTGCACGGGTTGATGATGATTATTGCTGCCATGCCATGCCCTATTTATAGAGTAACAAGTCTTGATCTCCAAGAATTCTTCTAGCACAAGGAATCCTATTGAATCGGCAAAACCAAGTCCAAGTTGGATTTAATTTCTTCTCTTGCTCTTCAAGTAATCCTTATGCATTAAGGAATGACAAAACCATCTTGAACTTGGAAAACCTTCTCTCTTTATGCCGCACGGATTCTCTCTCCTTGGCTTCTTGGGAAATCTTCACGGCATCTCCATACATATCTCGGATTGTATTTTTCCTAGCTCAAGCAGGAACTCCTAGCTGCCGGCCCCCTTTCCCTCATGAGTCAGGAAAACAATTCTTATTCAACACGGGTTTAGACTTTCCTAAAATAGAAATAAGAAAATTAGAAACTAGGAAAGAGGAAAGATGGAATCCTGATTAAGACAGGAATCTTGAGTAAACAAGGATTTCCAACACTTAGCACAATTTCAACACCAAATTATTCAAATCCGAAAATACTATGCATTCTAACACTAAAACCTACATATTTCTAATTTAAGCAATTATTCTATACTAGACACAAATATAAAGCTAAAACAACTAAATAGGAATTAACAAAGGGTAAATAACAGGTATAAACATATTAAGAACGTCACACTTTGTGCTCCTATCAAAGGCCTATTCCACAGTCCATTCTCGGATACAGAGGATCTCACCAGCAAAGCTAGTGCCCGCTCTGATACCACTTGAAGGTCCTAGAGGGGGGGTGAATAGGCCTTTATTATTTTTTCGTCCAATTTCGTTCACAAGGATAGCAAACATTAAGCTATCCTGATAACAGGGAGACGTGATAAATAAAAGAACAAGTACTGAAAAGTAAAAGAAATAACACCAATACGTTTTTTATTCGCAGAAACCCTGCACTAGGGAGAAAAACTGCGTGCCCGTAACTCTTGAGGGACAAAAATTTTCACTGTGTAAAACTCACTTCTTACAAGATTATAGTCTAGGGATACAACGACGATTTGCAATCCTGCCTAGTCTACCCACTAGTCTAGATCTATCTCTCCTGTCTCTGAGTGACTCACCTCACTCCTCACAAAATTATAGTTCTAGGGATACAACAACGACTTGTTATCCTGCCTAGTCTACCTACTAGTCTAGACCTACCTCTCTTGTCTCTCAAGTGTTTACATATGAAGGTATAAGAAGAAGTTTCAACTCAGAACTCAGCTAACGCCTTTAACTGATTCTTCTTTAACACTTCTCAGAATACTCAACTCAGAACTCAGCTATCCTAATGAGAGGGATTCTTCAGACCTCAGCTAACGCCTTTAACTGACTCTCTAAAACTCAGCTCTCCTCGATCAACTGATCCTTCTTGAATACTTCTGGGGTTGCTGCACTATCATCACTCATGATATGCAGAATGCTAATGGGTTTATGAAAAGAGTTTTTGCTACTCTTGCTCTAAGATTTACAATCACCAAGGAAAGACTTAGAGGCAAATGAGCAATGCAAGGTAAAACCTAGACCCACCTAAAACTATGTAGAAAACTACATTTTGACAACCAAGGAGCAAGAAGAGACTTGCTCCATATATATAGGCAAAGTGCAAGCTAAAGGAGAGCATGCCCGTTTACCAAAATGGGAGGCAAACTTTGGACTTTAGTCCTGGTCCAAATTCATAAAGTGAGAGGGTCAAGGGACAAACAAAAGGCTCCAAGAGAGTAAAGACAAACACAACTCTCTTATATGATAATGGTCCAATAAGGAAGAAACAAAAGGTTTTGTGAATGAAAGAGACACAATAAAACCTATTCCTATATGAGGACACATAGGCCAGCTGATAGCTTGGGCGGTGCATCACATAGCTCAACAGCTGACTTGGTTTGTGTATCACAAAACCCAGCTGGACTAAAAAAGGAGCTAACCTAAAAGTGCTTTAGTCATATGCTCATGGGTTGGAAGAACAACACAACCCTAGACTAACTTGGAGCTCGAGCACGATGGAAAATGTTTTACTAAAAGAGATTTGAAATTCAAATACTTGAAAAGCTGAAGCAAAACCATTTATGTCTACACGAAGTCAGACTCAAAGATTAGGATAGATACAACAAGGGTATCCACCAAATCTGGATGGCAAGGAGAGCTGCCATCCTGAATGAATGTGATGCACATGCATGAACTACATGATGTACATGAGATAAGAACAAGGAGCCAACTAATATATTAGTTTGTGTATCACAAACCTAGCTAGAGCCTCTAAGCTCTAGTCATGTGGTCACGGGTTGGAAACATTACACAACCCTAGACTGACTTGAAGCACCAAGGCAACGACAAATGTTTTGCTAAAGGGGATTTGAATTCAAACAAGGGAATTCAAACTAATGATACACAAAGAACAAAAGTATTTAGACATGCATACATATAGACCTAATAGATTAGGACAGATACACCAGGAGGTATCATCCGATCTAGGATGACAAGCAAAACTGCCATTCTCAGTGAAAAACATGAGATGCATATGCATGAACTACCTGATGCACATGAGATCTTGGCAGGTCTTCATTCTTCACTTGTGATATCCTCACCATCAGGATATGTAGAATTCTCAGTGAAAAGCATTAGATGTATATGCACCAATTACCTAGAACACATGTGATCTTGTCAAGTCTTCATTCTTCACTTGTGATATCCTTACCATCAGGATATATAAAATAACTTGTGTCCTGTGTTTTGATCATAAAAGGGATAGCCAACAATCCTTATACCAATATGTTCTTAATGCTTGCGCTACTAATCTCGTTCAGCCGCACGTTCTTACAAACCCAACAGCTCTCATTGACAACAATGTGATCAATCTTGATGATGATGATAACGACGAGGATGAAGTGTACATCGTGATCAATCTTGAGGGTGATGATGATGAAGCCAATTCAGTACTGCAACAGTCCATTACAACAACATAGATGATTCATCTCACTTAGGATGTCACATCCCGACCCGTAAAATTTTATCTTATTTACTAGCTTGATTATAATAAGAATTTTTACCGTCTCCGACATTGAGTTATAGTTTAATTGGTCCCTAGAGGGGTTTTGAGGGACGATTATTTCGGAGAGTTATTCGTAGGAGAAAAATGTAACGACGGTAAAAATGGTAAATTTTAGCTAGTAAAAGGTAATTTTTATTAGGGTATTATTTTTGGGGGTGTTAAATTTTGGAATTGGGTTGTATATAGAGGAGTTGGGCCGGATGGGTGAGGCCCAAAACCCATTTCTTTCTCTCTTTCTTTTCTCTCTTCTCTCTCTCTTCTTCCCGGTTTCTCTCTCCCCGAGCCCCCATTTTCTGCCGAAACTTCCCCGACGTGGCCTGCCGCCGTCCGGCCACCAGAGATCGCCAGACTGGTGTAGTGTCGTCAAAAAAGGGTCGTCGGCTATAGTGTCGTCAAAAAAGGGTCGTCGGTAATTACTTTAGCCGACGAAACCATGTCCCATCGTAGAGGAGTTAGGAATACCTATTGCGTTGGGCTCTTGATACGCAACATCTTCTTCCTAGTCTTCGGCCTCTCCAAGTGTAGCCGCCCGATAAATGTTTCGAGGGTGCACAAGGTTGACTACTTTCCACGCGTCACCCTTAGCAAGGTCATCAAGATAAAACACTTGTTTTACCGATGTGGTAAAAACGAACGGGTCATCTTCGTAACAACTTGTAGCAGTGTTCACCGATAATATTCCGTACTGATCAGTCTTCATGCTCTGCGGGCTAGTATCAAACTATCTACACTTGAAGAGGTGCACTGTCATGCCTTCACCGTAAACGAGTTCCACCACTGAATAGAGAACACCGTAATAGTCAACTCCATTCCGCCCACCATGCGCTATCACCCAGAATTCTGTGTTCTCCGTCTGCTGTCTCTCTATTCACATATAAATTACACGCCATTCACCTTGCACATCGGATAAACTCTTGACATTATTGGCTTCATCGCTAGAAGTCTTAGTTCGTGCGACTAATTTGAGTGACCATCAAATTGAATATGGTTCATCTGCAACCAACCATTCAACTGTAAATATGGATAATTATGCAATAAACATAAATACGTACAGAAATATTGAATTACGTACCCAGCCGCCAAAATAGTTTGCGAACTCCATGTTGTGGTACTCGAGATCACCTTGAATGTCTAGACAATATAGATGGATGTCTTTCTAGTATTCAACTTCTGGACAGTTAATCAATACCCACCAGTGGGCAATGACTAGCTCATGTGGTTGCAACTTGTAGGAGTCTGGCAAAATTCCATAAACTTCAACATCACTGAAGAGTATGGAAAGATTGAACTTCGGTACATGTACCGGCATGGCTTCGTCTGTTTCCTTCAACGCTTCTAAATACAACTTCATGTAGGTGACGCACTCGTGCGCAATATATGCTTCAGCTATACATCCTTCAGGCGCGGATTTATTAGCCACATAATCTTTGTAGTCTTCAAGTTGCCTATAAATCAAGTTGCAAAGTATTATGATTATTGAACATGTATATATATTGAGAAATTCAAGTGTAAAAAACGTACCTTTCCATGGTATACATCCAAGTGTAGTGTACTCGACCGGTAAGCAACAATTGCTCGGGAAGATGGATCATCAGGTGAGGCATGATGTCAAAAAAATTTGGAGGAAATATCCTCTCAAATTTACACATGATATAAATGATGTCCTCTTGTATTTCCCGGAGGTTAGATTTTTTCACTTCCCGTGTACATAACTTCTGGAAGAATCTTGCCAACGCTACTAACGGCTCCACAACTTGACGGGGAAGGAACGGTCGAATGAAAATAGGGAAGAGACGTTGTAGCAGGATATGACAGTCCTGACTCTTCAACCCGTACATCTTATTGTCCCGGAAGTTCACACACCGGGCTATATTTCCTGCATAGCCTGAAGGATACTTCACACAACTCGTCCACTTGAAAATTACGTTCTTCTGGTCAGGCTTCACGGTGTAAGGAGCTTGAGGCATTTTTTTCTTCCCTTCTTTCAACCACAAATGTCTTCTTAATTGCATTTTCTTTAGATCAATGCGTGCCTTAGGACCGTCTTTCGTCTTCCCCTCCAAGTTCAGCACTGTGCCAACCACACTGTCGCAAACATTATTTTCTATGTGCATCACATCTAGGTAGTGCTTGATCAACAACTTACTCCAGTATGGGAGTTCCCAGAATATGCTCTTATGTGTCCAGAATTTGTACCTGTCAGGTCTTTCAGGTATTACCGTAACAATATTGAGATGATTGTTGAGCTACCCAAAATCGTACTCATTAAGCACTGCTAAAATTTCTTCTCCCGTCCATCTTCTGGGAGGCACACCGTGTTCTACGGTCCCATCAAATGCCTTGTCATCGAACCGCTATTCGTGCTTATATGGAAGAAAGCACGGTGACCCAATCTGCATATCTTGTTGCAATGACTGCTGCCCCCCTTATCGCTAAGGCACTCTGGACAAGCCTTATATCCCCTAACAACGTTGCCCGACAACATCCCACGGGCAGAAAAATCACTGATGGTACCAACAACCATGACATGCATCTGGAACATCTCGTGCATGTACTTGTCATAAGTGGGATGACCAACTTCCCACAAAAACTGAAGCTCTTCAATCAAAGGTCTCAAATACACATCGAGACACTTCCCTGGATAACCAGGCCCTGGAATCAACAAACTCAACATATTGTATTCCTTCTTCATGCACATCCATGGAGGAAGGTTGTACGGTACCAAAATCACCGGCCATACACTGTATTGAAGATTCATGTTGCCAAAAGGGTTGAACCCGTCGGATGAGAGCCCGAGCCTCACATTTCGGACCTCTGACGCAAAATGAGGAAACTCACTGTCTATATGCTTCCAAGCCTCTTCGTCAGCAAGGTGTATAAGGGTATCTTCGTCATGCAATTCCCTATCAGCGTGCCATCTCATAGCTTTGGCCGTGTGTGAAGACATGTACAACCGCTCCAGCCTATCCCTCAACGGGAAATACCGAAGTACCTTCACAGGTTTCCTATTGCCTGCAGGAGTCAGCTTATACCTGTCAGTGTGACATACCAGACATGTGTCAAGCTCACCAAGGTCATTCCCTTCTGGATCTTTACCCCAGAAGAGAACGCAGTCATATCTGCATGCATGGATCTTGATGTAGGAAAGCCCAAGATCTTTCAGGATACATCAGACCTTACGATGAGTGGTAGGAAGACGATGACCGTGGGGCAATATCGAAGCAATGTACTGTAGATAATTATCAACAGCCTTCACGATCGATTTTGTCTCAACCTTAATCTTCATTACGTCCATCACACTTTCAAGAACGGTCTTCTGACAACCGGGGTACATAGGGGTTTGTTGGAAAGCAAACAGTTTGTTGTATTTTTCAATACCAGCAGTGTTGACAGCTCTAGGGAAGCTCTGCACCGGGTCAGGCATATATTGTCCTTGAGCGCATACACCGCTCTCATAAGGAAACATGTCGTTGATGAATGCCGTTGTTGGATCGTTGGTTGTACTGCCTGTGTCATAAAATTGGCCATGATCATGCGGACCCCCTAATGATGTTTCACCGTGATATAACCAACATGTGTACTTCTCCCAAAACCCATTACTCCTCAGGTGCTGCCATACATTGTCAATGGGAAATCGATACATATCGCTGCGACACTGACATTTCGTGCACGGGCAATAGAAAATTGTATTCCCGTTAGCATTAGCCAGCGCATATTCCATAAAACTCATAACTCCTGCACTATATCTTTTGTCCCATTTTGGAAGCGAAATCCAACTCTTATCCATATCCTGAAAATATAACAAAATATATATGTATAACGCTAGCTAATTATTAATGAAATTCCATGTCATATATAAAATCTCAATTCATTTAGTATATATTCTACGTACTACAACTAATTAATAACAAATTAATTACACACACACACACATATATATACTTAATAATTACATAACAATATTATATATATATATATATCTAAATCATCACAAAATCATCATTGACATATATACCATCAACACAATATTATAAATTAATTAACATATATATATATATATATATATATATACATCCAACATACTCAAAATTAATCAACTCATAGCAATATTATATATCAACATCATCACAAAATCATCATCAACTCAAACAAATGCATCAACAACTTCATACCATATATATCAACATAATATTATAAATTAATTAACATATATATATATATCTACTATTTATTAACAACAAATTAATTCATATATATTATCAATTCAAATCATCAACCAAATCGATCAACACATATATATACATCCAACGTACTCAAAATCAATCAACTCAATCACACTCAAAATATCGATCAACTCAAATAAAACTCAATTAATCAACATATATATACATATACGTACCTATATATAGCTCCACAAACTAATTATGGACAGATTTCGACAACACTCAAACTTTTTCTCACGTTTTTTCTTCTCCCGTATTTTTTCCCAGATGAGCTGCTACTATCCAGATCTGCAAATATAAAGAACTTTAGCCGACGACATATTAATTTCGTCAGCTAAAGTTCACAGACTATGGCCGACGAAATAAATTCTTTAGCCGACGACGTTTTAATTTCGTCGGCTAAAGTTTACCATAGTCGACGAAAATTTAACTTAGCCGACAAAAGAAATATTTTTTTTTCGTCGGCTAAAGCCTTTCTTCTGGTAGTGTTGGTCCATGTGTGATTCAAAGACCAGTCGTTATCGGCTATGTCATGGTCCACTAATGGACTGAGTAAGAGGGTTTGAAACCTCTTTGCTCCCTATTTTGAATCATTCATGTTTTAGGAAAGGTTTCTTTGTCTTATTGAGATTGCTTATGTCAACTCTCCATTTGGATACATCACTTTCAGTATTGTAGCCAAACACTTATGTCCAAACCTTTCTGAAACATGTTGAGGTCAGCTTGCATCATCTTTGATGCCTTGTCTCTATATATATATATATATATATATATATATATATATATATATATATAGCTTTGGCTTTGCTCAATGGTTGTTGAAAATTGTCTTATTACGATTTCTTTATTGAGTCTAGTTTTAGCTTGCATTGTTCATGCTAGCTACTCTAAGTCTTCTTCGTGACTGTAAACCTTAGAGCTTGAACTCAAAACTTCTTTCATCAACTCATATCATGTTGCATACCATAAGGGATGTGTACTGCAACCAACCCAAGAAGCGTTCAAGGTTGAATTAGCTAGTGGTTAGCTGAATTCACGAACAAGGCTTCTGAAAGTGTTCCATGTTGTAAGTGCTTAGAAACAAGAGAGGGAATAGGTCTAGACTAGTTTGGTACTAGGAAGGATATCATTGTGATAGTGTATCACTAGAACTATTATTCTTGTAAGAGGTTACTTCAATTTAGTAGAAAGTTTTGTCTCTCAAGAGTTAGAGACACGCAGTTTTTCTCCCTGTATTTGCTATTGTGAGTAAAAAACATTCTTGTATTGTTTCTTTATTTGCTACAATTTACTTTTTGCAATCTCGTATCCTGTGAATCTGGGATAGCACAAGTTATTGCTATCCTCAGATACAGAAGTTAACTAAAATTGAAAAAAGGCCTATTCACCCTTCCCTCTTGGACCTTTACATTCCCATCAGTGCTATCCCCGGCATCCAAAGCTCACCTGGTATTATAACATTTGCTCCATTTCCTATTTCATTTTTCTTTTTGTTACGATAGTTTGTGATATATCGTGTCTGATTAAAACTCCCCATTTTGAAAATGGTTGTGTTTTAAATGAATGACAAGTATTCGCATTGAAAACTGGGGATAGTGTTAGAGATGCCATACATTTGTTGTTTGAGAAGAATGTGTGTGGTGCGCCCATTGCTGATTCCGTTTCAGGCGGATTTTCGGAACCCTTCATTGGTTTCATTGATTTTGCAACCGTGCTTCTCTGGTGTCTTGAGGTAAGCTATTTCATTTTCTGCAGAAATTTGATGCACATGCACAAACCCAAATTGAGAAGTTATAGGTAGTTATATACTTTACTTATTGACGCAATTGAATGCTGAATGTTCTAATGAAAATTTCATTTTGAGGAATGTGAAAAAGAGGAAAACCGCAGCAGAGACACTGGGAAGGAAGAGGTTGGCAACTATGGTTTTTTTGCCAGGCTTGAACAGCATCCTCAAATTGGCCAAACCAAGGTCTTATGACTCTTATCTCTGTATTTCATTTGTTTACTATGATGATTAGTATCAGCACTTCCCGATAGACTAGTTTTACTCCCTTGTGTGGATGCATGACACTATGATGACCGATATGCTCCTGTAAATAAAGTTGGAGTGGAAAAATGGAGTTCCGATTTAGTTAACTGGCAATTTTGCATTTAATCAATGGTGTACCAATGCATTTTGCGCTTGAGGCGAATAATATTTGACCACGTACCACTGATTGTTTCATAAACAAGTAGGCCTCTTAGATCACAACCATAGCTTTGAGTTCCAAACTATCAAACATCATATAAAACCAATATATCTAGTCATTGGTTTATGAGACTTCAATAACCTTTCCTCATGAATCAAAGTTAATCTCATCAGTGGTAACTTGAATACTAAAAGTCAGTTGTTTATTGTCCTTGTTTTATGCAGTTTCTTCCCTTGTCTTAAAATTCAATATCTAACTACTCTGTATTGTTCAATACTGAGTCTTAATTAGCTCATGGTCTCCAAGGTAGTCTGGTATTCAAAATATCTCAAGGTAACTTGCTAGCTATTTTCCTAAGATTGTGAGGTTTATTAGGATAATCCAGTTTCAAGGCCTGGTCAGTAAAGGGGGTTCGGGGAATAACATCGTATCAACAAAAAAGAAGGCATGGTTATCACATGTACTTTTTGGTAACAAAACCAGAAGATCAAACTGCCACTAGTATGATGATGGTCTGGGAATACAAATCCTTTTCGTTTGTAGGTTCAGCAGGAGTATTCAAGAGGACATAATTAGTACCATTGAGCGTTTTCCCTTCTTCTTTTATTACTAACAATAACATGAATAAGATACAAATTGTTTATGTGCGTATATACATGTATTTGATCACGTAACATATATTTGATCTTAATCCTTTCTATTTGAATAATGATAGATTGGTGAGCTTGCCAAGTCTTTTCTATGGGACTCATATTTTCCTGTGCACATAGATGAGACACTATTCCATGTTCTGCTGTTGCTTTCAAAGCACCGGCTGCACGTTGTGCCTGTTATAGAGCGTACCAATTCTCAGCTGACTGGATTTATTTCACAGGTATATCGACCACTAAGCTCTCTTTTGATAAACCGTACCAATGAAAATTCGTGTCAAGTAATAACAAAGTATGATGATCTTTGAAGTTAAATTAAGTAATGATCGACGAAATTCATGAGTTTTAATTTTGTTCCTTCTTGTATGCTTTGCATAGCATGGAGTGATCCATCTGCTGCTTCAATCAAGTGGTTTGGACTGGTTTGATAGCATTGCTAACAAACTTGTATCAGACGTTCGGTATGCAAAGCCAAATTGTTTTCTTGCTTTCCTCTTTTGTTTGGATCAAGAATCAAGCTATAGATATATACTTCACAAAAATAATTAATTTGTCAATCATTTTGAATTGCATCTCCACTAATGGTGTCATTCAGGATTGGCAGTAAGATCATGTTGTGCATGTATATGGAGATCAAAGCATAGCAGAAGCTCTACATATTCTGAGGAAAAACCAAAGTCGTGTAGTTGCCGTCATCAGTAGAGAGAGTAAAAGGCTCATTGGTAGCAATAACAAACAGCGACATCTACCTTCTCTTAGAGAATGATAACATTTTTCGCAGTATAAAGTAAGTCACATTCCTAGTCTCCTATTTTAGACAAGTTTTGTTTGCTTACTGGTGTCCATCCTAGGGTTTTGTTTATAATAAAGTTAGGTTGAGATAGGAGAAGGAAAGTATTTTCCATTGTCCCCTCACCTTAGCTTTGTTTTGGTCCATGTAGAACTGGCGATGGGTTGAGGGCTGTGGTATGGTTTTTTTTTTTTTTTTTTTTTTTTTCAGCTCAAAGCATATTTTGGTGAGTTGGGATGCGATGGCCCAACATCTTGTTGAGCTCTGTCTTTAGGAGTTAATGCTGAATTTTGTCCAAAAAGTTGAGGTGCAGTTTGAGAAGTATATCCCTATACTCGTAGAGAAAGGATTAGTGTACAAATTATGGATTTCAGTTGTTTTTATAGTTGTTAAGGTAGATTCATATGTTTAGGCATTATTGTTCAATACTTCTACTGTTCCATTGATTAACATTGAAATATTTTTAGAGAAAGGAGATGATCATACAATACTGCTGTTTAATCCTGTTGCTTTAATAATACAAATGCAGTACTCTTAACTGTGGAGAAGTTCATTCACATGGAGCCGAATAAAACAGGCTCTGATGCAACAATCGAACGAGACCTGGGGGCTCTTCTGTCTGTAGGATTTATCCAACTGCAGAATGGATTCTCACCAAGAATGGACTCACCGGTCACGAACAAGAGAACCCACACCCTGCTGCAAGTCATGAGAAATATGGCAGACACTAATAGCAGCTTCAGCTTTTTGGTTAATGATTTACACCGGTCTGTAGGTTTGCTCACATTAAGAGACGTGATCATCCACTTCGCTCCACCAGGCATCGATTCCAGTATCCATGGTGTAGGGTTCTTTGAATCAGCTCTGGAACAGAGTGGGTGCCATGTCCATAATGGAACCATAGTCTGATAATGATTGATTCTCCCTAACTATAAAGTATAAGGTGACTCTAGATCTGCTAAAGGCCACGCTCCTATACGCATGTATTGTTTCGTTATCTTTTGGACCTTTGTATTTAGCTGGTTGTGTAGTTTTAGGTTGTACTGTAGATTCCTTGATGGGCATGCGGCGACATCCAGATCGATCAGTAACATTACATCTCAATATATCGCTATATGCATGTTCTTATGTTCAAGTCAGAACCCATTTGTTCAATAATCCATACACAGTACGTGATAACATCATCATCGCGATTTAACATTTCATAGTATTATTAGAACAAAATTTGGTGTCGATTCAGCATCTGTCTGATAGCATGCATGCATTTGGTGCAAAACTTGCAGACTGCATCATCTATGAGCACGCAACTAGCTACCAAGATGCTGCTATGTGGCTAATAAGGAGTATGATGTATATAACAATCACAAAAGAATAGGCTGGACAAATTAACAGTCAAATATGTTTTTAAGTTTACACGGTTACGTATATCAAAGTGGAACATGTCGACAGCTCAAAAAAAAAAAAAAAAAAAATCGATATGAAGATCGCTGGGAAATGGAGTGATTAAAAAAAATGCGAAGCGAGTTAGAAAGTGGATGCAGAGAATCATTTGACAATTGCACAACGGTTTTTTTTTTTTTTTTTTTTTTTTATCAAATGCCACACCGGTTTTAGTGAATTTTTTTTTTTATCAAATCCCCTGGGCCCTTTTGTAGTACTGCTAAAAAAAATAAAAAAATAAAAATTTGTCCGCAGCTTTACCTTATATTAATTTAACATAAATGTCACTTTAATTAGAAGATCAAAATAATTAGTCAAATCAATCGAGCTATAGCAAATGTGAATATGTGATAGCTCCTGAGTTGTTTACGTGGAAAGCATATATAACTTATTCGGCTTCCAAACAACACAATAACAACTTTATCAATGAAATATTAACAAAACGTTTGAAACGTGGATCAGAGACCCCTACCACTTGAGCCAAGTCCTAGTACCATGCATGTTAGCTCGCATATTCTGCTGCTATAAAATGCACAAATGTTCTAGTAGAAATATGTACTAAACAGTAAGTGCTAGAAAACCAATACCAAAAACTTGAGAGATAATGGAGGTAGAGCAAGTTCTTCACATGAATGCCGGAGATGGAAAAATAGGCTACGCAAACCACTCACTACTTCAAGTAAGTGTCTCTGTATCTCTCCTGTTAAATTTTCATTATGAAAAAGATTAACATGGTCTAGCTGGTTTAATTTGTTTCAGAGAGCTGTGATTTCGACGGTGAAGCCTATTGTGAATGCAAGTTTAGAGGAGCTCTGCAGCACTCTCTTCCCGGAGTGTCTGAAAGTAGCAGACTTAGGATGCTCTTCGGGACCAAATACCCTTCTGGTGGTATCAGAGATCATTGAAAATATCCGAAACACGTTTCGAAAGCTCAACCTTCCCCCGCTATCGCTCCAAGCATTCTTGAACGACCTTCCCCGGAACGATTTCAACACGGTGTTCAGGTTAGTTCCTGGCTTCTATAAGAAATTCCATGAAGAAAATGGGAACAAGTTGGGTTCTTGTTTCATTGAAGCAATGCCTAGCCTGGTTCCTTTTATGGGAGGCTCTTTCCTGACAACTCTCTTCACTTTGTTCATTCATCTTATTCTCTCATGTGGATCTCTGAGGTTGATATACACTCTTGATTGTCGTTTGTCACTTGTGGTCTTTTTCTTGTACGTTTATTTCCGTCTTATCTATGATGCTAATAATATATGCGTCATCGATTAACTAATAGAATTTCAACATGATCAACCTCTATATATGAGCAGGTTCCAAAAGGTTTGGTAACAGAAGGAGGAGAGGGACTGAACAAGGGGAACATATACATATCCAAGACAAGCTCACCTGCTGTGTTTAATGAATACTTTGAGCAATTCAAAAGGGACTTCACTGTCTTTCTGCGATCTAGGGCACACGAGCTAGTCCCGGGAGGTAGTATGGTCCTCACAACCATGGGCAGCATAAAGAGCAATGATCCCCTCTCCATTTGGGAATTCGTCGGATTGAAACTCCATGACATGGTTTTAGATGTATGCATGTGTACACATTGAAACCCTCTTTGTTTAGGCTACTATGATACGTACATTTTACTGTAACTGATTCACAAAAATTAATTTCAGGGTTTGATCGAGGAGGACAAGTTGGACAGATTCAATTTGCCATACTACGCACCCACAACAGATGAAAAACAAGTCGTCGGAAAAACAAGTCGTCGGCTTTTTTCCCAGAATTTAGCCGACGAAAAACAAGTCGTCGGCTTTTGTTCCAGACTAAAGGCGACGAATATCTTAAAATGTTTCGTCGGCCATAGTCTGTAATAAAAAAATATAAAAAAACTAAAGCCGACAAAATATAGTCTGTTTCGTCGGCTGTAGAAGGGTTTAGCCGATGAAACATTCCATAATTCGTCGGCTAAACATTATAACAAAAAAATAAAAATACTAGAGCCGACGAATTATGGCGTATTTCGTCGGCTATAAGTCCATTCCAGTAAAACAAAAACCCGAAATTTCTAAATTACCATTCCAAGCAAGCTGCAAAATACACCAAAACAATTTCATATAACTAACAACAAGCACATAAAATTATATAATTCATCAACTACACAAAATCTAGATCGTCTAAATTAATATCCGCTTCTGGGGGCTACTGCAGAGGTTGCGGCGGCTGGGGTAGCGGTATAGCCAGAGGCATGGGCGGAGCCGGAAGTCCCTGAAGCTGGGCAGCTGTAAAGTCCTGCATATACTGGAATATCTGCCGCTGCTGGGCCTGCTGGATGGCATATATCTCGGTAGAATAGGCTGCCTGCGCGGCATTATAGGCAACCTGAGCAGCTTGCTGTTCCCGTAGTCTCTGAACTTCCGGCTCTAGCTGAGTCGTCCTGGTGGTCGTGGTCCTACTGCTGGTTGAGGCTGCCTTTCGTTGAAATCCTGGAGTGGTCTTCAGGACCCCCTCACCCTTCTTTCCTAGACCCCGGCAGTAGAAGTTGTTTGCTCATGGTGGGAAGGCTGTGCCTATGATCCTCGCACCAACGTCGGATCCGAAATGTCGATCCGGGACATGGCTTCGGAAATCTCTTCCTCCTGCGTGTCCGGCCATGTCTCTCTCACTATAACACTCATCACCTCGTCACTAGCCTCCCTCACCTTCGTCTAATTGGATAGGAAAAGAATTATTAATTAACATTTTGACATATATATAAGTAAAATTAAAAATTTAAAAATGTAAGATGACTTACAATATCCTTTTGGGCGTCGGGATATGTTTTCTCGTACGTATAGACGTACCGGTTGACTTCTGGATGTTCCTTGGCCGCCTCGTCCATGAAGACAGCGAACGGTCTAGAACCGGCATGATGGTTCCTTGTGTTGCGTTGCCGGTTCTAAGCGTTCGCGCGGGAAACAGCCTTTAAAGAAAAAAATAAACTATTAGTAAAATATTTAAAAACGCACGTACTTAATGACAAATTAACTAATTAATTTTTTTAAATACCTGTTTACGAGGGTTGTTGAATTCTGATGTCAAAAGCCAACGCCACTCGTACTCCATGTACTGGAACTCAGCAGGGGTACCAAAACGTGCGTTCTCGTGCGTAATCCAGTGGGTCCGCAACTCGTTCTTCCACTCCTTGTATCTACAGATACAACAAAAATATTAGAAATATTATTAATATCACATACAATTTTGTTTTTTCATTAACTTCCCAAAGTACATTCGTCCATGCACAACGTCCGCCCAACTGTTCTTCTGGTGCTCGGGAATGACAAACCACACCTGCATTTAACCGTTTATTAGTTTAGTTTTTCGAGAAATCAACAATGTAATACATAATATTATTGAGGCATTTTGTAAACTCACCGACATCGCGTTGTGGACCATGTCCTTAATCTCCTGCAGGACCTCACCCCAGGATCTGACCACAACATAGGGACTCTATCCCTAATGAGCGCTCCCATGCGGACGGAGTACGTCCTCGACTTCCCGCCCGATACTATGCCGCCATCCCCGTCAGTACCGATGACGATCCTCCTGAGGTACTGATGGTCTTCTCGAGAGCCTTCTCTGTGACGGGACCTCTCTTCTTAGTACAAAATCGTAACTAGATAACGGTTCTGCACCGTTGTCTGAAAAAATTATTTTCGTTGTCTAGGTGAGTGTTGTCTTTTAGTGATGCACTCTACAACGGTACACTACCGTTGTTACACATAATTAAGCACAACGGTTTTTAGTCATAAAGTGTTGTAACTATACTTTGCTCAAACTGTTATCACTAGTTGCACTGTTGTGTATGTACCTTTTCAATAACGGGTTTCGCTTATAAATCGTCGTGGAAATATTATATATACATTACTTTTGGCCTTTAACAAGTTTCATACACAACGGGTTCTTACCTCAAATGTTGTGTTTAAGGATTGTATGCATCGGTTTATAGTTTAAAAATGTTGTCCAACTTCATTCGACATAGACAACGTTGTCCTTCAGAAACAAGTACATCGGCTTCTAAACTGGCAACGTTGTCAGTGACAATGATGATAGTAAATTACAATTGGTAACTAAAACGAATCCATTATCTACTATTTCAAGAAACAACCAATTTAGAGAAGATTATAGTAATCACATTCATAGAACCTACATAGGGTTATCACATTCAACAATTCTTTAAAAAAAGACACCACATTCAGCAATTGTAAGACTTCAAGAGTACTGGTTGTTGCTCTCTTATAAAGGAAAAGGTGAATCTTACTACAAATTAAAGAAGTTCACCAGACACTCAGCTAAACCAAAAAGATCCACTTTGCAAAAGTCTAAAGGTACTCGTCACCAACGAATTCCACCCATTCATCACGGACTTCATCGATTTCCTCTTGAAGATATGTAGTCTCCACATTTACATCTCACTAAGAAATAAACAAGAAGAAGAAAAATTAATATACATAAGGTCGTATTAAAATGAATATATATGCAGCAAATATGTAAATGTATATGGTGAAACCTTGTTCTTCTATAAAAGAAAACAATAATAATGATACATGAAAGTATCAGATAGAAGGCAATCAAGGCATCCACACAAGCAGACACAAGGTTCTAGTCTAAACAGTTTCATAACAAGATCAGGAAACATTTTGGCCCCCAAAAAAAATCAAAAGATGGTCATTGACTATGGTTACCTTAACTTTGTCATCATGAAGTTCAACTTCATATTTACCCATCTTAGAGTGGAACTGAAAAGGTATCATGCTCTAAAAGAGAGAAAAGAAAACTAACTAGTGCTGAGGAAGGCAATGCATGAAGGACTATTCATATACAGGATGCTTGTGTTTGGTGAATTTAGAACATACCTTAGCTAGTACAGGCTGAATATATCCAAATATTAAGTCCTTCATAAAGCGCATACGTAATAGCCACATTCAGTGTTTTTCGGTTGCTTTGGAGCACCCTAGAGGATGAGTAACAAAAAAATTATTAATACACCAAAGCCAACAAATCTGAAATTCATTTAATAGAAAGGTATATTCTAAATTTAAACATACCATCATCCTAATTTCTACATAAAACAGGACTTTAGACTTACAAGAAGAAGATTTAGCTCCGAGTAGCAAGGAGAGTATATATAACTCCCTTAGCTTCAAGGTGATGGATATTTATTGATGACATCATTATCGTCTGCATAGTCAGTCAGTCAACAGCACCCCTAAATTCCTGATGAAATATTTACCATTAATATGAATAGATTTCTGGAAAAAAGAAATGTTGTTCTAGAAGTTAACAAACAAACCAATCTTACAACATCTGGCATGGACATGTTGTTTATAATTTAGTTAAGTATGATGAACATGTTATCAATGACCACGACACAGCCCCCTAGCCCCCTCTCTCCCCACCCAGCAGTATCATTCCTAGTTGTTAACACTTAACACTGAAGATGAGACCAAAACATTATTATAAACCACCGTTAAATAGAAACAGATAACTAACAAAACACAAAGGAAAACACATAAATTCTGGGGTAGAGAAAATTATACCTGAAGCAAAATCCAAATAAGTGATTCGAGAATCCTAAACTAACTCATTGCCATATTCAAAACGTACACTTCACAAAGAATATGTTAAATCTGCAAAAGAAACTATCAATTAATCCATAGCAACAAAGAAACTTTCAACATATTCATCAAGTAAAGTGACAAACAACTAATCACTCTAAACCCTATTTAACAGTTTAGCCAAAATTATCAATCAAAATCGCAAAACAAAGTCTAAACATACATCCCATATTAGCCTTCAATTGAATCACAGTTACCCGGGAGGACCTTTTGATTTAGACGATAAAAACATATAACACGACCTCTCATCGAGATCAACCAAGAAAAGAACTTCAATCTCACTAAAGCAGTAATGAATTTATGAACATATTCTGAAAAATCCTTCCTATCCACAATTTTTAATTTCGAGTGTAAGGTTCAGAAATTACCTCGAACCCCAATCTCTCACTCCTTCTTTCGATCGTCGGTTTTCTTCTTTTTCGAGTAAATCGAAGCAGGTCGTTGTGTGGGTTCGTGCCCGGGAGGATGGAGCTTCGTGCTCTGGGTGAAAACCCAACCGGGATTGCCGGAATCGGAGATCCCAGTCGACCTCGCGACTGTCTTCCAAGCTTCTTCGTTCATTCTTCTTCTCTAGGCTGGAATTGAGGGCAAACGAAATCAGGGATCAAAAGGGGAGAACGAAAAGTTCCCCAACACCATCGGGGCGGTGGTTTGACGTCGGAGAATCCGCCAAGTCTCCGGGTTTGGGTCGGCTCAATCTTGCATACACTCCCACTCTCTGTCTCTCTCTTCGAGGGCTAACCAGAAAAAAATGAAAACTCCCCCTTCTCGAGGGTTCTCATTATTGATAGTGCCTATTACTTGAAAGACAATCTTACCCCCGAACTTGACAAAAGAACAACACTCTGTTAATATCTATTGATAACGGTTTTGGCCATACCGTTGTACAAACTAAATGAGTTTTCTCATATTCAAGGTACCAACACTTTTTAGATATCTATAGATAACTGTTTTGACTAAACCGTTGTAAAAGAAACAACCATAACAGTTTTTATTAAACCATTATCTAAGTAACGTTGTCTATTTTTAAAATTGTTGTAGTGTTTGCCTACTTCGCTGCACCTTAACCAACCAATCATTTGATCTAAAAAAATTTAATAAAACTATCATGCCGGGTGCAAAAGCGGTTATGTTGGTTTCATAGCTAGCTAGTATCCTCGTTGGTAAAATAAATAATTCATTATTTCAAAAAAAAAAATAATTCATTATTAATGGACTGTTACCTTGCTCGTTTAAACAGATCCATATAACAAATAATCTCTTTCTGAAAGTTTGCACAATTTCAAGCTCATTAATCTTGTATTCTATGTATAAGATGAAACGATTACTAGCATTGTTCTTCCATTGTGATGCTATTATAATCAATAAGCATTAAGCAAAAGAGAGTAATCTTAAAATTGCAATGTGGTTACAGTAGCGGATATTATTTTGTTTTGATTGAATGAGAATCCTACTTAAGTAATTGTATTACTTGCAGTTCGTCCTTCAGAGTTAGGCACGCAGTACCTCTAAGTACCGCAAAAAATTTTCTTTTGCCTTACAAGTGAAATATAAACTTGGTTTTACGCCCGTGTACTTAGTCTAGTGACATATATAGTCTCTTATTTGTAAATTAGAGATTATGAGTTCAATTTAGGAAAATTTAGTTATACCATTTGAGTTGTTTATCAGATGAAAAAAAAATTGTCGAAAAAAATTCAAAAAATTGATTTGTCTAGAAACATATCAAATAACAGAGCCGTTCTCTTTATTCCTCTATCTAGCTCTCTTTTCTTTTCTTTTCTCTCTATTCCTCGCTAGGGTTAGGGTTTTTTGGTTTTTAAGAAAATATGTCGATGAATTCGATGGGTGTGATGGCGGCGAGACTCACCTCCTCCTTGGCTCTAGCCGAGGGACGGAAAATGGTCAACCTGCGGCCATCTCAAAGACAAGGCCGGGGCTGCAGCAATCAGATGTCTTCATGTTGGGTCATCTCCTAACATCGAGAGACTATAAGATACGCAATCACTACTAGCGAAAAAACATCTCACACGGATTTTATTCTCACTTATTACTTTAAACTTACGGAATCTGTGACAAACTCTCAATGACACATATAACTGTGTGGAATAGACTTTTTTGGGCCCACATTATTTTATACAATAATAACTGCAACATAAATCTGTGTGAAAAACTATTGGCACGGAATAGAGTGTGTATGTGAAACATAATAATAACATTTCACACAGTTATCTGTGTGTATTATAAGTCACACAAACATCTGTAACAAAAAAATATTAGAATAATTAAAAATATTTATCTTTTAAAATTATATGAACCACATATTTACAGTATTTCATAACTAATCTTGATTGCCACAGATATCCGTGTGCAATGCGAATTACACATTTAACCGTGTGTAATGTTCACACAAATATCCGTGTGAATAACTAAATTAGACACAGATTTCTGTAGATAAAATTCTTAAAAACGGATATCAGTGTGAAATTTTTAAATGACAGCTATCAGTTTACCGAGATGTTTTACCTACAGATATCCGTGAGCAATGTATAAAAGAACGGGTGTATTGCCGCTCAAAACTGGAGACTCAAATTCAATACGGAAAATTTGGGGTGGGTGTATTGCCGCTCAGAACTGGATACCCCCACGGACTAAAGTGCCTACTTTAAAGAAAAAATAAAAAAGAAATAAGATGCCTAGAACACAACGCCGTTTGGATCTATCTATTTGCTCTTTCAGGTCTTTCCACAACCACAGATATCTCAGAACTCAATATCAACAAGGACTGCTGCAAGGGGCTTCCGATCGTCGACTCAGATCCCACCACCACCACTGTGCCGGAAGCCGGTAAAGGTACGTGATATTCGTTCACTAACTCTATGGGCATATTGAACGGGTAAAGTACATGGTCATTTGGGTTTGTATTGATTATCAAACCAAAAATAGAATGAGAAATCTGCTATCATATCGGAATTGATAATTTTTATTTGGAAACTTTCAAATTTCGTTTTGATTTTCATTCTAACTTGGTTTTTTTTTTCTTTCATTCTTGAATATTGCAGGAGAGGGGTATCAATCTACGAGTGCGATGAGGAATTGAATTTCTGGTTGAATAAACCCTAGATTGAGATGAGGAGTTGAGCTGTGATTCTATGAATTTGCGAGGAGAAACCTGATTGCAATATCAGTTACATCAGAGGTCTGTTAAAAGTCGGTTATTGATTTTGGTTGTCATTATCTATACTTGAAATCGGTTGTTGACTGTAAGTCTGTAACTTCTTCAACATAGATGAAGATAAAAAAGCTAATGACAATAGAAGCAGAGTCGCATACTCATTGATTGGACAAAGAAAGTATGAATACATTGATTGGATTTTCTTTTTCTTTCATGCTACAGGAATCCGATTCTGCATTTTCAAAACAAATTTGTGTTTGGGTTCTCAGTTGTGCTTTATGTTACTTAATGTCAGTTTTTGTACTTGCTTTACCAATTCTATGTCAATGCATGTAATGGAGTCGAGTTATGTGGTCTTTGCAGGAAAAAAAAAAATTCTGTCTATAAACCATAAGATGAGGAAATTATTGATCATTGATCTGATTTACATACTATTCTTCTTCCTTATTTTCTGTTTTAAAGAAGAGAAGGAGGAGATAAAGTAGGGTAACTAAATATAAAAACATAATATGTCAATGTACTCTTCTATTTAGGCTCTTGGATTCCATTGTCTCACCTGTTTAATCACTGGATTTCGCTCATTGAAGGATGGTGGTGATGGAAAGGTGCAAATGGTTTATTGGATGGAGAGTGCTATTTATCAATTTTGAGAGTTGGATTCATTTGACTTGGACCTTAATGATATTCTTTTGGTCAGATTATTGCTTATGACCTTAATGATATTGGTTATGGTTTTTGCTATTTTGGTCATCTTATTGAATTGTTTTGCATCTAGGTTCAAGGATTGATCCATTGCCATCATTATAGATTAGTAATAATGGACTTGATGACTAATGTCAGTAATCGCTCGCAAAGGGTAATGCATCACTTACAGTACAAGCACAAGGACTTTTTCAGCAGTTGTTTATGAATGTTAAATGTTATCATGTTAATGTACATGTTATGTGTCAATTGATTGATGTTAAATTCTTTGAATATCCTACACTGCAGCAAGTTGAGAATGGGGTTGAGGATTGACCTGATAGGTTGGAAATCTTCAAGTTGACACATTGTAAGAAAGGAAAAACAAATGAATACGTTGATGTTGCATCTACCAAAGCAGCGGTGAGTATTGAAATAACTAACACTACTGGAAAATATCACTTAGGCGACAGAATTAAAAAATTTCGTCTCCAAAGTGGTACTTAAGCGACGGAAATTTCTACTTAGGAGATGAAACAGTTTCCGTCTCCTAAGTTGTCCTTAGGGACGAAATTTTTTGATTTCGTCTCCTAAGAACGACTTAGGAGACGGAATTTTATTCCGTCGCTTAAGCACTACCTAGGAGACAAAATATTTTTACTTAGACGACGACATTTTGAAAAAATAAAAATTAAAAAATTTATATGAATCACTTAGGAGACGGAATTACATTCTGTAGCCTAAGTAGAACTTAGGAGACGGAAATATTTACTTAGGCGACGAAATATTTTCTAAAATAAAAAAACAAAAAATTATGAATCACTTAGACAACGGAAATAGAACATTCCGTCGCTTAAGTTCTAAAAATTTAACCGCCCATCTTCCCGCGTAAAATTTCATGAAAATTCAAACAAAATTTTTCAAAACATATCAATTCTTTTAAATCACACACTCACCAACCTTATCAATAGAACTTAAGCGATTCTCACTCTGGGAAACACATCTTTTCCCAGAGCTCTCTCTCTCTCTCTCTCTCTCTCTCTCTCTCTCCAGACCATCACTCTCATGCCGGCCTCTCTATCCATTCTCACCGCTCTTTCCTCCGCTACCACCTTCAACTGCACCACCCCCACCAACGCCACCTCCAACTGCCACCCACTCATCGACTTCGTCCCCACAAACGCCACCACTTTCAACGTCGTCAAGACCCTCTTCAACATCACCTGGCCACCTCCGCACCCTCCACCTCCGCCTTCTCGCCGACCCACCACCGGGTGATGTAGAACAAATGACGATAGAGATTGAAGAGCAGATCGATCGAAACAAGTCTAAACTCAGTCCAGATTTGGCGTTCGATGTCTGATTGATCGTTATGATACCTTTCTAGAAGCAGAACGGCCCAACGAACAAACTCGTCGCTTTGCCACGACATATGGGCTTTTTAGGCCATCCGAGTCCGTTTAGGCTTCCAAAATGCGTATTTAATTGTTTTTAGTAATTATTTTTAATAGTTTGTTTTTGATTTGGTGGTGGTGGTGTATTTGGGGCAAATTGTTGGCATGAAATTGAAAGGGAGATACTGTATTGAAATTACTGACCCCCAGTAGAACATTACTAACCCCCAGTAGAACTTTACTAGGGGGCAGTAAAGTTCCACTAGTTTTACTAGGGGGCAATGAATTTGTTTATTAGGGTAAGAATTGATATCTGTTGTGTATAATTGACATGAAATTGAAAGGGAGATACTGTATTGAAGTCTACTGACCCCCAGTAGAACATTACTGACCCCTAGTAGAACTTTACTAGGGGGCAGTAAACTTCTACTAGCTTCACTAGAGGCTAATAAAGTTGTTTATTATGGTAAGAATTGGTATATGTTGTGTGTTGTGCCCCTGAAATTGAAAGAGAGTTATTTTTTGCAAGTTTATTGGGGGGCAGTAGAAGTTTACTGGGGGGCAGTAAACTTTACTGCGGTGGCGTTTTTTTTTTTTTTTAAATTCTTTTTCAGCCTTTAGCGACGGAATTCAACTATTCCGTCTCCTAAGTGGATAATTTTTTTTTATTATAAAATAAAATCCATCGCTTAAGTTCTTAGGAAACGAAAGTATTCCGTCACCTAAGAACCACTTAAGCGACAGAATTTCAGGTTCCGTCGCCTAAGTTCCTACCTCACAACACGTAGGCGACGGATCTTAGCCGATGGACGTTTCGTCTCCTAAGTACTTAGGAGACGAAATCTGTCACTTAGGAGACGAAATAATTCCGTCTCCTAAGTGCTTTTTTCCGGTAGTGTAAGTTGGTATTTGTATTGGTTTTTATTTTATGAAAGTTATGTTCAGTTGAATACGTATTAATACATATTTTGGTATGAAAGTAGTGGATTTTCAGTTCAATACTAATTCAATAAATTTGAAAATAGAAAAGAAGGTTGATTGAATGCAGTGGTAATTTTAGTTTATAATAGTTTCATGATTGAATGCAGCAAGATTTGGAAAAGGCTGAAGAGGAGAGAAGAAAGTTAAATGTTGATATTACTCCAGAGGTTAGAGAAGATATCTATGCCTCAAACGGTTCGTCGTTTGCAGCCTTGCTAATTTGGTTAGTTGCGCCTGAATATGTCATTATCTATTTTGATGGTTTTGTCCATGTCTACTTTGATGGAATCTACCTTGAACAACAATGATTCTAGAAAAGCAGCCTTGTTTTGTAATCCAAGAATTAACTAGGGTATGTAAACTATGTTGGTAGGAATGTGAACTACATACATTTTCATGGGAATGTCAAATGTTAATTATATTCTGGATGGAGTTGTGGATTTGTTTGTTTGAATGTTTGATTGTAAATAGAATGATATATATATATAGCAGAAAAATATGAGCAGGAAATTAGAATTTGAAATAATTTTTTTTTGAATTATGAATTATATTTACACAATCATCAGTGTGAATAGATCTTACCAATTCACACAGACATCCGTGTGAATTATAAAGTTGTTCTCACTGAATGAGCTCTCATAAAGCAATCATGTTTTGTGGATATGTGATGGGGCCTACGTCAACTATTCGCACGGACTTTTTTATCTGTGTGTGTTGAGCATTAGCCCCCCTACAAACAGCACGGATAGGCAATTCGTGAGTGTAGCGTGACTAATAACTTTCTCACACGGATGTCTGTGTGAGATATCTATATTTCACATTGATTTAAATCTGTGTGAAGCTTCATTTTGCTAGTAGTGAATCTTCTAGGGATGTTCAAGACGGCGTGGCAGATTGATGAGACTCTGCAAGTTGAAGGAAAGAGGATCTTGTTTACTTTGTCGGATTCCAAGGACAAGGAACGTATTTAGAAGGGCGGACCATGAGGATTCAATCGGGCTCTGGCGACGCTCGCATTCTATGATGACAACCCCGACATGGAATTACTGCCCTTTGACACTTCATCGTACTGGGTGACCCTCCTGAACATCCCTCCGGCATTTCAGTCTTCGAGAGTGAAGATGATGATTGGTTATACAATCAGAGACTACAAAGAGTATGAAACATCGGCCAAGAAAGCAGGGAAGCTGATTATCCAAGTGGAGATTTCTCTGTATAAGCAGCCTTTCCCTTTCAAGTGTTGGTATACATACTCTTGAGGATGGGGTTGAGATATGCTGCAAGTTTCGCTACGCTAGACTATTTGGACGATGCTCCCAACTGTGGTTTTGTCACCAATGTCGGTCTACCATGTTCAGGATCTGCTTTGAATAAAGATGATGTTATGGAGGCGAGGACTATGTTAGGTGGCAGCACCGATCCCCTCAAACCCTAACCCTAATTTTAGGTTTGCTGACAACCTTGCTGATCAATTCTTAAAAACAAGCACAGATCTATGAATAGGAGATGTTGTACGAGTATCTACATTACTAAATTATCCATTAGGCTCTCCAAGTACGTTAAAAAACCCTAACTCTACTTTTATTGTTCCTGAAGTGGTGGCAGCTGGTTTGTTCCCTTATCCCAAGGTTCCTGACTCTGTGGCACCAGTGTTTCTTGTGGCAGTGAATGCCGCTGCAACTCGTTTTCAAATGCATGTTATTATCAGGAAGATCTTGAAACCGGTGGCGGACGGAGCAGTGCCTATTACAAGTCAGCAGAGGAGCCAGGAGGAGGAGGAACCAGTCCTCATCTCTCCCAAAAAGTTGCGCCTCAATTTGGTAGTGTGTAAGGATCATATGCATTTGAGCCCTAATCGGCTAAATTTTGTTTCTTTGGCGCTTAGAGACACTACCAGAAGAAAGGCTTTAACCGACGAAAATTAAAAAAATCAGGCCGACGAATTATTTTTTCTTCGCTAACGTGGACTTTATTTCGTCGGCTAATTTAAATTTTCGTTGGCTATGGTCAACTGTAGCTGATGAAATTTTAATTTCGTCGGCTAAAGAAATTTTTTCGTCGGCTTTAGTCTGTGAACTTTAGTCGACGTCTATATAAAAGTACACATGTTCGTTATATCAGAGGTCCGAAATGTGAGGCTCGGGCTCTCATTCGACGGGTTCAACCCTTTTAGCAACATGAGTCTTCAATACAGTGTATGGCCGGTGATTTTGGTACCGTACAACCTTCCTCCATGGATGTGCATGAAGAAGGAATACAATATGTTGAGTTTGTTGATTCCGGGGCCCGATTATCCAGGGAAGTGTCGCGATTGAAGAGCTTAAGTTTTTTTTGGACGTTGGTCATCCCACTTATGACAAGTACATGCACGAGATGTTCCAGATGCATGTCATGGTTGTTGGTACCATCAGTGATTTTTCTGCCTGTGGGATGTTGTCGGGCAACGTTGTTAAGGGATACAAGGCTTGTCCAGAGTGCCTTAG
Source organism: Fragaria nilgerrensis (assembly GCA_010134655.1). Lineage (NCBI taxonomy): Eukaryota > Viridiplantae > Streptophyta > Magnoliopsida > Rosales > Rosaceae > Fragaria > Fragaria nilgerrensis. The sequence continues at coordinate 9,622,471 of CM020978.1, forward strand.
CGATGAGGGGAGCAGTAGTCATTGCAACAAGATATGCAAATTGGGTCACCGTACTCTCCTTCCGTATAATCACGAATAGCGGTTCGATGACAAGGCATTTGATAGGACCGTAGAAAATGGTGTGCCTCCCAGAAGATGGACGGGGGAAGAAATTTTAGCAGTGCTTAATGAGTACGATTTTGGGTAGCTCAACAATCATCCCAATATTATGGCGACAATACCTGAAAGACCTGACAGGTACAAATTCTGGACACATAAGAGCATATTATGAGAACTCCCATACTGGAGTAAGTTGTTGATCAGGCACTACCTAGATGTGATGCACATAGAAAAAAATGTTTGCGACAGTGTGGTGGGCATAGTGTTGAACTTGGAGGGGAAGACGAAAAACGGTCCTAAGGCACGTATTGATCTAAAAAAAATGCTTATAAGAAGACATTTGTGGTTGAAAGAAGGGAAGAAAAAAATGCCTCAAGCTCCTTACACCATGAAACCTGACCAGAAGAACGTAATTTTCAGGTGGATGAGTTGTGTGAAGTATCCTTCAGGCTATACAGGAAATATAGCCCGGTGTGTGAACTTCTGGGACAATAAGATGTATGGGTTGAAGAGTCATGACTGTCATATCCTGCTACAACGCCTCTTCTCTGTTTTCATTCGACCGTTCCTTTCCCGTCAGGTGGTGGAGCCGTTAGTAGCGTTGGCAAGATTCTTCAAGAAGTTATGCACACGGAAAGTGAAAAAATCTAACCTCCGGGAAATGCAAGATGACATCATTTATATCATGTGTAAGAGGATATTTCCTCCAAATTTTTTTGACATCATGCCTCACTTGATGATCCATCTTCCCGAGCAATTGTTTCTTACTGGTCCAGTATACTACACTTGGATGTATCCCATGGAAAGGTACGTTTTTTACACCTAAATTCCTCAATATACATGTTCAATAATCATAACACTTTGCAACTTGATTTATAGGCAACTTGGAGACTACAAAACTTATGTGCCTAATAAATCCGCGCCTGAAAGATGTATAGTTGAAGCATATATTTTGCACGAGTGTGTCACCTACATGAAGTTGTATTTAGGAGCGTTGAAGGAAACTCCACAAACCATACCGATAGATGTACCGAAGTTTAATCTTTCCATACTCTCCAGTGATGTTGAAGTTTATGGAATTTTTCCAAACTCCTACAAGTTGCAACCACATGAGCTAGTCATTGCCCACTAGTGGGTATTGATTAACTGTCCAGAAGTTATATACTGGAAAGACATCCATCTATATTGTCCAGACATTCAAGGTGATCTCGAGTACCACAACAAGGAGTTCGCAAACTATTTTGGCGGCTGGGTACGTAATTCAATATTTCTGTACGTATTTATGTTTATTGCATAATTATCCATATTTACAGTTGAATGGTTGGGTGCAGATGAACCATATTCAATTTGATGGTCACCCAAATTGGTCGCACGAACTAAGACTTCTAGCGATGAAGCCGATAATGTCAAGAGTTTATCCGATGTGCAAGGTGAATGGCGTGCAATTTATATGTGAACAAAGAGACAGCAGACGGAGAACACAGAATTCTGGGGTGATGACGCGTGGTGGGCGGAATGGAGTTGAGTATTACGGTGTTCTCTATTCAGTGGTGGAACTCGTTTATGGGCAAGGCATGATAGTGCACCTCTTCAAGTGTAGATGGTTTGATACTAGGCCGCAGAGCATGAAGACCGATCAGTACGGAATATTATCGGTGAACACTACTACAAGTTGTTACGAAGATGACCCGTTCGTTTTTGCCACATCGGTAAAACAAGTGTTTTATCTTGATGACCTTGCTAAGGGTGACGCGTAGAAAGTAGTCAACTTTGTGCACCCTCGAAACATTTACCGGGCGGCTACACTTGGAGAGGCCGAGGACGAGAAAGAAGATGTTGCGTATCAAGAGCCCAGCGCAATAGGTATTCCTAACTCCTCTACCGTTCGCCTTAATAATTTTAAAACGGGTCGTTCGGTGCGAATTCGTGATGAAGAGCCAAGGCTTATTGATGTTGATCCAAATCAAGAAACAGACGAAGACTCTGGCGATGAGAAAAGGCATAGATTACCAAAAATTAATTCTGACACCGAAGAAGACTAATCAGATGATTCTGATTACGAGCCTTAGTTTTAATTTAGAAGACGTAATCTATTAATTTCTAATAAAACATAATGTATTACCTTTATAGTTTACATATGTTTAATTCATATTTCTGTTATTTTATATGAATTTTGGTGATATATGAATATGAAGTTAGTATGGTTTACATTAAACCTTCTGTTTTTTTAATGTATTTTTTATACTTTAGCCGACGAAATATACCATAATTCGCCAGCTTAAACCATCTTAGCCAACGAATTATAGTATATTTCGTTGGCTAAAACCATCTTATTTGAACGAAATAAGTCATAATTCGTCGGCTAAGATGCGGTTAGCCGATGAATACCCTAATATTTCGTCGGCTAAACCTTAAACCCTAAACCTTAGCCGACGAATACCCTAATATACGACTTGTTGCGTCTCATCGATTTGAAACTATTTTCAGTTGAAGGTCCGGCCAAAATACGTAATTTAGACGGTGTAATGACCTTTTCCGTGCCTTTAGGGGTTTAATTTACGGGATTGACCATCCGGATCGAGCCCTTAACGTTGTCGGATCAAGTTGAATTTTTTTTCATACATGTATTTTATCATGGTGGTCAGATCTGACGGTCGGATTTTTGTTTCTTAAGCTTGATCATCACAATCACAACATGCCTACTAATGTTGTATAACTTGTTTACCAAGTAAATGTTTCGTTTCAAAAACAAACTATACGTAGAACCTTCAAACGCAAAAAAGTCATGAAATAAGATATGACCAGAATTGTCAAATACGTCTACGGTTGAAAAATCACAGTATTCCGGTAAAGTCTCAGTGCCGATAGTTGCGGTCAATGCAATTTTCCATTCTTCCTCCCTATGGGTAGCCCTATCTTCAGTGGTTATTTTCCGTAAAATTTTTATACGACTTGTTGCGTCTCATCAATTTGAAACTATTTTCAGTTGAAGATCTGGCCAAAATACATAATTTAGATGGTCTAATGACCTTCTCCGTGCGTTTAGGGGTTTGACTTACGGGATTGACCGTCCGGATCGAGCCCTTAACCTTGTCGGATCAAGTTGAATTTTTTCCCATACATGTATTTTATTATGATGGTCAGATCTGACGGTTGGATTTTCGTTTCTCAAGTTTGATCATCACAATCACAATGTGCCGAATGTATAAAAAGTACTATAGCCGACGACATTCACTACAAAAATTAATTCAGTTAGCCACGGAAAAATTCCGTTGCCAAAAGTCATTTTGCAGTCGCAAAAGACCAATGGCGACGGCATGGCGACGGTATTTTTCCCGTCACCGTTGAGGGCGTGGCCGTTGCTTTTGGCGACGGCAGTGAGCCGTCACAACCATTTTTGCGACGGCAAATAGCGCCTGCAAAGACCGTCGTATATTAGCGACGGAAATTGGCTACTGGACTTGCCGTCGCAAATACCTATGTTGACGATGGCAATTGCCGTCGCCATCGCTGTGATATTTAAAAAATTTCAAATCTGAACTGAAATTTTTGAATTTTTCCGCCGAAACCATTAGCGACGGGACTCTGCTGTCGCCAACTGCAAAAAATACCAAAACTCTTTGCGACAAAACTCTGCTGTCGCCAAACTGCAAAAATTGTTACCACAACTGTTTCAAATCTCATTTTTACCATAAATCTGCAAACTCAAATCTCATTTAATCCACAATAGCAACAACCATAATCAACAAGGTACTAATACCACCATCAACTAGCATTCATTCCAACAAAATCAACACAATGACCAACATTCATTTCATAACCAAATTATCCAACATAAACATTATTCCACATGATGGAACCTAAACCAACCCAACAAAGTGCTACAACAATAAAAAGAGTTTCATAAAGGGACAACAATATTCCAGCATAATCATGTTCTATCACATTCTAAAACACAACAATATGACATAAACCTAAATCATGCAAGAGCATCATGGTGACAGTGACATCATCAGAAGTTGAATCAAAATGGGCAGTGGCCTCAGCATCTCCCTCTCCTATGGACTCCCTCCTAACCTCATGGCCACTTGTTGCATCAGGTGGTACCTATTGCATATATAAATGAGACCATTTTCTACAATTAGTTGTCTGATTTGAAGTGAAAGGTGAAAACAAAAACCTATTGCAATAAGAAGAAATGAGTTTTCAACTTAGATTTTCTATCTCAACTCTCAACTCTCAAGTAATCTCTGCATTTCTTCTACAAGTAAAATTAAGCAAGAAGAAAATGAGATTTCATGTTCAGCAGAATTTGAAGACACAGATAGATAGCTTACTAAGTATACTCAAAACCCAAAATCAAATAACTAAACAGGAAAGTCTACTGTTAGAATCATCAAAAGCACAAGTATAATTAACTCAAGACATATGAATAGTCAAAGCAGTTGCTTGAAACAAGTATACCAATTACCAAACTTGACAATACCAAACTGTATTGTTTAACCATCAACCATATATATGCAAAGCTAAAAGTCATCCCTTCATTAACTATCCAAGTATCAAATATGATGTTTACTTAGGATAGCTTACTAGTAACAAACTTGACAATACGAAACTGTATTGTTTAACCATCAACCATATGTTTCTGCATAATGTTAGTCCTACACTAGTAACAGAACTAAACCGAAAAGCGACAAACATTTATTCACATTCACAAGAGATTCAGTCTTGGTCATATCAGTTCATACACAACAGCGGATACCGAAACCGAAAAAGGAAATTTCATTCACTCACAATAATTGATAGAAAATGTGTCCACTCCCTCAAAGAAGTTGCAACCTTAAGACTGCACAACCAGATTAGGAATGAACAAGCTCATCGGTTCCCTGCATAAGTCCACACCAGCACAAAAACAATCAATACAAAACTGGATCAACCCAAATGTTCATAGCACATTCTCTATTATATGTCCAACATACCTGTGATGTAATAGCCAATAATATAATGAAAGGAAGAAGTTGCGACTAAGTAATAGGTTCCTCCAATAACAGCAGCAAGATATGAGCTGCATCAAAACAAAAATCCAACCAGTTATTATCTTGAACTAGATTACACTTGTCATCAATCTGATACACAAGTATCAAGTTGTATATTCATTTGGTTAAGCTCATATTAATTAGTCTCTAAAAAACATCTTCTACCAATCATGTTCGAAGGCAAAAGGTTCACAAAGACAGCAATCAATAAAATTTTCAACGTGGAAACTTTCATTTCATCTAAAAGATCAACCATCCAAAACTATAGTTGCTCATGTCCTCAACAAAGATCATAGAATAGCATATACGATAGCCCGTAGGTAAAATGTAGGCAACATAGGGCCTGAGTTAAGCAGTATCATTAACTACGAAATGTGACAAACCGGGGCATAGTTACCTCAGTTTTCTAGAGATCCCTCTTGAAAACACAAAGCAATTAAAAGATCCACTACATGATACAGTAAAATTGTATGGAGTACTAACCTTTACATTCATCAAGTGCATGAGTGTAATGTTTCCTATACAAATTTTAGCTTTCATATAAATAAATTTCTCTTATTAGGCAAACTAGATTTCAAAAAATAGATAGGCAATTCTACAAGTAAAAAAATGAAGGAAAATCACAGTGCTATAAACTAGAGTAGAAAAGTTAAAAAGAGGGGCATTTTCAGGTTTCTGACTAGAATCATTATGGAGTATAAGAAATACACTTCATGCTAGCTGCTTCAGTTCTTATATTTTCAAGAATGGGAGAGTAAGATACATAACACAGAAGAAAACATCCAAAAGAGGCTACCATGGATATCAATTTCTATTAACAAATGTCCTACCAGCAGCTGGTCGTGCTAACCACATGCAGTTGCCGGTCAAAATCATTACACGCTTGTGCCAAGACCTGATATCAAATGTAAACTGGTACTTATCAAGTCCACTTAAATCCAATGAATTCAACTTAAGCACACATTAATCCCTATTATGATACCAAAACAAAGAAACAAGTAATTATACTTTCTCAATGAGAAAAAACATACCCATTAATATAACGAAAAAATTATATAAAACAGTAAAACTCAGATTCATGTTTTCGTGGATACCTTAAATTATGAATATCATTCAGCATACTGTGATTCAAACCATACATTTGGTAAAACAGCTTACCAAGTTAGCAATTAGATTGAGCCAAGATCTAGAACACAACCACCTCAAGAGGTCTTCCAACCAGCAATATGTAATTTAAGGTAGCTGGACCCTGCATATGAGATAAACCAGCAATGAGTTAATTTATGTATCCATGACCACAATGAGATAAACCAATCCACTCAAGGCCTGAAATATACTCGTATACTTACTTAAATGAAGTCAGTCCACCCAAGGCCTGAAATGTACTCTATGGCTTACTTAAATGAAGTCAGTACTAACTGATTTGCAATGTTATAAATATCTGATTCAGCGTGTTTGAATCGTTGTCTACAACAGACATTTCTGGAAAGGCTAGGAGAGAAGAATACATAATATTCCAAATAAAACTGTAATCACTGTCAACAAAACCAGTATAAGATTCGCAATGCGTTTATACCTATGAAAATGACGACGCTGATCACTAGTAACAGAAACTACTTAGCTAAAACTTTTCCTTATTTTCTACTCTTCTCATGTTCCAGCTTCCACGCCTAGTAAACGCTAACCGACTCATGTTTCAGGTTGGATCAATATCAATACCCTAAACAACAAAAGACTTATTTTTGCCCTGCTGAAATTACCATGAAGTACCAAATTATATCACAGATTTTCCAGTTTTCTTTTTACCCTACAAACATTTCACAGGTAATTGCAACAGTGAAAACTCACTTTTGGCGCTACTAGATAAATGGGAATGTAGAAACCAAGATAGTCAGGCTTCATAAATCTGGGTGTACCTTGGGATTAAACAACAACAGACCGAGCTTGATCATAATGATCATTTCTGAGAGGCAGTTGCACCAGCTGCAACCGACATACCCGAAATTACTCATGAATACAAATTAAACTATTATTAACAGAAATAGGGTTTATAATATTGCAAGCAATTGATCCAGCCTCTCCCAACTTCTTTAAGTACCTACCAGCTGCTTGAGATTATTACACAAACACACTCAGAAAATAACAAACCAAACTCGTATCCTACAGCATATTTTCTACTTCAATGGAGTCCAAGAAGTCTAATAAGATCAGAGAGATTGTTAGGCTCCAACAGATCCTCAAGAAGTAGAAGAAACTAACAAATGCCCCAAAGAATAACAACACTGCCGTCATTACCTATCCATCATCAACCACCACTACTACAACAACTCCAAGCAACAATGGCAGCAGAGGCATCAAGTTCCTCAAGAGAACACTCTCCTTCACAGACGTCCTAAAAGGGTTTCTCGCCGTTTGTGTTGCAAGGAGCTCAAGCGGTTTATCATCCCAACCGAGTACTTGGGCCACCAAGCATTTCGGATCCTACCTTCCTTCCCCTGGCTAGCTTCTTCTTAATACCCCTACCTACCAAACCACACCATATTCTCCCAATAACAACCATCGAGCACTTGTCATGCATGACTAAAACGAAAACTCAGAAACTAAAACGAAAACCCAACAAGACAACCCAGAACCCAGTTCCTGATCTCGATTCTAACCAAAAACCCAACTCGAATTCACTAAAATAAATAGAATCAAAGAAGCAGAGAGTGGTTTTACCTTATCAGATTCGAACCCAATCAAATTCGAACCTAGTTTCTTCGATTAGTTGTAATCGTGAGGGTCTGAGAGGGAGGAGACGAAACCAAGAGGGCTGACTGAGACTTCTTTAACTGAGAGTTCTGTTCTTTGAGGAAGGTGTGAATGAGGAAGTAGACGAATTAGAGATTGAAAGTAGAGAAATAGGAAGAGGAACGACGAAGTAAAGATGGGCGAAATCAGTTTGAAGAGAGGAATTAGGTTTTTTGAGATGGGGGTTTGTCTGAATTAGAGAGAGGATAAATGGGTCTAAAGAGAGTGGATTCAGTTTTAGAAAATTGGCCTTTTTTTTGGTCAAAATCGAAGCGGGATAATTGGCGCCTTCCAAACACTGAAAGGATACAGGCGACGGCAAACCCAACCGTAGCATCAAATCAAAAATAAAATCGGTTTCTTGCCACGGCACTCACTTGTCGTCGCTGTTGATAAAACCGGACGCGACGGTGTTAGTTTGCTGTCGCGAATTTTTTTTTATTTTGCCATGGCAAGATGTTGCCGTCGCAAACTGGTATTGATTTAGCGACGGTCTGTTTACCGTCGTTGCGCCGTCACAAATTTATGATCAATGGCGACGGCAAATCCGAGCCGTGGTGATTTCCGGTGGCTAACTGAATTTTTTTTTGTAGTGATTATTAAAAATTCGTCGGCTATAGTTAATAAAATAAAATAAAACAAATAAATTCAAAATATTAAATAAAAGTACTATAGCCGACGAATTTCATTACTTTAGCCGACGAGATTCACAAGTTTAGCCAACGAATTTCACAGGTTTAGCTGACGAATTTCATTACTTTAGCCGACGAGATTCACAGGTTTAGCCGACGAATTTCAAAGGTTTAGCCGACAAAATAAAATTTTCGTCGGCTAAAGTTATAGGGTATATAATTAAACCTAGCGCTCGACAGCCTCCACAGCACTCCAAAAAACCCTAAAAAACCCACCACCGCCTCCTCGAGCCCTCCACAGCCTCCTCGAGCCATCTCCGTTCTACTCCAGCCCCGATCACTCCTCCTCTTCACCGTCCTCACTATCTTCCTCATCTTCGTTTTCACTTCCACCCATGAAAAGGTAACTCTTTTTTTTTTTTTGATATACCATCCTAATAGCCTAATCCCTAATCAGCTAAATCCTTCTCTATTAGTTTTGATAGTTCATCTCTCTCTTTCTCTGTTACTCACTTACTCTGTTAGTCGACGACGACCGGCGAGGCTGCGACGCCCTCACGTGACCACGCCCATCTCATCTCACTGATCTCAGGCTTCTCAGCATCTCTTCTCTTCTCTCATTCTCTCTTCCTCTCACTGTCAGTTTGTCACTCTGTCAGTGTCTCAGTCTCACATCGACTCGCCGCCTTGGCGCCTCCACGCCCTCCAGTCCACCACCGTTTACCTCCTTTAAGCCCTCCGTGAGTCCTCTTTCTTACTTTAATAGATCTGCTTCTCCTTACTGTGTGTTTAACTGGGTTTTTAGGTTATATTGAATTGTAAATTGTTGTTACTGTTATTATAATTGTTCAGAATTTAATGGGTATGAATACGATTTGTTGAAATTTAGAGTGTTCAATCGAGTTAGGGTTACGATTTCTAAGTTTGTTGTTGATTGATTTTAGAGGCTAAGCATCATAGATTCAGGGAATTATGATTTTGATGGCTAAGCATCATAGATGCAAGGAATAAATATCAACTTGTTTTCCCTTGTGCTTGATTGAAATATGTGTTCTTTTCATAAGCATACTGCATACATTTGTTGATGATTTTTCAGCTGATTTACCTTATTTATTATGTGAATTAAAACTTAATTTTCACACTCATAATTGTAATGTGATGTTATTTATTCGTTTCATGTTGTATTTTGTTTCTCTAATACTGAATGGTGTATTGGCAGCTAATAATTCATTTTCTTTCAATTAATAAATTTATTTCTCACCGTTGAGATTCTCCATTTTTTTTTCTTGGTTACGAAGTTCAAGCCCAACCAGGGTTGAAATCCTGGATCCGCCACTGTTTTAAACAGGATAAGCGGTAATTTTAGATCGACGAAGGGTTCGAAGGGCCAAAGGTCCGAATTGTCTGAGGGAACCTCTAGCAACCCTTAAACGTCGTTTCGGGACCCCATGACAGCCAGACGTGCGACCCTTCTGGAGACGGCGCAGAGGAAGCCGAGCGTTTCCCATTCCTCGAGGCAGCCGGAGGTGACCCCTTCATCGAGGCAGTCGGGCGTCCCTCATTCCTCGAGGCAGCTGTGACCTCAGACCCAGACAGAGGTATCTGCACCTGTATGCCTGAGATACACCGGGCGCCCACTCCGGGTCCTACTGCTTCAGATGGTGGGTCATCTGGGGTATAGATGCCGCCGCCTCATCTATTCCTTCCGCGGATGATACCGGACTGCAGTCGATGGCTCATGGACGTCGATTTATCCACTGCCCCCGCCAGTGGCTCAATCAATGGCGTACCAGTTCGTGTCTTTTGATATGCCTCTTATTTTCGTGAGGGTATCATCATCGGCGACAGAGACAGAATCCGTCACGTCCGCCGCATCGCCCTCAGGTAATGAAAGATGAATGATTTGTTTTCTTATAATTAATAATAAAGGGTCTCCGATTTTAATAATCAATTTGGTTTATCATGTGATAGGCACCGTCAGAGCGAAGCCGACAAAGAAGAAGAGAGGCCCCGTCACAGGGAAGGCTCTCGAGAAGACCGTCAATACCTCAGGGAGGATCGTCATCGATGCTGACGGGGATGGCCACATACTATCGGGTGGGAAGTCGAGGACGTACTCCGGCCGCGTGAGAGTGCTCATTAGGGATAGAGTCCCTATGTTATGGACAGACTGGGGCGAGGTCCCTCAGGAGTTAAGGACATGGTCCACAATGCGATGTCGATGAGTTTAAAAAATACCTCAATAATATTATGTATTACATTGTTGATTTCTCGAAAAACTAAACTAATAAACGGTTAAATGCAGGTGTGGTTTAACGTTCCCGAGCACCTGAAGAACAGCTGGGCGGATGTTGTGCATGGGGGAAGGTACGTTGGGAAGTTAATGAAAAACAAAATTGTATGTGATATTAATAATATTACTAATATTTTTGTTGTAATATTACTAATATCTGTAGGTACAAGGAGTGGAAGAACAAGTTGCAGACCTACTGGACTACGCACGGGAACACACGTTCTGGTACCCCTGTTGATTTCTAGTACAGGGAGTACGAGTGGCGTTAGCTTCTGACATCAGAATTCAACAACCCTCATAAACAGGTATTTAAAAAAATTAATTAGTTAATTTGTCATTAAGTACGTCCGTTTTTAAATATTTTACTAATAGTTTATTTTTTTCTTTGAAGGCCGTTTCCCGGGCAAACGCTCAGAACCAGCAACGTAACACAAGGAACCATCATGCCGGTTCTAGAAGGCCGTTTCCCGGGCAAACGCTCAGAACCGGCAACGTTTGCTGTCTTCATGGACGAGGCGGCCAGGGAACATCCAAAAGTCAACCGGTACTTCTAAACGTACGAGAAGGCATATCCTAATACCCAGAAGGATATTGTAAGTCATCTTATGTTTTTAAATTTTTAATTTTACTTATATATATGTCAAAATGTTAATTAATCATTTTTTTCCTATCCAATTAGGCAAAGGTGAGGAAGGCTAGTGAGGAGGTGATGAGTGCTATAGTGAGGGAGGCATGGCCGGACACGCAGGAGGAAGAGATGTCCGAAGCCATGTCCCGGATCAACACTTCATATCCGAGGGTTGGGGTGAGGATCATGGGCACAGCCTTCCCACCGCGAGAAAACAACTTCTACTGCCGGGGTCTAGGAAAGAAGGGCGAGGGGGTCCTGAAGACCACTCCAGGATTTAAACGAAAGGCAGCCTCGACCAGCAGCAGGACGACTCAACTAGAGTAGGAAGTTGAGAGACTACGGGAACAGCAAGCTGCTCAGGCTGCCGCTCATGCCGCCCAGATCGCCACCCAGACAGCCTATACTTCCGCGGTATATGCCACCCAGCAGGCCCAACAGCAGTATATGTTCCAGTACTTGCAGGAGTTTACAGCTGCCCAGCTTCAGGGATTTCTGGCTCCGCCCATGCCTACGCCTATACCGCTACCTCAGCCGTCGCAACCTCCTCCTCCGCAGCCCCTAGAATCGGATATTGATTTAGACAATCTAGATTTTGTGTAGTTGATCAATTATATAGTTTTATGTGTTTGTTGTTGGTTATATGGAATTGTTTTAGTGTATTTTGTAGGTTGCTTGGAATGGTAATTTAGAAATTTCGGGTTTTTTTTTTTTACTGGAATGGACTTATGGCTGACTAAACATGTAAGATATTCGTCGGCTACAGAATTTTAATTTTTTTTTATAAGGTTTTGCCGAAGAATTACGGCATGTTTCGTCGGCTAAACCCTTCTAAAGCCGACAAAACAGACTATATTTCGTCGGCTATAATTATTTTTTTAATTTTTTATTACATACTTTAGCCGACGAATATCTTAAATGTTTCGTCAGCTAAAGTCTCAGACTACGGTTGACGAAACATTTAAGATACGTCGTCGGCTAAATTCTGGGACAATAGCCGACGACGTCTTCTAGTTTCGTCAGCTAAATACTAGGACAATAGCCGACGACGTATTCTAGTTTCGTCGGCTAAAGTAATCGCCAACGACTCTTTCCCGACAAAACCATAGCCGATGAAGGCTCGTCGGCTAAGATCTTAGCCGACGAATTAAGCTAATAGGCCGTCGAATCGTCGGCTAAAGTGCTTGTCTTGGTAGTGAGAGCAGAGAAAGAAGAAGAGAGGTCGTATTGCGGGAAGCAAGAATAAGTAGGCTTAAGGGGAGAAGAAGAAACAGAAAGAAGAAAAGAGAGGAGGAAGAAGGCGGCCAATAGAGCCATTTCAGCAGAACGTGAGTAAGCTGGATGCAATGTTACCCCCGACACGAAAAAGGAGAAGGTTTGAGGTTAGGTCTAACTGGGGTTAAGTCTTTAATAGGGACCTATTTCTTTATGTATGCTTTGATGGTATCTAGACCGCTTGTATCACAGTTGCGAGCTAGGCAAGTTAACCTCATAGTTAATTGTAGGATACATACAGATATGTTTCAATTAGAGTTTTTCTTAATTGCAGAGTGTACCAGTGTTTTAGTAGTAACTTCACTTTCTTAATTGGGTTTCCGGATTTTTACTTTGTAAGTTTGGTAAACCATAGTCCTTTTATTTTTATTTTTTTTAGAAATGTAAAACTTTATATAATAACAACCATTACAACTAATATATGGAGATCCAAGTTGTGGACAACAAGTCCCCACACTCCTTCCTACCCACATATTAACGATTACAATGAACATGAATCGAAAAAGGTCCAAATGTAACCTACTCCTAACCCTATTCAGAAGTTTTGATACCTCCTTACAACCAACATCAAGAAGAACCAATCCCACCAAACACTATACACCAAACTGCCAACATATATGTAGGGCCGTAGGGGCAACATCCCCATTACATTGACAACAAGAAAACACCGATGTTAAAACTGATAGTCCATAAACATGACACCAAACATGACCCTACTAAAACCACCAACGACACCAACCTACAAACATCCTAAAACCCTCACCCAAAGGGAGGGACGACAAACAGCCAACACCAAAACCAAAACAACAAAACTAAACAACCAAAAGAAAAAAAAAATACCCAGACCTAGGCCCAAGAGACCCTAGACCCAACCACCATCCAATGGGCTTTGCCCAAGAGGCTGCCCACCTCAAGATCTGGCCCAAGAACATCTGCGCCTCCGACCGCTGCCCGTCGCCCCGCCTCCAGTTCCAGCCTCCTTCCAAAAGCGAGTCGTCGTCATCACTCAGTCAAGGTAAGAAGACCGACCCAAATCCAAATCAAACCAGATCGATCAGTATCAGCTTGATCTCCCCTTAATCTAACGTTGCCGATTCCATTGTCCTCACTGCTGGCAAGATCGAATCGGCAATGCTTTCCGCCGCCAACCCCCTGTTGAAGCAACTCACAACAACACGACACTACTGTTTGTGAAAAAAAAAAAAAAAAAAAAAACCTAGGTCACCGAGTTTTGCGGAGCGTCTGAGCGGTAAACTATAGTCATTAGTTGTTGATAGTAATAACAATCAACTATTATTTCTAAAAAGATGTACGTCATTTCTGTTGGTCTACATCATTTCTCATAGCAATGTAATCCCATTTAATTAAACTAACATATGCTATGCTACATGTGCACGAAACCTATATTTAAACTACATGGTCTTCGGTTCATTAAAATCCTAGGTTTTTATAAGATTCTACTAACTAACGCATCTTTGACATGGTAGTCGTAGTCCCTTATATGAACAAGTTAATAGATAATTTAGCTAATTAACAAGATTCACAGTTCACACTTCAAAAGGTTGACATGGTCCTGGTCTTAATTTATACTATTTTTGCCATCATAATTAACAAATGATTCTTGATCAGTTATTGCTTACAATTAATTAAAACATAATAACGAAATAAAGATTAAATTAATATATTTTGATTATTTTTTTTTATCGAAAAACGAAAGGCTATATTAACTGAATCAATGGTTACATATTGACGCAAAGGTGCTTCAGAGGTCGACTGGCATGTTGCCAGACCAATGACAAGAAAACTCTGTTAGTTTAGCAGCCTTATGAGCGACGTACTAGATCGATTACGTACTCTCCCTAAAAATATGAGAAAAGAAAGAAGAAGGAAGCAATTGGCATACAATACTGGATATCATAAAACATGGTTCAAAAGTCTGAATCATCTTGCTCCGGTCCCTATACTGCATTCACCAGTTTGATAAAATCTGACTCAAAAATTACTGGAGACAAGCCAGACTCAACAGCTATATATAGCTCACCTGCAGGCTGCAGCTCTACCAGCAGCAACTTCGACCATGGCTGGCGAGGTGACTACTTGATTTGGAATCACTATTGAGTTCAAAATGTGTAATCCGCGTGTGTGTTTTTTTATCTTTTTGACTTCTACACAAACTTACCACTTTACTATTTTTACTGCATTTGAGTTATTTAATTGACAAGAACAAAGAAGATTCTTACATGCACGTGAGAATATAGAACAACTATTCTGTGAGTTTAGCTAACTAACACGTAAAATTACTTGCTATATTAAAGTAAGCCCTGAACTATAATAGACCAACAACCTGCAAGCTTAAAACTAATGCTGCAGATAACTTCCAGCTTCTCCATGATTTGCTATACATCTCGTTTAAACTAAATAAGGTATTACTCTCCGGGATCCGAGTGCAAATCTCCATATTCCCGGTACAGAAACCCAAAACATTCAAGAGAAGAAGAACGTGATGCTTCACGTACCATTCGGACAATTCATTTACCAGCAGTGGCTGCAGTGCCCTATTGGTCGCAAATTAATCTGTCTCCTAATCGCTGATTAGCCGAGCAGGTGTTTTGATACCCCGATCCAACAGTCCAACTCCAAGTAATCATATAGTAAAATTGTCTCTATTCGAATGATATCATACAGACCGCTCTATCTCACTCAGTTGCCAATTCATCTTCTACATTTTAGAAAAGAAAAAGAAAAAAAAAATCCTACTTGTACGTAGTTTTTTTGGTTATTAATTGGTTCTCAATTGTTAATTACTATTGTAATAGACTGACATATAATACGTTGTTGGTCTTTTTATAAGGTTAAACGTACGCATCCATCTCTCTAGTCTTTATATATCTGCCCCCTTGGAGAAAATAGGACTGCGCGCTGTAAGAAACAACATTGATCACCTCCAGACAGTCACTCTGATCAGTGATCACCATTTCACTTTTTGAATTGCGAAATATATTCCAGCATTATGAATATAGAGCAAACAACCAAAGCCTGACTTAATTATTTGCTTAGTAAAGATTATACGGACATGCATAATCGTAGCTATCTCCCATGCCAGCCATGATAAAGATGAAAAGTACCTCTCATCAGGAAGAGTAAGGTTAAAAGCTCGAATCTAGTCAGCTACCAACATTTTTACCTCACAGATATTCAAGGATTAAGTTTTAGTTGATTTTACAATTAATAGTTGAGCTTAATTAATTTGAATTCTCTTGGACATAATTATACCATGTTTGATTACGTACCTACCTGGTTATTGCATGTTGTTATATATACATATATATATATATACACACACAGATTTTCTCAGGTGCGGATGTACGCATTTATTCTTATGGTGCAGATTTTCACTTTACACTCACTTTTCAATCGAATTTTCACATCTCCATCATCTAGTTTTTATATACTAATGTATAGATCATCTCTGCAAAATTTTAACAAATTTGGTTATCATTAAAGCACTCAAACTTGATTAAAACAATGGATGAACAAATTCTGTCGAACTTGAACCGTTCATGTTTATAACAAAAAAACACAGTTTTAAGTGCCTTAATGATAACCAAATTGGCTGAAATTTTGTAGAGATGATTTATACATTAATATCTAAATACTAAACGGTGGAGATGTAAAAATTCGATTAAAAAGTAAGTGTAAAGTGGAAATCCGTATCATAAGAAAACGTCCGCAGCTGAGAAGCTCTATATATATATATATCAGCTGCGGACGTTTTCTTATATATATATATCAAAGAAAGCGGACAGTCCTGAGATGAAGTAATACACTTGGTCTAGCTGAATAAATTGTTTATGTTCATATATATATAGAGACGTCCATTACGTGAATCAGGCCAGTTGAGCTAATTAAGCTGTATGACGTTAATTTGCACAATTTGATAAAGTTCGAAATAATTGTCCTTATTTACGTGGAAACAAAATGACGGCTTCCCGACAAAAGAAAAACCTAAATTGTTTATGAGATGTTCGATCAGATAAAACCTTGAGAACGTGGATCAAGCCCTACCAGTTGTGCTCAGCTGTGTATGATGTTAATTAATTAGCATGCATATTCTACAGCGCGCTATAAATATGCAAGTGTTCGGGTAGAAATATATACAACACAGAAAGAGAAGAGCAACCAAAATCTTAAGAAAAATGGAGGTCAAGCAGGTTCTTCACATGAATGGAGGAGATGGCAAAACAAGCTACGCAAATCACTCACTTCTTCAAGTTACTCTCTCTCTCTCTCTCTCTCTCTCTCTCTCTCTCTCTCTCTCTCTCTCTCTCTCTCTCTCTCTCTCTCTCTCGTAATTGAATTTGTTAAAGAAAAATGAGATTTACATGCATGGTCGACTGAGCTGTTCAATTTGTTTTCTTAGAGAGCTGTGATTTCGACGGTGAAGCCCATAGTGGACGCAAGCATAGAGGACCTCTGCAACACTCTCTTCCCTGCAGAGTGTCTAAAAATAGCAGACTTGGGGTGCTCTTCCGGACCCAATACCCTTCTGGTGGTATCAGACATCATTGAAAATATCCGAAACACGTTTCGAAAGCTCAACCTCCCCCCGCCATCGCTCCAAGCATTCTTGAATGATCTTCCCTGGAATGATTTCAACACGGTGTTCAGCTCACTGCCTAGTTTCTATAAGAATCTCCATGAAGAAAACGGGAACAAGTCGGGTTCTTGTTTCATTGCAGCAATGCCTGGTTCCTTTTATGGCAGGCTCTTTCCTGACAACTCTCTTCACTTTGTTCATTCTTCTTATGCTCTCATGTGGATCTCTGAGGTTAATACTCTTGATAGTGCTTTGTCACCTGTGGTCGTTTTCTTGTACTTTTTTTTTTCTCCGTTTGAAGCAAAATTCTAGCTCAGTCTTATCTATTATGCTAATATGTGTCATTATTGATTGACTAATAGAAATTCAACATGATCGATCTCTATGACCAGGTTCCAAAAGGTTTGGTAACCAAAGGAGGAGAGGGACTGAACAAGGGGAACATATACATAGCCAAGACAAGCTCACCTGCTGTGTTTAATGAATATTTTGAACAATTCAAAAGGGACTTCACAGTCTTTCTGCGATCTAGGGCACACGAGCTAGTCCCGGGAGGTAGTATGGTCCTTACAACCATGGGCAGCATAAAGAGCAATGATCCCCTCTCCATTTGGGAATTCGTCGGATTGAAACTCCATGACATGGTTTTAGATGTATGCATGTGTATAGATTCGAACCCCTCTTAATTTGTTTATTAGGCTATGATATATACATGTTACTGTTACTGATCATTAAATATAAATTTCAGAGTTTGATTGAGGAGAAAATGTTGGACAGATTCAATTTGCCATACTATGCACCCACAACAGATGAGGTAAAAGAGGTGATCGAGGCTGAAGGGTCTTTTACTTTGCAAAACCTTGAAGCTTTCAGAAATGACTGGGATTCTTACATAAAACAAGCTCATAGTGACCTTGACAAGAAAGCAAGGGCTGCAATACTCTCCACTGACATAAGGGCAGTGGGAGAGCCTATTCTGGCTAGCCAATTTGGAGAAGAAGCAGTGGACGAATTGTTCCGTAGGTTCGAAGAAAATGTTATTGATCATATGGAAAGGGAGAAGTGTCAGTTCATTAACCTAGTTATATCATTGATCAAGAAGCGTTGAGTATGAATATGTATGCTGCTGTACTGTATTTGTTCTCGTGGCTTCCATACTTTCTACGTTTTTCAACGGTGCAAAGTACATGTAGTACCAAGTATTTAATCTATTTTTCTTAACTACTTGTATATGCTTATTTTCATTAATTTCAAATTTATGACCACTTAATTTTTGTTTAAAAAAACATGATATTGATTAGCGTAACCATACATAATAATTTAATTATGTGGGCTGACAAAAAAACTACTACCTAAATGATTCAACCTTTTCTAGCAATGAAGCACTTTCAACGTAGTTCAATTCATATCTGTGAGTATCAAAAACACAGATGAATCAAACGCCACTAGCGTCATATTTCTTCGACAACAGAAGCAAAAACAAGTCCAAACATCTGAAGTTCTAAACACCCCTCACTAAAGCAAAATAAGACTTAAAATAAATAAAAGATACCCGATAATAAAGATTAAAAACAAACATTAACACCGTAACAATGGGTGAAGCCCAAGCCCAATAAAAGGGCCAGCCCACCCAATTGCTAAGGGCATCCAAATGACCATTCAACTTCCAGAAGCAGCGAACCGCCGCTTCAGTCTTGCTGCCGGGAAGACCACCACGGTCAGAGCCGCCACTCCAGACCAACATACCACCAAGCCACGGACCCTCGCCTCCCACATCGAGACCACTTGCCCCGCCATCGCACTCAGAGATCCTCCACCACCAATCAACCGAGATTTGAGGGCACCTAGCCCGTCCTTCATTGTTTCCACCGCTTGCCTCCAAAGGGGTCAACACCACCTACATCGATCGCCGCAACCCCAGAAACGCTGCCTAGCATCCCACAGCACTGTTCATGAGTCTAGACTAGAGCCAAACCACCACCATGAGGCGAGAACCCCCACGGTTTAGCCATCAAGGTCGAACCCGAATCCAGAGCCAAACTCAGCCTACCCACCCACCAGAATAGCGCTACCCCTAGGAGAAGCACCAACGCTCCGACAGAACCCCGAAAAATCCGTGAACGAGCCACAACCAGCATACTGAACCCTCACCGGGGAGAAACTTGCCAAGAACAAAAGAAGAATCCAACAACCAAGAGAAGAAGCCTCCATGAGCTAGAATTTGTGATTGGAGAAAGTTCAAATTTGCCGAATCAGAAGCTGATTCCAATGCGAGGGGAGAGAGGAAGAAAAGATTGAGAAAAATTCAGAGGGTTCCGGATCGGATAGGCGATCCCAAAAAACCTAGCGACGGCTCTAGGCCGAAGGAGAAGAGGGAAAATAATCAAAATATTGTGTTTTGTAATGTATTTTTTTTTATATGATTTATCACTAATTACTGGATGTGTTGTACTAAATATGTCAATATATATATTTTTTGTAAGTCAAGAGAAGGATAAATAACTTAAGAAGCTTGTAACATGCCACTATTAGGAAAAAAGGCATATGCGACGAAGAGAATTGTGTTCGTCGCTTAAGTATCAACCTATGCTACGAAAATCACTTTGTCGCTTAGGTAAACATTTAAGCGACGAAAACATATACCGTCGCATAAGTTATTCCCTAAGCGACAAAAATTTTACTTAAGAGACGAAGTTATGTCTTAGGAGACGAATAAATGAATTTCGTCGCAAAAATTCTTACCTAAAGCGATGAAAAATTTTGTTGCCGCATAAGACGTTTATGAGACAAAAATTTTCGTCGCATAAGTGCTTTCGACTTTATAACTCCTTCCTCATTGCCCAAATCTAAAACAGAAGAAAATTTGGGTCTTCCCACAACTGGAACAGATTTTCGATGTTAGTATTGGAAATCATCAAATTCGGACTTCTAAAGCTTTGTCTACCTCTACTCAAGAAGCATCACTAGTTTATAGCTTGGTATAATCTCATTCTCTCTTCTTTTCACTATTCATGTTTCAAAGGATTATAGCTTGATGATGATGTTGTTTGTTGATGATGTATTGAATTTTGGGTTACCCATTACATTTGCTGAAGTTATTTCTCCTCCTCGTTTAGACCATATATGTTTCCTCCTATTAAAAAAAAAAAAATGAAGACCATGTTTTCCGGTGAAGAATTCCGATGGTACCGGTCACTTGTTGGCAGTATAAAACAATCTATATATATATATATATATATATATATATATATACACACATATATATATATATGCAAAGAATGATGTTGTGTTTTTTTAGCACGATGAATGTAAAAATGGTTAAACTCTTTCATTCACGTTTAACCTTAGAAATCTCATTCGAGAATGATTTTGGTTTGGCAACAGACTAAAATGGTTCTTGAATTGTCCCATTTTTGGACAATTTGGGAGAATAAGACTTTGTTATGTGATTTGCAGTTGGTATATATATTTTGACAGAGTCTCCTGTATTGTTCCTCGAGTGCATACTAGGCTTAGATATTCATGCACTTGGGGAACTGTAGGGAGATGCTGCCGAAATTTTACCACATCGAAATCGAAACAAAAGAACAGCAAATTTCTTAACAGAGTCTTATTCTCCTGAATGAGATTAGGACCCTAACCGGAGGCATAAGGTGAAGAAGAAATGAATATTTATATGAGTAATGTTGGCTTGTTGCTATATACTTGGTGCTTATTTGTTGTTTCTCTTATGACAGCAGATGCAAAACATGGACAAAAGCTGGATGTTATATGACAGGTGTCACCACTTGTATATACGGGGAATCTTTGATTTATTGAGATTTTTTGATTATCATGCTGCTCCAGGAACTGAGAGGCACAAGTGTCCATGTAGAAAATGTATGTGCGACGATTGACAGACACGATCGGGTATGGAACAACAGTTGTCACATTTTGGTATATGGAAGAATTATACTATATAGACGGAACACGGTGAGGTGGAGGAAAATAATCCTACACTAGCGGAATTTTGAGCAAGTTACATTCATGAAGTTTGGTCATCTAGTGGTACTGCCGACCCTTCTATATACCCCGCTATGAATATGCTACATGATGTTTTTCCATATGCTTCAAGATATGAAGAAGAGGCAGTTGATGATGATGCCCCCAATGTCAATAAGGCAGTTGAAATGTCTGATTATGATAAGTATAACATGCTTCTCGAACAAGCCAGGCACCAGTGTATGACGACTGTCCAGTTTCAGTTTTGAGTGCCGTCATGTCACAAATGCATTTAAAATAAAAAGCACAGAACGAGTAATGGACATTATGGAGACAATTCAAAGTTTATCAAAACTTTACTTCCTCCTGTAAATAGACTTCCTGTGAGTCATTATAAGACAAAAAAGATCCTGGGTGACCTTGGCCTTGATTATGTGAAGATCCACGCCTGCAAGAATAATTGCGTGCTGTTTTACGGAGATTACAAGCATGCTATTTACTGTCCCATTTGCAATAGGTCGAGGTATGATGAGGAGGCTTCTTCAGTTAAAGGAAAACATATTCCTGTATGCTTCGTTATTTCCCGTTAACTCCGAGATTGTAGTGTATGTACATGTCATCAGAGACTGCAGAGGAGATGAGATGGCACGGTCTTCCTAGGGAAGATGACGGTGTTTTGAGACACCCCTCAGATAGGGAGGCTTGGAAATATTTTGACGCATCATTTCCTGATTTTGCGGAAGACGTTCGAAATGTAAGGCTCAGACTAGCAACATACGGGTTCAATCCTAGCGGCAATATGACTCTGTCTCATAGCATTTGGCCTGTTATTTTAATGTCGTACAACTTACCACCGTGGATGTGTATGAAGAAGGAATATAATTTTCTAGCATTGTTAATTCCAGGTTCCAATTCTCCAGGAAAGTGTCTAGATATGTATTTGAGACCGTTGATTGATGAGCTAAAAGAATTATGGGAAAATGGAATCCTCACTTTTGACAGACATAGTAAAACTTCATTTAGGATGAGAGCAGTCGTGATGTGGACAATTAACGACTTTCCTGGCTAAGGTATGTTATCTTCTCATACCACTCAAGGGTACAAGGCTTGTCCCGTCTGCTTAGAGAACGTCGATGCTAGTTGTCATGCAGACAAGATTATTTACCTGGGTCATCGTAGATGGCTTCCAATGAATCATGAATGGCAGCTTGATGCAGATGCATTCGATGGCAGGGAAGAGCGTCGTGAACCGCCCCTATTCAATTTGGGGATGAAATTTTATACAAGTTGAACTCTTTCGATTTTGGATATTTCAGTAGTGATAAAGATGTCTTGGCCTAAAATCATGTGCGTCCTGCTGCACTTGACAATTGGCATCATAAGAGTATTTTCTTTGAATTACCTTATTGGTCCACTTTAAGAATTAGACACAACCTAGATATTATGCACATAGAAAAGAATGTTTGTGACAACGTGGTGGGAACAATTCTCAACATTAAAGACAAGACAAAAGACAGTATCAAAGCGCGGGATGATTTGCAAAAGATGGGCTTACGGCGTCACTTATGGGTAAAAAGGACGGCATCAAGACAAATGTTTATGCCTATTGCACCTTACTTGGTGAAGCCCGCTTTTAAGCCTAAAGTTTTCAGTTGGTTCAATGATGTTAAGTATCCTCAAGGATATGCAGGAAATATAGCTCGATGTGTTAAGGTGGCGGAACAGAAGATACATGGATTGAAGAGTCATGACTGTCATATTTTATTACAACGTCTTCTTCTTGTGGTAATTAGACCATATCTGCATCGTGATGTGGTGGAGTCGTTAGTAGCCTTGTCCAGGTTTTGGCAGAGATTATGCAGTAGAGAGCTGAAGAAGTCAGATGTTGTTGAAATGAAATCAGACATTGTCTACATCCTATGTAAATTGGAGAGGATCTTCCTCCCAACTTTCTTTTCGATCATGGTTCACCTCATGATCCATCTTCCCGAACAAGTGCTTCTTACTGGTCCAGTACACTTTACTTGGATGTTTTCTCTAGAAAGGTATGATTATAACCCTAAATCCTGTCACACATTATTATTATTTACATATTTTTCCTATATTTTCATTTGTACTAACTATTTTATTTTTAGACAACTTGGTGGGTAGAAAGGTTTTGTTAAAAATAGAGCAAAGCCGGAAAGATTAATAGCTAACGCATACATTGCACATGAGTGTGTAACGTATTGCAAGTCATATCTCCATAATACAGAAGACACAGAGGGCTTCGGCCGGCAAGAACACCTACATTCAACCTTTCAATTGTCTTTGAAGATATAAGAATGTTTGGTAACTTACCTAATTCATAAATTTTAAGAGAGGATGAGTTATGTGAGGCTCATTGGTGGGTACTGCAACACTGTGACGAAGTCAAGGAATATAGAGATGCTCATTTGAGACTTATTCAACTTAATTATCAGAATAGGCATGAAGAGAGGCATAAGAAAACGTTTCCTGCATATTTCCTAAAATGGGTACATTTAATCTCCTCATTTCATAATTGGGGGAAGCTCATGCCCTTTTCGATCATAATTTGTAACTTATATATTTTCATTTGTTTGTAGGTGACGAGGATGCAAGAAAAAAATAGCAAGGATTATTCTCTGCAGTTGCATCATTTGGCGTGTATGCCACAAGGACATAATGTTTATGCGGCTTGTGTAGTCAACGGTGTTAAGTTCCTGACAGAACAACGAGATCAACGTCGGAAGACACAGAACAGTGACATCATGGTAGTGGGTAAGGATAATGTTGCATACTACGGAATTGTTGTTGCCATCATCAAACTACTATATCCAGCAGGTATGCCAGTTGTGTTGTTCAAGTGTAGATGGTTCAATACTGACCCAAATTTTCCGAGGAATGTGAAGATGGATCACGGGCTATTATCAGTGAATACATCCACAAGCTGGTATGAGCATACCCCGTTTGTGCTTGTCATTCAAGCATAACAAGTGTTTTATCTTGATGATCCGAAAACTAGTGGGGGTTGGAAAGTAGTTAACGTGATGGAGCATAGAAGTATCTTTAACGAAACCACACTTCAAGGGGGCCGGGTAGAACAAAGTATTGAGAATGTGGCTGTTGAACCATATCAAGAGCCTTTAACTTCTGACATCCCCGACACAAGCACTATTCGCATCAACAACGACATCCACTTCCCACAAGGCGAGTACATTCCAATTTCAGGTTTAGGGTTCGATTTCGGTTTACTGCCGTACATCCCACCTAGTCACGATTTCATTAACGATGAAGATTCAGATGAAGATTCAAATGAAATTCCTGAGGATGATCTAGAAGATCCGGATTACGACGATAGTGATTGAGTGCTTTATTATTAGACCTATTTCGATGTGCATGTGAACATATAACATTGTACTGTAAAACATATGTACTCTTTTTGGTTAAAAAATTAATTATTAAATAAATGTATTTAATGAAAATATTCCTCAATTTATTTTGTTGTGACGAAAAAGCCTAAATTCGTCGCTGCAAACATGTCCTAAGCGACGAAAAGGAGTTATTCGTCGCAAAGGGCCTAAAATATAACGCGTATGAGTTTTGCGCCAAATATTTGGGCCTAAATTCGAATACCTAGATTGGGCCACAAAATAACTAAATTCATCGCTTGATCTATATCAAATACACCTGAACTTAGTTCCAACTCTATTTCACATCAACTCCTAAACCCTTCACTACTTAGAGCTCGTTCCTAATTCGCCTCCCCAGAATCTCTTGAAACCCTAATCCCTCCCCAGTTTTGAAACCCTAAACCCTAATCCTAATTCGCCTCCTTCGCCTCCCCGGCTTCTCTCCCAAATTCGTCCTCCCAATTCCATTCCCAATTTCGGGTGCAATCCCAATTCGACTTCGCTCTCCCCTCTACCATCTAAATCGAGTTTCAATCCCAAGCATGGCACCACTGACGAAGAAAAGGGCCAGAGAGATTGCGTCTGAGAGATTACGATTGGCTTGTGCATCCCAATTTGGTTCCGGCACGACAGAGAATACGGCAGGGCCGACGGGAGATGTTGTTGACCAGTCACCGACGGGAGATGGTGAAACGACCCCACCTCCACCACCAGCCTCGATTGCCTCTACAGCTCCCCCACTAGATGAGGACGAGATCAACGATGTCGCCCCAGAAGC
Source organism: Fragaria nilgerrensis (assembly GCA_010134655.1). Classification (NCBI taxonomy): domain Eukaryota; kingdom Viridiplantae; phylum Streptophyta; class Magnoliopsida; order Rosales; family Rosaceae; genus Fragaria; species Fragaria nilgerrensis. Next base: position 9,647,993 of record CM020978.1, read on the forward strand.
TCAGGCAACGGTGTCCGATGTTGTAGTGTTCGACGTGGTACTAAGAAGTCCACCAGACCTCCCCCAAAACGCCGACGAGGGTTCGGCAACCTAGACGAAGTCAAACGAATTGTGAAATGCACCGGCTTGATCGAAATTGTGTATGACAACTTCATCAGAGGACCGTTTTCATCATCAATGAACAGCCTCCTGGTCAATAGCATTGGTTGCATAATTTGATCCAAAGTCAAATTGTCGGCCGAAAACTGGGAATGCATCGGTGACTCTGAGAAGAAGAAGTTGATAGTCGGGCTTACGGTAAGAATCCACAAGCACTTTTGGTGAATGAGTCGTTTTTATATATATTCTGTCAATTTACATGGTGTATATTACTTGTTTGTGTTATAGGTGTTAAACTAGACTTGATATATGAAAGGCTTTATATATGAAAGATGGTTTTGGTTATGGTGAATGTTTGTGTTTGTGTTTTGCAGTTATGGCAGTTCCTTCCATCAAGGAAACTGACATAAGTTCTTATCCTTTCCAGACAAGGATCATATCTTAACTTGCGTATTATTTGAATTCAAATTCAAATTAAATTGAATAACTAAGTATTGTTGTATGATTAACACACTTAGATATGTTACTGATACTATACTTTAAACTCCAATAATCTTATTTCATCTATTTAGCTCACTGCATAATGGATATGCATATTAGCTACATATATATAGTTCTAATGTAATCTTACAATAGGGTGAATGTTTGTGTTTACTGGTTCATTATGTCAATTTACAGTAGGATGAGGAGTTGTTTGTGTTATGCAGATGAATGAGTTGTTTTTATTCTTCATTATGTCAATTTACAGGGTGATAACATATTGTTTGTGTTATATGATGAATCTACTATTTTTATTCTTCATTATCTCAAATCAGTCTGATGAGTTGTTGTTTGTGTTATAGTCGTATTTTAAAATTGATTTTGAGGATAAACAGATGTGGGTATGGCTTGAAGATAAGACGGGTATCATATATCGAGATTGGAATGGGGACTTTTTAAGGCACTATAAGAAGTATGGGAGAGAACAATTCCCTCAGATTTGATACACAGGCAGGATGAGTGGGGCTGGCTTTGCTGGCACTTTGAGTCGCCTGATTTCAAGGTAAATTTATTTTGCTGCCACTTTGATATTTATTTTAGTTAGAGTTGTGGTTTTGTTGCTGAATGGTTAGAGTTGGAAACAATATTGGATTTTGGTTAGACTAGTAGTTTTTTTTGCTGAGTGTTATGAGTGGATGTAATAGGAAATTGAATTGTCATATTATTGTTAGACATGAAAGGCTTGATATATGAAAGATGGTTTTGGTTATGGCAAGACATAAGGACACAGAAAAGAGGCAAAGGCTTCTTTGTTTCTCTTCTGTACCTTTTATGGAATCCACAAATGCTTAGCACTTTGTCTTCTTAATATCAAACTTTAGTTATGTCTTGTACTTGCAAGGCCTCTTATAATACCTTGAGTTAGATAATGCATATGTCAATTCCCAACAATCGATCATTATAATACCTTGAGTACCTTGTTGAATAGGTGAGTTTGATCATTATAATACCTTGAGTACCTTCTTAATATTTTTTTTGATTTTTTTTTTGAAATAATTCATATAAATTAGCAAAAGTATCATGTTTCTCTAATTTTGTTTGTTGCTTACTGATTTTTTTCCAAATTTTTTTCCAAAATATAATCTCATTATCTTTTTTTTGTCTTATAAGAATGTTAACAATAATAATTTTGTTTGTATTAGATGATGTGGTATAAGCTTGATGATTCATTATATTTATATGAACTACTATGTGATTGGCAGACACGATCGGCGGCTAACATGACCAACCGTGGTAAGAAGAAGTCGGAGCACCACACGGGGCGGCTACCTATCATCTACAGGGTGGTCCACCACAAAGAGAAGGGTGAGGAATTTTCTGTTATCCCAGCTTACACAAAGACGTATGATACAGTCAACGACCCTAAATAACTTACATAGCTTACATATATTGTGCAAATAATTTTCAGTTTGTGCAATAAAATAATTTTCAGTTGGTGCAGATGCATTTGTGTTTTGTCTTAGTGAATGTGAATTTGTTATTGTAAGTTTCATATCTCTGTAGGAATGTGAATGCATTTGTGTTTTGTCCATCTTAATGTGAATTTGTTACAATTGTGTATATTAGAACAAGTCATGATATAAGTTTCTTTATATTGAACTCCAAGCCCTGCATATCATTCATCACTCATCAACATCAACTAACTCAACCAAGTTATGACCAAAACCCAAACCAGTAGATAAAGAAATGTCCTTGTTAACTATCCCCAGTAAAACATGTCTCTTTTATATACAGAATTGGTATCAAAGCCTTTGCCTATTGAGCTGCAAATATAAGTAAAAACTGGAGAACTGTTTTTAAATAAGTTGGTTCCTTCCCTTTTAGATGAAGTTGTATATCCTGCTTAAGTCCTTGTATATCCTGCTTAAGACCTGATCATTAATTGTTATGTTCTTTAAACATTGCTTGTCTCTAAGTTCAATTCTTTATTTAGTAGATTTACATGCCTGCAATATGTAGCAGATTCATAACAGTTTCATCATTCTCTCCAACTTATTTTCCTTCACTGCTTATCAAACCCTTAACTGCTCTTCAACTGCAATATGAATTTAAATTCCAAATCTAATTACAAGTTTATCTCTTATGTAAATAATATTTATAGCCTTTTTTTTAAATGCAGGAGGATATGCAGAAAGAGGCATCTCAATTGAAAAATGCATAGAAGAATGCAAACCCTGACATCCCGGAGGCTGAGCTCTCATCTTTGCAGTGGTCAATGAATATTAAGGTGCTTGAAGCAGGAGTCGGCAGAAGAGCCGGGAAAGAGATCCGTGGTCTTGGAAGAGCATGTGTCCGACAGTCATCATCTTCCACTGCACGTTCTCGAGTTCATGAGGTGGAGGAGAGATTACATATTGCTCAGGAGAGGGCCAAAAAAGCTGAGGCGGTTGTGCAAAAAGTTAGTGAAGAGATGACACTGGTGAAGCAGCAACTAGCAGCAGTGATGTCTTTTATGGCACAGCAGACTGAGTGTCCTCCACAAGTCCCTTCCCAACAACCTCTAGATGAAAATCATGATGCAGGGAACAACATGGAAGTTGAGAAGAACTAGGTACATGCTTCACTATTTTGGTTTTGTTTAGATGGAGAAGCCCTTAAGGTTACATTGTTGTGCAGTTGTTTTGTTTAGTTGGAGAAGGATAGGCTAGCTAAATGGAGAAGCCTTTAAGGTTACACTACCAGGCCGAAGAAAGGCTTTAGCCGACGAAAAAAAAAAAACCAGGCCGACGAAGCATTTTTTCGTCGGCTAATGTGAACTTTAGCCGACGAAATTTTCTTTCGTCGGCTAAGTTAAATTTTCGTCGACTATGGTAAACTTTAGCCGACGAAATTAAAATGTCGTCGGCTAAAGAATTTATTTCGTCGGCTAAAGTTCACATACTATGGCCGACGAAATATTTAAAAGTTTAGCCGACGAAATTAATATGTCATTGGCTAAAGTTCTCTATATTTGCAGATCTGGACAGCAGCAGCTCATCTGGAAAAAAAAACGGGAGAAAATGTCACATCCCGACCCGTAAAATTTTATTTTATTTACTAGCTTGTTTATAATAAGAATTTTACCGTCTCCGACATTGAGATATAGTTTAATTGGTCCCTAGAGGGGTTTTGAGGGACGATTATTCCGGAGTGTTATTCGTAGGAGAAAATATGTCGACGGTAAAAATGGTAAATTTTAGCTAGTAAAAGGTAATTTTTAATAGGGTATTTTATTTTGGGGTGTTAAATTGGTGAAGTTGGGTTTTTTTTTCATGTTGGGCCGGGTTGGTGTGAGGCCCAAACCCATTTTTTTTCTTTTTCTTTTCTCTTCTCTCTTTCTCTTTCTTCCTCTCTCTTCTCTCCCGCTCTCTCTCCTTCCTCTTTCCGCTGCCGGAATTTCTTCTCCGCCGTCCGGCCAAGCCAGGCCGCCGCACCACTCCCGTTCGGACCCCCGCCGCCTCCTCTCCTCGCCTGGACCGTGACCGGGCCGGTTGCGCCGCGGAACGGGGAGGAAACTCCCCTAGCAGCCGGTTGCCCCTTTCGCCGGAGCTCCCTCCTCCGGCCACCAAAGCCGGTGATCTTTGGCTCGTTTTGTAGCTCTCCTCCCGTGCAACAACCCCTCCAAAAGGCTCGATCCCTCTTGAGCTCGGTAAGGAGAAATTCGAAGTTGAAATTCTAGGCCTTTTAGGATGTTTTCGTTCGATTGACCTAGTTAGGCTTGAAATTGGACTTAGTGATACTTATGAAAGTTGTTTGGGATGATGAGAGGAAGATTCTGTTAAAATTTGGTAGAATTTGGACGTCGCCGGAATCGACCTCCGGCCGCCGCCGCCGTCGTTTTGGGGTTTTGTATAGTTTTAAATGTGTAATAATTAGAGGAGTTTAATGAAGTGAATTGTGGAATTTTCGGACAATTTGAATAGGTTTGTGAATTTCCGAAGTTTGGTATTTAAGCGGTTAAATAATATAAAATTCGACCGTAGGATTTAAATCAATTTCTGGGGAAGGTTGTAATTACAACTGCCGAGTATGATATAAAAGTTTAGATCGTTTCGATTTAAGAATATCGAACTTAGGCAATGATGAGCGTATTTATGGCTCTCGATTAATTTTGCCTATTTTATCAATATTGGTTTTTTAGTGGGAAATTAATTATACATTTGGAACAGGACGTGAGGAGACTCAAATTGGAGAGACCTCGGATCAACGTCAGGCTTAGGCCTAAAGTTGTGAGTAGACTTTTGTTTTAATTGAAAAGCATGCGATGAATTATTCTGTGAATCATTTATTTCTTCTGATGAGATTTATTGATTTCTCGCCCATTTGGCAATTTTTCCTCCTTTGGAGAGATCCTGAAAATGAGATTTTCGGGTGGATATATATATTTTGGATATTATGAATTTAGTATGTATATAAATGCTAGCTAGCCATACGTGCTTGGTCCGTCATAATGAGGTAAAATATCATTATGGCGTGTCGTGAGTGTTAGACACAAGCGTCATAGCCCTATATGAAAACTTCTTTCTTTTTCGGTTTATTTAGGTTTTCATGTAGGGAGTCCACACGTATATATACACCGTCCTTTTCGGTCATAATGAGGAAAAATACCATTATGGCGCAACGTGAGCGTTAGACGCCAGCGTTGTAGCCTTGTATGAATTTCTATTTTTCTGAATTGTTTCTAGGATTCATACAAGGAGTCTGACGAGTGTAGATACATACGAATATATGTTTATATATGGTTTAGCCTGAGGGCTCCATTTTATTTGAGTTTGTGACTAGCCAGTGTTAGTCGTGAAATTATCAGATTATGAATTTAGCGCTTTTGAGCTGCCGCATGCAGTATATTTTCTATGAAATTAAAATGGGAATGCATAAATATTTTGTTATTAAATTATTTATGTCCACTCACTCTAACGTTATTAAATGTCCCCTGGGCCCTTCGTTTTAAAATGCCCAGTCTGCAGGATTGCATAGTTGAGATCGGACATACATGGAGAAGAGGCATAGTCAATAGTATAGCTTCCGTTCTTTTCTATTTATTTCTAGTTCATTTCCTCTCAAATAGAGTTGCTCTGAATATGTTGGTTATAGGATCTTTGTTAAATCTATTATTGGGAGATGTTGTGATTTGTGGGGAGCACGAAGGCTCCAGGAGTCTATAAGGTTGGATTTGGAACCTTTAGATATATTTGCAGGTTTCTATCAGAAGGGTTGTCTATTTTCATGGGAGGTTGTACCGAATTTTGCGGTAAATCTTTCCTTGGAGGTGGTCCCCGCACGATTTACTCCGGGTTTACGGTGAAATTCGGGGTGGGTCGTGTCAGCTTGGTATCAGAGCACTAGGTTATTCGATTCCTTTCTCGTTTTAGTACTACCTCATATTCTTGGTCATACTTAGTGTCTATAGAGTGATGGTCCGATCGCGACGGATCTATTAGCATTATATGTTTTAGACACTATGTGTTGATTAAGTTTATGATGTAGTTGTTCTTATCTTATTTATGGACATTGTTATGCCATAAATGTTTATATCTTCAAGACTATGCCTCTGTACGCCGACCTCTTGAGTAATCATTATGCTTTGAGTAATGAAAAAGTGTATGGATTATGCCTTTTTCAAGGGTTATTGAGTTGATATGATAATTATTAGAGTTCAATTGCGAGTTGGGAACTCCAATTGGGAACTCTTATGCGTAGTAGCATTCCTTTCATTTGACAAATGATTGTTTGGGTTACGATTAAGATGTTGGGGTGAACATCTTGTGCGAATTTTGTAGAAGGAGAAAATAGTTGGAAAGAAAGTTCGAAATAGTGGTGTATTATTTTGAGGTAAGAGTTGGTTGAAGTGATGCGAGAGGTACCCTTAGTCATTCAAAAGAGGTACCTATGTGAATTGTTGAGGACTCAATTTTGGGCTAATTAGTCACGGGGGATTTGTGGCTAATAAAAAGGCTATCAATTTATAGAAGTCTTGATTGATGACCAAATTTCCAACTATCTTGTACGTAGAGAAAGTCAGTTGGGATTATTTTGGTTAATGCTTGTTATGGTATGGTGGCGCATGTTTTGGCCATACAGCTCTAATCAAGGATATGTTTCTTATCCTTGGAATCTTCATATTAAAGAGTATAATCAGAGCATTTTTGAGAAGGAGGTTATTAGGAGTCGATGAATAGTAAGATTTTTAGGTGACTTTCGTCTATATTGTGGTTTAGTTGAAGCCGGCTAAAGCGTTAAATATAAGAATCCAAGATTATTTTTCTTGGATTGTTGGCCTTGCAAGAGTCATTGAACATAGCGTTGTGAAAGACATGTTGTTGTGTCATAGCAAGAGAATTGAAGAAAGTGAATGGTATATCTAAATATTTTGAATTGCTAGCGAGCTCTGAAGCGTTGAGTAGCAATTGTCGGTTATATCATTTTAATCGTGGAGCCATTATAGATTCTTTTAGAATTCTAGGTGTTGAAGTTCGATCTTCGGATTTGTTGAGTGTTTTATAAAGATGGTAAATGTAGTTGACCTTGAAATTATAATAATAAAGTAGATGCAGAAGAGTTGAGGTCACTTTGACTTTACGACAACAGTCGGGAATGGATTAAATATGTTGAGATCTTTGGAAGTTCTTGGTAATGCTAATTTTTTTAGCGACCTTGGTCGCTAGGATGGAAAAGTGAGGAATGTTAGTGTGGCGTGAATGTCCAGAGGAAAGTTTTATATCTTAAAGTGCGTGGCTATTGGAGTTGAATATTATGTTATCTGGAATAGCTGTAGATAAAAGGATTTATTGGAGAAATGTGGATGGGTGTTCATAGTTCTTTCAGTCGGTGTTGTATTGAGTTAGTCAATACAAGTCTTAAATGACATAATATTAGTGCTAAGTGTGAACGAAGTCTATTTGCTAATGTCACTTCGTTTGCAGTTGGAGTTTCTTTAGCATACTCCGCTTGGGGATTTGTTCATCTTCCATGCTAGTGACTAGTAAATTGGATTTTTATATGGAACATGTTTTGGCGATATATAAGTTGTTTATGTTACAGCTTTATGTAACTGAAATGTTCCATTCGCATGATAATCATGTTTCAGATCAAGTTGCTAGTTTGAGTACTCAAAATGGTAATGTAATAGTTTTGGTGAAGAGACCTAAGTGACGTGGTTTTGACCTCTTCATAATGTCGTTTCGAGAATCGAGATTATCATATGTTAGTGGACTAGTCACTTAGGCAGAGCAAGATTTTCTTGTGGACTTGCGAGAGCTTTGACTTCGCGAAAGACTCTGCAAAGTGTCTCGGTACTAGAAGTGATTGTTGCAGTTCTGCAGTGTGTGCATCCTTAAATCTGTTCATTTAGCGGGTCTTAATTTTGACACTATGAGCATGTGGGAATACGTGAACTTTAGTTTTCTAGCAAGTGAGCTTCAACTTCGAGTTTGTGAGCAGCGCATTGACGAGGTTGTTGCATGACGTTAGGAAATTTGAGCCCGATGGTGATAATGATTTTTCATTGACAAGAATTAGTGTACATACCTACAGGTACTCGTACTCTGGAACATGTATCACTGAACTCACTTACGTGTAAACGTTAGTGGCAGTTCAACGAAGGATTTAGAATCTTTGAGAAGTTTTAGAATAATTTAAAATTTAAATGAAAAGGTTTAAGGAGTCAGAGTTAGACATAAAGCAGCACAAGTGGTCAGAAGAGTTATGAAGATATTCGCAGGAAGGACCATGAGTTTCAAGTGAATGTTTGGGTGTTTTCGAAATTGTCTCCTTGGAAAGAGGTGATACGTTTTGGTAACGTGGAAGCTTGGTCCGAGATTTATTGGTTCTTATGGGTTTTTAGATCAAGTTGGCTCTCTTGCGTTTCGGTTAGTTTTGCCTCCGGAATGATACAAGATACATAATGTGTTTTATGTATCCATATTTCGCAAGTTTATTGTCAATCTTTCTCATGTGCTACAAGAGCAGCCGATCAGTTTGATGAGAGATTTGTCCTATGAAGAGGAACCGGTTCAGATTCCCGACCGAATGGAGCAAGTGCTTAGGAACAAGACAATCCCACTTGTCAAGGTGCTTTGGAGAAGTCATCAAGTAGAAGAAGCTACTTGGGAATCAGAGGAGTAATTGAGGCAGCAGTATCCCTATCTCATCGAATGACAAATATGTAAATTTCGAGGCCGAAATTTTTATAAGGAGAGGACAATTGTCACATCCCGACCCGTAAAATTTTATCTTATTTACTAGCTTGTTTATAATAAGAATTTTACCGTCTCCGACATTGAGATATAGTTTAATTGGTCCCTAGAGGGGTTTTGAGGGACGATTATTCCGGAGTGTTATTCGTAGGAGAAAAATGTGTCGACGGTAAAAATGGTAAATTTTAGCTAGTAAAAGGTAATTTTTAATAGGGTATTTTATTTTGGGGTGTTAAATTGGTGAAGTTCGGTTTTTTTTTCATGTTGGGCCGGGTTGGTGTGAGGCCCAAACCCATTTTTTTTCTTTTTCTTTTCTCTTCTCTCTTTCTCTCTCTCTCTTTCCTCTCTCCTCTCTCCCCGCTCTCCCTTCCTCTTTCCGCTGCCGGAATTTCTTCTCCGCCGTCCGGCCAAGCCAGGCCGCCGCACCACTCCCGTTCGGACCCCCGCCGCCTCCTCTCCTCGCCTGGACCGTGACCGGGCCGGTTGCGCCGCCGAACGGGGAGGAAACTCCCCTAGCAGCCGGTTGCCCCTTCCACCGGAGCTCCCTCCTCCGGCCACCAAAGCCGGTGATATTTGGCTCGTTTTGTAGCTCTCCTCCCGTGCAACAACCCCTCCAAAAGGCTCGATCCCTCTTGAGCTCGGTAAGGAGAAATTCGAAGTTGAAATTCTAGGGCTTTTAGGATGTTTTCGTTCGATTGACCTAGTTAGGCTTGAAATTGGACTTAGTGATACTTATGAAAGTTGTTTGGGATGATGAGAGGAAGATTCTGTTAAAATTTGGTAGAATTTGGACGTCGCCGGAATCGACCTCCGGCCACCGCCGCCGTCGTTTTGGGGTTTTGTATAGTTTTAAATGTGTAATAATTAGAGGAGTTTAATGAAGTGAATTGTGGAATTTTCGGACGAGTTTTGAATAGGTTTGTGAATTTCCGAAGTTTGGTATTTAAGCGGTTAAATAATGTAAAATCCGACCGTAGGATTTAAATCAATTTCTGGGGAAGGTTGTAATTACAACTGCCGAGTATGATATAAAAGTTTAGATCGTTTCGATTTAAGAATATCGAACTTAGGCAATGATGAGCGTATTTATGGCTCTCGATTAATTTTGTCTATTTTATCAGTATTGGATTTTTAGTGGGAAATTAATTATACATTTGGAACAGGACGTGATGAGACTCAAATTGGAGAGACCTCGGATCGACGTCAGGCTTAGGGCTAAAGTTGTGAGTAGACTTTTGTTTTAATTGAAAAGCATGCGATGAATTATTCTGTGAATCATTTATTTCTTCTGATGAGATTTATTGATTTCTCGCCCATTTGGCAATTTTTCCTCCTTTGGAGAGATCCCGAAAATGAGATTTTCGGTGGATATATATATTTTGGATATTATGAATTTTGTATGTATATAAATGCTAGCTAGCCATACGTGCTTGGTCCGTCATAATGAGGTAAAATACCATTATGGCGTGTCGTGAGTGTTAGACACAAGCGTCATAGCCCTATATGAAAACTTCTTTCTTTTTCGGTTTATTTAGGTTTTCATATAGGGAGTCCACACGTATATATACACCGTCCTTTTCGGTCATAATGAGGAAAAATACCATTATGGCGCAACGTGAGCGTTAGACGCCAGCGTTGTAGCCTTGTATGAAGTTCTATTTTTCTGAATTGTTTCTAGGATTCATACAAGGAGTCTGACGAGTGTAGATACATACGAATATATGTTTATATATGGTTTAGCCTGAGAGGCTCCATTTTATTTGAGTTTGTGACTAGCCAGTGCTAGTCGTGAAATTGTCAGATCATGAATTGAGCGCTTTTGAGCTGCCGCATGCAGTATATTTTCTATGAAATTAAAATGGGAATGCATAAATATTTTGTTATTAAATTATTTATGTCCACTCACTCTAACGTTATTAAATGTCTTCCCCTGGGCCCTTCGTTTTAAAATGCCCAGTCTGCAGGATTGCATAGTTGAGATCGGGCATACATAGAGAAGAGGCATAGTCAATAGTATAGCTTCCGCTCTTTTCTATTTATTTCTAGTTCATTTCCTCTCAAATAGAGTTGCTCTGAATATGTTGGTTATAGGATCTTTGTTAAATCTATTATTGGGAGATGTTGTGATTTGTGGGGAGCACGAAGGCTCCAGGAGTCTATAAGGTTGGATTTGGAACCTTTAGACGTGTTTGCAGGTTTCTATCAGAAGGGTTGTCTATTTTCAAGAGAGGTTGTACCGAATTTTGCGGTAAATCTTTCCTTGGAGGTGGTCCCCGCACGATTTACTCCGGGTTTAGGGTGAAATTCGGGTGGGTTGTGTCAGAAAAAGTTTGGGTGTTGTCGAAATCTGTCCATAATTAGTTTGTGGAGCTATATATAGATACGTATATGTATATATATGTTGATTAATTGAGTTTTATTTGAGTTGATCGATATTTTGAGTGTGATTGAGTTGATTGATTTTGAGTACGTTGGATGTATATATATATGTGTTGATCGATTTGGTTGATGATTTGAATTGATAATATATATGAATTAATTTGTTGTTAATAAATAGTAGATATCTATATATATGTTAATTAATTTATCCTATTATGTTGATCTATATGGTCTGAAGTTGTTGATGCTCTATATGAGTCCGTTGATGCTGATTTTGTGCTGCTGTTGCTCTCTCCTCTTGTTCTCCGTTGATTGCTTTTGCGTCTGTTGGCTGTCTCTCTCTCTCTCTCTCTCTCTCTCTCTGTTGCTCGCTTTGGCTGCTGCTTTGCTCTCCTCTCTCTGCCGTTGTTTCTCCGTCGTCGCTCTCTCTCTCTCTCTGTTCCTTCCTTTCTCCTCTTGTGTTGCCTGTCTCTCTGTCCCTGCTGCTTTTGTGCTGCTGTCGCTCTCTATCTATCCTCTTGTTCTGTCCTTCTTCCGTGTCTCTCTCTCTATCTTGCTCGCTTTAGTTGATGCTTTGCTCTCCTATATATGCCGTTGTTCCTCCGTAGTAGATCTCTATCTCTATATCTGTTCCTTAATTTCTAATCTTGTGTTGCTGGTCTATCTGTCCCTGATGCTTTTGTGCTGCTGTCGCTATCTTCTCTCTCTCTAATCTTGTTCTGTCCTTCTTCCGTCTATCTCTCTCTCTGTGTGTGTGTGTCTTAATTCCTTTGTTCTTCCTTCGTTGTCGTACGTCGAATCTCTGCCCTGGCCTTTCATTCCTCCTTAGCTAGCGTTATACATATATATTTTGTTATATTTTCAGGATATGGATAAGAGTTGGATTTCGCTTCCAAATGGGAAAAAGATATGGCGCAGGAGTTATGAGTTTTATGGAATATGCGCTGGCTAATGCTAACGGGAATACAATTTTCTATTACCCGTGCACGAAATTGTCAGTGTCGCAGCGATATATATCGATTTCCCATTGACAAAGTATGGCAGCACCTGAGGAGTAACGGGTTTTGGGAGAAGTACACATATTGGTTATATCACAGTGAAACATCATCAGGGGGTCCGCATGATCCAACAACGACATTCATCAACGACATTCATCAACAACATTTATCAACGACATGTTTCCTTATGAGAGCGGTGTATGCGCTCAAGGACAGTATATGCCTGACCCGGTGCAGCCCTTCCCTAGAGCTGTCAACACTGCTGGTATTGAAAAATACAACAAACTGCTTGCTTTCCAACAGACTCTTGTGTACCCCGGTTGTTAGAAGACCGTTCTTCAAAGTGTGATGGACATAATGAAGATTAAGGTTGAGACAAAATCGACCGGGAAGGCTGTTGATAATTATCTATAGTACGCTGCTTCGATGCTGCCCCACGGTCATCGTCTTCCTACCACTCATCGTAAGGTCCGATGTATCTTGAAAGATCTTGGGCTTTCCTACATCGAGATCCCAGAAGATGGACGGGAGAAGAAATTTTAGCAATCATCCCAATATTGTTGCGGCAATACCTGAAAGACCCGACAGATACAAATTCTGGACACATAAGAGCATATTCTGGGAACTCCCATACTGGAGTGAGTTGTTAATCAGGCACTACCTAGATGTGATGCACATAGAAAAGAATGTTTGCGACAGTGTGGTTGGCACAATGCTGAACTTGGAGGGGAAGACGAAAGACGGTCCTAAGGCACGCATTGATCTAAAAAAAATGCACTTAAGAAGACATCTGTGGTTGAAAGAAGGGAAGAAAAAAATGCCTCAAGCTCCTTACACCGTGACGCTTGACCAGAAGAACGTAATTTTCAAGTCGATAAGTTGTGTGAAGTATCATATCCTGCTACAACGTCTCTTCCCTGTTTTCATTCGACCGTTCCTTCCCCGTCAGGTGGTGGAGCCGTTAGTAGCGTTGGCAAGATTCTTCCAGAAGTTATGAACACGGGAAGTGAAAAAATCTAACATCTGAGAAATGCAAGAGGACATCATTTATATCATGTGTAAATTTGAGAGGATATTTCCTCCAATTTTTTTGACATCATGCCTCACTTGATGATCCATCTTCCCGAGTAATTGTTGCTTACCGGTCCAGTATACTACACTTGGATGTATCCCATGAAAAGGTACGTTTTTTTACACCTAAATTCCTCAATATACATGTTCAATAATCATAACACTTTGCAACTTGATTTATAGGCAACTTGGAGACTACAAAACTTATGTGGCTAAATAAATCCGCGCCTGAAAGATGTATAGTTGAAGCATATATTATGCATGAGTGTGTCACCTACATGAAGTTGTATTTAGGAGCGTTGAAGGAAACTCCGCAAACCATACCGATAGATGTACCGAAGTTTAATCTTTCCATACTCTCCAGTGATGTTGAAGTTTATGGAATTTTTTCAGACTCCTACAAGTTGCAACCACATGAGCTAGTCATTGCCCACTGGTGGGTATTGATTAACTGTCCAGAAGCTGAATACTGGAAAGACATCCATCTATATTGTCCAGACATTCAAGGTGATCTCGAGTACCACAACATGGAGTTCGCAAACTATTTTGGCGACTGAGTACGTAATTCAATATTTCTGTACGTATTTATGTTTATTGCATAATTATTCATATTTATAGTTGAATGGTTGGTTGCAGATGAACCATATTCAATTTGATGGTCACTCAAATTGGTCGCACGAACTAAGACTTCTAGTGATGAAACCGATAATGTCAAGAGTTTATCCGATGTGCAAGGTAAATGGCGTGCAATTTATATGTGAACAGAGAGACAGCAGACGGAGAACACAGAATTCTGGGGTGATGGCGCATGGTGGGCGGCATGGAGTTGACTATTACGGTGTTCTCCATTCAGTGGTGGAACTCGTTTACGGTGAAGGCATGATAGTGCACCTCTTCAAATGTAGATGGTTTGATACTAGCCCACAGAGCATGAAGACCGATCAGTACGGAATATTATCGGTGAACACTGCTACAAGTTGTTACGAAGATGACCCGTTCGTTTTTGCCACATCGGTAAAACAAGTGTTTTAGCTTGATGACCTTGCTAAGGGTGACGCGTGAAAAGTAGTCAACCTTGTGCACCGTCGAAACATTTATCGGGCAGCTACACTTGAAGAGGCCGAAGACTAGGAAGAAGATGTTGCGTATCAAGAGCCCAACGCAATAGGTATTCCTAACTCCTCTACCGTTCGCCTTAATAATTTTAAAGCGGGTCGTTCGGTGCGAATTCGTGATGAAGAGCCAAGGCTTATTGATGTTGATCCAAATCAAGAAACAGACGAAGACTCTGGCGATGAGGAAATGCATAGATTACCAGAAATTAATTCTGACACCGAAGAAGACTCATCGGATGATTCCGATTACGAGCCTTAGTTTTAATTTAGAGGACGTAATATATTAATTTGTAATAAAAAAAGATTGTATTACCTTAATTTATAGTTTACATATGTTGAATTCATATTTCTGTTATTTTATATGAATTTTGGTGATATATGTACAGAAAATTAGTATGGTTTAAACCTTCTGTTTTAGGGTTTGTATTTTTTACTTAAACCGACGAAATACAACATAATTCGTCGGCCTAAACCATCTTAGCCGACGAATTATATTAGAAGTCGTAGGCTAAAACCGTCTTAGCCGACGAAGAATATTAGAAGTCGTCGGCTAAAACCATCTTAGCCGAAGAATACCCTAATATTTCGTCGGCTTTATGAATTTTTTTATTTTTTTATTACATACTATAGCCGACGAATGTATTAGGGTATTCGTCGGCTAAACCCTAAACTTTTTATGTTACATACTATAGCCTTATCTTCGGTGGTTATTTTGCGTAAAATTTTTATACGACTTGTTGCGTCTCATCGATTTGAAAATATTTTTAGTTGAAGGTCCGGCCAAATTACGAAATTTAGACGGTTCAACGATCTTTTCCGTGCATTTAGGGGTTTGACTTACGGGATTGACCGTCCGGATCGAGCACTTAACCTTGTCGGATCAAGTTGAATTTTTTCCCATACATGTATTTTATCATGATTGTCAGATCTGACCGTCGGATTTCTGTTTCTCAAGTTTGATCATCATATGCCTACTAATATTGTATAACTTATTTACCAAGTGTTAAGTAAATGTTCCGTTTCAAAAACAAACTATACGTAAATCCTTCAAACGGAAAAAAGTCGTGAAATAAGATATGACCAGAATGGTAAAAGACGTCCACGGTTGAAAAATCACAGTATTCCGGTAAAGTATTGGTGCCGATAGTTGCGGTCAATGGAATTTTTCATTCTTTCTCCCTATGAGTAGCCGTATCTTTGGTGGTTATTTTGCGTAAAATTTTTATACGACTTGTTGCGTCTCATCGGTTTGAAACTATTTCAGTTGAAGGTCCGGCCAAAATACGAAATTTAGACGGTCCAACGACCTTTTCCGTGCGTTTAGGGGTTTGACTTAATGGATTAACCGTCCGGATCGAGCCCTTCACCTTGTCGGATCAAGTTGAATTTTTTCCCATATATGTATTTTATCATCATGGTCAGATCTGACGGTCGGATTTTCGTTTCTCAAGTTTGATCATCACAATCACAATCACAGTTTGATGAATGTATAAAAAGTTATATAGCCGACGAATTTCAAAGGTTTAGCCGACGAATTTCATAGGTTTACCCGACGAATTTCATAGGTTAAGGCGACGAATTTCAAATGTTTAGCCGACGAGATTATTATTTTAGCCGACGAAATAATAATTTCGTCGGCTAAAGTTTTCGGGTATAACTCAGCGCTCGACTGGTTGAAAGCCCTAGCCTCCGCCTCCTCTCCCTCTCCGAATTTCCCCTCCTCCGCCTCCGCTCCCTCTCCCGGTCGCCGCCCTCTCCCGGTCTCCGCCTCCTCTCCTCTCCCTCTCCCTCTCCCGGTCTCCGCCTCCTCTCCCTCTCCCGGTCTCCGCCTCCGCTCCCTCTCCCTCTCCCGGTCTCCACCTCCTCTCCCTCTCCCGGTCTCCGCCTCCGCTCCCTTTCCCTGTCCGGCCGGCCTCCTCCTCCTGCTGCTCCGGCCTCCTCCTCCTGCTGCTCCGGTACTCCCTCCTCCTCCTTGAGTACATTTCTGAGCTTTAGTTTTATTTTGTGTTTGCTTTTATTTTCCGGTCAATTGCAATGTTGTGGTGTTGTTAGGAAGTGTATATTTGTATTTAGGAAGTGTATATTTGTATTTAGGAAGTGAAAATTTGTATTTAGGAAGTGTATATATTTTTTTGTTGTTTACTAATTGAATGAGTTTACATTTTTTGATTTTGTGGCCTTGATTCAAATTAATATTTTAAACAGGATAAGCGGTAATATTAGATCGACGAAGGGTTCGAAGGGCCAGAGGTCTGAATCGTCTGAGGGAACCTCTACCAACCCTCAGACGTTGTTTCAGGGCCGCATGACAGCTAGACATGCGAGCCTTCTACAGACGGCGCAAAGGCAGCCGGAGGTGCCCCCTTTATCGAGGCAGCGGGGCTTCCCTCATTCCTGGAGGCAGTTGTTTGCTCAGCCCCAGACGGAGGTGTCTGCACCCCGTATGCCTGAGATACACCGGGCGCCCACTCCAGTATATGCATCTTCGGATAGTAGGTCATCTGGGGTACAAATGCCGCCGCCTCACCTATTCCTTCCGCGGATGATACCGGCCATACCTGCAGTCGATGACTCAGGGACGCCGATTTATCCACTGCCCCCGCTAGTGGCTCTATCAGCGGCGTACCGGTTCGTGCCTTTTGATACGCCTCTTATTTCCGCGAGGGTATCATCATCGGAGACAGAATCCGCCGCGTCCGCCGCATCGCCCTCAAGTAATGAACGATGAATGATTTACTACATTATAATTCTCTGATTTTAATAATCAATTTGGTTTATCATGTGATAGGCACCGTCGGAGCGAAGCCGGCAAAAAAGAAGAGAGGCCCCGTCACAGGGAAGGCTCTCGAGAAGATCGTCAGTACCTCAGGGAAGATTGTCATCGGTACTGACGGGGATGGCGACATAGTATTGGGCGGGAAGTCGAGGATGTACTCCGGCCGCGTGGGAGCGCTCATTAGGGATAGAGTCCCTATGTTGTGGTCAGACTGGGGCGAGGTTCCGCAGGAGATTAAGGACATGGTCCACAACGCGATGTCGGTGAGTTTACAAAACGCCTCAATAATATTATGTATTACATTGTAGATTTCTCGAAAAACTAAACTAATAAACGGTTCAATGCAGGTGTGGTTTGAGGTTCCTGAGCCCTTGAAGAGCAATTGGGCGGACATTGTGCATGGGGGAAGGTACGTTGGGAAGTTAATGAAAAAACAAAATTGTATGTGATATTAATAATATTTCTACTATTTTTGTTGTATCTGTAGGTATAAGGAGTGGAAGAACGAGTTGCGGATCCATTGGACTTCGCACGGGAACGCACGTTCTGGTACCCCTGCTGAGTTCTAGTACAGAGAGTACGAGTGGTGTTGGCTTCTGACATCAGAATTCAACAACCCTCGTAAACAGGTATTTAAATAAATTAATTAGTTAATTTGTCATTAAGTACGTGCGTTTTTAAATATTTTACTAATAGTTTAGTTTTTTTCTTTGAAGGCGGTTTCCCGGGCGAACGCTCAGAACCGGCAACGCAACACAAGGAACCATCATGCCGGTTCTAGAACGTTCGCTATCTTCATGGACGAGGCGGTCAGGGAACATCCAGAGGTCAACCCGTACGTCTATACGTACGAGAAGGCATATCCTGACGCCTAGGAGGATATTGTATGTCATCTTACGTTTTTAAATTTTTAATTTTACTTATATATATGTCAAAATGTTAATTAATAATTTTTTTTCTATCCAATTAGGCGAAGGTGAGGGAGGCTAGTGACGAGGTGATGAGTGCTATAGTGAGGGAGACATGGCCGGACACGCAGGAGGAAGAGATGTCCGAAGCCATGTCTCGGATCGACACTTCGGATCCGACGTTTGGGACGAGGATCATGGGCACAGCCTTCCCACCGCAAGCAAACAACTTCTACTGCCGGGGTCTAGGAAAGAAGGGCGAGGGGGTCTTGAAGACCACTCCAGGATTTCAACGAAAGGCAGCCTCGACCAGCAGCAGGACCACGACCACCAGAACGACTCAGCTGCTACAGTCGGGACTTCAGAGACTATGGGAACAGCAAGCTGCTCATGTTGCCTATAATGCCGCGCAGGCAACCTATAATGCCACGCAGGCAGCCCATTATGCCGAGGTACAGGTCATCCAGCAGGCCCAGCAGCGGCAGATGTTCCAGTACATGCAGGACTTTACAGCTGCCCAGCTCCAGGGACCTCCGCCTCCGCCCATGCCTCCGCCCATACCGCTACCCTAGCCGCCGCAAGCTCCACAACAGCCCCCAGAACCGGATATTAATTTAGACGATCTAGATTTTGTGTAGTTGATGAATTATATAGTTTTATGTGCTTGTTGTTGGTTATATGGAATTGTTTTTGTGGTTTTTGCAGTTTGCTTGGAATGGTAATTTAGAAATTTCGATTTTTTTTTTATACTGAAATGGACTTATAGCCGACGAAATACGCCATAATTCGTCGGCTAGAGTATTTTTAATTAATTTTTAATAGGGTTTAGCCGACGAATTATGGAATGTTTCGTCGGCTAAACCCTTAAAAGCCGACGAAATACGGTCTGTTTCGTCGGCTTTAGTTATTTTTTATTTTTTTATTACATACTATAGCCGACGAATATATTAAACGTCTCGTCGGCTTAAGGGAAACGCCGACGAGTTGTTTCGTCAGCTATAGGAAGAGACAAGCCGACGAAATAGCTCGTCGGCTACTCTCTTATCTATAGCTCACGAAACAACTCGTCGGCTTTTCCCTGAGCTTAAGCCGACGAGTTATTTCGTCGGCTAGTCTCTTCCTATAGCCGACGAAACAACTCGTCGTCGGCTAAAACTCGTCGACTAAAGTCTGAGAGACTAGCCGACGACGTCTTCTGTGGTCGGCTAGCTATGGGACAATAGCCGACGACGAGACATGGTTTCGTTGGCTAAAGTGATTACTGACGACCCTTTCCCGACGACACTATAGCCGACGAAGTCTCGTTGGCTTATATCTTAGCCGACGAATTAAGCTAACAGGCCGACGAAAATTTTTCGTCGGCTAAAGTGCTTGTCCTGGTAGTGTTAGGCTGTTGTGTAGTTACTTTTGCTTAGTTAGTGGAGAAGGATACATTACCAAAAGAAAGGCTTTAGCCGACGAAAAAAAAAAAAACCAGGCCGACGAAGCTTTTTTTCGTTGGCTAAAGTGAACTTTAGCCGACGAAATTTTCCTTCGTCGGCTAAGTGAAATTTTCGTCGGCTATGGTAAACTTTAGCCGACGAAAAAAAAATGTCGTCGGCTAAAGAATTTATTTCGTCGGCTAAAGTTCACAGACTATGGCCGACGAAATATTTAAAAGTTTAGCCGACGAAATTAATATGTCGTCGGCTAAAGTGCTTTATATTTGCGGATCTGGACAGCAGCAGCTCATCTGGGAAAAAAAACGGGAGAAGAAAAAACGGGAGAAAACGTTTGGGTGTTGTCTAAATCTGTCCATAATTAGTTTGTGGAGCCATATATAGGTACGTATATGTATATATATGTTGATTAATTGAGTTTTATTTGAGTTGATCGATTTTAAGTGTGATTGAGTTTATTGATTTTGATTGTGATTGAGTTGATTAATTTTGAGTACGTTGGATGTATATATATATATATGTGTTGATCGATTTGGTTGATGATTTGAATTGATAATATATATGAATTAATTTGTTGTTAATAAATAGTAGATATATATATATGTTAATTAATTTATATTAATATTATTGTGTTGATATGGTATGAAGTTGTTGATGATATATATGAGTTCATGATGATTTTGTGATGATGTTGATATATAATTATTGTTATGATCGAGTTGATTGATTTTGAGTATGTTGGATGTATATATATATATATACATATATGTTAATCGATTTGGTTGATAATTTGATATAATATATATGAATTAATTTGTTTATAAGTAGTAGATATATATATATATATATATGTTAATTAATTCATAATATTGTGTTGATGGTATATACCACAATGATGATTTTGTGATGATGTAGATATATATATATATATATATAATATTGTTATGTAATTATTAAGTATATATATATATGTGTGTGTGTGTTAATTAATTTGTTATTAATTAGTTGTAGTACGAAGAATATATAGTAAATGAATTGAGATTTTATATATGGCATGAAATTTCATTAATAATTAGCTAGCAGCGTTATAAATATATATTTTGTTATATTTTCAAGATATGGATAAGAGTTGGATTTCGCTTCCAAAATGGGACAAAAGATACGGTGCAGGAGTTATGAGTTTTATAGAATATGCGCTGGCTAATGCTAACGGGAATACAATTTTCTATTGCCCGTGCACGAAATGTTAGTGTCGCAGCGATATGCATCGATTTCCCATTAACAAAGTATGGCAGCACTTGAGGAGTAACGAGTTTTGGGAGAAGTACACATGTTGGTTATATCACGGTGAAACATCATCAGGGGGTCCGCACGATCATGGGCAATTTTGTGAGACGGGCAGTACATCCAACGATCCAACAACGACATTCATCAACGACATGTTTCCTTATGAGAGCTGTGTATGCGCTCAAGGACAGTATATGTCTGACCCGGTGCAGCCCTTCCCTAGAGTTGTCAACACTGCTGGTATTGAAAAATACAACAAACTGCTTGCTTTCCAACAGACTTCTGTGTACCCCAGTTGTCAGAAGACCGTTCTTGAAAGTGTGATGGACGTAATGAAGATTAACGTTGAGACAAAATCGACCGTGAAGGCTGTTGATGATTATCTACAGTACACTGCTTCGATGCTGTCCCACGGTCATCATCTTCCTACCACTCATCGTAAGGTCCGATGTATCCTAAAAGATCTTGGGCTTTCCTACATCAAGATCCATGCATGCAGATATGACTGCGTTCTCTTCTGGGGTAAAGATCCAGAAGGGAATGACCTTGGTGGGCTTGACGCATGTCCGGTATGTCACACTGACAGGTATAAGCTGACTCCTGCAGGCAATAGGAAACCTGTGAAGGTACTTCGGTATTTCCCGTTGAGGGATAGGCTTGAGCGGTTGTACATGTCTTCACACACGGCCAAAGCTATGAGATGGCACATTGATAGGGAATTGCATGACGAAGATACCCTTATACACCCTGCTGATGGGGAGGCTTGGAAGCATATAGACAGGGAGTTTCCTCATTTTGCGTCAGAGGTCCGAAATGTGAGGCTCGGGCTCTCATCCGACGGGTTCAACCCTTTTGGCAACATGAGTCTTCAATACAGTGTATGGCCGGTGATTTTGGTACCGTACAACCTTCCTCCATGGATGTGCATGAAGAAGGAATACAATATGTTGAGTTTGTTGATTCCGGGGCCCGGTTATCTAGGGAAGTGTCTCGATGTGTATTTGAGACCTTTGATTGAAGAGCTTCAGTTTTTGTGGGAAGTTGGTCATCCCACTTATGACAAGTACATGCACGAGATGTTCCAGATGCATGTCATGGTTGTTGGTACCATCAGTGATTTTCCTGCCCGTGGGATGTTGTCGGGCAACGTTGTTAGAGGATACAAGGCTTATCTAGAGTGCCTTAGCGATGAGGGGAGCAGCAGTCATTGCAACAAGATATGCAGATTAGGTCACCGTGCTTTCCTTCCATATAAGCACGAATGGCGGTTCGATGACAAGGCATTTGATGGGACCGTAGAACACGGTGTGCCTCCCAGAAGATGGACGGGAGAAGAAATTTTAGCAGTGCTTAATGAGTACGATTTTGGGCAGCTCAGCAATCATCCTAATATTGTTGCGGCAATACCTGAAAGACCCGACAGGTACAAATTCTGGACACATAAGAGCATATTCTGGGAACTCCCATACTGGAGTAAGTTGTTGATCAGGCACTACCTAGATGTGATGCACATAGAAAAAAATGTTTGCGACACTATAGTGGGCACAGTGCTGAACTTGGAGGGGAAGACGAAAGACGGTCCTAAGGCACGCATTGATCTAAAAAAAATGCAGTTAAGAAGACATCTGTGGTTGAAAGAAGGGAAGAAAAAATGCCTCAAGCTCTTTACACCGTGAAGCCTGACCAGAAGAACGTAATTTTCAGGTGGATGAGTTGTGTGAAGTATCCTTCAGGCTATGCAGGAAATATAGCCCGGTGTGTGAACTTCCAGGACAATAAGATGTACGGGTTGAAGAGTCATGACTGTCATATCCTGCTACAACGTCTCTTCCCTGTTTTCATTCGACCGTTCCTTCCCCGTCAGGTGGTGGAGCCATTAGTACCGTTGGCAAGATTCTTCCAGAAGTTATGCACACGGGAAGTGACAAAATCTAACCTCCGGGAAATGCAAGAAGACATCATTTATATCATGTGTAAATTTGAGAGGATATTTCCTCCAAATTTTTTTGACATCATGCCTCACCTGATGATCCATCTTCCCAAGCAATTGTTGCCTATCGGTCCAGTACACTACACTTGCATGTATCCCATGAAAATGTACATTTTTTACACTTGAATTCCTAATATATATACATGTTCAATAATCATAACACTTTGCAACTTGATTTATAGGCAACTTGGTGATTACAAAGATTATGTGGCTAATAAATCCGCGCTTGAAGGATGTATAGCAGAAGCATATATTGTGCACGAGTGCGTCACCTACATGAAGTTGTATTTAGGAGCGTTGAAGGAAACAGACGAAGCCATGCCGGTAGATGTACCGAAGTTCACTCTTTCCATACTCTCCAGTGATGTTGAAGTTTATGGACTTTTGCCAGACTCCTACAAGTTGCAACCACATGAGCTAGTCATTGCCCACTGGTGGGTATTGATCAACTGTCCAGAAGTTGAATACTGGAAAGACATCCATCTATATTGTCCAGACATTCAAGGTGATCTCGAGTACCACAACATGGAGTTCGCAAACTATTTTGGCGACTGGGTACGTAATTCAATATTTCTGTACGTATTTATGTTTATTGCATAATTATCCATATTTACAGTTGAATGGTTGGTTGCAGATGAACCATATTCAATTTGATGGTCACCCAAATTGGTCGCACGAACTAAGACTTCTAGCGATGAAGCAGATAATGTCAAGAGTTTATCTGATGTGCAAGGTGAATGGCGTGCAATTTATATGTGAACAGAGAGACAGCAGACGGAGAACACAGAATTCTGGGGTGATGGCGCATGGTGGGCGAAATGGAGTTGACTATCACGGTGTTCTTGATTCAGTGGTGGAACTCGTTTACGGTAAAGGCATGACAGTGCACCTCTTCAAGTGTAGATGGTTTGATACTAGCCCGCAGAGCATGAAGACCGATCAGTACGGAATATTATCGGTGAACACTGCTACAAGTTCTTACGAAGATGACCCGTTCGTTTTTGCCACATCGGTAAAACAAGTGTTTTATCTTGATGACCTTGCTAAGGGTGACGCGTGGAAAGTAGTCAACCTTGTGCACCCTCGAAAAATTTACCGGGCGGCTACACTTGGAGAGGCCGAAGACCAGGAAGAAGATGTTGCGTATTAAGAGCCCAACGCAATAGGTATTCCTAACTCCTCTACCGTTCGCCTTAATAATTTTAAAGCGGGTCGTTCGGTGCGAATTCGTGATAAAGAGCCAAGGCTTATTGATGTTGATCCAAATCAAGAAACAGACGAAGACTCTGGCGATGAGGAAAGGCATAGATTACCAGAAATTAATTCTGACACCGAAGAAGACTCATCGGATGATTCCGATTACGAGCCTTAGTTTTAATTTCTTCAGATGTAATACATTAATTTGTAATAAAAAAGATTGTATTACCTTCATTTCTAGTTTACATATGTTGAATTCATATTTATGTTATTTTATATGAATTTTGGTGATATATGAACAGAAAATTAGTATGGTTTAAACCTTCTGTTTTAGGGTTTGTATTTTTTTACTTAAGCCGACGAAATACAACATAAGTCGTCGGCCTAAACTCTCTTAGCCGACGAATTATATTAAAAGTCGTCGGCTAAAACCGTCTTAGCCGACGAAGAATACTAGAAGTCGTCGGCTAAAAGAACTTATAGCCCACGAATTGAAAAGGAAGTCGTCGGCTAAAAGAACTTATAGCCGACGAATTGAAAAGCAATTCGTCGGCTAAAAGATCTTCAAGCCGACGAATTGAAATGAAAGTCGTCGGCTAAAACCATCTTAGCCGACGAAGTATAGTAGAAGTCGTCGGCCAAAACCATCTTAGCCGACGAATACCCTAATATTTCGTCGGCTTTATTAATTTTTATATTTTTTTATTACATAGTATAGCCGACGATGATTTAGGGTATTCGTCGGCTAAACCCTTCGGTATTTCTGTTACATACTATAGCCCTATCTTCGGTGGTTATTTTACGTAAAATTTTTATACGACTTGTTGAGTCTCATCGATTTGAAAATATTTTCAGTTGAAGGTCCGGCCAAAATACGAAATTTAGACGGTCCAACGACCTTTTCCGTGCATTTAGGGGTTTGACTTACGGGATTGACCGTCCGGATCGAGCACTTAACCTTGTCAGATCAAGTTGAATTTTTTCCCATACATGTATTTTATCATGATGGTCAGATCTGACCGTCGGATTTCCTTTTCTCAAGTTTGATCATCACAATCAGAACATACCTACTAATGTTGTATAACTTGTTTACCAAGTGTTAAGTAAATGTTCCGTTTCAAAAACAAACTATACGTAGAACCTTCAAACGTGAAAAAGTCGTGAAATAAGACATGACCAGAATGGTGAAATACGTCTACGGTTGAAAAATCACGGTATTCCGGTCATGTCTCGGTGCCATTGTTGCGGTCAATGAAATTTTCCATTCTTTCTCCCTATGGGTAGCCCTATCTTCGGTGGTTATTTTGCGTAAAATTTTTATACGACTTGTTGCGTCTCATCGGTTTGAAACTATTTTCAGTTGAACGTCCGACCAAAATACGTAATTTAGACAGTCTAATGACTTTTCCGTGCGTTTAGGGGTTTCACTTAACGGATTGACCGTCCGGATCGAGCCCTTAACCTTGTCGGATCAAGTTGAATTTTTTCCCATACATGTATTTTATCATGATGGTCAGATCTGACGGTCGGATTTTCGTTCTCCAGTTTGATCATCACGAGCAGCAGTCACAGTTTGACGAATGTTTAAAAAGTTATAAAGCCGACGAATTTAAAAGGTTATAGCCGACGAAATTTGTGTTTAGCCGACGAATTTCAAAGGTTTAGCCGACGACTTTTACCTTAGCCGACGAGTTTATTATCTTAAGCCGACGAAATTATTATCTTAAGGCGACGAAATAATAATTTCGTCGGCTAAAGTGTTCGGTTAGCCGACGAAATTATTACCTTTAGCCGACGAAATTATTATTTCGTCGGCTAAAGTGTTCGGGTATAACCCAGCTCGACTGGTTGTATGCCCTAGCCTCCTTTTCCTCTCCCTCTCCGAATTTCGCCTCCTCCGCCTCCGCTCCCTCTCCCGGTCGCCGCCCTCTCCCTCTCACTCTCCCGGTCTCCGCCTCCTCTCCCTCCCTCTCCTCTCCCGGTCTCCGCCTCCTCTCCCTCTCTCTCCTCTCGGCCTCCTCCTCCTCCTCCTCCTCCTCCTCCGGCCTCGGCCTCCTCCTGCTCCTCCTCCTCCTCCTGCTGCTCCGGTCCTCCCTACTCCTCCTCGAGTACGTTTTTTGAGCTTTAGTTATATTTTGTGTTTGCTTTTATTTTCCGGTTAATTATAATGTTGTGGTGTTGTTAGGAAGTGTATATTTGTATTTAGGAAGTGTATATTGTTATTTAATAAGTGTATATTTGTATTTAGTATTTAGGAAATGTATATATTTGTTTTGTATTTTGTGTTTGCTTTGATTTTCCGGTCAATTGCAATGTTGTGGTGTAGTTAGGAAGTGTATATTTTCATTTATGAAGTGTATATTTAGGAAGTGTATATGTGTAAAATTTAGGAAGTGAAAATTAGTATTTAGGAAGTGTATATATTCCCATACATTTTTTAAATGAGTTTGCATTTTTTGATTTTGTGGCCTTGATTCAAATTAATATTTTAAATAGGATGAGCGTAATATTAGATCGACGAAGGGTTCGAAGGGCCAAAGGTCCGTATCGTCTGAGGGAATCTCTAGCAACCCTCAGACGTCGTTTCAGGGCCCTATGACAGCTAGACATGCGAGCCTTCTATAGACGGCGCAGAGGCAACCGGAGGTGCCCCCTTCATCGACGGAGGCAGCGGGGCTTCCCTTATTCCGCGAGGCAGTTGTTTGCTCAGCCTCAGACGGAGGTGTCTGCACCCCGTATGCCTGAGATACACCGGGCGCCCACTCCAGCTCCTACTTCTTCGGATAGTGGGTCATCTGGGGTACAGATGCCGCCACCTCACCTATTCCTTCCGCGGATGATACCGGCCATACCTGTAGTCGATGACTCAGGGACGCCGATTTATCCACTGCCCCCGCCAGTGGCCCCATCAGCGGCGTACCAGTTCGTGCCTTTTGACACGCCTCTTATTTCCGCGAGGGTATCATCATCGGAGGCGGAATCCGTCGCGTCCGCGTCCTCGCCCTCAGGTAATAAAAGATGAATGATTTGTTTTCTTATAATTCTCCGATTCCGATTTTAATAATCAATTTGGGTTATCATGTCATAGGCACCGTCCGAGCGAAGCCGACAAAGAAAAAGAGAGGCCCCGTCACAGGGAAGGCTCTGGAGAAGATCGTCGGTACCTCAGAGAGGATTGTCATCGGTACTAACGGGGATGGCGACGTAGTATCGGGCGGGAAGTCGAGGACGTACTCCGGCCGCGTGGGAGCGCTCATTAGGGATAGAGTCCCTATGTTGTGGTCAGACTGGGGCGAGGTCCCGCAGGAGGTTAAAGACATGGTCCACAACGCGATGTCGGTGAGTTTACAAAATGCCTGAATAATATTATGTATTACATTGTAGATTTCTGGAAAAACTAAACTAATAAACGGTTAAATGCAGGTGTGGTTTGAGGTTCCCGAGCCCTTGAAGAGCAGCTGGGCGGACTTTGTGCATGGGGGAAGGTACATTGGGAAATTAATGAAAAAACAAAACTGTATGTCATATTAATAATATTTCTAATATTTTTGTTGTATCTGTAGGTACAAGGAGTGGAAGAACGAGTTGCGGACCCATTGGACTACGCACGGGAACGCACGTTCTGCTACCCCTGCTGAGTTTCAGTACAGAGAGTACGAGTGGCGTTGGCTTCTGACATCAGAATTCAACAACCCTCGTAAACAGGTATTTAAATAAATTAATTAGTTAATTTATCATTAAGTACGTGCGTTTTAAAATATTTTATTAATAGTTTACTTTTTTCTTTGAAGGCGGTTTCCCGGGCGAACGCTCAGAACCGGCAACGCAACACAAGGAACCATCATGCCGGTTCTAAACCGTTCGCTGTCTTCATGGACGAGGCGGCCAGGGAACATCCAGAGGTCAACCAGTACGTCTATACGTACGAGAAGGCATATCCTGACTCCCAGGAGGATATAGTGAGTAATCTTTCCTTTTTACGGAATTTTTAATTTTACTTATATATATGTTAAAATGTTAATTAATATTTTTTTTCCTATCCAATTAGGCAAGGGTGAGGGAGGCTAGTGACGAGGTGATGAGTGCTATAGTGAGGGAGACATGGCCGGACACGCAGGAGGAAGAGATGTCCGAAGCCATTTCCCGGATCGACACTTCAGATCCGAGGGTTGGGGCGAGGATCATGGGCACAGCCTTCCCACCGCGAGAAAACAACTTCTACTGCCGGGGTCTAGGAAAGAAGGGCCAGGGGGTCTTGAAGACCACTCCAGGATTTCAACGAAAGGCAGCCTCGACTAGTAGCAGGACGACTCAGCTAGAGTCGGAAGTTGAGAGACTACGGGAAGAGCAAGCCACTCATGCTGCCGCTTTAGCTGCCGCTCAGGCTGCTCAGGCTGACGTTCATGCTGCCGCTCATGCCGCCCAGTTCGCCGAATATAGAGCCTACACTAGAGCCCTACATGCAGCCCAGCAGGCCCAGCAGCAGCAGATGTTCCAGTACTTCCAGGATTTGGCAGCTGCCCAGCTTCAGGGACTTCCACCTCCGCCCATGCCTGCGCCTATAGAGATACCTCAGCCGCCGCAATCTCCTCACCAGCAGGCCCCAGATTCGGATATTGATTTAGACCATTTAGATTTTGTGTAGTTGATACCTTATATAGTTTTATGTGCTTCTTGTTGGTTATATATATGGAATTGTTTTTGTGTATTTTACAGCTTGCTTGGAATGGTAATTTAAGAATTTTGTGTATTTTTTTTTATTACTGGAATGGAGTTATAGCCGACGAAATATGCCACAATTCGTCGGCTATAGTATTTTTATTTTTTTTTTCAATAAAGTTTAGCCGACGAATTATGGCATGTTTCGTCGGCTAAACTCTACTATAGCCGACGAAAGAGGCTCTATTTCGTCGGCTATAAGTATTTTTTAATTTTTTAATTATATACTTTAGCCGACGAATATCTCAGTTCCGTCGGCTAAACTCTTGGAGTAAAGCCGACGAATATTTCTGTTACGTCGGCTTAAGTCTGGAAGTATAGCCGACGACGTCCTGTGTCGTCGGCTTAAGTGTGGAAGTATAGCCGACGAAAGATAGAGTCTGTTTCGTCGGCTTAAATTCATGACCAAAAGCCGACGACAAAATAGTTCGTCGGCTAAAGTCATCGCCGACGACCTTTTCCCAACGACACTATAGCCGACGAAGCCTCGTCGGCTAAGACCTTAGCCGACGAGTTAGGATAACAGGCCGACGAAAATTTTTCGTCGGCTAAAGTACTTGTCCTGGTAGTGATAGGCTAACTAGCTAGGATGAATGATTGTTTAGTTATCAAGGTGTTACTAAAGACTTTGTATGAACAAATTATTAATATTGAAATATTATTGTCTGCTAAATTTGCAGTTTTATATTTTCTGTTTCTATAAAAAAAAAAACTATTTAATAGTGAAACAGGAGGAAAAGGAACAGATAAAAGAACAAGTTTAGCCTCAGTGAAAGACCTTATGTGACGAATAATGGACTTTTCGTCGCATAAGTTGTGAAACCCTGTAAAGTTATAGCTATATGTATTGCAGACGTGAATGATTTTAGTAAACGATTTCTATAGTGAACGGACACTACTCGATATAGATGGGTACGAGAGGTTTATTTTTTTAAATTGGGCCTATAATGTAGGCTGGGAATAACCCGATTGGATTACATATTTGGGCCAAAGGAGGATAACATTGTAATTTTATATATATGAGCTACAAGTTGATAAGCTTTGATCAGAATGAACACTCTCTTTCTTTCTCTCTCTCTCTCTCTGATCATGTTCAAGAAGACAAAGCTGCTCAATATTCATGGTGGGATGTTAATCTTCAGTTCCAGGATACAACAGAGAAGGAGTTTGGGGATGGAGTTTGTGTCCCATCGATGTTGAGTCTGAGTTGTGGAATCGATAAGCAAGCTCGTCATAATCTTTCTCTTGTCGTTGTATGATAAAACCCGAGAACCCATCTATTTCGGAATTTGATTTTGGGAGAGATTGCATTCTGAACTTATGATTGCTTGTTGACAATTTGGTAACGGAAAACCGAATCCAAACTAGGAGATGAGCTAATTGGGTAGAGAAGGAAGATGATGATTCTCTAAGAAGTCAGATGTGGGAAGGCTGCAGAGAGTTGGACTGAGTGAATCAACAGAGAAGGAAGCAAACATGGGTAAGAGTCTTTCTCTTAGAGTTCGGTTCTGTACTTTGAACTTGGGGCAGTGATGATTGGTGTATTTATTTGATAAAAATAGAGAAGAGGGAGTATTGATGTTTGTGTTCTAATATCGCAACAGAAGGGAAGGAGTTGACTGAGAACTTTCAGTTGAATTAAGTTCTATCATTAAGAAGTGGAGGTGGGCGTGTTCACCGTATCTTCTGTTAGAGGAGCTACTTTGTCTGCCAAAGAGGAGCCTCTCTCATATGTTTTTATTAAGGTAAGACAAGGATTTGTGTATGGAAGCTTTGAGGAGTTTCTTTCGAGATTGTGGTTGATATTCAATCCTTTGAATTGCATGACGTGAATATTTTGGATGGATATGTCATTGAATGGTATTTTGGGAATTGATTAAAGGAAACCTTGGTTATCAATTTAAAAAGTGAGCTTGTTGATTAAGGGTTATATATATATATATATATAGGGCTCTTCTAATGAGGGATCCTTATTTTTTGTCACTTTTAGGGATAGGTCTACACTATTAGATATGTTTTTTAATGAGCTTGGATGGCTGAGATTAAAACAAAAAACTTAACACGTATGTCAAACATATACCGTTCAAGATTATTAAAAATAAATCTCTTATTTGGATAACTTAACGATTACCAAATTTTCTGAAAATTTGTAAAAATGATCTACTCATATAGCCCAACGAACTGAATGGTGGAGATTTGATTTTGTGATCAAAAGTCCGTCAAATAATCTATCCCTATAAATGAACAAAAAAAAAAATCTCTCATTGCAAGTTCATTTTAATTGCTCATGTGATCACTTTATCAAGCATGTACTCACGGTGGATGATGATTATCCATATTTCCTTTATGTTAGGTGTGTTTGGTTTGATTCAAACCATGATATAGATGAAAAATATGGAAACGAAAGTTACTGCACATGTATGAGTGATTTGATTGGAATCAGTTTATATACTTCCAGCATGAACCGAATTAAATATCAACAATTGCATATGATACCAATTTGGGTTCTGAAGCTCAACTGAGCTAGAAATAATATATGAATATGTTGAAAATGAAGGGCTATTTGTCGAAATTATAAGCAATGTTTATATGTTCTCAAAGAGTTACTTAATTGAGGACTAAGAAGCTAATATTTGAATTTGTCGGACACAGCTCCAGTTATCTGAGTTTTTGAGTGGTGTTTGCCGAATATTGTGGAGCAAAAGAATCGGACTCCAGGAATACCAGGTGGGGGATTCTAGACTCTTCTTGGCTAGTGGTTTTTGTATATTATATATATATACAAAAGATAGCGTGGCTGTGATAAAATTATTATGAAGATTTGATATTTCTATTGCCATGCTTGTTTTCAATGTTTTCAATATTGTGTGATGACTTGAGAGTGAGCGGGGCATAGTGACTTCCTTGGGTTTCGATCCCCAAAACCTCCGGAGGGGCTGTACGGACTGGAAGACGTCTAACATCCTTTGAGGTGTGGCGTCGCTCCTAGGCGGTATGGTGTAAATGGACACTTTCGCTACACCTTGCCGGAATGGACGATATTAATTGCGGTAAGGTTGTAGTTGGCATAAAGAGACCGGTCATCAGGTTTGTGTATCTGGGCCCACAGCTATTTTTCTAAATGAAACTTATATTTCATGATTTGATCATCATTTATATTTATATTTGTTTTCACATATTGGCCAATAAATTAAATAGTTTTCAAACCTAGTTGGTTGAGTCTTATTGAGCAGCGAGGACGAAAGCTCACCCCTACAACAGTTTTGGATGCAGGTTCTGTGCACAAGAACGGGATTGAGCTGGATTGAGTTGGGTGTGCATATTTGGTTAAAGTTAAATGTCTTTTTCAAATTTGTTATCATATGTAAGGTTTCCATTTTGTGTCCTGATTACTCAATACATTTCCTTGTGTTTTATTTGGAAACCTTGTCGAAGTTGTTTGTTTTGTCAGCTACTTTATTCTATTTTCTTGTCAGTGTTACCAGTACTATCAAGGAGATATGTTTTAGTTGATCTTGGCTATGTTTTACAGGAGTTTTTTCACATTAGTTTTGCCTTATGCTTTATAGCTTGATTCAAAGGAAGTAAATCTGTTTTATTATAATATTTTACACCTCAAATAAGTTAACGCTTCTGACTTTTACTTTTGTTTCTAATTTAAGAAAGTTTTAGTTAGTTTAATTAAAATGCCTTGCGGGTTTTTAGGGCTTGAGTGATGGGCCCTAGCTTGGGTTCTAAGAGAACACGGCACTGTAATGTGCTCGATTTGAAGAGGTGTAAATCGGGGCGTTACATAAGTGAAGCAAGTTTTTGTCGGCAATTGAACCCTTATTTCGTCGTTACAGAATTACTAACGACAAAATACTATTCGTCGGACTATCTATACGACGAATAATGTATAATTCGTCGCATAAGGTAACCAAGTTTTTGTCGGCAATTGCACCCATGTTTCGTCATTACGGAATGACTGACGACGAAATACTCTTCGTCGGAACATCTATGCGACGACATTTCGTCATATAAGTGGGTAAGTATTTCATCGCCTCTTCTATATGCGACGACATATTATTCATTGCATTAGTGAGTTGTAGCGACGAATTTAGGTATTTCATCGCATAGATTCTTATGCGACCGACTTTTCGTCGCATAGGACCTATGTGACGAATAAGACCTCTTATGCCACGAAATGACTTCGTCTCTTAAGTCTGACATCCTAGTAGTGTGCATCCTTGGATGTTGTCTTTAAATACTTCAACAAGTCATTATGTCTAGAAAGATTTATTATCGGAACATCTTTAGCAATATTAGCCATTTTGTAATCAAATTTTAACCAAAATAGCTAAAAAGTCATTTTGGTTATCCACTTTAGAAATACCTCTATGCCAGTATTCTCTATTTTAACTTAAGTTTGATTAAATAAAAAAAATTAATTTAAATGTGTCTTAATATTACATAAAACGACTTTAAAAGAATATTTTGAATTAACATAAATTATAGAGTGCCTCGTCTCGCTAGCTATATCATCTCCAACAACTCTTGTATAATTTATCTATTATAGAATAAGAAATCACAAAATCTCTATAAAAAAAGAGCTCAACTCCAACAACTCATTTATTTTAATCTACAAAATTAAATGTTTTTCTATATAATTTAATAGGGTATGGTTAAAGGGACACCTTATTTAACATAAGTTTTTATCCCTTAGATTTAAATTGATCTAATGGTTGATATTTATTGAGAGTATGATTTGGCAAGTGACATGGAAATACTCTTATTTACCAATTAAAAAAATATTATATTTAGGTAAACGAAATTCATTTTCTGAAGAAAATCAAAGAAAAATTTACATGATTGAAAAGCATAAAAACACCAATTTATGTTCTTCATCAACGAGACTGTAGAATAAGAAATCCAAGTTCATAGAAACATATGACCTCCCCCCTCGTCATATCAAAATACCATGCCACAAAAACCCCAAATCTGTGGTTACATTAACCTTATTCATTATGAATCATAGACTCATAGTATTTGATACCAACCTGCATATTCTGAAAGTAAGGAATTAGGTTTGTTGAAGCCACGAATCTCATTGATTAAATTGATCGATTGATTGTCATTAGTTAAAAGTATTCAATCAAGAAGATTGATGTGATTGTTTAAAAGAAAGATTAGATGGGTTTTTTCAATTATATGATCCCGTATTAGTGTTCTTATTTGAAGATTAGAATACCTTTGTGCCATGAAACCTGGAAATTTTCTTATTCCGGTTGAAGAATACTCATTTTCTTATGAATTTAGACCATGTAAAACTTTTGTTTTATTTTCTTTATAAAGGAAATAAGTTTAACTAATTGATCTACCTTTTTTTCGAAGAAACTATGCCAAATCATACTCTCAATTAATATCAACCATTAAATCATATGTAAATGTAGGGATGAAAATTAGTGTAAAAATTTGTGTGAAATAAGGTGTCGCTTTTTTTTGAGTTAAAATTGAGGCCTTTTCGTTCATATAAGCTACATAGTAGCAGTACAATCAGATTGCAGTGCATCAGAAATGCACGCATGAGGCTGAGATAGCCACATTACACTGTCTCTGTCCTCATAAGCTATTGCAGCCAACCTATAAGCAACTGCATGACATGATCTGGGAACATAGCTAATTTTTTGGGTCGAGAAAGACCCCAGCATCATTTTTATATCGCCTATCATTGCAGATTCAGCCATACCCTTCATAATAATAGGAGTTGATCGCATTTACAGCCTCTTGGCAATCTGTTTCGAGCACTACATGTTGCAGCTTGAGCGTACGCGCTACTTTGAGCCCCTCTTTAATGGCCTGTAATTCCACCTGCCTAGCTGATGACATATTCTTAATTAACTGGAATTGACAATGCAGCAAGAAAAGTACTATTAGTCACAAATGACTCCTCCAGTGCCTCCAATAGTACTATTAGTGCGAAAGCTGCCATTCTCCGCTGGTGTCCATTTGCAGTTGCGTTTGGGAGCATCATTGGTATTTGATTTCCGAGCTAGTCAAAACTCTTGCAGCCATGATAGTGAACCAAGGACAATATCTGATGCCGATTGCTTTTTGTTATTCCACAGAACATCGTTTCTGTTTTTCCATAAGGCTCCCAAAACCATAAGAAGCTTTTCAAAAACATCTTGTGGCAATTCCATTGCATTATCCAGCAACCAATATTTAAAAGTGGTGTGTGAATGAAGTTTATCACCCAACTTGAAAGGTACCTGGGAAAGAACTTGTTCTGGGTTCTGCAATGGGGCATTGATAGAGGATATGCATGGTAGTTTCGAACCGATGAGAGCATAACAAGCAATTAAGTTCACCTGTAAAACCTTGACAAGCTCTCCATATACTGATTTGAACTTTACCGGGGATACAAGCTTTCCACAGTTTTTTCCACAGAGGCTTACAAGGGTCTCCTGTCGAGATTACAAAGGAGAGCGTGAATATGATTCTGAAATCTGATTGCATCAGACTATGTTTTTGTATTCCTCTATATAAACTCATATTCATCAATGAAATACACATCTGCTACTCTGCTAATAGATATATATCCTAAAATATTCTTTTTGTTGGAAAAATTTAGCGGGTGGCTCAAATTTGCTGTCTTACAACTTTTGATTAGATCGTATCTGCCAATTTTACACCATTAGTACCAAAAACTGACCTCTTATAATTCAACAATTCATAGAGAAATTAACAAATTAGTTGTATGACTGACTAGCTTGAGCTAAACGCTACTCTTAAATCGTAACACGGTAAAATCAAGCAGATAAGTAGATAGCGAGTGTGTAACCAAGCTTGACTTCCCAGTCGCAGGAGGAGACCCAAACTGGTACCCACATTTTCCAACCCTTTTCTTGATACTCTTCCTCTCAGCAAAATTAAGATCATCTGCTTTGGTCTTCTGCGCATTTCCATTCCTTGCCAATTTTCATTTGTAAAGAATGAAACCGTTAATCGGATGATAGTTGAGGTACAAAAGTGGTTATTTCTTCTTGTTGAATTTCTATTAATTAAAGTTATACTCCATACACAAAATTTATCTAGATGCTCAATTTCTCTATGGCTCCGTATAGATTTGTAACATTCAAATACAATTTATTTATGTTTCAGATGGGAGTGGCGAGTTGATTTGCAACTCTATGCTAACTAAAAAGATACCAAAAGCAAGAGATCAATTAGAAGATGAGAAGAAAATCAAAAAGTCATGGGCATTAAGAGTGCGTCTCGGTACTTCCTTCAAGATGGTTCAGACTGTCTCGATGAGATGTCGCTGTTCTTAAGATAAGGCGCTGTCAATGTAATACTCAAATCTCATTATCTACCCACCAAAACCAGCGTGTTTTTTGAATGTCACGGCTTGATTGAAAATCCTAATTAGAAGCGACTCAGGGCAGCAATAGCAGACTTAATAAGAAAGCAGGGGCAATGGTACTCACCATTTACAAAAATAGCTGTGAAGCGCCATTCTGGCTGACCATTTCGATGAAGCGGCCACAGGATCACATTGGAAAGGAGAACTGTTAGTGAATCGACCTGGTTCTGTAGTTGACAAAAGAAGAGGTGAATATGGATATACATATTGCATAATAAGTTCAGAGAACTCCCCAATAATACCGGCAAATGGCGGGTTGGACGGATAGCAGGCGGGCTGTGGCAGGTTAGCGGGTTCAACGGGTTCAACCCGTTAAGCTAACGGGTTGTAACGGGTTGAACCCATTGGGTTTGCGGGTTACCTGTTGGAACCCGTTAAGACCCGCTAAGGCGTTTTTTTTTCTCTTTTTTTTTTTTAATCTTTCTTTTTCTAGTCAAATCAAATACCTATATTTTTTTTTCTTCTCTTCTAATATTCCTTTTTATTTTTACCCGTTGGAATTGCAGCTTCAACAATATTACTTCTCTTCTATGCAATTATAAGTTTATAACATTAATATCTAATTATAAAATTGATGCCGAACAACTCGTATATATTTGCTGCTGTTTTGGCCACGATCCTCAGCAGGGGACAAAGAGGTAACTTCACAGTACCAAAAGTAAACAAGGTTGCGGACGTGCCACTGTGCGGACGCGGAATGAGAATTGCGAGTGCTTGGCTTCTAATCAAACGAAAAGAGCTCCGGTGCCACCTCGCGGACGAGGGATTACGAGTAAACCACTATTCACCTGTGAATCGACACTCATTGTTAGAGCGAGCACTGCAACTAATCAGGAAAGAAGGCGAGTCTGAAAGGGCTCTGTAAACCAAAGCGAAGGATGCTTTAGCACTTAGGGTTTCGAGGATGCTCGAAGATTTGTTTGTAGTTTGTATGATTTGATTGTGTTTTTTGAATAATCCTTAAGCCTCCCTTATATAGCGTCTCGCAAGAGTCAGTAGAACCACAATAACAATCCAACTCGGACTCAGCAATTAGAATGCTACAAGGACATGCCTTACCCACGAACTGTATTGCCCATATGACACGTGTCCATAACAGACTTCGCCTTGGTAGCCAACACTGCCTCCACGCTATCCAACTGTAGTCTCACATGCGAATTCAAACATTGGGCATTCTTATCCCGCGAGGTGCTACAATCTTCGTCACAATCTATCTCGCGCGCCCCAAGCTCGTGACTCTTAGCAGACTTTATATTTAAAAGGGCCACAGGTATTGGCCCAAATGCTATCCAAGACCTATCACGCAGTCTTGGACCGAAATATCCATTGGGCTCAAACATTGCCCCTAGGCCTTGAACTTGGACCATCATAACGGCTAAGCAAAGAGGCCTTAATGAGTATGTTTCGGAAATTTAAAATTTGAAAGGTGCTGACGTTTCGGTGCGTTGCCTTCTTTCATCATAAGGATTGATTGAAAGGACATTACGGTCCGTCCCCTTTAAAAAACAAAATGCGGGTCCCTGCATTTCTTCATCACTATCCATCCATCCCTCTCTCCTTTCTGCAAACAAAACCCTCGCCGCCATCTCACCACAACCCAAAAAAATGCCTCCCAAGCCAATCGTCCGAGACCTCAATCTCAACATTACGGCGGCGATCGACTGGTCCACGGACTTTAGTCGGCGCTTAGCCGAGAACCCCCCACAAGGAGCACCGATCTTCTTCCTCGAGACCAGGGAAGCCTTGCTTGGCTCGACTCCCACTCAGCCTCTCTCAGCCTCTCTCAGCCGTCGCTCTCAACCACTACACCAACTCCGCGTGTCGCCAAATCCTTGCCATCGTCGTGAACCTGGCAACTTCGCATCTTGGGCTCAACAAGCTTGCTCTCATGTGAACATTCGAGTCGGAGAATGGCCCAACGCCACCGCGGAAGACGGAGCATGGTACAAAGCTCGCCTCCAGACCGATCAACTGATCTGGGAGGCGGTGGGCATTACTGAGGCCGTTGCCTTGAGTTTCTCCTTGCCCAATCAGACCGACAGGGCGCCAATCGCTGCAGCAGCGTGCCTATGGAACAGCACCACCAACACCTTCGACTTTTCTTTCGGCCAGATGGGCATCTCTCTACTAGATATCCTTGCTATTACGGGACTGCCGATCCATGCCAAGCCATACGTCCCAGGCGACTTTGCAACGACTGAGTTCACCTATGCCTGCAACTTAGGAGCACGACGTGCCCTTAAGGCCTCATTCCCAGTATGGAGGAACTATTTCATTAAGCATGCAGAGCGGCGTGAAGGAGGTATTGCTTTTCTCGAGTACTGGCTTAATAAATTCGTATTTTGTGGTAGCGCCCACAAGCCTACGGACAAGTGGACAAAGCTAGCCGAAGCACTCTATAACAGTATTGAAGTTGGGCTTGGACAACCTGTGTTGGGTGCACTTTACCGGGCTCTCTACATCCTTTCTTTGAAGCCCTTCCACCTACCTGCCGGCCCGTTGTGGATCTTGGACTTATGGCTGCAGCTGTACTTCCCTCTCTTCCGGCGCTCGCCGGTCGACTTCCTGCCAGAGGACCAGCTGCTTGGGTTTGCAATATGCAGATTCCGGCGAATCGGACTCCTATGTCCTTCTTTGCCAACTTCTCCATCCTCTATAATCAACTGGAGGCTCCTCCTACTATCGACATGGTGGTTCGCCGGTGCCACCCTGAGGTCCTAGCAAATGGCTTTTTCCCTCACCCTAACTCTGAGTCCGATGTCAAGACCAGTTTCATGAGGGTGGTTTCATGCTGCAACCTCCAACTAGCCGAAGAAGAGCAAGGCTTTGAGTTGTATGCTCCTAACGACTTCGCTAGACAACTTGGCTTCGTTCAAGGGGTTCCCTATCCACTGCTTCCTTCGGTGAACAAATATACCTCCTGGCGCAGGATTGGCGAGGCGAGCCGCGTCACCCCGCTGGTGAATTTTTTTTCCTTTCACTCTGGCCTTGCTCGAGATTGATCCTTCAATGGGTGTCGACCCCGCCTACCTCTCCTGTGGCGCTCCCTTTCCGACAGCCATTGGGAGTATGCAAAGGATGTTGTCTTTGCCGCTATTTTTTCTCCTCTGTATGATACCTTGGGGGAGTCAGACCGCGCCGTCCTTGACACTTTCCCGGATAGACAAGGAGTCCTCGAAGAGCAGCGGCAAGACCTAGGACAATAGTGTCCCCTGCCGCCCCAGTTGCTCGCCGGCCGACTGGGATCGTCATCAGGGAACGTGACTCTGCACCCGAGGTATGTCGGTGACTCTATTACTTTGTTTATTTCAAGTACAGTCCCTTCCTTATAATTTGTTTGTACCCCTTTCACAGACTACACCTCGCCGGAGATCCACCAAGAGGCTTGAGGCTGCGGCAGATAAAGGGAAGGCACCTGCTCAAAAGGAGACTGCGGCTGACTCTGATGACGAACCTATCCCAACCATCCCCCAATCAACTGGCGGCGAGAGCTCGCGCAAGCGCCCTGCCGAGGATGAAGTAGAAGAACTGGAAGACCAACGCTACCAAGAAGAGTATGGCCTGGTAAGTAACCTCTCTTCAAACAAATCTCACCTAAGCTAGCAACTGCTTACTAACTTTTCATCTAATAGGTTCGCCGCCATATTCGGCCCTGCCTTGACAACACTGAAGGAGAAACAAGGACGGTTGAGGCCCAAGTCCCAGAACCTGTTGTGATCTCGGCCGAAGAGCAGTATACGGTTCTTGAGGAAGTCGAAGTACAACCTCCTTCACCGACCAGCGCTCCGGACAATGCTGGCTTCCTCCCGGTGTCCTCCCCTATTTTTGTTTAAGATGAGGGGGTCCAACCGAGCTGTTCTGCCTCCGGACCCTACCGCCTCATTGACGGCTCCGCTAGAGGAATCGCAGCTAGTAGTTGTGCCTTCGCCCCCAAGGTCAGATTCAACAGCCTTTGAAGTTCCGCCGCCTGTTCCGGAGGTTGAGACACTCCTGACATTGAGCCAATCACCCCTGCACCGGTGAGGCCAACTGGTGAAATGACTTCTTCCCTAGCTACCTGAACTGCTCAGCTTCGGGCCCGGGTAACCCCACTTGTTGATCTAGAGCCAGTTCGCTTAGCCCGGGGTTTTCTTCATGGGATGATGCGCCAAGGTCCCCACATGAACGTCTTTGACTTGGTGCGGAGTGCTCGTGAGGCCCATGGTGCTCTGGTTCGCCACCTCGCCTGCAGCACTCTTGCTTTAGACCATGTCTTAGAGCTTATTTACGCTGTCGAGCTGTAGGGCCGCCGTGTCTAGGATGTGGGAGCTCAGTCAGCTGCTTAGGAGAGAGTTCGCCGGGCCTTGGACAACCAGATGGTGGCCGTCTTGGGTCAACTCGAAGACATGGAGGTTCTTGAGGCATCCTCCAAAAACCTGTGTGTCTTCTATACTCAGAAAGTGGAGGCCTTAGAGGCTCAAGCTCGCCAAAATCTCGAGCAGGCTGAAAGCGCGGAGGCCCGCTTACAATCCGCAGAAGAGACCCAAGAAGCTCTAGACTCAGCCACTGCCGTTGCGGACGAGGCCCAAACCCAGGCAGATGCTGAGGAGTTGGCCTTAGAAGGCCTTCTCTTAGATTTGTATAGGGCCTCTAGGAATGTTTAGGCCCATTTCTGCATTGTGTTGCCCCCTATGTATGAACCCTTGCAATTAATAATAAATTATATTATTTACTACTGATTGATTCTCTCCCGCGCTTGTCAAGTCTTTCCTTATTCCCAACATATCTAACGTGGTTCGGAACAAATCTTCCAATGAGATTTGGTGGGAGTCTCTATGTAACTACTCGCTTGAACCGCGAGAAGTTACCATGGATTCACGCGTCCATCTTTATCTCTAAGGCTCATATCTCGGAGCAATTTTCTGCATGTACAACACATGTCAAAGGGAGTTACTCCCTTCTTCCTATAAAAGGGAACCCGCTGGCCGGGGGTTGAAGCATCAACTAAGTTCTTTGCCCCCTTGCCATGGATTCTTCTTCCCTTCTGTTCATCCTTTTGTCCTATTGCTCAAAGCGAAACCACCATTCTTCGTCCTTATTGTTTGTTCCTATTGAGTTTCGAAATCTACCCTTAGGCCGAAGGTGGGTCATTGAACCAATCAGTAAGCAACAAACAATTTTAGAGAAACATGATGCTTTTGCTAATTTATATGAATTATTTCCAAAAAAAATAAATTATTATATAACATGACTTGATGAATAAAATTGAGAGAAAAAGAAAGTAAAGGAGACTAAACTGCACTCAAACACCAACAGACTTAACCTATACGATGTGTGTTTATAAATATGATCAATGGAAGAAGTTTGAAGAGAGTCCAAGTACACCAGTCCAGCTACATATGGTACCGCATGCAATCTGCATAGATGATGTCCATGTATGTACGTTGTGCTCTTTAAGGTTATAAACTAGCTAAGAACAACCTCCAAATAAGGGTGCCGGCCTCAAGCCTCAATAAACCGGACAGCTTCACATTAATCAAAGGAGGGGAACAACCTCTAGAATTTTAGAACATTGAAAGTTGAAACATTATGAAACTGAAACCAAGGACTGATTAGTGCTAAAAGACACATGCAGCTAGCCTTCCTTTTCTTCTTCAAATGAATTTTGACAAGCTAGCCTTCCAGTTAAGATCGATACATAGGAGAATCTGATATATGCATTCAAGTCAAAAATTAAAGATACATACAAGATGTGCGCTTAAGTGGCTTAACAACAAGGACCTCTCAGAGACTATGTACATAGGGTTTTTACATATGTATAAGATCTATGATGCTTTATAAGGGGACTAGAAAATTTAGCTGATGCATGCAAGAAGCTTTGGAAAAGAAAGACATAAGTAAAATTTTACTATACCATTCTACTGTCTGGTTCTAAAACCTACAAAATGTTCACCGTTCACTTGCAATCCTTTCCATATTGCACAACAAAATGACCACCAACTGAAAAATGAAGAATAACCATGGATATGTGTTTCAAAGAATCGCATACCAATCACAAAATACAAGCTGATCTGATACCAGTTGTTTCAAACTCAAATCACCACTGATACAAGGGCTCTTTATCCTCAGTTAAGCAAGAAAGCCTCAAAATTAGCAGATAGGAAAAATTTGTCATTTGAGTAAAATTATTATATAACAGGATTTAAAGTGTTTCTAACTACTACTCTAACCAAAATTAGCATGCCAATCACAAAATCAACAAAAAACTACTACTCTAACCAAAATCCAAAATTTTAGGAACTCTAACCATTCAGCAAAAAAAAAAATTCTACGACTCTTCAACAATCATATATTAACAAATACCAACTCATCTCACAAATGCACATTCTAGCCAAAAATAAGAAATACCAACTCATCTCACAAATTCACATTCTAGCCAAAATAAATATCAAAGTGGCAGGAAAATAAATTTACCTTGAAATCAGCCGACTCAAAGTGCCAGCAAAGCCAGTCCCACTCATCCCGCCTGTGTATCAAATCTGGTGGAATTGTTCCTCTCCCATACTTCTTATAGTGCCTTGAAAAGTCCCCCTTCCAATCTCTATATATGGTACCCGCCTTATCTTCAAGCCACGCCCACATCCGTTTATCCCCAAAATCAATTTTAAAATATGGCTGCAACACAAACATTCACCAACTCACTAAACATATAACCATATAACCATATAACCAACTTCATGCCTAAACATAATGACATAATGAACCAATTGACTAAACATACACTATGCCATTTCTTGCATCAGGCGACACAATAACACAAACATTCACCAACTCACTAAACATATAACCATATAACCATATAACCAACTTCATGCCTAAACATAATGACATAATGAACCAACTGACTAAACATACACTATGCCATTTCTTGCATCAGGCGACACAATTGTTGTGTCGCCTGATTAAAATCGTAAGTGTCGCCTTCTAGCATGTCGTTGATGAGGTTCTCCGACGACACAAATGTTGTGTCGCCTATAAGAACCTCAGGCGACAAAAGACTTTTTTCATTTTGTATCGCCTGAATTGAGATAAGACGACACGGTATATATGTCGCCTGATAGTTTAAACAACGACATATATGCTAGAAGACGACGTATTTTTTTTGCCGTGAGGCGACACAGCTCTTTGTGTCGCCTTATAACTGCGAGTGAGAGAGAAATACTCCTTACAACAACATATATGTGTATGTTAATTTGTTTAAAGATGATATTTAAACATCATCTGAAAATGCTACAGGCGACATATACTTGGTGAATTAGAATTTAAACTTTTTCACGCTACATTTATATGTCGTTGAATGAACCCACATAACATACCATTGATGTTGTTTCTGGTCTAGACGTAGTACGACGACACATATGTATTGGGTGAATGATCTTCAGGCAACGCAT
This sequence comes from Fragaria nilgerrensis, assembly GCA_010134655.1. Taxonomy (NCBI): domain Eukaryota; kingdom Viridiplantae; phylum Streptophyta; class Magnoliopsida; order Rosales; family Rosaceae; genus Fragaria; species Fragaria nilgerrensis. Next base: position 9,691,520 of record CM020978.1, read on the forward strand.
ATTTTTCCTTTTTTCATTTGGTCTCTTTAAGACAATATGTATCTATCGTCTGATATGCTTTAAGCTTTCACTATGTGATATATTTTAAGCTTTCGATATTTTCAGACGACATTTGTCTATCGTATGAATGAGCTTAAGCTACATATAAGTGATGCCTTCTTTTGATTTAAATCGAATGTACTGTACAATTAGTATACAAAATTGTACAATTTGTATACAGTTTCAAATAAATTACAACATAAGAAAAGACATAAATCTAATCTCTTCATGTTTCCTCTCCGAGGCTAGATCTGCTGCCCTCAATATTGACCAAACAACAAGCCCTTTTTTTACAAGGTACCTGATTGATGAACACACCAGTCAACAACACAAAAACAGTTTATATCCTTACAAGTATGCTTTCTTAAGTTTCCCAGTGGGTTCATACACTAGTCATCTAGTCTGTTTGGTATGATAAAGCTTTCTATATAACATATATATAAATTCAGCTGTACATACTGAGAAAGAAATAATAAATAGCAAGATATACTATTATCAATTCGAACAAATGAGATTAACATGGTATTCAATACTCAAACTCGACAAATCAAGATGAGCAAAAGAAATTCATAGGGGAACCAAACAATCACACCCAAATATAGATACTAGAATAGAATCAAAGCTATAAAGAAAATTACGTCTTCCCTACCTTAACCTCTAAACATCAGTGGCCAAGCAAACCAAGAGAAATCAAGCGAAATCCCAAAGGCACAAGCACCCGCTCTATACCATAGCAATCCAGCCACTTGATAAAGAAATTTTCAGATTCGAATTCAAACTCCCATTTATTGGGTAGTAGCTGAAACAAAACAACTGTTTGCAAAAGAACTTGGAACTTACAGAAATCAAGGTATGATTAGATGGAGAAACCTGAGATTCTCAGGCGATGGAACTAGCAACACACTCCTGACAGTGATTTGGCAGAGTTAGCTGGTATGTCATGCTAAGACTTCCCAAGTCAAGATCCTCCTCTCGATTTTAAGCATATACGATAGAGACCTTAATAAGAAACTAAACTGTATAAATAATTGCATGACAAAACCCTTTCTCACAGCCGCCAATTACTAACTTATACATAACACAAACCTAGTGGTAACCATTCCAATTTTATTCCTTCACTAATTCTACTTATACAACAACCAACAAACTTCCAAAATAAAGTTAACCCTCACCTCATTTAAAAGCTCAAAATGGAACTCAATAATTTACTCTCAGCACCCAAAAGGTGTTTAGCTGCACTAACACTTTCATCGCCAATGTACCTTGCCAATTTCATATAGCAACCATGAATGAGAAACTAACCCAAAGCCATAAACCAAATTCGTAAACTCAGCAGCTGCTCACCTTAATATCAAAATCCTAAAAATGATCTCAGCCTCTCCAAAGAAGGACTCGGCAATCTGCGGCCAAATGAACCAAAAGAGGATATGAACCTGAGGTTCATTCCTCTACCACCTACACAGTAGCTCTGCCCAATTCTCCTTTCAGCCTCTTCTTTCCTATTAGTGAAAATAACATATCTAAGTCACCCAAAACAACAACCCAACAACCAACTCATAAACAACTCAAATCCCAGAATCTTAATATTTTCAAGAACACAAATTCCCCAAAGTTGAACCGAGAGGGGAAGTCACTTACCCAGACTTCTGAGGCTCAAGGAGAAGGTGGCCGATCCAATGGTCGGCGGCCGAATGGAACTCGGAGCCGTCGTCGGTGTTATCGGAGGCAGCAAACTCGGAAACCACAAAACCCAAATTGTTCAGTTGTACTCAAATCGAATATCTAATAACACAGGCCTATAGATCGATCTAGTCAAGGAGAAGAAGATTCTCACCACATAGACGTGAATCGGTCACCAGAAAATGCAGAACATAGCCGAGCTCTTCTTTTCATTCAGTCTCCTTTGAATTGGGTTGCGTGTGTGATCTATGGACTGGGTTTTGTAGATGAGAAGAAGAGGAAGAGTTTGGTGGCGGTCTTGCCGTCTGGAATGGCCGGAATCGGCGGGAGAGCAGCACAGAAGATGGCTGCGGGGGAGAGAGAGTGGAGGAGGAGGAGAGAGACGGGTCAACCCTAGAAATGGGCTTTTGACCGAATTCAAGAACCTGATTCCTTCTTAAACTTAAATAAATGGCTGATTAAATTCCTAGTTAGATGTTGTCCTTTTTTGTAAAGAGTGCGCCTTTTTTTTTTTAAAGAGTGCGCCTATTTTTTTTTTTTCTTCAAGAATTACGCATATTTTCTTTATACATAGATGTTGCCCTAACACACTAATATATTTGTCTAGTTACAAAATCAAATATTGGGGGAAACCAAACTCAATTGTTGAGGGTATTTCCTCCAAAAGTATTTCAGAAACTAGAAAGTAACTAAAAGATAACACATAAACGTTGTCCTATTAACAAAAAAATTTTCTACAAAATGAAATGATTTGGAGGGAATCTACCTAAGTTAAAATTAAGGCTAGGGTTTCGTTTACCTCCAAATTAAGTCAGAAATTACATTATTCTAGTATCAGCCAACACATAAATGTTGTCTTATTAACAAAAAAATTTGTCTGCAAAATCAAATGGTTTTGAGGGAATCCACCTAAGTTAAAAGGCTAGGGTTTACTTCTAAAGTCAAAAATTACTAAATTTCAGTATCAGCCAACACATAAATGTTGTCTTATTAACATAATTAAGTAAAATTTTCACATAAGTTATCAATTCATAAAAATTCAATATCAGACAACACAGAAATATTGGATTAACATAATTAAGTAAAATTTTCACACAAGTTGTCAATTCATAAAAATTCAATATCAGACAACATATAAATGTTGTTGGATTAACATAATTAAGTAAAATTTTCACACAAGTTGTCAATTCAATAAAATTCAATATCATACAACACATAAATGTTGTCAGATTAACATGAGTAAAATTTTCATACAAGTATTGGTCAATTTGGAAATCCCTCCAAAAGTTGAGAAAAGATAACCTTCATAGATAGACGACCTCTAAGTGTTGTCCGAATGTAACTTTCATTTTGACAATTGAACTAAAACAGACATTTTTCTTCACCAACATATATGTATTATCCCAAAAACATACATTTTTTTCAAAAAAAATTAGTATTGTCTAAGTGCATATTCCACCAACACAGAAAAAAAATGTGTCGCCCCGAAACCTCGAACCATACTTAATTTTGTTTGTGTCGCCTGATGGGTGTTGTCTGATGCAGGAAATGGCATAGTGATATAACCACTCATCATAATGAAGAATAAAAACAACTGATTCACCAAAAGAAAAAGCAGGACTAGCCTCTTACCGTAAGCCAGTCTATCAACTTCGTCTTCTCAAAGTCACCGAGGCATTCCTAGTTTTCGGCCGACAATTTGACTTTGGATCGAATAATTGCACCAATGCTATTGACCAGGAGGTTGCTCACTGATGATGAAGATGGTCCTCTGATGAACTCGTCATACACTGCTTCGATCTTCCCGGTACATTTCACAATTCTTTTCACTTTGTCCAAGTTGCCAAACCCTCGTCGGTGTTTTGGGGGAGGTCCAATAGACTTCTTAGTACCACGTCGAACACTACAACCATCGGACAACGCCTCCTCATCTTCTGGTGCGACATCGTCGATCTCGTCCTCATCTAGTGGCAGAGCTGTTTCGGCAATCGATACTCGTGGTGGAGGTGGAATCGTTCCACGAACAACATCTCTAGTTAGAGGCTCCCATTGGCCACCAACATCTCCCGTCGGCGCCGCCGTATCTTCCGCTGTGCAGGATCCATATTGGGTTGCACAAGCCGCTCTTAATTTCTTAGATGCAATCTCCCTGGCCCTTTTCTTCGTCAATGGTGGCATGCTGGGGATAGGGTGGGAATGAAATTGGGATTAGATGGTAGAGGGGAGAGCGAACAACAAAATTGGGATTGAACAAGAAATTCAAAGAAATGAGGAGAAGTCGGGATTAATTAGGGTTCGAATGGGGGAGATGAATCCATGATTCGAAGTCTGTTTAGGGATTACGGTTTCGTAATTGGGGAGGCGCCGGCGAATTTCGGGGATGGTGGAGTTGCGAAATGGGGAGTAGCAGGAACCGATTTGGGTATAATGACTAATGGATGTTGCTACAAAACCCGGCCCTTTGTGGCCTAATCTCACTTTCGAACTCTGCCCAAATATTTGGCGAAAAATGGTGCCGCGCTAATTTTTAGGACCTTTGCGACGAGATTAACATTTTCGTCGCTTAGGATATGAATATTAGCGACGAAACTTGTTTTTTCGTCACAAATTTAGTCGCAATATTTGAAATTGATGTATATTTTCATTAAATACATTTCTTTAAATTTAATTATTTAACAGTACAAATACATATGTTTTACAGTACAAATACATATGTTCAGATGCACACCGAAATGTGTTTCTAATAATTAAGTAAGTACTCAATCGCTATCCTCGTAATCCGGATCTTCTAGATCGTCCTCAGGAATTTCATCTGAATCTTCATCTTCATCGTTAATGAAGTCGTGACTAGGTGGGATGTACAGTAGTGAACCGAAGTCGAACCCTAAACCTGAAATTGGAATGTACTCGCCTTGTGGGAAGTGGATGTCGTTGTTGATGCGAATTGTGCTTGTGTCGGGGATGTCAGAGGTAAAAGGCTCTTGATATGGTTCAAGAGCCACATTCTTAATATCTTGTTCGACTCGGCCCCCTTGAAGTGTGGTTGCGTTAAATATACTTCTATGCTCCATCACGTTAACTATTTTTCAACCCCCACCAGCTTTCGAATCATCAAGATAAAACACTTGTTTTGCTTAAATGACAAGCACAAACGGGGCATGCTCATACCAGCTTGTGGATGTATTCACGGATAATAGCCCATGATCCATCTTCGTACTCCTCGGAAAATTTGGGTCAGTATTAAACCATCTACACTTGAACAATACAACTGGCATACCTGCTGGATATAGTAGTTCGATGACGGCAACAACAATTCTGTAGTATGCAACATTATCCTTACCCACTACCATGATGCCACTGTTCTGTATCTTCCGGCGTTGATCTCGTCGTTCAGTGAGAAACTTAACACCGTTGACTACACAAGCCGCATAAACATTATGTCTTTGTGGCATACACGCCAAATGATGCAACTGCGGAGAATAATCATTGTCTTGACGTTCTTGCATCCTCGTCACCTACAAACAAATAAAAATATATAAGTTAAAAATTATGATCGAAAAGAGCATAATTTTCCCCAAATTTTGAAATGGGGAGATTAAACGTACCCATTTTAGGAAAAATACAAGAAACGTTTTCTTATGCCTCTCTTCATGCCTATTCTGATACTTACGTTGAATAAGTCCCAAATGAGCATCTCAATATTCCTTGACTTCGTCACAGTGTTGCAGTACCCACCAATGAGCCTCACGTAACTCATCTTCTCTTAAAATTTCTGAATTAGGTAAGTCACCAAACATTATTATATCTTCAGAGACAATTGAGAGGTTGAATATAGGTGTTCTTGCCGGGTCGAGGCTCTCTATGTTGTCAGTATTATGGAGATATGACTTGCAATACATTACACACTCATGTGCAATGTATGCGTTAGCTATTGATCCTTCTGGTTTTGCTATGTTTTTAACAAAACTTTTATACCCACCAAGTTGTCTAAAAATAAAATAGTTAGTACAAATAAAAATATAGGGAAAATATGTTAATAATAATAATGTGTAACAGGATTTAGGGTTATAATCATACCTTTCTATGGAAAACATCCAAGTAAAGTGTACTGGACCAGTAAGAAGCACTTGTTCGGGAAGATGGATCATGAGGTGAACCATGATCGAAAAGAAAGTCGGGGGGAAGATCCTCTCCGATTTACATAGGATGTAGACGATGTCTGATTTCATTTCAACAACATCTGACTTCTTCAGCTCTCTACTGCATAATCTCTGCCAAAACCTGGACAAGGCTACTAACGGCTCCACCACATCACGATGCAGATATGGTCTGATTACCACGGGAAGAAGACGTTGTAATAAAACATGACAGTCATGACTCTTCAATCCATGTATCTTCTGTTCCGCCACCTTAACACATCGAGCTATATTTCTTGCATATCCTTGAGGATACTTAACATCATTGAATTAACTGAAAACTTTAGGCTTCAAAGCGGGCTTCACTGAGTAAGGTGCAATAGGCATAAACACTTGTCTTGACGCCGTCCTTTTTACCCATAAGTGACGTCGTAAGCCCATCTTTTGTAAATCATCCCGCGCTTTGATACTGTCTTTTGTCTTGTCTTTAATGTCGAGAATTGTTCCCACCGCGTTGTCACAAACATTCTTTTCTATGTGTATGACATCTAGGTTGTGTCTAATTCTCAAAGTTGACCAGTAAGGTAATTCAAAGAAAATACTCTTATGATGCTAATTGTCAAGTGTAGCAGGACGCACAGGATTTTGGGCCAAGACATCTTTATCACTACTCAAATATCCAAAATTGAAAGAGTTCAACTTGTATAAAATTTCATCCCTAGATTGAATAGGGGGTGGTCCACGATGCTCTTCCCTGCCATCGAATGCATCTGCATCAAGCTGCCATTCATGATTCATTACGGTGACCCATGTAAACAATCATGTCCGCGTGACGACTAGCATCGACGTTCTCTAAGCAGACGGGACAAGCCTTATACTCTTGAGTGGTATGAGAAGATAACATACCGTAGCCAGGAAAGTCGCTAATTGTCCACATCACGACTGCTCTCATCCTAAATGAAGTTTTACTATGTCTGTCAAAAGTGGGGATTCCATTTTCCCATAATTCTTTTAGCTCATCAATCAGCGGTCTCAAATACACATCTAGACACTTTTCCGGAGAATTGGGACCTGGAATTAACAATGCCAGAAAATTATATTCCTTCTTCATACACATCCACGGTGGTAAGTTGTACGACATTAAAATAACAGGCCAAATGCTATGAGACAAAGTCATATTGCCGCAAGGATTGAACCCGTCTGTTGCTAGTCCGAGCCTTACATTTCGAACGTCTTCCGCAAAATCAGGAAATGATGAGTCAAAAGATTTCCAAGCCTCCCCATCTGAGGGGTGTCTCAAAACACCGTCATCTTCCCTAGGAAGACTGTGCCATCTCATCTTCTCTACAGTCTCTGATGACATGTACATACGCTGCAATCTCGGAAACATGTTTCCCTTTATCTGAAGAAGTCTCCTCATCATACCTCGGCCCATTGCAAATGGGACAGTAAATGGCATGCTTGTAATCTCCGTTAAACAACACGTAATTATTCTTGCAGGCATGGATCTTCACATAATCAAGGCCGAGGTCGCCCAGGATCTTTTTTGTCTTATAATGACTCTCAGGAAGTCTATTTACAAGAGGAAGCAAAGTTTTAATAAACTTTTAATAGTCTCTATAATGTCCATTACACTACAGGAAATCTCGTCATAGGCGACGGAATCAATCCGTCGCTTAAGAAGCAATATCCGTCGCCTAAGATCCTAGGAGACCGATTATTCGTCGTTTACGTTCCGCCGCGTAAGTGGCGTGAGGTAGACACTTACGCGACGGAATTGAAGTTTTTCGTCGATTAAGAACGATCCAACCCGACGAACTCTGACATGCCTTGTCGACAAATTTATTCGTCGATAAGTGTCACTATTGACGAACCATTTTTGTCGGAAAAATTCCTACGCGACGAATAAAAAAGTCTTCTTAACCGACGGAACTACGTCGGTATATATGTTTGTCGACGAATACTGCGTCGTTCTTAGGCGACGGAAAGGTCGTCGGTAAAGTTGTAATCCGACGAATACGAAACAGTTCTTAGTCGACGATTGTTCTTTGAATTCGTCGGTTAGGTGGTTTCTCTTAATCGACGGAAGTTACTATTTCCGTCGCCTAGATATTTCATCTTGGGAGACGAATGTTACTATTTCCGTCGCTTGGGTTGTTTCTCTTGCGTGACGAAGGGTTGATTTCTGTCGCTGATGTAAATATCAATTGCGACGAATATTGCTGTTTCCGTCGCTCATGATATTTACCTTGGGCGACGAAGATTACTGTTTCCGTCGACTAAGTTATTTTATTTATGGTGAAAAGACACTGAATTTTTTATTTTTTATTTTTTATTTTTTATTACAAATTAGTAACAATAATCAAACACAGATATATTGATAGCAATGGATTTGGACCATTTTTCATATATTGATGATAGATCGATGGACAAATATTATTCATATATATATATATATATATACGTACAAAATAATTAATGAATTAATTAATTAGGTAGAAAATTGTTCATACAATCTAGCTAAACTATGAATAATGCCAAGGGGCACTGTTGTCCAATCCTACACGTTGTCGCCTCTATCATCACTGTTTTGTGGGGAAACTTGTCGAGGAGGAGAAGATTGAGGAGGAGGAAATTGTGGAGGAGGAGGAGGTGGCATACCTAGGTGAGCATATATGGCTGCAACTTGGGACTGCACAGCACTATACATAGACTCGGCACGCAGGGCACGCTGCTGGACCTCTTGGTATTGCTGTCGGGCAAGCTGCTGGACCTCTTGGAACTGCTGCTGGGCACGCTCCTCTGATTCCTTTAGTCTCTGCTCATAGCGCTCCTGCACCTCTTGGAGTTGCTGCTCATCAACTCTAGGAGGACGACTACGTGAAGTGGAACCATTTGAAGAAAGGCTCAAGTCTCGCTCGCCTCCTCATCCCATCCCTCTGATCTCCTTTCCTTTCCGAGTTTTGAGCACCTTACCCAACACCTCAATTTGTTGGGACTGAACACTTTCCATAATCTCCTCCTCCGTCGCGTCAGGATGTTGTTCCTTAAATGCATCCTTTCGTTTATTAACCTCATCAACCATGTCATTCTGCATTTAAAATACATCAATTAATAAACAAAACATGCAGCTCAACATTTCCATAATAAAGTTTACTGGTTGCATAATAAACAGGGAATAAGCTACTGGGGGTCAGTAAACTCATTAAGCCAAGTAGAAGTTTACTGTCCCCCAGTAAACTTGTACTGGGGGTCAGTAAACTTGCAATTCATTATCTCCATTTAATTTCATGGCCACAACACACAACAGATACCCTAATAAACAACTTTAGTGCTCCCTCATAAACCCAGTTAAAGTTTACTGGCCCCTAGTAAACTTCTACTGGGGTCAGTAAACTTCCAATTCATTATCTCCCTTTCAGTTTCATGGCCAGAACACACAACAGATACTCTAATAAACAACTTTACTGCTCCCTAGTAAACCCAGTATAAGTTTATTGCCCCCTAGTAAACTTCTACTGGGGGTCAGTAAACATGCAATTCATTATCTCCCTTTCAGTTTCATGGCCACAACACACAACAGATACCCTAATAAACAACTTTATTGCTTCCTAGAAAACCCTGTAGAAGTTTACTGCCCCCCAGTAAACTTCTACTGGGGGTCAGTAAACTTGCAATTCATTATCTCCCTAGTAAACCCAGTAGAAGTTTACTGCCCCCAGTAAACTTCTACTAGGGTCAGTAAACTTGCAATTCAGTTGCATGGCCACAACAGATACCCTAATAAACAACTTTATTACTCCCTAGTAAACAACTTTATTGCTCCCTAAAACTATACATCTTAATTAATGACAATGATAATAACACTTTTTTTTTGTTTTGGAAGAAGCAGGAAAACATAACATTCTAATTGGACAGTGCCTACATTCAACTTAATGGTCTCATATATATACCAGTAGCCGGATTTACACATGCTTGAACCATTTGCTAAGCTTACATTCTAGTAAAAGGAAAGACACTTACATATTTCTTGGTTGTATCTTCATCACCGGCCCTGACATAGGTCTTCTCAAAACCTTTGATAATTGGAAGCTGCTCGCCTTGTATTCTGAGTTCCTCCATTGTGTAGATGATAGGAGAAGACCCCGTGTGGTGGTGCATAGTCTTCTCCCCACGGTTCCGCTTGTTTGCTAAGGAGAGTCTCTAATATATACACGAAAAAACATTAAATAGATTAGTTCTAACATCTTGCACATTTCACATTTCAAGTTATAAATACATAACTATACATGAATGGGCTAATAATAAAATACAAGGGAAACAATGAAGGTAATTAAAAAAAATCACCTTGAAAGCATCTGACTCAAAGTACTCGCATAGAAACTCCCACTGGTCCTCTCTCCCAATGAAATCTACTGGCATGCCAGAGGGCCCTTCCTTCAGATAAGCTTTGTGACACTGGTACTTCCAGTCCTTGTACCTCTCTTGTGCCCTCTTCAGTATCCAATTGAACATTGGCTCATCATTTTCATCCCACTCGTACTTCGGCTAAGTAAGAAATGAATAAAAAATCTCATGTTAAGCACTGAAAAATAAAATAAAATAAATTAATACAGCCAATTACTATCACAAAAGACATCTTTCAATTCATATCAACACACAATACTTTACACACATTCAATCATACTTTACACATATCCATAACATTTTCACTTTATAAGACAACTCAGTCTTATGCAAACATATCCTTAGACATGAAATTTTATCAACAGAGAGATGTCAATTCAGTCAGTTCATGCCTTCCAATTATAAGCAATCATATATATGTTATCAAACAAATGTAATTAAGTAAATTTACTTTTCATATACTTTTCAGTTACTTACCGACATTGCATTCCACACCTTCCACTTCTCAGTCTGATCAAGGTCGTAGAACGTGCTTGCCCTCATTCCCACCAGACTCCGTATGGCGCAACCGATATCATGTGCCACCAAGCTGTTTATCCCCCTCACGCTAGGGCCTTTTACACGGGGGCAATACTCCAGCTTGATCTTCTGCCCCGTTTGTTGAACGATATCCTCCGCCTTCTTTCCAGAACAAAAACCCCGCTCCTTTTCGGGGCCGGAGCTACAATTAACATGTGAAAATACATTATTACATTATGATATATACTTAATATACAAGAGGATATATGTTGTGTGTAAGTGGCATGAAAATGAAAGAGACATATTGTACTGATAGTTTACTGACCCCCATTATAAGTTTACTGACCCCCAGAATGTTTACTGATCCACAGAAGAAGTTTACTGATCCACAGAAGAAGTTTACTGACCCCCAGAATAAGTTTACTGACCCCAGTAGAAGTTTACTGACACCCAAGTAAAAGTTTACTGGGGGGCAGAAGAAGTTTACTGACCCCAGTAGAAGTTTACTGACCCCCATGATCATTGATCATAATGACCGAAACGATCAAACAAGAGGGTCCGAAAACCACTCAAGCCAACAAAGTTCAAACTTGAATCAAAACTACATCAAATAATTAAAATAACAACCACAAAACTACATATATATATATATGAATACTAGAAAGCATAATAACCTCCCCTACCCCAACAACTTAACTTCCCTCCCAGTATAAGTTTACTGATCCCCAGAAAAAAGTTTACTGACCCCCAGTAGAAGTTTACTGGGGGCAGTAGAAGTTTACTGACCCCCCAATAAAAGTTTACTGGGGGCAGTAGAAGTTTACTGACCCCCCAGTAGAAGTTTACTGGGGGCAGTAGAAGTTTACTGACCCCCCAGTAGAAGTTTACTGAGGCAGTAGAAGTTTATTGACCCCCAGTAGAAGTTTACTGAAGTTTACTGACCCCAGTAGAAGTTTACTGACCCCAGTAGAAGTTTACTGGGGGGCAGTAGAAGTTTACTGACCCCCAGTAGAAGTTTACTGGGGGCAGTAAATTAATACACTTACCTGTTGGGCTTCGAACTTTGATTCGAGCGCTGCCGACGATGCGTCTTGCAGATTCGGGTGCGGTTGCAGTCTCGGTTGCGGTTACAAACGCCGATTGAGATCCCGTTGAACAACTGTCAACTGTAGGGCGCCGCACGATCAAGGGGGGAGCCCCTGGTGGTACTGTCTCAGCCGGCATGGGGTTAGGATGGCTGCTACTGCTAGCTGAACCGACGCTCTGCCGTATTGAGTCCATCAAAGCACTGGCCTGAGTGGCTCGGCCCTTCCTCTTCCCCATGATCACCATATCTTGCACATAAATAACACACAATTGTTAGTAAATGAGTGAGTAATAGATAAAGATTACGAAAAATAGTCCATAGAAAAGCATACAGGTTGATCAAACCACTTGAATTTGTTCACTTTATTTTTTTTTTTTTTAGAATTGATGCATTGGTGATACAGAAAACTGTGAGCCACTTAAGCAGAAGATACAATGTGATATTGGGTTTTTTTTTCGGATAATTAAAAAAAATCCCAATAATAATAATAATGAAACACGATCAACGAATTCGTTTACGATTCAGACACTGAGAAGAGAGAGAATACGGACCTGCAAAAGGAGCGGTGGTGAGAAGGTGAGAGCAGAGAGATCGTAGCGGAGGTGAGAAAGTGAGAGCAGAGAGATCGTAGCGGCGGTGAGAAAGTGAGAGCAGAGAGATCGGAGCGGCGGGTGGATGCGGTGGCGATGATTGGAGGAGGTGGGTGGATGCCCGCACTTTAATCGGTTGCCGATGCGTGGATGGGGTCTGGTGGCGCAGCTCTGGTGGCACGACTCTAGTGGGATTTGGGAATTGGGAATTGTGGGTGTGAATTAGGGATTGTGGATTGCGCGAGGGAGTTAGTATAGTTTTAAATTAAACTCACTAAGACAAATATCCGTGTCGTAATACGAAATTTCGGGGAAAAACAAAGGCGCAAAATTTACCCGCCTAATATTTGGGGATCCTACACGACGGAAAATACATTTTCCGTGGCATTGGTTAACCAAGCCGACGACTTATACAATTTCCGTCGCCTAAGTAACATAAAATTTTTATAACTCCACGTAAGTATTCGTACTTAAAAAAGCATACATATATATATATGCATTTTAAAACTTACAATGGAAATTTGCATGAATATATTATATAATTAATGGTTTGACGTACGTACGTAGTTAATTATAAATTAAAAAATAAAGATGCTATTTAGAGTCGTCCGAATAATCGTAATATATATTAATCGTACTCATGATAATCTGAGTCGTTTGAATCATCATCCTCCTCAGTTAGGTCAGAATACTCATCATCCTCTATGTATTCGTCATCTATGAAGCCGTCGTCATCATGACTGGGGTGGCGATGTTGTAGTGAGATCAGTTGAGATGGTGTAATTAGAAGATAACCTATGATATCCGGAACGTGTTGGTTGATGACACGAATATCCTCAGTATCAGGACTACATGTGGAGAATCTCTTGATATGGTTCATTCGGTTGATCAGTTGTTATTGGTTCACTGGGCCCACTCTCATCATCCCCTCCCAGTGTAGCTGCACTCCAAATATTCCTATGTGACATCACCTGCACCACTTTCCAACCCTCACCCATAGCCGGATCATCAAGATAAAACACTTGTTTCGCCATGGTGGCAAAATAAACGGCTCATTATCATACCATACACTGTTTGAGTCCACTGATAACAAGCCACGATCCAGAATTTACTCCTTCGTCTGGTTGGGTCAGTATTGAACCATTTGCACTTGAACAACACGACTGGCATACGGGGAAAAACAAAGCAGTGTGGGCACTCAACTTCATCCTTGTTGTCTTTGTAATACAAGATGCAGTTATTGACGCAAGCATCTATCTTCTGGTGATCAAGACGAGGTCAGCCAACATCCTTTTTACCTGGTCGAAATTTGCCGGACAACTGTTACCTTTGGGAAGCACTTTCTTCATAAGTGCAATATCCTCATCAAAACATATGTTACTCTTTCCCCGCTTGTTTTTTATCTGCATGTGCTCCATGACGGTACCCAAAACAGTATGTTCACTACCAGGATACAATGGGGTTTGTACTTCCCGTACAAGCCTGTTGTACTTATCATAATCACTTTCTGGTCAACGTGGGAGACATTAGGGAAGGTGTCAGGGTTGTTGTCATAAACAACATTTTGCTGATATCCTGAGCGGCAAACAGGAAGGCATCGTTTAAGAGGTTCATCACAGCAGGGTCCCCGTAACTAGCGTTGGAAGATCCTGCCTGCGGATTATGTGATGCTTGAATTTCTGCAAGTGTGGGCATTTGAACTTGATTTTCGCCGTGCCATGTCCATGTGGTATAACTAGGACAAATACCGTTTAGTGCCAAGTGAGAATACATGTCTTCATATGTTACTGATTTCCGATTGAGACATTTGTTGCACGGACATATGTGAATAACGTTGTCTAGAGGACTATGTAGACGCACGAACTCAAGAAAATCAAAAATGCCTCTCATATAAACTGGGGACCCCCTCCCTAATTGCATCCAGCTCTTGTCCATGTTGTACACTATAATAACAATAAACAAAAATATATAATCAAAAAATCGTGAATAAAATCAACCGGAAATATATAAATATATATATATATATATATATATATATATATATACTTTGTTGGGAAAATAAACATTTACTCGGTAAACAAGGATTTTAAAGCCCATTTCAATGAAAAACTATTGAGTAACCCATATTAATGTTTTAACGCCTCTAACAATTAATATTATACCCTTAATTATTGCATGAATTAAATACACATGTTCTCCCAGACTCCCACTCTCCACGATCAACCGAACTCTCAGTTCTCCACTCTCTATCTCTCTCTAACACTCGATAACGATCTCTGGTTTAGGGTTCTTCACGATCTCCGTGATTCCATCGATCAGGCCACGTCGCTCTCTCATTAAATATCTATCGATCCACTCCGTCGCTCTCCGCAGATAAATCCCAGTTGAGCAGGAAATCGCTCTCTACCCTACTCTCAGTCGATCGAAGTTGATTTGTGGTCTATGCATTGGCGTTGAATATATCGGCGTCGATATCTGCTTCAATCGCTCTCACTCGACCTCGCTCGGGAAAACCATAAAAACAGGTACATTTTGAATTTTATTGCATTTAGGCTTATTTTGGACTTATCTGATGATATTGAAGCTCCATTCACTAATTTACTGCGTATAATTGGAATGACAATGAAAGGGAGATACTGTATTGTTATTTACTCTTGTGAAGTAGAAGTTTACTGGGGGGCAGTAAACTTCCACTGGTTTACTAGGGGGGCAATAAAGTTGTTTATTAGGATAAGAATGTGTATATGTTGTGTATAACTAGCATGATTATGAAAGGGAGATAAGATATTGAAGTTTACTGACCCCCAGTAGAAGTTTACTGGGTGGCAGTAAACTTCCACTGTGTTCACTATGGGGCAATGAAGTTGTTTATTAGGGTAATAATGGGTATATGTTGTGTATAACTGGCATGATTATGAAAGGGAGATAATGTATTGAAGTTTACTGACCCCCAATGGAAGTTTACTGGGGGCAGTAAACTTCCACTGTGTTCACTATGGGGCAATGAAGTTGTTTATTAGGGTAATAATGGGTATCTGTTGTGTATAACTGACATGATTATGAAAGGAGATAATGTATTGAAGTTTACTGACCCCCAGTAGAAGTTTACTGGGGCACAACACACAACAGATACCCATTATTACCCTAATAAACAACTTCATTGCCCCATAGTGAACACAGTGGAAGTTTACTGACCCCCAGTAGAAGTTTACTGGGGGGCAGTAAACTTCCACTGTGTTCACTATGGGGCAATGAAGTTGTTTATTAGGGTAATAATGGGTATATGTTGTGTGTTGTGCCCCTGAAATTGAAAGAGAGTTCATTTTTGCAAGTTTCTGATCCCCAGTTGAAGTTTACTGGGGGGCAGTAAACTTTATTTTTTGCATATGCAGTTTATAAATGCAAGTTTTTACTACTTATATACAGGATGAGAAGCAGTTCAAGGCCTTTAGGTGTGGATTCTGATACCGAAGAGGATTGGTTTCAAGAATCTGTAGCTTCTATGAGGACAAAACAAAATATAGGAGAAGTTTTACAGGAGATGAAGTCGAAGAAAAAGAGAAAAGAGGTCCAGAAGGGTGTCGTTGCTGAAGAAGAAGAAGATGATGATTACACTGAAGATGAAGAGGGGGAAACAGAAAAGTATCTTTTTCAGAGAAGATCAACAGGCAGAAAAAGAAAACAAGCGGAGACAGATTCAGGGGAGGAGGAGGAGGAGGAAGAAAAGGGAAGAAAGAAGAAGGAAAAAAGAGGAGAAGGTGACTTGACCAAGATCAAACATGTGCAGCAAAAGTGCTCACTGACATCATTTTATATGTTAATGTATAGATACAAGGAGAGCATCCCAGAAGAATCATGGGAGTTGATAAACAGCACTTGTTTTCGGGGAATAATTGAAGCATTCAGATTGGACAAGGTTGAGGAGGATCAAGTGAAGAAGCTTGAATCTGATTTTGAGATCCTAATGAGGCACTACAACAGTGACAATAAAAACTTCATATTTAGGAACATGGAGATTGAAATTACGGAGCATGACGTGCATTCAATTTTTGGAATAACCAAAGAAGGCTCGGATGTGGATATCACAATAGACCAGAAATACTGCAAGGGCAATAAGAAGAATGTGGCAGATTCTGCTGTCTTTGGAAAGCAAACAAGAAGAACAATCACCAGAAAGGTTATTGATGACACATTAATGGAAGAGCTTAGGAAGCTTCAGAAGAAGAAGGGGGATCCAAGGAAGATAGCCTCTTTGGTTATAATGTACCTTATGACAGCTTTATTTTTCAGCAGAAGCGGGAACCACATTGAATGGAAACTGATACTCAAGTGTGAAGACCTTGAAGGCATCGACAAATACAACTGGTCACATAAGGTATTAGAATTCTTGCACCAAGGACTTCACAAGCACGTAAGGGGGGAGCCAAGAGTTTTGAACGGATGCCTCCTTCTGGTTCTATACTGGTTCCTTGAGAAAACAAAAATAAAGAAGCGGATTATCGGGAAAGAGAAGGAGACTCCCAGATTTCTAAGATGGTCAATACAAGAGATCATCAAAGAAAAGGAGTATTTGAGAAGACCTGAATTGCTAGAGGTAATGGTATTTTATTTATATAGCCATTTTTATAATTAAAAAAAATATATTGCATTGTATTGTTTGTTTTTTGAAAAACTAAATTAAACTGATTTGTGTCTTATAAATGTAAAAACAGGAACTCATAATAGAAGGTCCATGGATGGATGAGGAGGAAACGAGTTCCGGCAATGATAAGCGGCTGCAAGATGATAATGGAACACCAAGGACAATTGATTGGGTAAGTTTGAATGGTTACTAACACCCAGTAAAACTATTAGCAATGAAAATGGAACGTGTATAGAAGTTTACTGACCCCCAGTAGAAGTTTACTGGGGGGCAGTAAACTTCTACTGGGTTTACTAGGGGGCAATAAAGTTGCTTATTAGGGTATATTAAGTGTGTAATTGTCATGAAATTGAAAGGGAGATAATGTATTGTTGTTTACTGACCCCCAGTAGAAGTTTACTGGGGGGCAGTAAACTTCTACTGGGTTTACTAGAGAGCAATAAAGTTGCTTATTAGGATATATTAAGTGTGTAATTGTCATGAAATTGAAAGAGAGATAATGTATTGTTGTTTACTGACCCCCAGTAAAAGTTTACTGGGGGGCAGTAAACTTCTACTGGGTTTACTAGGGGGCAATAAAGTTGCTTATTAGGGTATATTAAGTGTGTAATTGTCATGAAATTGAATGGGAGATAAGTATAGAAGTTTACTGACCCCCAGTAGAAGTTTACTGGGGGGCAGTAAACTTCTACTGGGTTTATTAGGGGGCAATAAAGTTGCTTATTAGGGTATATTAAGTGTGTAGTTGTCATGAAATTGAAAGGGAGATAATGTATTGTTGTTTACTGACCCCCAGTAGAAGTTTACTGGGGGGCAGTAAACTTCTACTGGGTTTACTAGGGGGCAATAAAGTTGCTTATTAGGGTATATTAAGTGTGTAATTGTCATGAAATTGAAAGGGAGATAATGTACTGTTGTTTACTGACCCCCAGTAGAAGTTTACTGGGGGGCAATAAAGTTGTTTATTAAGGTATATTAATTGTGTTATTGTCATGAAATTAAATGGGAGATAATGTATAAAAGTTTACTGACCCCCAGTAGAAGTTTACTGGGGGGCAGTAAACTTTTTCTTTACACACTAGGGGCAATAAAGTTATTTATTAGGGTATATTAAGTGTGTAATTGTCATGAAATTGAAAGGGAGATAATGTATTGTTGTTTATTGACCCCCAGTAGAAGTTTACTGGGGGGCAGTAAACTTGTTTATTTGTATATAATTGTTTAACAGTAACGATTTCGTTGTTATAACGTGTACAGGAGCTGCCGATGGAAGATATGAAGAAGAAGCTGACAGAACTTGCCAAAGCAAATGAAGAACTGGTGAACAAAAACACTGAATTGCGCGGCAAGTTAAAGAAAGCGGACAGCCAAATCATTGAGCTAGAGAAAGAAAGGAGGGCAGACAAAAATGAAATCAACGCTCTCAAGAAACAGTTGCACAAGGGGGCAAAACATGCTCAGACAAAACAGATAATATGTGTAACTGAGGAGAAGGAGGAGGAGGAGGATAGGTCAAAGCCGGTTGAAGAGGAAGAATATAACTGCAGAGAGGAGCAACCAGGAACTGAAGAGGTAAGAGTAGAAATAAGTTTATTGACCCCCAATAAATATTGTGTTTGGTTCAATTTTTTGAGGATAACTTGTGTGTTTTCTTTTGTGTAGTTTTTTGAACAAGTAGCAAAACCAGTTCCGTTGCGAAAGATATTTCCAGAAGACGATGAACCTGTGACGACCGATGTCAAGCTGTCTAAACTGGACAAACTTGTTGATCAAGCTGTGGAAACAACCAGCTTGAAGAATGAAGAACAGCAAGCAGGAGGGCTCAAGAAATATGTCAAGCAGAAGGGCTCAAAACAAACTGTGGAGACTGGTTCGATTGAAAGAGACGTCAACCTGAAGAAGCGTGGGGCACAAAAGAGGAAAGAAGAAGAATGGGAGTATGACACCCCATTAGGGCTAAAGCCAGCAAAAAGAACAAAGGAGGTGGAGCGTAAAGTCCAGAATCGTATTGTTATTGATGGAGTGAACTGCAACACTCCAACATGGAAGCTCTTGGATGAAAAGGTGGCGAATCACTATAAGAACTGGTTTGATTTGAACAAGGACAAGAATGATGAGTAAGTTTATTCTTCCCTAGTATATATATATATATAACATTACAATTAGTTCCCTGGTTTGACTTTTATGACTTATTTGTGTCTGCACAGTTTCCGGTATTGGGAGTGTTGTGATGGTATCATTGACATTACCAAAGATGACTTGAAGAGAATAATTCAAGAAGGAGAGATTACATCTAATGTGAGAAAAACTTACTGGTCTTACTAACCGCAATAAAGTTGATGTTTGAGTAACCTAAGATGTATTCTTTGTTGTAATAATTTGTGACTTATATATGTTGTACATGCAGACCATCAGGGTGTACCTCGCAATGTTGAAGGAGGAAATGGAAAAGAAGAAGGTCTCGGTCGGATTCCTAGACATAGAGGCAGCGGTAAGTAGTCTAACCTGAAATAACAGCGTGCCGCAGCACCGCGGTCTCCTCCGTTACTTTTTTCAGTTAACACAATCTTACTACTTGCTTTTATAAATACAGCGCGCGGCGGTGGTACATGAACAAAAACTGAAGGAGTTCCTAGCTGGAGGAGGAAAACAGGGGAATTCAAATGTAATGAATTGGATATAGAGCTTTCCATTATTAATCCTCTGTGGTCCATCTTCAGTAAGGACCTGGTTTTCATTCCGGTACATCACGGGGTCAGCCACCACTATACCTTGGTCCTGATTGACAACAAAGCTCGATGCTTCTATCACGTGAACTCAATGCTACCGCCAACGAAAGATTACTCTGCCGACACCAACAACCACTTTCAGAATGCAATGGCAGTGGTGAGTTGTAACTGATTTATTAGGGTAAGAAGTTTACTGGGGGGCAGTAAACTTCTACTGGTTTTTGTTTGTTGCTTGTTCTCTTAGTTTGTTTGAGTTGTAATTTACTTGTGTGTTGGAACCAACAGGTGAAGCACATTATGGTGTTCATCAAACGCGTATATGATTCCACCAAATACCCTCTCAGCCAAGGCATGGACCCTGAGAAATGGAGGGAAAACTATGACAAGCAGGACAGCCAAGGAATAGTGGTTGACGGTTACTCGATGATGAGTGCTGAAGAGAAAAGAACAAGAAGATGGATGCTGGACCAAAACGTTTATCAAGCAAGATACAAGCTGACTGATATCTTATCCTGCCCGCAGCAAAAGAAAACATCGTAAGTACCTTTAAACTTCCTTTAAAGAGTTTTATTGGGGTCAGGAATTACTTGTCTGTTTTATTGGGGTGAAAAATTTAGTAACACTGTTTCTTAATGCATTGCAGGTCAGACTGTGGACCGTTTTTGCTCCACTTTATAGAGAGCCTATGTCATAGTAAAAAACCGACAAAAGATGGTGGTAATGAAATGAGGAGGAAGATCCTGCTAAAGTTCATGGACATCAATATAGAAAAAAGATTAGTGGCACTTTAGATGTAGGATCTTCAAAATAAATGTAGTATTTTTATAGTGTTGCAAGAACATATGAATGATCTTGAATTTCAGTAACGGAACTTGTTCTTTTAGTAATTTTGGTATATTCCTTTGATATTTCTGTCAGTTTCATTTATCTTTGGTTGTCAGTTTCAGTTTTTTTTTGTTACAGGGTGGTTATTGGGGTCAGTAAACTTTGGTTGCTCTGTTCAGGAAAATTACTGACCCCCAATAATTTTTCCTACTTGAGAGTTTACTACCCCATTATGTCATTAGAGGATGGTTGAAAGGAATCTAAGTAATAACAATCATCCATAAACTTTGGTTGCTCTGGTCAGGAAAATTACTGACCCCCAATAATTTTCCACACTTGAACATATGAGCATAACAAAAACTGGAAGCATTCCAGATTAAAGAAAAGACCTGGAAAAGAGTAAAACAAACATCCAAGTATCAAACTGGAAGAAAATAAAGGAAGGCGGATGTGTTGTATCAAGAAATACAGAAAATTACTGACCCCCAATAATTTTCCACACTTTACGTACATGAGCATAATTTTCCAATCATTTTCCATACTTGAGAGTTTAATTACTACCCCAATAATATTCTTCACCTTATACCTCCGGTTAGGGCCCTAATCTCGTTTGAGAGCATATGACATTGTGATTTCGTTTGTTGTTGGGGGGTTTCGAATTCGCATATGTGAGAAAATTTCGGCAGCATCTCCCTACAGTTCCCCAAGTGCACTAATATCTATACCTAGAATGCACTCGAGGAACAATAAAGGAAGATCTTGTCGAAATATATATACCCACAACCGAAAACGAAACGCACCAACAACAAACGGAATCTCAATGTCATATGCTCCCAAACTGTCCAAATATGGGACAATTCGAAACCTATTTTGTTAGACACAGTCGTAACATAATGGTTCTCGAACGGGATTTCTAAGGGTAACAATATATATTGATGAATGTATAAGAATCTTATAATTCTTAATTACATGATTCATCATTTTATTTTTTATCATTCGAATCGCATGAACAAAACGATTTGAATGAAAACAAAAATTTGATAAACGTACGTACATAATTATTAATTAATCATACATACAAAAACTAAAGATATATATATATATATATCTTTAAAAATTATACACACAAAAGTTAGATATATATATATATATACAAACATAATATTATATAGTTTTCATGCATATATAATATTATATGTACGTACAAACATATTATACACACATATCTATTAATTATATTAAGCATACAAGTAATAAGCAACAATTAATAATCCATCAAAATGGGACCGGCAAGTTGCCGAAAGTTCGCAGGAAAATATGCCTAAAAGAAGAAAGTAGATTAATTAATTAAAATAGTTACCAATTAGGAGATCGAGATCGAAGCGCGTACCTCTTAAAGATCGATCAAATTCATGTCGACGAAAAGCTTCTAAATTAACTATATTTGGATCGGATGAATATTCTGATGAAGGGGAGGGGGGGAGCTAGACCATGCTTTTATTCGATCTACGTTCTCTTCTGGGCAAAAGGTGTATAAATGATGATGTGTAAACTTAGCGGATGAAATATTCCGTCGGCTAGGAAGATATCCGTCGAAAAAAATATTCGCTCTGCTTTGTGTCAGGCAATAATTCAAATTCTTAGGCGACGGAAACGTTGTCGGCTAAGAAATAGTTATTCGTCGCCCAAGATGTTTTAGCCGACGAACGGAATTCGTCGCCCAAGAAAAGTTTAAGCGACGGAAAATTATTCGTCGTCTAAGTCAAGTTCTACCGACGGAACATTATTCGTCGCCCTAGACAATCTTCGACGACGGACTATGTCGACAGTCAATTTCCG
The DNA here is from genome assembly GCA_010134655.1 of Fragaria nilgerrensis. Lineage (NCBI taxonomy): Eukaryota > Viridiplantae > Streptophyta > Magnoliopsida > Rosales > Rosaceae > Fragaria > Fragaria nilgerrensis. The sequence continues at coordinate 9,714,013 of CM020978.1, forward strand.
TCGACTAGAAAGATCTAAGGCGACGAAACCTTACCGACGGAAGATATCCGTCGTCTAGGATTTACTAAGCCGACGGAAATAGGATGACGAATAGTATTTCGTCGATTAGGATTCTCTTAGTCGACGGAAGTTGTCGATAGTTATTTTTCGTCGCCTATGAAATCTTAGGCGACGGATGTGGTGTCCTATACGACGGTTTTTGTTTCCGTCGGTGAAGTGTGTCTTAGCCGACGGAATTAATAAGATTCCGTCAGCTAAGTGTATATTTCCTGTAGTGTTACTCGTTCTGTGCTTTACTTTCAAATGCATATGTGACATGATGGCACTCAAAACTGAAACTGGACAGTCATCATACACTGGTGTCTGGGTTTGTTCGAGCAACCTGTTATACTTCTCATAATTAGACATGTCAACTGCCTCATTGACATTGGGGGCAACATCATCAACTGCCTCTTCTTCATATCTTGAAGCATACGGAAAAACATCATGTAGCATATTCATAGCGGGGTATATAGAAGGGTCGGCAGTACCACTAGATGACCAAACTTCATGAATGTAACTTGCTCGAAATTCCGCTAGTGTAGGATTATTTTCCTCCACCTCACCGTGTTCTGTCTATATAGTATAATTCTTCCATATACCAAAATGTGACAACTGTTGTTCCATACCCGATCGTGTCTGTCAATCGTCGCACATACATTTTCTACATGGATACTTGTGCCTCTTAGTTCCTGGAGCACCATGATAATCAACAAATCTCAATAAATCAAAGATTCCTCGTATATACAAGTGGTGACACCTGTCATATAACATCCAGCTTTTGTCCATGTTTTGCATCTGTTGTAATAAGAGAAACAACAAATAAGCACCAAGTATATAGCAACAAGCCAACATTACTCATATAAATATTCATTTCTTCTTCACCTTATGCCATTACTCATATAAATATTCATTTCTTGGCTGCTTCATTGATAATTGTGATGAAGTTGCTCTGGCTACATACACGTCTCACAACATTATTTTTACCAAAAAAGAAGAAGTGTCACTCATATATTATAATCAAACACTGGAAGAAGTCTCAATTCAAGTAACAAAAATTGAAGATGAAAGACAAGGCCTTTGGACGTGTAAGGAGGGAAAAAGAAAATCGCAGCACATGCAAGGCCATGTTAGGGGAAAAAAAAAGAGTGCTAGAAGAAAACAATTGTATGTGTTAATGAAAATCACAAAAACATATGCGAAACCTTAATTCAATTCCCCCCTAAACCCTAATTGCACCTGATATTCATCGTAATCTCGTTTGGAAGGGGTGGGTTTTGTTAACAATGCTTGCGAGGAAACCGAAATCCAATTGAGAAGAAGTTGATGATCAATTGAATAGGAGGTGAGAGAGTTGAGAGGAGACGTGAGAGGAGGAGAGAATTGAAGACGTCGAAGATTATATAAGGCAAAAAAGAAATAGGGTTTACAAGATAAAATCAGTAAAGTAAAAAAAGTAAGGATTTTTGTAAGTAAGAAAAAATGAAATATAAAGAAAATAAGAAATCATGGTTTGATGACGTGGCTTTACCATGTCAGCTGCCACCTAAGGTGGTTTCTAAGTGGTTTCAAAAGGTGGTTCACCTAGCATTACTCTTTGTAATAATACACTTCAAGATAATAATCCTCAGAAAATATATAGAGCTCATCATCTTTTAGTAGTACTTTCAGAAAGTCCATTTCCTTTCCATTGAAGAAACTTGCAATATCAAGAAAAACTTGCTTCTCATATTCTGAATGGTTTTTGAATCTCATTAATTACAAGGAGCACTTCTGTAACTATCTAACATAGTTTGCCAACGGTCTATGGTTTCTAGATTAGTTACCTAAACAAGATCAAAAACTTTCAGAGCTAGTGGAAGGCGAACATAGTCTATTGCACGTCTTGCGAGTACAACATATTCCTTTGGGAGGTTCATTAGTATCAAAGGCATGCCAACTGAAAAGTTCAAGATCAAGCTTGGTGGTAATCTAATGTCTTGACTTCATATATCAACTTAATCCCATTACGTGAATGACTCTACTGCCATAACCAAACAAACCTGTAGCTTCAGCTGAGTTGCATAACCTATCCAATTCCTTCACATCATCAAGAATTAAGAGACCTTTTCAGGCTCAACCTTTGCTTTATTACATTCATCCCTTTATGAACATTGCCGATCTACAAGTTTGTGCCTCCTAGAGTCTCAAAAATTGGAGTGTCCTGCAGATGGAGTAGGCCTTCTTAAAAACCCGTTCACAGACACATATCTGCTATCGGGAGATCGATAAACACGACAAAAATAATCATGTCGAAATATGTTACATTTATTTGACATGACAACTCACCTAAAAACACCTGCATCATTTCAAGCAATGTCTCAGGGACGAAGTGCCTGTAAATTCATCAATGAATTTGAAGTGTCTCTCATCTTACTCTTGGCCAACAGTACTGGAAACCAAACAGTACAGAAGGATATAAGTCCAACAGACCATAATTTACCCTCTAGGGCTGCAAGCGTAGACGACTATCCATGGGTGTAGTTTTCCTAATTTTCTTTGGAGCAGCAGGTCAAGAAGCGTGTCCAGATGAAGCAGCTACACTCCTCGTCATCATCATCTTCATCTTCATAATCGTCGTTGTCATTTGGAGGATTTGTTGCTTCAATGGACAAGGGAATCGATTGCTCTTGCTCATGGCGACGATCACTGACATCTTCATCATCTTGATCAGCATCATCATGTGGCATACCAGCCAGGTGAACCCCGCAGCTTGTATACAGCAAACCTTTGCCATGCATGTGGTGAAAGACAACCCGACACATATAAGACATTGATGGCCTCTCTTCATTCAACCTCGACTTGATGCCAGCAGCTAATGGAATATACTTTAGCCACATGAGGCGACCGTATCTCACTTGATTTGATAAAACAATCATCATCTAACTCCATGGAAAGTCCATTAATCTCAACGGTGGTGCCAAAATTATAATAACCACCAAACTTCTCTGTGAATTCAAATACAGCACATAGAGTCAATCCTGCAACCAATGATATGAAATGTCGAGGGATTTCGATCAATATTTTGCATATGGGATGCCTTTGATCTTCATCAACAACAACGCCTACATCCTTCTGATAGTTAAACCACTTCGGAACTCTATTTCCTGGAAGTAAAACCTCAAACAAAGAGTGCTGCACCTGTAACACAGAAAGGTAATGGTAACTATATCATGTGCCATCCTATTTACAGGCAATTAAGATATAGAGTTATAGACAGTACATAGGTAAGACGGGGAGCGGAGCACAGAAATACCTCATTCAGTAATACATTTGCGACTTTGGACACGTCCAAGCGCAAAGAATCAAGAAGATTATGACAATTAGACAAGTGTCCACTAGCCCTAATTTTAAGAATTTTATTCCCACTAACAAAATCAGATTTTAAAATTCCCAAGAGCCAACTTAAACAGCAGAAAGACAATTATACCCTTAATGAATTAAATAAATTACAATAGACAATTATAAAAGTCTATTATAAAATAAAGTTTCTATGACCGGATTCCCACGACCAATGACGTTGACCGGGCTCTGGGGCCGTTGACCGGACTCCGACGACGGTTGACCTGGCTTCGGCCACCGTTGATCGGTCTCCGACGACCGTTGACCGGCTCCGACGAAAGCTAGGGGATCTACTGGAGGTAGTAGGAGGGTCTACTGGGGGCAGTAGAGGGGTATATTGGGGGCACTAGGAGGTCTACTAGGGGTAGTAGGAGGGTCTACTAGGGACATTAGGGGGGTTTACTGGGGGCAGTAGGAGGTCTGTCCAAGGGTCTACTGGGGGCAGTAGGAGAGTCTACTAGGGGCAGTAGGAGGGTCTACCGGGCTCCGGCGACCGTTGACCAGACTCCGGGGGCCATTGTGCTTTAGTCATTTATAGCAGGTCCCTATTAGGGTCAGTAGGACCTCCTACTGAGGGCAGTATGACCACCTAGTGAGGTAGTATGACCTCCTACTGGGGGCAGTAGGACCTCCTACTAGGGTCAGTAGGGGCAGTAGGACCACCTACTAAGGGCAATAGGACCACCTACTAAGAGCAGTAGGGGGTTCGTCGGGGAGTCTATTGGGGGCAGTAGGAGGTTCGTCGGGGGTTGTATTGGGGGCAGTAGAAGGTCCTACTGGGGTAGTAGGAGGATCTACTAGGGACAGTAGGAGGGTCTACTAGGGGCAGTATGACCTCCTACTAGGGGCAGTACTAGGAGCAGTAGGACCTTCTATTGGGGGCAGTAACAACTCATATTTGAGTCAGTAGGACTACCTATTAGGGTCAGTATGACCTCCTATTGGGGTCAGTATGACCACCTATTGGGGACAGTAGGAGACTACTGGAGGTAGTAGATGGTCTACTAGAAACAATAGGAAGTCTATCGCAATTTATAAACTATTATCACAATCAATAATACATTCAACTATGCAAATGAACAATTCATGTATTGTTGAAGTCATGTACTAAAAATGAACTATTATGGTCTTAAACAAAATAAAACAAAACTTGCATGATACACCATACATGCATATACCCTAAAATACTAGGACAAATGGTGAATTGCAAGTCTGTGTCTACATAGACAAAGGCTCAAAGACCATAAAACAATATTCCACGCTTAGTGTCTTGGTGGTTATCTGCCATAGTGCCATATATTATATATGCATGAAATGAAATCCTCCATTTTCCCTAAGAAATCCATTAATAAACTACTACAAATATGACTCCAATGCCATGTGAGAGATCCATGATCTATTTTTGACGCATAAACGACCCTCTTCCTTAAATGCTTCAAGTTCAACAACCCCAAAAATAATGGTTGTTCTTCAAATTGGAGCAGTGAACCCACCACCCAGACTCCTCCATGAAGCGCATCCCTCCATCACAACCATTTCCAGTCACAAAAATGCTTCAAACAATATCCCTACAAACAATAACTGATCTGTTCTACACTAATCCACCACTCAAAATTGAAAATCTAACCCTCATTTCAGGCCGAAAACACTACTAAACCACAAGATTTTACAATTCCATCACATTTTCTCAAACGCAAAATCGAAGTGGCACTGAAAACCAATTCACGTCACTCTCTACTCACCTCTTAAGTGCGTTTTTCAATCAGAAGTCCATGCCTAGAAGGATCTGAGATTTGTGGCAAGAGACGGTGACAACGGTGGAGCGGATCAGAGCACGATCAGATCTCGATGTCGTCAGATCCACCAATGTTGTTAGATCCATACCGGCGTTAGGTGACTTTGAACACGATCTCGACACAAAGATTTTCGAGAGTGGTGATTTCGATATGTTTGACGGTGACGGTTGGAGAGTGGAGGAAGGAGCCGTTGAGAGGTGGTGGCGGTGGTGGTGGAGGAGATATGGAGGGAGAGCCGATAAAGGCGGCGCGGTAGTGAATTCGCACCGGGAAGAAGGCTCCGGGCGAAGCACAAGCACGGGTGACAGAGAGAGAGAGAGAATTAGAGAGATAGATGAGAGAATGAGAAGAAGGGAGGGCAGTTTTGTCCATAAAAATAATAGAAAAGCTGAAAATTTTGTTAGAGGGCCCTAATGCCCAAATATTTGAAAACTAAAGCCCATTTCAATTAAAGTTTTATCTCTATGCTCATTCCAATGATTCTTGAGAAAAAGACAATATTACCCTGTAACTAAACCACACAAATATTATCTCTTTCTCCTTTATATTATCTCATTTTCCTTCTCTCTTTTTTCCCGATATCTCTCTCTCTCTCTCTCTCTCTCTCTCTCCCCCTTCTGATCATGAGCGCCACCGCCACCGCCCTCTGCACTCGCCGTCTCTCATGGCCCCCTCCTCCTCACCTCGATTTTCCTCTCTCTCACTCTCTCTGTGCGGCCAAGTCAGCCGGAGATTCGCCGCCGTCCTCTTGCGCCGACGAGCTAGTCCGGTTCTCGCTCATCTTCCGTCTCCTTTTAGACTGGGCAGGAGTGCGTCGGGGATGGGCTGGGTTCGTGCCGAGATCGATGATGGTGTTGCTGGGGCGCGCTCGGGGCTCGGTTGGAGTTCGATCTGGGCTGGGGAAGGGCCTTGCTTGTCGGCGTGCGCCGAGGTTAGTGGAGGAGGCCGGTGTTCTCGTTCTCTTCAGTGGAGGAGGCCGTCGGGGACTGCGACTTGTTCTCTTCGGTGGAGGAGGCCGTCGGGGACTGCAACTCGTTCTCTTTGGTGAAGGTGGGTGCCCAAAGAAGAAATATGGGTGCCCAGATCAAGTCAGTTTTTTTTTTTTTTATCCTTACCCTTTGAATATTAGGGTCAATAAGTGATTATTAAGGATTGATAAATGATTATTAGGGCCATTAAGTTATTATTTGAGGTTTGTAACCTGATTATTAAGGGTCAGTAAGTGATTACTGGGTGATTACTGGGTATCAGTAACTGAAAACTAAATGTTATTGGGGGTCAGTAACTGGTCAGTAACTAGTTACTGGGTGTCAGTAATTAATCAATAACTGGTTACTGGGGTCAGTAACCGGTTACTAGGTGTCAGTAACCGGTTACTGGGGTCAGTAACTAGTTACAGGGGAAAATCCGGTGACCGGAGTCCGGCGGTCGGAAAATTCCGGTGACCGGAGTCCGGCGGTCGGGAAAATTCCGGTGACCGGAGTCCGGCGGCCGGTGACCAGAGTCCGGTGAGATTCCGGCCAAGTATTCTCTCTTTCATTTTCTCTCTCTATGCATGTTTAAGGGGTGAGGGTAAAATAGTCTTAAAATAATATGATTTGTTAAGACTTTAGTAAAGATTTGTGCATTTGGGCATAAAAAAGGTTACCTTATATTGAAATGGGCTAATGAAAAAGATTATCATTAGAATGGGAAATAAGGGGCTTAAATTAGTACTAAATGGGTATTTTCCCATAAATCATTAGGAGTGTTATGGTTAGTGGGAATTTTAGATTCTTATTTTGTTAGTAGGAAAAAATTCCTTAAAATTAAGACAGATAAACAATTTGTGTTACCTTATACTCCGGTATATCTGACAACAGCGAAATTGCTTACAATGATATGCAGTCAGCCACTTCTATGAATCTTGTAAATGGTGGAAGTTCTAAAATCGCACAAAGCCTCTGCAACCACACAATTTAAGAGACTCCAAGTTGACAAATTTTTAATGCCCTTGGGAAGACTAACAAACTGCTTCCTGATAAATCAAGATTCTTTAATGTGGACACGCAATGAATACCAACAGATAAATCGATGTCTGATAATAAATTGCACCCTTTGAAAGATGGAAGCAAATCACCTGTTCACGAAAATCCTATGCCAACTCTTTGCCACAAATAATAATTTGACATCTGGCCACTAAATTCAACTAAGTTAACACTGTTAATACTTAGGAGTGCCAGAAAAAAAAAAAAAAAAACCTTTGAAAACCTATGAAACCCATAATTTGATCCCAGCCCTTTTTCCCCTTGCTTTCTTCTTCCAGAAACCCAGCCTTCTCTTTGTTCTTCTTCTTATCAGATCAAAACTCATTTCTTCTTCTTCTGTAAATTAAGTCCAACTTTACCCAAAACTAAGTTTTCCAGATCTATAGCCCCTCTCAAACTCACTTACATAACCTCATCGAAAACAAAATAAACGAAAACAAATCTCAATTACTCTCACCACATCTCAGAAGAAGAAACAAAATCAAATTGCAACAACAAATAAACGAAAACAAATCTCAATTACTCTCGATCACAACATCTGCCACACCGATCATCAAGTTTCACAATTCCCAATTGCAACAACAAAATCCCAATCTTCTTGGCCTGCAGAATCAAGTACGATTTTTATTTTCTCATTTCGGAAACCACAACTATATTTGTCCTGCCTCTCTCCTCTTTTAGGATCTGACGTTCCCCGGCGACTTTGAATTCGAGATCTTGCATTCACACCCTGGCCCTCTTCGAACTTTCTTTCGAACCTCTCAGTACTTTGGGAATGGCACCACTGGTCTTGATTTCATATCCATATAGAGAACCCAAAATGAGAAGAAATGGGATATTAACTTAGATGAACCAGAAAGAGTTGTCTTCATGTTTGTTTTTTTTTTTCTTCCTCCGCAGACTAAACGGTGTTAGTGATCAGTGAGTTAGTGGTCAGATGTCAAATTACTATTTGTGGCACATGATTGGCATAGGGTTTTCCGAAACAGGTGATTTGCTTCCTTGAAAGATAAATACGGGACCGCCAAAGGCAGTGATTCTTCACTAGATGAAACCTCTGATGTCATCTTGCTCGGAAGAGTGAGAAGTTTTGGACAGTGGTTAAGACCAAGATGATCAAGATTTTGCAACTCATAAATACTGCTTGGAAGGCTTGTAAGGTTTTGACATCTATCCAGACCTATGTATGAAACTTCAGTGAGGTATCGAATTGATGATGGCAATTCTTTTATGCCAGTACCACTCAATTGCATGACATCTAAGGCTTTCATCTTGTCCACAATTTCCGGGAACTTCTTGAGCCTTTTGCAATCAAGAAGAATCAAATCTTCTAGAGATTTCCAGCAAACTCTTGTTGGAAATTTTGTCAGGTTAGAGCATCGATTAAGGTCCAATGTGACAAGTTTTTCAAGGAATCCAACACTAGGATCAACCTCCACTAGACTTGTACATTGACCTAGATGCAAGGACTTAATGTTTGGGATTTCAGATAAGTTGGGGACCTTTTTCAAGAATTTGCAGTTGTCAAAGTTTAGAGACGTCACCTTAGTCAAATGCTGTGATACAAAGCATAATAGAGTTAATAATCTAAATGATGTCCATTAAAGAAATTTGCAACTCAACTAAGAGAGCCTATTCCCTGCACCAGTGGGACAGCTGCACCAGGCAGATTTAACGGGGCGTGGTTGCACGCGCTGTTAGTGCAATTGTGAATTTGTACCGCCCCTCTTTCTCTTCTTCCTAACTCCTCTCAAAACTAACTGAATCGTCTCAGACGCTGACTTGGGACACCTGGGTCCTCCTCCACGGCTCCACGACATCGGTTGCTGGCGGAACTTGAATTGTGGTTTCAATTTGGCTCCATTGACCAACTTCGTTCGACGACCTGTACGGGGTTTCGTTATTTGGTTATGCTTGTTTCTCAGATACGGTGGAGATGTCGAGGGGCACCATTTTGGTGGCGGCCGCCTTCTTTAAGCGAAATCACCACTGGGTTGAGATTGCATAACCCATTGCCACGGTGGCCTTCAGAAAACGAACCTACGTCCTCTCCATCGCCAACCCATCTGTGTTCTTCGGGAGATTTTGATTCACGTTATTTTCAGGCTGAGTTTGATTCGATTGTGAGGGAGATTTGATGTAATTTGGATATGTCGGCGAGCTGCACGGATTCGAGTGGTGGAAAGGGAATAGAATGTTGCTGGCGCCGCTACAGGGTTAAACAAGTTGGGGTGTATGAGATTAGTGGTAGAAGCAACAACACCAAAATTGGTTAGAGAGAAGTGGACTGATGAACCCAGAAATTCTTATAGCCATGAAACGAATCTAATGATCAGCTTGAATTGGTTTTGGACGTTGGTGATAGATGATGTGTTCATGGATTTTTTTTTTTTTTTTTTGAAACTGGTGTTCATGGCTGATTAAAATATGAAAGGATGTAGTGGTTTTGGTAGATACGAGAGAGAAGTGGACTAAGAGGAATTAAAATACGAGAGTGATGTAGGACTATCATGCGCAGAGATGTCTATGATAGCTAGGATATCTTTGACTTAATATTAACCGTCCATTGGCGCTATTTTTCAAAAAAATTCGGCATTTTAAAAAATGTAAATTACATTATTAAAAAAAATTATGTAAATTATTATGATACACTACAATTTTCACATTTCATAAAAAATAGATTTGGTACTCAAAAAATTCTATGAAAATTCCAACGCACTCAAATCACTGTCCATTCATGTAAAAAATTTAATATATTTATATCCCTTTAACACAGCTGCCCTTAAAGAGGTATAAATTTACATAAAGTTGACTAAACTGATCGAGATCTGAACAATAACGAAAATAAGTAAATTTTGTATCGTATCCGTATTTCATTATGTTGATCATCTTATTTTCGTCTTCGTTTGACCCTCGGTCAACTCAATCAATCTTATAGATCATTCTACCTCCTTGTGGGCAACTGTGTCAAACGAATATAAATTTCTTAAAATTCTAACATAGATGGACAAAGCGTGTCACCGTGAGGGTATATAAATTTTCATTTAATTGTTCAAGTACCGTAGTATTTTTTATGATTTTCTGAGTTTCATAAATAGTATAATTATTACGTTTACTATATATAACTTCATAAAATCATAACAAATAGCTCCGGTGGTAAAATGATTATCCGAAAATTCATACGTCGTCTTGGTGACGTGCTCTGTCCATCATGTAAAAGTCTAGGAACGTTTACCTCCCGAGATAGGAATTCTCATAGGGAAGCATAAGCGTAATAGAGTTGATCGCATCTATCGAGGCTCAAACATTAACGGAAATATGTGATTTTTTAACCCTAGTTTTATTTCACTATAACGATCAAATCTTATTTCATAAGATTTTCAAAAATTTCGCTTCCTTTGTATAGTTGATTCACAGAAATGTATATTTCCATATAACCTACTAAATAAGTTATACCACATTAGTAGGCATGTTGTGATTCCAATGACTAAATTTCACAAAATGAAAATTCGACCGTCTGATATGATCATTATAGTGAAATATGACTATGGTATAAAATCCAACTAGATTCGGCATCGTTTGGGGCTCGATCGAAATGGTCAACCATAATCCATCGTCACTTATCACACGAAACGCTCTTACCTATCTCTCTCTGACCAATTTTGGTTGACTCTTCCACACATTAAACTCTCATATAGATAAGACGTAACCACCCATGTAAAAATGTGTCAGACGTTTACGTCTCAACGATAGGGCTCCCCTTAGGAAAGATTAAGTGTGAATAGGATTGACCGCTTTTATCGGGAATGATACGTTGCCCAAAATACATGATTTTTCAACCATAGTCGTATTTCATTATTCCGATCACATCCTATTTCACAAGATTTTTAAAAATTTCGCTTCCTATGTGTAGTTGGTTCATAAATATGTTCACTTGTTTATAACATACTAAACAAGTTATACACTTATACCACGTTGTAATTCCAATGAGTAAAATTCATAAAATAAAATTTTGACCGTCCGATATGATCATAATAGTGTAACATGGCTATGGTATAAAATTCAACTCGATTTGACAATGTTCAGGGCTTGATCAAAACGGTCAACCCTAATTCCACGTCAATTACCATAAGAAAACGCTCTACCTACCCATATATGACCTAATTTGTTTGATTCTTCCACAAAAAAAACTCTCAATAGAAGAGATGTAACCACTCATGTAAAAGTTGAGGATGTTCACGTCCGGACAATAGAGCTCCCCATAGGGGAGCATAAGCGTAAATAGGGTTAACCGCTTCTATTAGGGATCAAACGTTACCAGAAATATGTGATTTTTCAACCATAGCCGTATTTCACCATAACGATCACATTCTATTTCACAATATTTTTGAAAATTTTGCTTCCTCTGTATAGTTAGTTCACACAGATACTGTCACATCCCGACCCGTAAAATTTTATCTTATTTACTAGCTTGATTATAATAAGAATTTTTACCGTCTCCGACATTGAGTTATAGTTTAATTGGTCCCTAGAGGGGTTTTGAGAGACGATTATTTTGGAGAGTTATTCGTAGGAGAAAAATGTGTCGACGGTAAAAATGGTAAATTTTAGCTCATAAAAGGTAAATTTTATTAGGTTATTATTTTTGGGGGTGTTTAAATTTTGGAATTGGGTAGTATATAGAGGAGTTGGGCCGGATGGGTGAGGCCCAAAACCATTTCTCTCTCTCTCTCTCTCTCTCTCTCTCTCTCCCTCCCGAGCTCTCTCTCCCGAGCAGCCCAACCCGGAAGCTTCCGGCCGCCCGTCCGCCGCCGTCCGGCCACCGTTTGCCGCCGCACCAGTCCCAAAAGGTCGGCCATCAACCCAGCTTCCATTCTAGACCGGTGACACAGCCGCCCTAGCACCGCCGTGAAGGAGTAGTGCCGCTCAAAAGGCGCGGCTGCTTAAAGCCTTCCTTCGCCAGAACTCCCTCCTCCGGCCACCAATCCGGGAAAGCTTGGTACGGTTTTGTAGCTCTCCTCCCGTGCAACAACCCCTCCAAAAGGCTCACTCCCTCTTGAGCTCGGTAAGGAGAAATTCAAAGTTGAAATTCTAGGGCTTTTAAGGTGTTTTCGTTCGATTGACCTAGTTAGGCTTGAAATTGGACTTAGTGATAGTTATGAAAGTTGTTTGGGATGTTGAGAGGAAGATACTATTAAAATTTGGTAGAATTTAGACGTCGCCAGAATTGGCCTCCGGCCGCCGCTGCCGTTTTAGGGTTTTGTATGATTTTAAATGTGTAATAATTAGAGGAATTTAATTGAGTGAATTATGGAATTTTCGGACGAGTTTTGAATAGGTTTTTGAATTTCCGAAGTTTGGTATTTTGGTGGTTAAATAATGTAAAATCCGACCGTAGAATTTAAATCAATTTCTGGGAAAGGTTGTATTTACGGCTGCCAAGTATGATATTAAAGTTTGAGTCATTCCGATTTAAGAATATCGAAGTTAGGCAATGATGAGCGTGTTTATGGCTCTCAGTTATTTTGCCTATTTTGAATAAATGTTAGATTTTTAGTTGGGAAATTAATTATATATTTGGAACAAGACGTGAGGAGACTCAAATTGGAGAGATCTCGGATCGACGTCAGGCTTAGGCCTAAAGTTGTGAGTGGACATTTGTTTTAAATAAAAAGTATGCGATGAATGATTTTATTAATAATTTATTTCTTATGATGAGACTTATTGATTTTCTCAGCTATTTGGTAATTTTTCCTCCTTTGGAAAGATCCCGAAAATGAGATTTTCGGTGGATATGTATTTTGGATGTTTATGAGGATAGTATGTATATAAATAAATGCTAGCTAGCTATACGTGCTTTTCCACCATACTGAGGTAAAATTCCATTATGGTGCTGATAAGAGCATAAAATGCGATGATTTTATAGTTTAACCTTTGCATTTAACTTAGCTATTTTCCTTTAAAAGATTGTTTTAACTTTGTTATTTTCTTAGGTACTTCGTGGAGTAAAATAATGCAAATATGTGTTCAACTGATGCAAGCAAGGCTTCCAATACGAAGTAGAGATGTCAAGGATGGAGTTTGATCATTCACATGGTCAAAAATATCAAGGAAAGGCGATGGAACCACTTCACCAAAATAGAAGCTGTAAACGCAAAAAGCTGAAAACTGGTTTATGCTTATTTTCTCCGGTTTTCAAGGCCTATTTCCATGAGGTTCCGAGAATGTTTTCACTGAGATTACTGCCCAGATTTGTAGAGGTGCGTTTGTAGATCAATTTGGACTCAAGAATCATCCAAATCGGTGATGAAATCATGGAGTTATGAAGCGTCGAAGTTGGACAGAAAATCAGCAGTTCCGGAAAAGCTGTGCAGCAGTCAAGTTCGAGGCAGTGTTTGGGCTGGATTCTGAGAATATTTCTTGGGGGTTTTTGCACGATTTTGAAGAGTGACATCATTAATATAATTTGCCCAAAAGCCAAGCCCAGAGTATATATGGAAGACATTCAAAAGATAGCCGAAACATGGATTCTAATCAAAGAAGGAAACATAGTTTGAAAAGGAAGCTTTGAAGACTTGGAGACTATTTAAGGCAAAACCCTAATACCATAATGTTTTTCTAAGCCATCATATGGGAAGAGGGAGCCATCAAGAACTCAAGGAGAAGAAGTAAAGTTCAGAGCCCAGAAGAGATCGATCTCTTGACTCAGAAAATCGATCTTTTCCCTTGTTTTTCATCTTTCGTATTTTCTTTTCTTCCCGAATCTTATGAAATTCTCTGGTGTGTTTTCAAAGATGATGAGTAACTAATTTTCCCTTAGTTAGGGGCTGCTTCCAAGCCCTAGACATGGTGTAACTATGAAGTTGGCGTTTATTTAATTTGTTCCATGGATTTCGGATATTCATTGGTTTATCGTTATATCATTGATCAACTTTGTATGTTTATTGATGGTGGCCAACATTAGTATGCATGCTAGGTTGTAAAGCTATGAATGTTTTGTATGATCATCATGTCTACTTGCATTCTAGAGTAGCGAGTGAGTGACTTGAGCCCATTCATGTAAATCAATGTCTAGGTAGATTAGGACAACATCAGTACCGACATTGTCTAGCCTTATTCATAATCTTTTAGACCTTAATGACTTCTAGGTGAGAGCTATGCGAGAACATCACTCTAGGCTCCATTCTAGATGCTAAGTTAAGTTGAAAACATCATTCTCTTAACATACCAAGTAAGAAAGATTGATAAGTTAAGTTCAACACATCATTGGCTTAGCTTGAGTAAGGATATCCGAATGAATTGAACATGTTAGTAAACACATCATAGGTGTAATCATTGTCTAGTGGTGAGGAGTAGTTCCTAACTAGTTTTTGTTATTTGATTTCCAAAACCAAAATCCCCAAATTTAGTTTTCTGTTTTTGAGCATTCTGTCCGTCATATTTCTGAATTTTATTAGCATAGCAAAACTACACAGTTTTCCCCCAATTTTTGTGTGTGTCTTCGTCAGTGTGTCTAGTTTCTCCAGATTTAATTTCGTAATTTTTAGTTGGGTCTAGCTATAGGTTTTATTTTCGTCTTTGTCTGGTGTCTGTTCAGTTTTTCAGAGTCATATTTGCAATTGTTAAGTCACAATCCTCTGCGGGAGACACCCTACTTTTCTATACTACCATCGATAACTTGATTGTGATTGCAGGGTTTTTTATAAGTCTATTTTAGGCTTATCAGGTGCGACGTGAGCGTTAGACGCAATCGTCGTAGCCCTATATAAATATATAATTTATATAGGGGATATGCGCGTATATATATATATATATACACCGTCTTTTCGGTCATAATAAGGAAAAATACCATTATGGCGCAACGTGAGCGTTAGACGCCAGCGTTGTAGCCTTGTATGAATTTCTATTTTTCTAAATTGTTTCTAGGATTCATACAAGGAGTTTGACGAGTGTAGATACATACGAATATATGTTTATATATAGTTTAGCCTGAGAGGCTCCATTTTATTTGAGTTGTGACTAGCCAGTGCTAGTCGTGAAATTGTCAGTTTATGAGTTGAGCACTTTTAAGCTGTCGCATGCAATATATTTTCCTATGAAATTAAAATGGGAATGCATAAATATTTTGTTATTAAATTATTTATGTCCACTCACTCTAACATTATTAAATGTCTTCCCCTGGGCCCTTCGTTTTAAAATGCCCAGTCTGCAGGATTGCATAGTTGAGATCGGGCGTACATGGAGAAGAGGCATAGTCAATAGTATAGCTTCCGCTCATTTCTATTTATTTCTAGTTTCTTTCCTCTCAAATAAGTTGCTCTGATTATGTGGTTGTCTTATATGATCTTTGTTAAATCTATATTGGGAGATGTTGTGATTTGTGGGGAGCACGAAGGCTCCAAGAGTCTATAAGGTTGGATTTGGAACTTTTAGACGTGTTTGCAGGTTTCTATTGGAAGGGTTGTCCATGTTCAAAGGAGGTTGTACTGAATTTTGCGGTAAATCTTTCATTGGAGGTGATCCCCGCATGATTTACTCCGGGTTCAGGATGAAATTCGGGGTGGGTCGTGTCAGATACACACTTATGTATAACCTACTAAACAAGTTATACTACATTAGTGGACACGTTGTGATTCCGATGACTACATTTCACAAAATATAAATCCGACCGTCTGATGTGATCATTATAGTGAAATACGGCTAGTATAGAAAATTCAAATGTATTCGATATCGTTTGAGGCTCGATCAAAACGATCAACTTTAATTCAATGTCACTTACCACATGAAAACGCTCTTACCTATCTATATATGACCTAATTTGGTTGATTCTTCCACACACAAAACTCTCAGATAGACGAGATCTAACCACCCATGTAAAAATTTAAGGACGTTCACCTGTGGACGAAAGAGCTCCCCATAAGGGAGCATAAGCGTAAATAAGGTTGACCGCTTCTATCAGGGATCAAAAGTTACCAGAAATATGTGATTTTTCAACTATAACCGTATTTCACCATAACGATCACATCCTTAGTACCTTAGTATAGTTAATTCACACAGATACACACTTACGAATAATATCATCTTAGTTAGTTCAATAACATAATAATAGCTTAATAGAGAACCTGATATGATATTAATATTCTATAATCCACTAGGAGTATTTAGATGGAACAAAACATATATTTATGAATCCAATGCTTATCGTGCATTTAAAAATTAGTATTAAGTAGGTGAGAATTGGTGATACTGTGATAGGCACACATCCAATCCAAGAACGGTTGGTCTACTTGATAAACAGGGAGCGAACGCCTCCGCCTTCCAATTCATCATCTCTCGCAGCGACTTAAGAAGGATATATCTCTAACGGCCACGAATCCAGCCAGTTACTACCATATCCGTTTAGATTGGCCACCACCCATTCAGTCCCTACCACTTTCTTCTTCCTTTTGCCTGTAAATTTAGTGTTGTGAATTCCTTCCGACAACCGCCGTATCACTGCCGGAGAAACCAAGAGTTTGAGAGAGACGAAATCGATCTTCATTATTTGAGAAATTAAGAAAAGGTATGTGGTCAGACTTCGACTGTTTTATAGTTGTTCATTCAATTTTCAGATTTTTAGATTTGGCACGCTTCCGAAATGGAATCGAGCGCTTCCGCCGAGATTCCGTCACGCTTCCAAATCAAGTTTTCCTGGAATCGCGATTTCGCCGCGCTTCCGTTTCAGAAGCGGGAAACGTCAGCGTCCGTGCGCTTCGGTGCTTCCTAGCCTCTCACTCGCCCTCCAAACGGCAACTAACGTCAACTAACGTCCTTATTAGAAAAATGATCCACATTTCAAAACTGCACGACCGGATCCATATCAAGAAAATCAATTTGGGAAAACCATCCGTAGTATATTCACTATATACGACTGTAGTAAAAATTTTACCAAATTTCATCATTTTTTAAGCATCAGTCTACCCAATCAACCCTATATATCTTTCCTCCTAAAGGACAGCCGCGTCAAGTGGATATAGTTTTCTTAATAAATATACATGGACAGATAGAGCACTGGACAGATAGAGCACGTCACCATGAGAGCGTAGGAATTTTCAAGCAATTCTACAAACAATGGAGCTATTTGTTAAGATTTTCGAAATTCCAAAAAATGTAAATTTACTATGATATACTATGATTTCACATTTCTGGAAAACCTAAAAAATATATCTAAAACTTGAAAAATTCTCAAAAAATTCCTACACTTTCACGATGAAGCACTTTTTCCATCCACAGAATTATTTTAAGATATTCATATCTGCCTCACACGGCTGCTCTTAAAGAGGTAGATGAATGCATGAGGTTGATTGAGTTGACTGAGACTCGAACGATGCCGAAAATAGGTAAATTTTCTACAATAGCCGTGTTTCGTTACGTTGATCACATCCTACGGACGAATTTCACAAATTTCATTTCCTCAGATAGTAGGTTCACAAAAATGCACACTTGGGTAAAACCTACTAAGCAAGTTATACCATATTAGTAGAGACTTTATGATTCTAAACCAACTGTAACGAGGAAATGAAATTTGTGAAATCCTTCCATAGGATGTGATCAACATATTGAAACACGGCTATGGTAGAAAATTTACATATTTCCAACATTGTTTGGGCCTCAGTCAACTCAGTCAACCATATGCATCATTCTACCTCCTTTAGGGAACCGTGTCAAGCAGATGTGAATTTCTTCGAGTTCTTAAATGGATGGATAGAGACGGTCTCCGGGAGAGTGTATGAGTTTTCATAGATTTTTTCAAGTAACAGTTATATTTTTTAGGCATTTTTGAAATTTCAAAATCAGAGCAAATCATAGTGATTTTATAACTTTTGAAATTTTGAAAATCATAAAAAAAAATAGATCCGTTACTCGAAAAATTCTCTGAAAATTCACATGCTCTCACGGTGGCGCTCTTTGCCCATTCGTATAAAATTTGTAACATATTTACATCCGCTTAACACGACCACCCACAATGAGGAATAAACATACATGAGGTGAACTGAGTTGACCGAGACCCGAACGGTGACGAAAATAGGTAAATTTTCTACCATAGTCATGTTTCATTATGTTGATCACATCCTACGGACGGATTTCACAAATTTCATTTCCTCAGTACAGTAGGTTCACAAATATGCAGACTTACTAAGCAAGTTCTACATAAGTAGAAACTTTGTGATTCTAAAGGATGTGATCAAGGAAATGAAATTTTTGAAATCCGTCCATAGGATGTCATCAACATATTGAAGCCCGGCTATGATAGAAAATTGATCTATTTCCGGCATTGTTTGAGCTTTGGTCAACTCAGTCAACCATATGCATCCTTTTACCTCCTTTAGGGCAACCGTGTCAAGCGTATGTGAATTTCTTTGAATTCTTACATGGTGGATAGAGACGTTCTCCGGGAGAGTGTAGGAATTTTCATAGATTTTTTTGAGTAACAGTTATATTTTTAGGTATTTTTGAAGTTTCAAAATCATAGTAATTTTATAACTTTTCAAATTCCAAAAATAATAAAAAATATATTCGTTATTTGAAAAATTCTCTAAAAATTCACACGCTCTCATGGTGATGCGATGTACACATCCGTGTAAAATTTGTAACATATTTACATCCGCTTGACATGGCTACCCATAGTGCGAAATAAACATACATGAGGTGGACTAAGTTGACGAGACCCGAATGATGACGGAAATAGGTAAATTTTCTACCATACCCGTGTTTCATTATTCTGATCACATTCTACGGACGGATTTCACAAATTTCATTTTCTCGGTATAGTAGGTTCACAAAGATGCACACTAGGGTAAAATCTACCAAGTTATACCACATTAGTAGAAACTTTGTGATTCTAAACCTATTAAGCAAAATTTTCAAAAATCTCGTGAAATAAGATGTGATCGGAATAATGAATTTATACTTCCGACAAGATGTGATCGGTTAGTTTTGACCATACATTAATTTATACTTCCGACAACTTAGTTTCGACTAATCTCTTTGTCAAAAAACAAGGTATATTTAAGGTTGACCGATTCGATGGGGGACGTAACAAATCCGAAACGAGATGAATTTTTTTCAGTAGACCTATTTAATCACCATGTCTACATCAGACGGTGTAATTTTTACTTTCACGTATTAATGACCTCGGATCGTCACGTGTCTACTAAAACGGTATAACTTGTTTAGTAGGTTATATGCAAGTGTATATCATTGTGAAACAATTATACAGAGAAAATTTTTTTTCGAAAATCTTGTGAAATATGATGTAATCTAAATAGTGAAATACGGTTAGGGATGAAAAATAACAAACTTTAGGCCTCGATAAAAACGGTCAACTCTAATTACGCTTAGGCGCTCCTAAGGGGAGCCTAACCACCGGAAGGTCAATTTAACAAAAAAAAAATCTATGGGATCCTAAATT
This sequence comes from Fragaria nilgerrensis, assembly GCA_010134655.1. Classification (NCBI taxonomy): domain Eukaryota; kingdom Viridiplantae; phylum Streptophyta; class Magnoliopsida; order Rosales; family Rosaceae; genus Fragaria; species Fragaria nilgerrensis. Next base: position 9,733,707 of record CM020978.1, read on the forward strand.
TCAAATATACGAGTTTTTTGTTTGAAAACGGAGAAAAATAGAGTCTTGCACGATGCCGGTCAACCATGTTTCGTATAAAAAACAAGGTATATTTAAGGTTGACCGATTCGATGGGGGGCGTAACAAATCCGAAACGGGATGGATTTTTTTTCAGTAGACCTATTTAATCGCCATGTCTACATCGGACGGTGGAATTTTTATTTTCACATATCTATGACCTCGGATCGTCACGTGTCTACTAAAGCGATATAACTTGTTTAGTAGGTTGTATGCAAGTGTATATCATTATAAACCAACTATATAGAGGAAGCAAAATTTTCGAAAATCTTGTGAAATAGGATGTGATCGAAATAGTGAAATATAGCTGGGGATGAAAAATCATAAATTTTCGGCAACGTTTAGGCCCCGACAAAAGCGGTCAACCATAATTACGCTTAGGCGCTCCTATGGGATGCATAACCACCGGAGGGTCAATTTAACAAAACCAATCCATGGGATCGTAAATCACATATATACGAGCTTCTTGTTCAAAAACGAGAAAAAATAGAGTCTCACACGATGCCGATCAACTGCGTTTCGTGTAAAAAACGAGATATATTTAAGGTTGACCGATTGGATGGAGGACGTAACAAATCCGAAACGGGATGAATTTTTTCCAGTAGACCTATTTAATCACCATGTCTACATCAGACGGTGAAATTTTTATTTCCATATATTTATGACCTCGGATCGGCACGTGCCTACTAAAGCGGTATAACTTATTTAGTAGTTTATATGCAAGTGTATATCATTATGAACCAACTATACAGATGAAGCAAAATTTTCGAAAATCTTGTGAAATAGGATATAATCGCAATAGTGAAATACGACTAGGGTTGAAAAATCACAAACTTTCGGTAAGGGAGGTAGAAAGATGAAAATGGTTGACTGAGTCGTCCGAGAGCCAAACAATGACCAAAAATACAAATCTTTTGAGACGCTATAAAAATTTACCCAACTTTCGTTGTATTAAGAGTAGTAACCGTTGTCTGAAATTTCATAAGAAGTGCTTGGTCTTATTTTATTGATTTTACCAAAGTGGAAATTATTTGTTTAAAGTCCTAATATTAAAGTATCCATCGACATGAGTTCCGTAATGCTTTCAGATTATTTTTCGGTGTATCGAGTTATTCACTCTGAAATTTGGAAATTTTCAGGAAAAAAAAATGATTTCTAGAAATTAGAACATAGCTTAAGGATCGGGGCCGCTGATCTATACTTTCATTTAATCTTGGCCGTCGTTTTTTATTTACTTTAAGGGAGTGTTGGTCAGCTCGGTCAAAACAAAAAGTCGAGTCTGAGACGAGCCCATACTTCGACAAATGCCGTCTTCGGTCTTACTGGCGTAACTCCGCTGTCCGACTGCCCCTTCTCGCTCGATCGGTCCCAATCGATTCGTCTCCTCGTTGCCGACCTGCTTGCATCAGCAAGTCGCGCATGCATGAAACTTGGAGAGAGATCGAAGACGAGGAGGCTCGGTGGTCTTCTGCGTTTTCCGACGGCTCGGGCAATTTATTGGTCTACTCAATGCGGAGGAGCCTATGGAAATGGAATATAAGAATGAAAAGAGTAAGTCATGCGCAACCTGAATCTTTCTTCTCTGCGAATTAACAACTCATTTTTGAAAATCCCAATTCAACAACCTTCGTTTTAATATACTTGGTGAATTAGGTTTACTGATATCAAAAGGCAAAACCCATTTTGATGGTGTTGGGAGAAACCCAGAAATCATAATTGATGCAGATCCTTTCTCCCCCGCACTCGCCTACTAACAGTTACAGAACCGTAACCCCCACCAACCTCTATCTCTTCTTCTCCTTCCTCGATCGAATTCGTACAATCAGCATTGCTACCACATAATTAAAGACCTCGAAGAATTCATGTTCTTCACCAACATCCCCGGAGGACGAAGGGAATTATAATTTATGTTTGACGATAGCCACAACCTATTGCGTCAGTGGTTTCGGATGGGTCCGGCAAGCGGTCTCTGAAGGACCGAGACGAACCGAGTAGCTTGGCGAAGGAGGTTGACATCAAATGAGTGAAGAAAATGGTGGAGGTGGTTAATTGAATTTCCCAGATCTCTTCGACCCATACGATGCGCGGCTCTAACAGCCATTTAACGCCCACTAACGCCTAATTCTAAAAACTGATCCACGTGTTAGAAATCAACAGTCAAGATGCCTGGTGCAGCTGTCCTACTGGTGCAGGGAATAATTTTCGCTCAACTTATCCAATTGAAATAAGCTTGGCATTAAAACCCATTAGGTAATACCCGTGGGTTTATACCCACCCAAAAAAAATTCACGAGTAATACCCATTTGTAAAATGTTGGGTTTGGGTAATTACCCACCTATTTTTAAATGGGTAAAACCCATGAAAACCCATACCCGCACCCCAAAATCAGAGCAAAGAAGAATTGACCACTCTCAATCAGCCACACCACATCACATTCACTCGGATCTGATCCTTCACCCACACCACATCCTCCTTCGACGACCGTATCGTCTCGCCACCGCTCTCCCACTCCCGCTCCATCGCCGCATCTCCGCCTCTCTCCAGAGCACTCGGAACTCCGGCGCCGACACGGCGACGCGGCCTCCACCGCAGGTGCAGGACGAGAGAGACGACAGGAGGAAGAAGAAGACGACGGCGGCGAGCGAAGTCGAGAGGACCAGCACCGGGATAGTTACAACTATGCCCTTGGACGGTGAGAGAGCCATGAGAGGTTTGTGTGGTGTGCTTCTCTGTCTCTCAGTCCATGACTCTGGAATTAGAGAAGGTGGTGACGACATTGGCGAACGAGAAGGTGGTGGAGACGGCGATCTTGCGGATCCCGAGGTCGAGCAGCGCCAGGTGGACGTTCTGGATCGCCGGGAGGAGGAACTGAGAGAAGTCAGGGAAGAGATATTTTGGGTATGTGGGTGTTACCTGGGTGTACCCGGTTTATCACACCCATGAGTTTTTTCTAAAAACCCATACCCACCGATTGCTGAAAATGGGTATACCCGTTACTCAAAATTAAAACTCAATACGGAAATTACTTTTCTGTCTCCTTCTGTTATGTGTCTTGACCTAATCGTTTCCTTATTAGAATAGATTTCAGTATTAATAGATATTCTAGATCCTTCGGGAGACTCCATGTAATGCCTATAAATAGGCCTTTCTATCAATAAATGAGTAGACCGTTATTCTCGTTATACGTTCTCCTTCAACACGTTATCAGCCCGTTGTTCTAAAACTGAGTTCATAGCCAAAAGAAAACCTTAACCCTAAAAAAAACAATATCGGCCGACGACACTTTCAGTACTTGGCCGAACTCGAAACCCATCATATAGCCCTTGTTTCTAGGATTCCAAAGCCGCCGGCCTCACCCCAAGAACCGGCCGGAACAGTACCAAACCGGTGACCGGAATACCCGAACCGTCTGTCTCACTAACGCCGCCGGTTCATGCCCTTCCCAGAGTCCGATCGTCTTCAAATTTTGTCAGCAGTAGCGCGTCCTTGTCAGGGTTCTTGTTTCAAAATTTCATTGCAAGAACCGGTCCAAAAGTAGGTGAACCGCTCAACAGACCGACGGTAACGCATAAGAAGAAGAAAGAAAAAGTTCTCAAAGCCCTAACATCGCAACGCCACAATTGCGCGCCTCCGAACATGTCGTGTTAGGCAGTCTTCTGCTACATCTTGTCAACAACAAACCCCCAAGGTTCCAAGCACTTTCACGCCCGTCTCCGAAAGCGAATTCTCCGACAATCAAAACGAGGTAATTTTTTCTAAAAGTTGCTGCTTCCGAGTATTTAATTTCATAGTCGGGCTTCCTAGCCTTCTTCTCCATCCCACCTTTCTTTATAACGTGGGACGATATTGAGGGATTGGGGCCCCTCATATCAAGTTTGATTAGTGACGGTTTTTTCACGGTACAACTCAAAAAAAAAAAGAGGGAAGAAATCGATTGTGACGGTCTAACAGTCACGGTTTTTCGCATCGATATTGTGATCAATACATCTTGGTTCACGTTCTAATTCTATATACTTGATTCTAGTATTCAAATTCTCGATACTAACTACCTCCCTTGTCTTTTGTAGATGACCGAGCCATCTAGGCCAGAGTTTGAAATCTTTGATGCTCAAGGAAAAGAGTATCATAGGTGGGTGTCGGACGTGACTCACACGTTTGTCGGTAAACAATATACCACCATAATTTTCCCTTCGGATGTTCCCAATACTCCTCCTCCTAGTTTGGAGACCAAAGCTCAAGCCCTCATGTTTTTGAGGCGTCATATCCACCCAATTCTGAAGAAGCAGTATTTGAAAAAAGAGGATCCCAAGGATTTATGGGACGTTTTAAAGCAACGCTTCAACAATGTACATGACGTACAACTCCCAGAATTGACTGCGCGATGGGAAACCATTCGTTTGCTGGATTTTGCCAAAGTTGAGGACTACAACCAAGCTATGTTGGACCTCCAGGCAGAGCTTAGTTTTTGTGGAGTCGATAAATCCGAGCAAGACATGATCGAGAAGACCTTGAACACCTTTCCCTCCTCCATGAGCTTACTTGCTCATCAATACCGCCTTGAGTATGAAAACGAAAGAGTAAAGACTTTCAGTGACCTCATGAATATACTTCAGAAAAAAGAGAGGCATCATGAGATTATTCTCAACAACAATGCAAGGCCGGTTGGAACCAAGAAAATCCCTGAAACTTATCAGGCTAGTGGTGGGAAAGCTCCAAGGCAAAAGAAAAACGATCGGGCCGCACCTTATGCACGTAGGCAATCTGTCCCACGTGGGGACGGCAAAGGGAACCAACAACGCGGTCCAAACCGCAGCCTCACATGGAAGAGGGATGGCGGCACCACCGCCAACAACCAAGGAGGGGGCCGGTCCGGCCCTGGCTCTAGTAGAGGTGAAAATCCTCCACCTAACTCTGTCAAACACGGTCGAGTTTCTTGCTTCAAATGCGGTTCAACTATGCATATGCACAAACAATGTCGTGCGAGCAAGAAAATTCAAGATATCTACAAGAGGCATAAGCAGTATTTGGCTCAAGAGGCTAATTTTACTGGTGGAGATTATGAGATGGATCACGGAGACACAGAGCTCACCACCAATCTCACTATAGCAGACTTTGAGACCAAGAGGAGTGTCTCTTCAGAGAGTGTTGAAACTCCGGATTTTGATTAGTTTATGTCTTAGACGGTTCTTCTGCTATGTTATTCAAGTGTTTTTTTTTGTTTGGCAATGGCCATGTTTTAAGACTTTGGTTTTTCTTAGTCGTTTTGGAATTAGAACATCCTTGATGTATTAAGTTGGCATTAATAAAATTTCTCTTAGTTTTCTGGTTTAAAGAATGGTTGAGAATTTTATTTCCCTTAATAATGCATGAATGGTTCGAATTGCAAAAGCTACTTTGCACAGACAGCAATCTGTCCGCCAACTTCGTATGAGCTTTGTGAACAGCTCAGAATGAACTAGAATGTGAGTGACATATGTCTGGAAAACTCTTTGAGTCTAGTTTCCAGATCTTCTCACGGTTCATCCATATCTATTTCTATGACGAAGTTATGACCATTTTAGTGAGCAAAGGTCATTTTGCGCAGAAATTCTTATGCACTCAATAAGGGATCACAACTTGATCACAATTCCCTGAAATTCCTCTATGTTATTTAGAGTGTTCGCCATGTCTTGAGTTCAAGACTAATTGATTTACATTCTTTTGTAGATGTCTCGCGGCGAAATTGAGTGTTTGGCTGACAGTGGGACTACCCACACTATTCCGCGGAATAAGCAATTGTTTACGGATTTTGTGGCTTACAAATCCTCAGTGGCAACCATGATTGGTTCATCGCCGGTTATACAAGGACGAGGTATTGCACAATTCTCGTTGCCAAATGGCACAAAGATTCATGTCACTGATGCCTTATACGCGCCAAAGGCCAATCGAACCTTTCTAAGTTTTAAGGACATTCGCGCCAACGGTTTCCATTTGGAAACTCATCATGAAAATGATAAAGAGTTTTTGTGTATTACCTCTAATGAATGTGGCCGTAAGCGCATCTTAGAGAAACTTCTGAGTCAAAGTAGTGGTTTATATCTTACTACAATTCGGATTATTAAATCCTATGCAGTTGCTCGCAACTTTTGCGAATCTGACTCATATAAGCTTTGGCATGATCGTCTGGGACATCCTGGATGTGATATGATGATCCGTATTCTTAAAAATTAACACGGTCATCCGTTTTTCAGAGCACAGAGGCGTATGGGATCACACATAGCCACCGAAAATGGTGGCAGTGCCGTGAGCACTGCTCATGGTCAAGGCTCGGCTTTAATGCCGTCCCAAATGCAGTCACAGCCTTCACAGGTTTTGGTGCCGCATAGTTCCACTCCTGATGCCTCTATGGTAATCTCCAACGCTCACCGCTCGTTTTGCAAAGCTTGTTCATTAGCAAACTTGCAGGCACGACCCTCTTTTGCTGTAGACACAAAACAAAACTTTCAATTCTTACAGAGGATTCAAGGTGATATTTGTGGACCTATCAAACCAGAATGCGGACCATTTCGATACTTTATGGTTCTGGTTGATGCATCGACGCATTGGTCACACGTCGCTTTGCTATCCACAAAGAATGCTGCATTTGCTAAACTCTTGGCTCAAATTATAAAACTCAGGGCTCACCACCCTGATCATCCAATCAAGTCTATTCGATTGGATAATGCAGGAGAGTTTACATCAAAATCTTTTGATGATTATTGCATGTCTATTGGGATTGATGTTGAACATCCCGTTCCTCATGTTCATTCATAGAACGATCTTGCAGAAGCAACAATCAAGCGGTTACAGCTTGTGGCTCGGGGTTTGGTGATGCGCACCAATCTACCCGTATCTGCATGGGGTTATGCAATTTTACATGCAGCTGCACTTATTCGTTTCAGACCTACCGCCAACCAACCTTTTAGTCCGTACCAGTTGGTAACTAGATATGAGCCTGACATTTCATATTTACGCATATTTGGTTGCGCGGTCTATGTGCCTATTACGCCTCCACTGCATACTAAAATGGGTCCTCAGAGACGACTGGGTATATATGTTGGCTTTGAAGCACCAACGATTGTCCGCTATTTAGAACCTTTGACAGGAGATCTCTTTACTACAAGATTTGCAGATTGTCACTTTGATGAGACATACTTCCCATCGTTAGAGGGAGAAATGAACGGTAATGTTCTGGTTGAACGACATGAATTGTCGTGGTCTATCCCCATTATGTCTCATTATGATCCCCGCACATCTCAGAGCGAGATTGAAGTGCAAAGAATTCTCGATCTTCAGAAAGTTGCAGATTCGATGCCTAACTCTTTTACTGATATCGTGAAAGTGACGAGATCAACTATCCCTGCTGTTTTTGCAAGGTTGGAAGTCCCAAAAATTGGGCAAGTTAATGCCACACCCGGGCTAGGCACCACCGGCGTCGCCGACGTACTTGATGCCCATGGTGGAGGGGTGGCTACGGCCTCGGCTCCCATCCAGAAGAGGGGGAGACCAAAGAAAGGTTCAATCGATGTCTTGCCGCGGAAAAAGCAAGACATCAAGGCACAAAATGATCCGCTCATCATCAATACTGTGAATCCATCACATGAGATTGTCTCTGACTACAGCTATGTCCATGAATCGATATTGAAACCTCTTGGGGACGCCTCAGAATCAATGTTGATGTCAGAGAACAAAGAAATCTCGTTAAATTACACAAGTGCGCGCGTTCTTATGGATAGGTCTTCCATGTTTATTGATGATGCTTTTGCTTATTCCGTCGCTCAGGAGATTATTGACGACGATGAAATAGAACCTCGCTCTGTTGCAGAATGTCAACGTAGAGCAGATTAGCCGAAATGGAAAGATGCAATCCAGGCTAAACTAGACTCCCTATCGAAAAGGCAAGTTTTTGGTCCGGTTGTGCCATACCCACCAAATGTTAAGCCTGTTGGACATAAATGGGTCTTTGTTCGGAAGCGTAATGAGAAGAATGAAGTCATGCGATATAAAACTAGACTTGTGGCGCAAGGATTCTCGCAACGCCCTGGTATTGATTATGAGGAGACGTATTCTCCTGTTATGGACGTCATTACTTTCCGCTACTTGGTCAGTTTAGTAGTGTCCGAAAAACTGAATATGCAGCTTATGGATGTGGTTACAGCATATCTCTATGGGGATCTTGATACAGAGATATATATGAAAGTGCTTGACGGCCTTTCGTTGCCCAACTCAAGTGACTCTAAACCACGGAGTGCTTATGCCATCAGATTGAGGCGTTCACTATATGGATTGAAACAATCCGTACGAATGTGGTATACTCGTCTAAGTGATTACTTGATTGGGAAGGGATACAAGAACGATGATTTGTGCCCATGCATGTTCATAAAAAGAACAAGTTCCGGATTTGCAATTGTAGCAGTCTATGTTGATGATATGAATATCATCGGAAATCTCAATGAGATCAATGAGACGGTTAGCTACTTGAAATCCGAGTTTGAGATGAAAGATCTTGGGAAGACTCGATTTTGCCTAGGCATTGAACTAGAGCATTGAGGGACTGGAATCTTAATACACCAGTCGGCTTATGTCCAAAAGATGCTCAGACGATTCAATATGGACAAAGCACATCCTCTTGGCACTCCCATGATTACCCGAAGTCTAGATATTAAAAAGGATTCGTTCCGTCCGAAAGATGACGATGAAGAGATCCTGGGAGCTGAAACTCCATATCTTAGTGCGATTGGAGCTCTGTTATATTTGGCTCAGTGCACTCGACCAGACATTGCATTCTCTGTGAACTTGTTAGCTAGATTTAGCTCTGCGCCAACGCATCGTCATTGGAATGGTGTTAAGCACATCTTCAGATATTTGAAGGGCTCCATTGACTTAGGCCTGTTCTTTCCCTATAGTGAACAAGAGAGCAAAAGATCCTGTCTGGGATCGGTGGATCATAGCCCTCAGCCTCCCACCAAGAGACTGTGTCTGATGCTGCCATAGTCGCGGTTCATGCGCATGGTAGACTATTCCCCTATCCTGAAACACCGAATAATGTGTTAGTTGGATTTGCTGATGCTGGGTATCTCTCTGACCCACATAAAGGACGTTCCCAAACTGGATATGTGTTCACAATTGGGAATACGGCGATATCTTGGAGATTAACCAAGCAAACCCTTGTTGCTACTTCCTCGAATCATGCTGAGATTATTGCACTACATGAAGCAGTTAAAGAATGTGTTTGGCTTCGGTCTGTAGTATCTCATTTGAGAGTCTAGTGGATTACCATCTACTACGGCTAAACCAACTTGCATCTATGAGGATAATGCGGCTTGCATTGAACAGATGAAGTTAGGTTACATTAAGGGTGATAATACTAAACATATCTTGCCGAAGTTCTTTTACAATCAGCAGCAGCAACAGTTTTTGAATATCCATGTGAACCAAGTGAGTTCTGAGGATAATGTAGCAGATTTGTTCACTAAGTCTCTACCCAAATCTACCTTTGAGAAACATGTGAAACGCATTGGCATGCGTCGTTTATCTGAACTTCAAGATTGAGTTACCAATCAGGGGGAGTTGTTATGTAGACTTCAGGGGAGTCTACATCACATGTTATCTTCAATTGTAGTTGGTGCGTTGTGCTCTTTTTCCCTTCGTCCAAGTCTTTTATTTTGCCCACGAGGTTTTTGTTTTGCTTGGCAAGGTTTTTAACGGGGCAACATCTCATGCACTATCTCGTATTAGGCACGCGACACAAGGGGGAGCGTTTAAGGAAATTACTTTCCTGTCCTTCTGTTATGTGTCTTGACCTAATCGTTTCCTTATTAGAATAGATTTCAGTATTGATAGATATTCTAGATCATTCGGGAGACTTCATGTAATGCCTATAAATAGGTATTTCTATCAATAAATGAGTAGACCGTTATTCTCGTTATACGTTCTCCTTCAACAAATACATATTTTACCCATGAGTATGGGTGGGTACCCATACCCATGGGTTTTAATGCCATCTTTAAATTGGAATAGCGAAATTGTACATGCACACCCTAGTTCCAACCATCTGCATGAAATGGCCTTTTGAAACAAATAGATGGATGGAACGCTAAGATTGATGAAAGCAGACATGTACAGTAGCCCAGCTATTTTGAAAAGTTATAGGTCTTTTTTTTGGAACGCTAATTGACAGTTTCGCGATTCCAATCAGGGTGCCAATTTTCTTTAAAATAACAAGAGATAAAATGAGTATGAAGTACCTCAACTAATCCTTTTCCCAGATGTGTGATGCAACTGTAAGGCATATATTGAGCACAGCAAGTTCCTTTGGTTGAAAATTCGACGGAAATGATTTCAGCTCACACCTACCCCAATCAATCAACTTCAAGCTATTGGGAAGATAATCCACGTATCCAGAAAGGCATGCATTACAGTTTATGAAATACTTGAGATTTCTCATGCCTGAGAAGCTTTTAGCATTCAAGGGTATCTCAACTGGTTTGGGGAACTTGCTATGATACCTTCAATTTTATGGGTTCCCTGGTATGGAAAAAGCAATGGTATTAGTAATGACATTCCTTTACCAAGTAACTAAGAATGCAAGTGTTTTAAATTTTGGTATTTTACAGCAATGAATATTGTACTCACAGAATTTTCGGTTAGAATACGAAACACATCCTTGTGGAACCACACTCTCCTGCATTCTCCAGCTTCAAGAGATTCTTGGCGAGCTATATCTTTACCCATTTGTTCTAGCAAATTATGCACTGAAATCCTCTTGAACCGATCAAAACTTATGAGGGTGCTTTGTATGAGTACATCAAGATAATTCTCAACAACATCAAGTTCATCATCATCTTTTAGTATTTCTAGCAAAAATTCTTTTTCTTTATGGTTGAAGAAGCAAGCGATGTCAAGGAAAACTTCTTTCACTTCATATTCCAATGCATTAAAACATATTGTGAATGGTTTCTGAATCTCTTTATAAGGGGTACTTTCATAGCTATCCAATGTAGCTTGCCAACGATCTATGGTTTGAAGAGTACCAAGATGAGAACCCAAAACTTTCAGAGCTAGCGGAAGGCATTGAACATAGTCTACCGCACGACTAGCAAGTGCAACACACTCATTTGGAAGTTCTTTTTCCCGAAGGCATGCCAACTGAAAAGCTCAAGCGCTTGTTGGTCCTCTTACTTCTTGACTTCATATACTAACTTGATCCCATGACTAGTTAGTGAAGCCTTATATCTTGTAGTTAAAATGACTCTACTTCCCTCACCAAATAAACCAGTGGCTCCTGCTAATTTGCTTAGCCAATCCAATTTATTCACATCATCAAGAACTATGAGGACCCTTTTATTTCTCAACCTTTGCTTTATAACATTGATTCCTTTATCAACACTAGTTAACTTCCAGTCTGGACCACCTAGAATCTCGACAAGGAGAGTCTCTAGTAGCTGAACTAGGCCTTCAGGTGACTCTGACTTTTCTGCAACATTTTCCAAAAAACATCTGCCTTAAAATCTATGTGCAATTGAGTTATACACAGCTTTGGCAATCGTCGTCTTTCCTATTCCAGGAGATCCCCATATCCCGATTATGCAATGACTATTTCCACTAACACTTAAAAGTTTATCAATATCCTGGACACGAGAATCTATTCCGATAGGATACTCAGCCACATCCAAGTATGTCTCATTGAGTAGTTGGAGTGAGATCTCCTCAACTATGTTGTCGATAAATGTGAATTCATATCTACCAGTTAAACACAAGTGACGAATATATGACTCGAGAATGCAAAGAATATAAGAAAAAAGACATAATAACTAACAACTAAAAGCTATGTATAAACAGAAACTACCTTATGTCATATCCCTAAGCTCTTTACAATTATATATTTAAGGGTACTGGTGATGTTTTCTAAATGTACCAAGTTGATTGTTTGTTTAGTTGGTTTCTGCTTGAAATCTTGAATTTCAGTTCGTTACTCAACATTTCTGTTTCCGTTCAACCCCTTCAAATGTCACCAAGAATAAGGTACAGAATTAAAATGACAGTATCCACTATTTCTACCTGCTATTTCCACTTGCATTTATAGTCTTATAGATTGTACTTTCTCTCTTCCTAAAATTTATGCAATCAGCTGGATTTTGGTTCAATCACACTATTGATGATTTAGAGTTTCGTACAATTAGGGATTTTCTATCTATGTACTATGAACTAGTGTAACAGAATGGAAATTACCAGTAGTAAATAAATGATAAATATACTTACTCATGCTCCTTGTAATGCCGGCCAGACAAATTTGCTGATCTTGTGAGTGCTCTCCTCCATCTTCTTACCTTTTCCAAGTTATCTGGGAATCTCCTTTCATGCTTAGCCAATGCTTCACCATAACTGCCTTTCTGGTATCTTATATCAGCAGGATCCACCTTGTAGAAAATCGGCCTCACCATTTGTTGCTTCGACTCATTGCAGTGATGAATGTGAAGCAGTTCATCCAAGCACCAATTTGAGGATGCATAATTTTCAGAGAACACAATGACAGAGATCCTTGACTCTTCAATGACTTTGAGAAGCGAGTGTGCTATATCCTCACACCTTGTAAGATCGTTGTCTATGAAGGTGTTGATTCCCTTTCGAAGCAGAGCACTGTGCAAATGGCCTGTGAAACCAAAGCGTGTATCCTCACCACGAAAACTCAGAAAGACATCATATGTCCATGAATAAGGGATGAAATCTGAAGTAGCAGAAGAAGAGGAGGCTTCTTGGTTGTTCATAGAAGCCATATACAGATAACTGAAGTACTGAACAAGTGAACAGAGCTCAAAGACTTGGAAAGTATGAGGGCACAACTGGGGTCTAAAGGTTCCTTTGTGTTATTGTGTATGTGGTTGGACCGTTGGAGTACAGCCAATGATACTTAATAGTGTACTAATTATATTTCTTTTTTCAATTTCTTTTTGCATGCTAAAAGTCCGAAAATTCTTTTACACACCGAAACACACTTATACCAAGAACAAATCCTATGATTTGATCATCTCTATGACAGTTCGGTTGTTTTTGGGTTTGATTTACATGTGTGAATTCTGAACTGATGAAAAACTATAAAAAAAAATCGCTAGTATTGTACAGATTAAGGTGCATGAATGGATCGAATCGAAGCATCTTATTTCGATTCATGCTCAGCCCAATCGCAGCACCACTATATGTGGTAATGTGGAGGTTAATTCAATTTTACACCCTGATATTAACCATTCACCTCTCCTCACCCATAATTCACCCGAATATGAAAAGCAGAACGAGCAAATCAAATCATCAGAAGTGTTTATGTAAGCTTTCCCTGTTCCCTGACCCAAACCATACACCTTTCCTTACCGGCTTACCCAACCCTAAACCTAAAAGCAACACCCACGAGGCCCTCCAGCAAAAAGGCAATAATAGAAACCTGCTAACAATCATAATACTTGACCAGTCCTTTGATCTAAAACATGAAGGACAAATAATGCATCAAGACAAGTCATATCCAACTCCATTTTCTTATAACAGTACACCACAGTACACTGTATAGTATTTTAGTCATGGAAAAGTGATGGCCACTGCCCATAAGAAAACAGTGAAAGTAAAAAGCAAGCTCAGAAGGCACGGGGAAAAATCCAAGTGCCCTAAATCACCTTAGAACCACCACATAAATGTGGAACTAAAGGATTCCCAGTTAATTACTACAGATGCAAAGCTTGAAGTATATATCCCACTAGCAGTTATTCAATTGTATTAACTCTACACAACATGAACCTCCATTTCCTGCGCCTGAAACATGATATACAAAGATTCAGTCTCATAATAATTCATAAACTTGAAGAATAAAAATGGTTCTTCAACTAAATTCTTTCAAGCTTATGGAAAAGTGTAATTGGCACAAGAGGGCTGCCTGCTTCATTTCCTTCCTATTCTTCAATTTGTCAGTGACACTAGCCAAACAAACACTCAAGGCACCATACTAACACTCTAACGACGACAACAACTACGGAGAGACAATAATCGACTCTGCAGTGCCAACTAATTAGAAGAGCAGATATGCATTTGTAAACACTACGCCTACAAACAATTTGGTCCAGCATATTATGTGAATACATGTAGAAGTTTTCTATAAGCAGAACAAAGTCATGTCCTTACCTATAATTAAGAGCAGAATTGGCCGCTAATAAAGAAAAATTTTGAGCTCTCTGCTGAAAATTTGAGAGAGCCTTACACAGCCATTTTCATTTCTATCTTCTCATGAGGATCATAACCACTGAGTTCGAAATCAGCTGCCACAAAAGAATCTATATTCTTTTTCTCAGGATTAATCTTCAAAATCTGCATTTAAATGGAAGTATGCGAATGTAAAAGAACAGTATGGGTGAAAATGAGAGAAGAACCAGATCATTTGTGTAACCTTATTACACTTACTGGAAAAGGCTTGGGCAGTTTCTTAAGTTGCTCCTCTAGAGGCCTGATATGAGTGCGGTAAACATGAGCATCCCCTAAAACATGAACGAAATCACCTGGAACAAGATCTGCAGAACACAAAATGGTATTGAAGACAATATATAAGTAGACAACATTAGAATTAAGGTACAAAAACCAAAAACCTCCGGGTGGCCAATGAACACAAAGGTCAGAAACTAAGATCTAACCAAATACTAATAAGGAGTAGAGAATGCATACCACAAACATGAGCAATCATGCATGTCAGAAGCGCATATGAGGCAATGTTAAATGGCACGCCCAGGCCCATGTCAGCAGAACGCTGGTACATTTGGCATGATAACTCTCCTTTGGCAACATAGAACTGCAAAGACAAGATAGATGAATGTAATAAACCAAAAAGGGTTATGATAAAGAAACAAAATTGGTACTTGTTTGCGTCACAAACCTGAGCAAACATGTGACAAGGTGGGAGGGCCATCAATTTGAGATCAGAAGGATTCCAAGCTGAAAGTATAATCCGTCGATCATCAGGATTATGTTTTATCTTGTCAATAACATCTAATAACTGATCAAATCCTTGGCCAGTGTAGTCAGCATGCATGTCAGTGTACCTATTATTCGAAAGAGAATTAGGTGGACAAGTTAGACTTCATTACTGGAAAACTAAAAGAAGTTTACCAACCTGGCACCAAAGTGTCGCCACTGGAACCCATATACTGGTCCCAAGTCGCCCTCCTCCCTGCCAGTTAAACCAATGCTGAAACAGAAGACAGAAATGTCCTATTAAACTGCAGAAAACAAATTACCATCAGAAACACACAAACACCCAGATGAGGGAAGTACAATACTTGCCTATCAAGGTAGTCTCTAGATGCATTTCCATCCCATATGCGAATGCCTTTCTCCTGAAGAACCTGTGCATATCATATTAACCACTACATTAATTACCTTGCATTAAATTCTCTTTAACCACTACATTAATTACTTTGCATTTAGAGACTAGCAAGGTGGCGGCTATTTGTTTAAAATACAAATAGATGATTTCTTCTCCAAGTGAAATAAGAGCAGATTTAAAATGCAAGAACTTCAAAATGTCAACCTTTCAGTAGCTCTTAATTCACAATCTATAGGCATAATCCAAGATATGGTTGACTGAAATATCACAATAAATCATCACTTCTAGCAAAATATTGTACAGATTCTCACATTTTGATAGATAAAGCTCTCAAACTAGCAAAACCAACTTGCTTCAAGATAGTCCCATTAAGATGACGTAAAGTATATGAAAGAAGGAAAACAATATATATGGTTTAAAAGGTTCAAAAAAGGAGAGTAATACCTTTGCATTGGTTGAACCACTGAGGAACCACAGAAGTTCTTCAACAACCCCTCGCCAAAATACTTTCTAAGAACCAAATGATCACAATATACGTCAATACTATATTGAGATAAAAGGAGAATTCCGATACTGTAACTTTGTGCAAGGAGAAAAATGGTTTCAATTCATTTTCATGAAAGACGAAACCAGTTTATAACAGAGGCATACAACTACTGACTAGGTGTAGGTTAACAGGAATAAAATAAAGATCTAAGAAGATACATATGCATGCCTTGGTTGTTAGAAGAGGAAAAGTTCTGCGCAGATTGAACCGCATCTGTGGAGATACAAGGAAAACATGTAACTATACCTTAACAGTATTTACTCAATGGACTTTTAAAAGGAAAATAAACTCCTCTTCTTTTCTTTTTTTCAGTTTCAGCTTGACATTACCTGGCAACCAAATTTTGATAAAGTACCAGTCCCAGTCCTATCATCCTTAGAAGTACCATCTGAGATTGTTTCTTGAACCAGATTTAGATACATGTACTCCTCATGTTTCTCAAAGATCATCTTGGGGAGGAAAGAGAACTCCTTTACCTCTTTAATGGAATCTGACCTACTATTACAGTTCAGATCATTGTTTTCACAAAGGGATCCAACTTCAGAACTCCTCACACGTACATAAGTTGTCAAGGAATGACGAATGTTATTCTCCACCTTGGGAAATGATGAATACCATGGCTGAAAAACTGCGGAATCAATTGCAGGGATAAAAGTGTCGCATTCAATGTTGGTCTCTATTTCTGTAATGTGGATTGCATCACATCCAGGCCCATTGAGAGCTTCCCTGGATACATAAATGTTCATATGAATAAAAAAGGAAAGAAGAAAATGGTTTCACTACCAAAATAACAACAAAATTATACCTCAATATCTGGCCACCTCCTATGAGAAACACTTTGTCAATTGACAGACAGTACGGAGAAGCAGCTAACAGCTCCAGAGCAGAGGCGATGCTCCCACATATGACAACATTCTCAGCAGTAGCAATATCAAAACTCCCAGAACGAGTCAGGACAACATTAAGGCGTCCAGGTAGAGGCCGATGCTCAGGGGGAATGCTCTCCCATGTTTTTCTACCCATTATAATTGCATTCTTTTTTCCAGGATCTGATGTGGTCGCAGTGACCTCCTTAAAGAACTTGAGATCAGAAGGCAGTCTCCAAGGTAGTTTCCCATCCTTTCCAATACCCATTTGTCGTGTTGCAGCCACAACAACTTGGTAAGTCCTCTGTGGATTCAGCTGGGTGTTGCCGTTGCCGTTGCCGTTGCCGTTTCCATTACCATTTCCATTTGCAGTCCCTACTTCACCAGCCATTGTTGAATACAAAGAATGACACAAACTCAAAGATAGCAACTTCAAACGAGGACCGCACAGCCAATTTTTCTGGAAGTGCGGCAAAGCCTACAATATTAAGACAAATGTTAAAATACGAGTACTAATACGAGTACAATATGGATGGATAATCAAGCCAGCAAAATAGATTAGTGATAGTGCATAAAATCCTTTGAAAAGAAAAGGTACATAAAAACGAAACTAAGAACAATTACTAGCCTGTATGTTGATAATCTAATTCCAAATAAACCAAATCTAATTTTTCCTATAACCATACAAAAAGCACCAACAAGATAAAATCGGTGCTAGCAACACTAATACCAAAAAAAAAATCTGTAGATGAATGAATGAGAACAAACACCTTGCGCCTTGTGGAAAGCAGAAACCGAATTCAGATTTTCGACTCAGCAACCGCCGGTCAGGAAGAAAGCCAGAGCAAAGCACCCGGCCGAAGACGACAGTAACCAAACTCTGATTTGGAGTTGGGTTTCCGGGGAAAGCTCAAATGAAATTGGGGAAAGGGTTTAAGTTGCGGAAAGCTCAAATGAAAGCTACAGAATGCGCTCCTATTAATCCTAACAGTTGTTATTATAGGCCTCCTCGAAATCACTTTTCACGAAAAATCAATAGCATCTCAGGATTGCCTACACTAAAACTCATTCTAAAGCTTCATCACAGTACAGAATACTCCCTAATACTAAAACCAAAACCTAAACCCAATGCAAAAGTCAACAAAAAAAACAAAATGCAACAATTCTTCAACAACTTCTCATCATAAAATTAAAATAAATAAACCCACCACAATATCAGAGATGAAATAGAAACAATAAAATCACCCAATAAAAAAAATACTGGGAATAAAATTGAAATGCGAGAAGGAACTGACCGATCTCGAAGCGAAGAGCGAAATTTTGGAGAGGTGGGGAGAGGCAAGAGACTTAGGAATTAGGGTTTCAGGCGAACTTTGGGGGGCAATGTTAGAGTAGAATAGAATTATGGTAAAGGAAAATAATATAGAAAAAAGAGAAAAAAAGGAGGGAGGAGGAGCTTTCCTTGTCGCTGTTGAGTTCTTTTTCTTGTTCGCTCTCTTTCTTTCTCTGTGTGTCACAGTGGAGTGTTGGACTGAGAAGAAAAGAGAGAGGGGGTTGAGGGGCAAAAGAGGAACAACTGAAATTAACTGCAATGCTGTGACGTGGGCCGAGAAAATCCAAAGAAGCGGTTGACGCGGAGTTTCGCCAAACTCGCATTGTGCTCAAATGCCCCTGTTTTTCCCACTATTTTCTTAGAAGAATTTTGCATGCACGAACGTGTAAATGCTTGATACTATTTTAATATTTAGGATATATGACTTTATTAAAAATGTAAGGAGGGTTCTAATATATAAATGGTTAAGATTTGCAGTCTATTACAGTATAGAAGAATTTTTCTTTTGTCTTTTTAAATTTTCAATAACCCAGGTCTAGTGGGGTCCGGACCCCTGCCAGATCTCCCACAGATTCAGTCAGAATAAGTATATTTTTAATTAAATAATTATAATTATATGTATATAAAAAGGTTAAACCCCCTTAGAGTCTGAGTGTCAGACCAACCAAGGAGTCCACACCTCCCAGGCTCCCACGTTCCCCCCACCCCCACAAACCCCCCACACACGTGATGATCTCTTTTTTATATAATAAAAAAAATCATAATTAATATAAAAATAGGATAAGGAAGTCAAAATAATATTAAATGAAGAATTCTAATGCTCTTAGGACCAGAGGTCCTCTATATTTTTTTGTCACAGACATCCCTTATATATTAGACAGTATTTTTAAGTTAGGAAGTATTCATGTTTTATTTTTAATTGGATGCTGCGGGATTGTTGCCAAATTGATTTTGTTGATTAAGAATTTTATGTTAGTGTTATGTTATTGTGTTTTCAATTTTTAACTTAGATACAATAATTCAGTTTATACGATCTAATGATCAATATATTTTTTTTTAACGATCGATACTTTATATGTAAACCCCCCCTAAGATGAATTCTTGGCTCCGCCACTGCAATAATCTGAACCTTTTTTTTCCTTTAGTTATATTAAGGTACATTTTGGTGACACAAAGACTCGAGACTTGAGAATAAAAACGAGAAAACTGGCTCTCCGCCACCTATCTAGCTTCCTCCCAAACTCTAGCCGCTTTGGTCTAGCAGCATTATGTGGCGCTCACCGTCAACTCCAAGCCGAGTTCTCTTGGCCTCTCCTGGCAGCAAGCCACGTTGAAGCTTGAGTAAGCTTTGCTTGATTACTACGACGACATGTTGAGTTTGAGGCCACATTGGTGATTTAAAGCCAGGTAAAGCGTAAAGGCTACCCCATTTCCCTCTTCCTTGTCTGGTTTTCATTAGTGAATCGAAGCATGTATATGTATCGTTCGTCACAATCCAGACATGCATTTGGCTGTTCAAGCAAAATAACATAACAGAAAGTGGTTCTTCCTCTTGACTCTAATTCTTGGACTGAAATTTGTTCAACAACTCCATGAGAATTGGTACTGAAATTCACCTCCATCAAGATTTTACAACTACTCGTCAACTAGATTTTTAAGAATTGGCATATATCCACCACGGACTGGGAAAAGGTGTAATGAAAAAGCTTCATACAAACCTATCAACAAAAGATCCCTTTTGACACTAACAACAAACCTAACTGAGCGAATCAACTAACCTATATGTTATGCAACGCCACTTGAAAGCAATCTGAAAGTAGCTTTATGTAATTAATCATAATTAATGTCATTACTTGCAGCTGGTGCAACTGGAACATCTATATTGAACACGCTCCAATATATCTGCAACTAGAAATGCCATAAATTTCATCTTCTTGGTGAAGCATATAAAGGACACTAGATGATTCAGTGCTTCCATAGATGACAACTCGAGTCAAGTGCGTAAACAGTGGCGACATAAAACTATAAAAGAACAGGAAAGAAGAAAAAAAAAACATAAATAAAATCCGGTCCCTTTAACAGGCTGCCTGACTACTGAGCTCCCGCAATCAAAGACCCTCAAAGAATCTCATATGATCTTCAAATGTCTCTGCATGCCTGATCTTTGACACTGATCCATCTTCTTCAACCTGGAAATATTGTAAAAGCTCAGATAAATAAGTAGAGGCTTCAAAAGACTAGTTTTTGGAAAGAGCATAGATGTCAGTATCGGTTTGTAGACTTCAAAAGACTAGTTTTTGGAAAGAGCATAGATGTCAGTATCGGTTTGTAGAGACAGTTTTCAATCAGAATTCCTTACCCAATACTCTGGAGGGCGCATTTTAAGATTGTAAGTCGAGGCCATGCTCATGCAGTAAGCACCTGCATCATGAACAACCAGACCAGCTCCCTGCAATGGGAAACTCAAGTTTAGAAATCAAGCATTGAAATCTAAAGGAAAGCTCCAAAATACAACACCTGCGAAAATTATCGTCATTTGCTCCAAACATACAACATAAAATGAGAAAATATCCCCTGATTTTCCCTTCAAAAGAATAACAATTTACCTTCGGAGGAGTTGGAAGTTTTCTCTCCTTCCCTAAAAAATCTGCAGACTCGCAGACAGGGCCAACCACATCAAAAGTAGAAATCTCAGCTTCATGCGGTGCAGGAGCAACTAGTTCAATATGCTGCAAGCAAATGCCAATAGTCAATTGTGATTCAAACTAAAAACAAAAAAGATAGTCTAAAAGACACTATTGAGTGCAATAATTATCGTGCAATTATCATAATTTTTTAGTCAAGTTTAGTTTATAAGATGAGTTAAAATTGTTCTGAAGTTTCCTATGCAAATGCCCCAAAACATAAATCTGTCATGTGTTATGAAGGGTGACAAAGTGTCAAAGGGGGATGGAAGGTTTCAAACTCAGCTCTGGGTGTGAGGAAATGCTCACTGCCACTGGAGCTACAAGTCTTCATATAATAACTCAATGATTCTTAAAAGCTACATCTAAAGTAATAGCACCAGACAGAAACCTAGAGTAATGATGCAAAAGCTGATAACAGCTTTGGACAAAGTGGAAAGATCCATCAAATCAACCAAATGAAAACTACGCAATGCAGATAATATGCTCTAAGATCCGACACATGGCTTACTTTTATCTTTACTGATACTCTGGAAAATCTCAAGTGCCATTGCTAAGGAATTTTAATCCAACATTAGTGTAATAAACTTGGAACTTACTTGATAAGCATCATAGAGACTGGGACGAATGAGTTCAGCCATGCTTCCATCGATCACAATAAAGTTTTTGGTGCCATTCGTTTTCACCCCTGTTACTCGGTTGACCAGAGAGCAAGAATTTGCAATAAGTGACCTTCCGGGTTCAATGATAAGATTTAGATCTCGTGATAGGACCACCTCCCGAACCTAAACCATCAACATTAACGTTGATAAGCTTCAGGGAATCATCATCAAGATAGTAAGCTTTGCTAGTTGTTTTATTTTATTTTAAATACCCACAAGGTATCAAGGCCTCTTTACTAATTCAGTCAGGATATTCAAAAGAGATTGTAAGAGTTAAAAAAGGTCAATATAAAACCTGATATATTGGTACCACTTAAGAAGCTTGCACAACAAAAAATTACAGATGACAGACAACTAATCTATTTTAAGATTATACATGTGCAAGCAACTGCCATGCATAGGCTCAACATTCTATAATCGAGATTGCAAGGTGCACCAAGTGACATATGTGCACACAGACACACAGACGATTGCATACTTAAATAAGAAAAACAAGATTAAAAAAAATGATACTCACAGTATTAATGAGATCTCTGGGTGTTGGAAGAACAGCACCAGTATGATAGTAATCTATCCCAAGACCACCACCAATGTTTAAGTAATTAACATCAAAACCTTGATCTCTGATCTTGTCAATGTACTCAACCATAAGAACTGCAGCATCTCGAAATATATCCACCTGATAATACAAAGAAAAACAAAAGAACAAATTATCTTACCATAAGGTACATTAGTGGCATCTAGTTTTGGCTATGATTTTATTACCATACACAAGCACAGATTTGTAAACATACTAGTTGAAACTTTATCTAAAGTTATAAGAGTACATGAACACAGAGTCATAATCGTACCTTTGTAATGGTGGATCCAAGATGGCAATGGGCCCCAACAAGTTTTAGCTCATCAGGATGTTTCTTAACCTCATCCAAAAACCATTGCAGCTTCTCATTTCTTATACCAAATTTGGAATTCTTGTTTCCAGTGGAAACATAAGGATGGACCTAAGAGAATAACACATGAATCAAATATATTAGATTAAGATTAATGTAACAGTCAAACCCATTATTATGGAGAACATCAAAACCAACATCTAAGAAATAGTGAAGTTGGAGAAACTAGTGGATTAGGGGTGCTAAGGGTGGGGCATATAATACACATCAAGCATGTCCTAAAACATACAAAAATATAAAAAAATCAGAAAATGTGATTATAGAGTTCATCTTCGTATCATAAGAGCTTCAGCATGAATATCGCAAAACACAATAATGTGTTTCAGATACATAATATATTTTGAAGTCCTAATCTTGCTCAAAAACACTCCACGCATTTGATATGTCTAACTTCCTAAAGGCTATGCGTATGGGAAATTTTCATAATGTATATACCTGAGGGTCTACATCCGGGTTAATTCGAAGTAGCACATTGACCCTCTTGCCAGCAATTCTCGCAGCGGTGATAATATTCTCCAAGTCGAACTCACTATCGACATTGATAAAGACACCCTCTTGGGCAGCCAAAACCAAGTCATCCAACAACTTTCCATTCCCATTGAAAATACACCTGCCCAAGGTATTATTATTCAAGCATCAACTCTAAGTCACAGTTAAATAAAAAACATCACTAGATGCACACATTGACATTCTGTTGATTTAAAAGGTACGAAAGTTACATATGGGTGAATAGGTTTTACCTAGTTGGGTCAAACCCAGCTCGAAGAGCCAACCTGAGTTCATTCCCACTAACGAGCACAGCACCACAGCCTAAACCCCTCAAATGCTCCAAAATCTTGAAGTTATTGTTGGCTTTAATGGCGTACCCAATAACAGACTTTAAACCCTCCAAGGCGTCTTTATAGGCCTCAACGTTTCGGGTGATCTGGGGCTTGCTGTAGAGGTAGAAAGGGCGCTTCTCCACGGACTCCATGACGTCCTGGACCTTGAGGCCCTCGCAGTAGAGAAACCCATCAGAGGATTTGGAGAAGCAGTGCTTAAACGGCACCGTTTGAGGGGCTTCTTGGGCGAGGACGGCTTTGAGGAGGAGGGGTTTAAGGGAGGGTTTGAAGGGTAGAATGGAGTTTCGGGAAAATGGGTTGCGGGGGAGAGAGTGGTTTAGGGGTTTGGAGAAGGAGGATGGAGGGTTGAAGGTAAGGTGTGCAGCCGCCATGTTCAGAAGCGAGAGGAGAAAGACAAACAGTATGGTGTGCTACTCTCGACCCAGAGGACACTGCTTTAAAGTGAGAATCGCAAAGCAGCTGTTTCAAATCAACATATAGTAGTATTCCTACTTCTTACATGGTTTGGCATCTGCCCGTCTAGCTCAGTTGGTAGAGCGCAATGCCCTTAACCCTGTGGTCGTGGGTTCGAGCCCCACGGTGGGCGTGTTGTGTTTTAATTTTTTAGTTAATTAACAACTTTAATATAGTAACAAATTTTTATTTAAAATCTTAACAAACAATATTATTTTAAGACTATTTTGCCATTACTCCTTAAACATGTATAGAGAGAGAAAACTTGGCTGGAACCTCACTGGACTTCGGTCGTCAGAATTTGAGAAAAACTAAATCTTGGTCGAAAGATAAAAGAGTATAATTAACGCACAAATTACTTCATTGAGAACTTAATCATATGATGCTCCCCTGATAAATATCTTAATCGGAGAGACATGATAAACATCGCATTCCAATGTTTTTCACATGTTTCTCAAAAATATATTTAGGCAAAGACTTAAACAAGTCTGCTATGTGTAATGATTAACCTTAACCAAACACATACATGAACAACTTCATGTTTGAGCAATGATCTCTGCATGTGACATGCGGTGCATGCGATGTTGCCTTGTTAAAGACCTTGCCAAACAAAAACCCAGTGGGACAAAAAATTTTAGTCTAAGGGAAAAAGAGCACAACCGTACCCTTCACATTTGATAATGACATGTATGCGTTAGACTCCCCCTGAAGTCTGCACCTCCTCGTGATTCTTACTTCAATCATAGGAGTTTAGATAACTTAACATATCAATACTCTTTAACATGTCTTCAAATGTTGCATCGGACAATGATTAACTAAATCATGTCGTATTGTCCTCAATCTAATCTTTTACACATTGATCTTGAGGAGAAGGTAGCTTAAGAACTCAAAACATAAATTCGCGCTAAAAATCAGATTCTCGCGCATCATGACCTTCAGGGACTAAAACAGCCATAACTTTCACTAGGAAGCGATTCTGGAAAGTAGACATCCGTACCTTTCCAACCATATATTACACATGTCCTGGTTCAACCCAAGCTATTCACAAAGCTTTGTCGAAGTTGGCTCTTCAGAAGATACATATTTTGATTTCGCTTTTGATGCATCTTTCATTATGCATAGCTAGCGATTGCGTGGATAGCGTTCATTTTATCATGTTGTATTCTATATAGGGATTGAATAAGCCTAAATACTTTGAAGTATTGAAAGGATGTCCTCATGGCATTCTATTGGCATTGTGTGGGGCAGAGCTCTACTTAGCTTTACAACTTTCAAAACGAATGAAAGGTCAAGTCTTTCTTTGTCATCTTCCTTTAGAAGAAACAAATCTCTCTTTAGAGTAAAGACTTTGACTAATCATGGGAGCCTAAGCCGATTGATGGAAAATCATCATCAATACGGTCCTCAAGTGCCTTTTCGAGACCGTGTCTTCCCAAGATCTTTTTCATTCTTAACTTCAGATGTTTGATACATATTTGCATCTTTTAGTCTATCAAGAGTCCATGTAAATCTGGAATGAACACGCAAAGGCATAATTCACCATATCTTTTCCCAATCAAGTAGTTACTTAGTGTGTGTTCCAACTCCTCTCGCAAACGCATGCTCATGTGGTCTGGAGCCACTTGATTTGGGTGAATGAAATCTATTCAAGACCTTCATGCATATCTTTGATCCCATAAAGATGTTATTATGACCACATTTATAGGCTGCATGTTCAGTTATTCAGAAACTACTAGACTGACAAAGTAGTGGAGTGCAATGACATCCATTAAGAGCGTATCTCATCGTAGTCAATCATAATGTGTATTAGTGAGAGACTGCGCATAAGGTGAATCTAAGCTCTTGTTCTCACTATGTTTTCTAACAAAGACATATTTGAGGGTTTACACTTGCTGCGGTTGTCGACATCACATGCCCAAGAACCTATCTTTTGTTTTGGATCGATTGTTCCATTAGGAAATACCACGTTGATTATCAACGAAGTGTGGTTCGATTCATATCCACGTCCTCATGTACACTAGTGTAATACTTTGTAATACTTGTAGAGATCTCTATATGGATTGGATTTAACATTAAGACGTCCCCTAATGACAATCATAATTCAGACTTCATGAGACATATTTGAGTATACTGATCGATGGATCAGGATTGCAATTTCGCTTCTTTGCTAGTAGAGAAATTATCGAACCTAAGGGCCTCCCCCCTTCCTTTGGGATCCAGGGAGTCACACAAGACTTCCCTCCTTCTTCGGGGAGCTAGGGAGCCAAAAAGCATGTGACACCATGTTGCCACATACGCGTCACCATATCCCATCCATGATGATGGCGCCAAGGACCATCTCATTAGGTCGCCCGTATCCTTTGATAGGATATCATCCTTGCAGATTGCAAATATTTGCAGCATGTGATCTTGTCACTTCAATACTTCAAGTGTTTGAGATCAGATAAGACTTAGGGGGACAAACCACGACATTCACGTCGTTCCACTTGAACACTTGTGTTCGTATCTCCCCAGACGGCGGGAATACGTGTAATACTCGCATTAATTTTGTTAAATATTTATATATGTGTGTAAAGCCTCGGATATTTATTGAGTTAATTTTGCTATTTTGATGAATTCTGTCAGTCGATATTGGTGATTTGACCGACTCTGTGTTAAAATTTTTGTGACCTTAAATATATGGTAAGTTATATTGAGGTTTGTCGAAAGATATTTTTTTAAGGTTCCGATATATTTTACTTTGATTTTGAAGTTTAGAATCTATGAAAATTCATTTTAGATAAAGGCAATAATTATGGTTGTGATATGGACCATTCAAATTGGACAATGTTTTCTGGGGGTCATATGCTAACTAATGGAAATATATGTATATGTGTTAATGGAGTTGAAGGTCGGTGGGAAAGCGACCGACATAAGAAATAAAAAAAGAAAATGAAAGAAAGAAGAGGGAAGCTTCTAGGGGCTTCTCCTCTCTAGAACTCTCACGGTTTCTCTGTCTTGGGCTTTCTCCGATTTTCTTTTGGGGTCTCTGAGATGGAGAAAGGGAGGTTTTAGGGGAGAGACCAACTTTAG